>OY540803.1:16631059-17831059 GCA_961205885.1 Ptychoptera albimana | reverse complement strand
TTCTTTTGAAATCAATTAAATAAACGAAAAGATATAAATAAGGATTCGTTGGTGATGGAAATATAAGAACTCATTGTCTGTTATTAAAATGATTTAATATGATTCTTTGCAATTTGTTTGAAATCAATAAAATAAACGAAAAGATATAAATCAGAATTCGTTGGTGATCGAAATATAAGAACTCATTGTCTGTATTTAAATTTAATAAAAATAAAACTCTGCGATAACCTTTAATCTATTAAAAAAACTTATTGGAAAGTATTGAAATTCGTATATTCTTTTGAAATCAATAAAATAAACGAAAAGATATAAATAAGAATTCGTTGGTGATGGAAATATAAGGACACATTATCTGTTATTAAATTTAATAAAAATTAAACTCTGCGTTTTTTTTTAATCTACTTAAACATACATATAGGAAAGTATTGAAATTCGTATATTCTTTTGAAATCAATAAAATAAACGAATAGATAATAATAAGGATTCGTTTGTGATGGAAATATAAGAACTCATTGTCTTTATTTAAAAAAGAAAAATGAAACTCTGCAATTTGTTTTCAATCTACTAAAAAATACATATAGGAAAGTATTGAAATTCGTATATTCTTTTGAAATCAATAAAATAAACGAATAGATAATAATAAGGATTCGTTAGTGATGGAAATATAAGAACTCATTGTCTGTATTTAAATTTAATAAAAATAAAACTCTGCGATAACCTTTAATCTACTAAAAAAACTTATTGGACAGTATTGAAATTCGTATATTCTTTTGAAATCAATAAAATAAACGAAAAGATATAAATAAGAATTCGTTGGTGATGGAAATATAAGGACTCATTGTCTATATTTTAAATTAAAAAAATGATACTCTGCAATTTGTTTTTAATCTACTAAAAAAATATATAGGAAAGAATTGAAATTCGTATATTCTTTTGAAATCAATAAAATAAACGAAAAGATATAAATAAGGATTCGTTGGTGATGGAAATATAAGAACTCATTGTCTGTATTAAAATGATTTATATAATACTCTGCAATTTGTTTTCAATCTACTAAAAAATACATATAGGAAAGTATTGAAATTCGTATATTCTTTTGAAATCAATAAAATAAACGAAAAGATATAAATAAGAATTCGTTGGTGATGGAAATATAAGGACTCATTGTCTATATTTTAAATTAAAAAAATGATACTCTGCAATTTGTTTTTAATCTACTAAAAAAATATATAGGAAAGAATTGAAATTCGTATATTCTTTTGAAATCAATAAAATAAACGAAAAGATATAAATCAGAATTCGTTGGTGATGGAAATATAAGGACACATTATCTGTTATTAAATTTAATAAAAATTAAACTCTGCGTTTTTTTTTAATCTACTTAAACATACATATAGGAAAGTATTGAAATTCGTATATTCTTTTGAAATCAATAAAATAAACGAATAGATAATAATAAGGATTCGTTTGTGATGGAAATATAAGAACTCATTGTCTTTATTTAAAAAAGAAAAATGAAACTCTGCAATTTGTTTTCAATCTACTAAAAAATACATATAGGAAAGTATTGAAATTCGTATATTCTTTTGAAATCAATAAAATAAACGAATAGATAATAATAAGGATTCGTTGGTGATGGAAATATAAGAACTCATTGTCTGTATTTAAATTTAATAAAAATAAAACTCTGCGATAACCTTTAATCTACTAAAAAAACTTATTGGACAGTATTGAAATTCGTATATTCTTTTGAAATCAATAAAATAAACGAAAAGATATAAATAAGAATTCGTTGGTGATGGAAATATAAGGACTCATTGTCTATATTTTAAATTAAAAAAATGATACTCTGCAATTTGTTTTTAATCTACTAAAAAAATATATAGGAAAGAATTGAAATTCGTATATTCTTTTGAAATCAATAAAATAAACGAAAAGATATAAATAAGGATTCGTTGGTGATGGAAATATAAGAACTCATTGTCTGTATTAAAATGATTTATATAATACTCTGCAATTTGTTTTCAATCTACTAAAAAATACATATAGGAAAGTATTGAAATTCGTATATTCTTTTGAAATCAATAAAATAAACGAATAGATAATAATAAGGATTCGTTGGTGATGGAAATATAAGAACTCATTGTCTGTTATTTAAATGATTTAATATGATACTCTGCAATTTTTTTTCAATCTACTAAAAAATACATAAAGGAAAGTATTGAAATTCGTATATTTTTTTGAAATCAATAAAATAAACGAAAAGATATAAATAAGAATTCGTTGGTGATGGAAATATTAGAACTAATTGTCTGTAATTAAAATGATTTAATATGATACTCTGCAATTTGTTTTCAATCTACTAAAAAATACATATATGAAAGTATTGAAATTCGTACATTCTTTTGAAATCAATAAAATAAACGAATAGATAATAATAAGGATTCGTTAGTGTTGGAAATATAAGAACTCATTGTCTGTATTTGAAATTTGATAAAAATAAAACTCTGCGATAACCTTAAATCTACTAAAAAAACTTGTTGGAAAATATTGAAATTCGAATATTCTTTTGAAATCAAAGAGATCAGATATAATTGGTGATGAAAATATAAGGACTCATTGTCTATATTTTAAATTTAAAAAATGATACTCTGCAATTTGTTTTTAATCTATTAAAAAAATATATAGGAAAGAATAGAAATTCGTATATTCTTTTGAAATCAATTAAATAAACGAAAAGATATAAATAAGGATTCGTTGGTGATGGAAATATAAGAACTCACTGTCTGTTATTAAAATGATTTAATATGATTCTTTGCAATTTGTTTGAAATCAATAAAATAAACGAAAAGATATAAATCAGAATTCGTTGGTGATCGAAATATAAGAACTCATTGTCTGTATTTAAATTTAATAAAAATAAAACTCTGCGATAACCTTTAATCTATTAAAAAAACTTATTGGAAAGTATTGAAATTCGTATATTCTTTTGAAATCAATAAAATAAACGAAAAGATATAAATAAGAATTCGTTGGTGATGGAAATATAAGGACACATTATCTGTTATTAAATTTAATAAAAATTAAACTCTGCGTTTTTTTTTAATCTACTTAAACATACATATAGGAAAGTATTGAAATTCGTATATTCTTTTGAAATCAATAAAATAAACGAATAGATAATAATAAGGATTCGTTTGTGATGGAAATATAAGAACTCATTGTCTTTATTTAAAAAAGAAAAATGAAACTCTGCAATTTGTTTTCAATCTACTAAAAAATACATATAGGAAAGTATTGAAATTCGTATATTCTTTTGAAATCAATAAAATAAACGAATAGATAATAATAAGGATTCGTTGGTGATGGAAATATAAGAACTCATTGTCTGTTATTTAAATGATTTAATATGATACTCTGCAATTTTTTTTCAATCTACTAAAAAATACATAAAGGAAAGTATTGAAATTCGTATATTTTTTTGAAATCAATAAAATAAACGAAAAGATATAAATAAGAATTCGTTGGTGATGGAAATATAAGAACTCATTGTCTGTTATTTAAATGATTTAATATGATACTCTGCAATTTTTTTTCAATCTACTAAAAAATACATAAAGGAAAGTATTGAAATTCGTATATTTTTTTGAAATCAATAAAATAAACGAAAAGATATAAATAAGAATTCGTTGGTGATGGAAATATAAGGACACATTGTCTATATTTTAAATAAAAAAAATGATACTCTGCAATTTGTTTTGAATCTACTAAAAAATACATATAGGAAAGTATTGAAATTCGTATATTTTTTTAAAACCAATAAAATAAACGAAAAGATATAAATAAGAATTCGTTGGTGATGGAAATATAAGGACACATTGTATATATTTTAAATAAAAAAAATGATACTCTGCAATTTGTTTTGAATCTTCTAAAAAATACATATAGGAAAGTATTTAAATTCGTATTTTTTTTTTAAAACCAATAAAATAAACGAAAAGATATAAATCAGAATTCGTTGGTGATGGAAATATAAGAAATCATTGTCTATATTTTAAATAAAAAAAATGATAAGCTGCAATTTGTTTTGAATATACTAAAAAATACAAATATAGGAAAGTATTGAAATTCGTATATTCTTTTGAAATCAATAAAATAAACGAAAAGATATAAATAAGAATTCGTTGGTGATGGAAATATAAGAACTCATTGTCTATATTTTAATTAAAAAAATGATACTCTGCAATTTGTTTTCAATCAACTAAAAAATACATATAGGAAAGTATTGAAATTCATATATTTTTTTAAAACCAATAAAATAAACGAAAAGATATAAATCAGAATTCGTTGGTGATGGAAATATAAGAAATCATTGTCTATATTTTAAATAAAAAAAATGATAAGCTGCAATTTGTTTTGAATATACTAAAAAATACATATAGGAAAGTATTGAAATTCGTATATTCTTTTGAAATCAATAAAATAAACGAAAAGATATAAATAAGAATTCGTTGGTGATGGAAATATAAGAACTCATTGTCTATATTTTAATTAAAAAAAATGATACTCTGCAATTTGTTTTCAATCAACTAAAAAATATATATAGGAAAGTATTGAAATTCGTATATTCTTTTGAAATCAATAAAATAAACGAAAAGATATAAATAAGGATTCGTTGGTGATGGAAATATAAGAACTCATTGTCTGTAATTAAAATGATTTAATATGATACTCTGTAATTTGTTTTCAATCTACTAAAAAATACATATAGGAAAGTATTGAAATTCGAAAGATATAAATCAGAATTCGTTGGTGATGGCAATATAAGAACTCATTGTCTGTATTTAAATTTAATAAAAATAAAACTCTGCGATAACCTTTAATCTACTAAAAAAACTTATTAGAAAGTATTGAAATTCGTATATTCTTTTGAAATCAATAAAATAAACGAAAAGATAAAAATAAGGATTCGTTGGTGATGGAAATATAAGAACTCATTGTCTGTAATTAAAATGATTTAATATGATACTCTGTAATTTGTTTTCAATATACCAAAAAATACATATAGGAAAGTATTGAAATTCGAAAGATATAAATCAGAATTCGTTGGTGATGGAAATATAAGAACTCATTGTCTGTATTTAAATTTAATAAAAATAAAACTCTGCGATAACCTTTAATCTACTAAAAAAACTTATTGGAAAGTATTGAAATTCGTATATTCTTTTGAAATCAATAAAATAAACGAAAAGATAAAAATAAGAATTCGTTGGTGATGGCAATATAAGAACTCATTGTCTGTATTTAAATTTAATCAAAATAAAACTCTGGGATAACCTTTAATCTACTAAAAAAACTTATTGGAAAGTATTGAAATTCGTATATTCTTTTGAAATCAATAAAATAAACGAAAAGATATAAATAAGAATTCGTTGGTGATGGAAATATAAGAACTCATTGTCTATATTTTAAATAAAAAAAATGATAAGCTGCAATTTGTTTTGAATCTACTAAAAAATACATATAAGAAAGTATTGAAATTCGTATATTCTTTTGAAATCAATAAAATAAACGAAAAGATATAAATAAGAATTCGTTGGTGATGGAAATATAAGAACTCATTGTCTATATTTTAAATAAAAAAAATGATACTCTGCAATTTGTTTTCAATCAACTAAAAAATACATATAGGAAAGTATTGAAATTCGTATATTCTTTTGAAATCAATAAAATAAACGAAAAGATATAAATAAGGATTCGTTGGTGATGGAAATATAAGAACTCATTGTCTGTAATTAAAATGATTTAATATGATACTCTGTAATTTGTTTTCAATCTACTAAAAAATACATATAGGAAAGTTTTGAAATTCGAAAGATATAAATCAGAATTCGTTGGTGATGGCAATATAAGAACTCATTGTCTGTATTTAAATTTAATAAAAATAAAACTCTGCGATAACCTTTAATCTACTAAAAAAACTTATTAGAAAGTATTGAAATTCGTATATTCTTTTGAAATCAATAAAATAAACGAAAAGATAAAAATAAGAATTCGTTGGTGATGGCAATATAAGAACTCATTGTCTGTATTTAAATTTAATAAATATAAAACTCTGCGATAACCTTTAATCTACTAAAAAAACTTATTAGAAAGTATTGAAATTCGTATATTCTTTTGAAATCAATAAAATAAACGAAAAGATAAAAATAAGAATTCGTTGGTGATGGAAATATAAGAACTCATTGTCTGTAATTAAAATGATTTAATATGCTACTCTGTAATTTGTTTTCAATCTACTAAAAAATACATATAGGAAAGTATTGAAATTCGTATATTCTTTTGAAATCAATAAAATAAACGAAAAGATATAAATAAGGATTCGTTGGTGATGGAGATATAAGGACTCATTGTCTATATTTTAAATTAAAAAAATGATACTCAGCAATTTGTTTTCAATCTACTAAAAAATACATATAGGAAAGTATTGAAATTCGTCTATTCTTTTGAAATCAATAAAATAAACGAAAAGATATAAATAAGATTTCGTTGGTGATGGAAATATAAGAACTCATTGTCTGTAATTAAAATGATTTAATATGATACTCTGTAATTTGTTTTCAATCTACTAAAAAATACATATAGGAAAGTATTGAAATTCGTATATTCTTTTGAAATCAATAAAATAAACGAAAAGATATAAATAAGGATTCGTTGGTGATGGAGATATAAGGACTCATTGTCTATATTTTAAATTAAAAAAATGATACTCTGCAATTTGTTTTCAATCTACTAAACAATACATATAGGAAAGTATTGAAATTCGTATATTCTTTAGAAATCAATAAAATAAACGAAAAGATATAAATCAGAATTCGTTGGTGATGGAAATATAAGAACTCATTGTCTGTATTTAATTTAATAAAAATAAAACTCTGCGATAACCTTTAATCTACTATAAAAACTTATTGGAAAGTATTGAAATTCGTATATTCTTTTGAAATCAATAAAATAAACGAAAAGATAAAAATAAGAATTCGTTGGTGATGGCAATATAAGAACTCATTGTTTGTATTTAAATTTAATAAATATAAAACTCTGCGATAACCTTTAATCTACTAAAAAAACTTATTGGAAAGTATTGAAATTCGTCTATTCTTTTGAAATCAATAAAATAAACGAAAAGATATAAATAAGAATTCGTTGGTGATGGAAATATAAGAACTCATTGTCTGTAATTAAAATGATTTAATATGATACTCTGCAATTTGTTTTCAATCTACTAAAAAATACATATAGGAAAGTATTGAAATTCGTATATTCTTTTGAAATCAATAAAATAAACGAAAAGATATAAATAAGGATTCGTTGGTGATGGAAATATAAGGACTCATTGTCTATATTTTAATTAAAAAAAATGATACTCTGCAATTTGTTTTCAATCAACTAAAAAATACATATAGGAAAGTATTGAAATTCGTATATTCTTTTTAAATCAATAAAATAAACGAAAAGATATAAATAAGGATTCGTTGGTGATGGAAATATAAGAACTCATTGTCTGTAATTAAAATGATTTAATATGATACTCTGTAATTTGTTTTCAATCTACTAAAAAATTCATATAGGAAAGTATTGAAATTCGTATATTCTTTTGAAATCAATAAAATAAACGAAAAGATATAAATAAGGATTCGTTGGTGATGGAGATATAGGGACTCATTGTCTATATTTTAAATTAAAAAAATGATACTCTGCAATTTGTTTTCAATATACTAAACAATACATATAGGAAAGTATTGAAATTCGTATATTCTTTTGAAATCAATAAAATAAACGAAAAGATATAAATAAGGATTCGTTGGTGATGGAAATATAAGAACTCATTGTCTATATTTTAAATAAAAAAAATGATACTCTGCAATTTGTTTTCAATTTACTAAAAAATACATATAGGAAAGTATTGAAATTCGTATATTCTTTAGAAATCAATAAAATAAACGAAAAGATATAAATCAGAATTCGTTGGTGATGGAAATATAAGAACTCATTGTCTGTATTCAATTTAATAAAAATAAAACTCTGCGATAATCTTTAATCTACTATAAAAACTTATTGGAAAGTATTGAAATTCGTATATTCTTTTGAAATCAATAAAATAAACGAAAAGATAAAAATAAGAATTCGTTGGTGATGGCAATATAAGAACTCATTGTCTGTATTTAAATTTAATAAATATAAAACTCTGCGATAACCTTTAATCTACTAAAAAAACTTATTGGAAAGTATTGAAATTCGTATATTCTTTTGAAATCAATAAAATAAACGAAAAGATATAAATAAGAATTCGTTGGTGATGGAAATATAAGAACTCATTGTCTGTTATTAAAATGATTTAATATGATACTCTGCAATTTGTTTTCAATCTACTAAAAAATACATATAGGAAAGTATTGAAATTCGTATATTCTTTTGAAATCAATAAAATAAACGAAAAGATATAAATAAGGATTCGTTGGTGATGGAAATATAAGGACTCATTGTCTATATTTTAATTAAAAAAAATGATACTCTGCAATTTGTTTTCAATCAACTAAAAAATACATATAGGAAAGTATTGAAATTCGTATATTCTTTTGAAATCAATAAAATAAACGAAAAGATATAAATAAGGATTCGTTGGTGATGGAAATATAAGAACTCATTGTCTGTAATTAAAATGATTTAATATGATACTCTGTAATTTGTTTTCAATCTACTAAAAAATTCATATAGGAAAGTATTGAAATTCGAAAGATATAAATCAGAATTCGTTGGTGATGGCAATATAAGAACTCATTGTCTGTATTTAAATTTAATAAAAATAAAACTCTGCGATAACCTTTAATCTACTAAAAAAACTTATTAGAAAGTATTGAAATTCGTATATTCTTTTGAAATCAATAAAATAAACGAAAAGATAAAAATAAGAATTCGTTGGTGATGGCAATATAAGAACTCATTGTCTGTATTTAAATTTAATAAATATAAAACTCTGCGATAACCTTTAATCTACTAAAAAAACTTATTAGAAAGTATTGAAATTCGTATATTCTTTTGAAATCAATAAAATAAACGAAAAGATATAAATAAGGATTCGTTGGTGATGGAAATATAAGAACTCATTGTCTGTAATTAAAATGATTTAATATGATACTCTGTAATTTGTTTTCAATATACTAAAAAATACATATAGGAAAGTATTGAAATTCAAAAGATATAAATCAGAATTCGTTGGTGATGGAAATATAAGAACTCATTGTCTGTATTTAAATTTAATAAAAATAAAACTCTGCGATAACCTTTAATCTACTAAAAAAACTTATTGGAAAGTATTGAAATTCGTATATTCTTTTGAAATTAATAAAATAAACGAAAAGATATAAATCAGAATTCGTTGGTGATGGAAATATAAGAACTCATCTCTGTATTTAAATTTAATAAAAATAAAACTCTGGGATAACCTTTAATCTACTAAAAAAACTTATTGGAAAGTATTGAAATTCGTATATTCTTTTGAAATCAATAAAATAAACGAAAAGATATAAATAAGGATTCGTTGGTGATGGAAATATAAGGACTCATTGTCTATATTTTAATTAAAAAAAATGATACTCTGCAATTTGTTTTCAATCAACTAAAAAATACATATAGGAAAGTATTGAAATTCGTATATTCTTTTGAAATCAATAAAATAAACGAAAAGATATAAATAAGGATTCGTTGGTGATGGAAATATAAGAACTCATTGTCTGTAATTAAAATGATTTAATATGATACTCTGTAATTTGTTTTCAATATACTAAAAAATACATATAGGAAAGTATTGAAATTCAAAAGATATAAATCAGAATTCGTTGGTGATGGCAATATAAGAACTCATTGTCTGTATTTAAATTTAATAAAAATAAAACTCTGCGATAACCTTTAATCTACTAAAAAAACTTATTAGAAAGTATTGAAATTCGTATATTCTTTTGAAATCAATAAAATAAACGAAAAGATAAAAATAAGAATTCGTTGGTGATGGCAATATAAGAACTCATTGTCTGTATTTAAATTTAATAAATATAAAACTCTGCGATAACCTTTAATCTACTAAAAAAACTTATTAGAAAGTATTGAAATTCGTATATTCTTTTGAAATCAATAAAATAAACGAAAAGATATAAATAAGGATTCGTTGGTGATGGAAATATAAGAACTCATTGTCTGTAATTAAAATGATTTAATATGATACTCTGTAATTTGTTTTCAATATACTAAAAAATACATATAGGAAAGTATTGAAATTCAAAAGATATAAATCAGAATTCGTTGGTGATGGAAATATAAGAACTCATTGTCTGTATTTAAATTTAATAAAAATAAAACTCTGCGATAACCTTTAATCTACTAAAAAAACTTATTGGAAAGTATTGAAATTCGTATATTCTTTTGAAATTAATAAAATAAACGAAAAGATATAAATCAGAATTCGTTGGTGATGGAAATATAAGAACTCATCTCTGTA
Organism: Ptychoptera albimana; assembly: GCA_961205885.1. Classification (NCBI taxonomy): domain Eukaryota; kingdom Metazoa; phylum Arthropoda; class Insecta; order Diptera; family Ptychopteridae; genus Ptychoptera; species Ptychoptera albimana. Next base: position 17,820,507 of record OY540803.1, on the reverse strand, counting down.
TTTAAATTTAATAAAAATAAAACTCTGGGATAACCTTTAATCTACTAAAAAAACTTATTGGAAAGTATTGAAATTCGTATATTCTTTTGAAATCAATAAAATAAACGAAAAGATAAAAATAAGAATTCGTTGGTGATGGCAATATAAGAACTCATTGTCTGTATTTAAATTTAATAAATATAAAACTCTGCGATAACCTTTAATCTACTAAAAAAACTTATTAGAAAGTATTGAAATTCGTATATTCTTTTGAAATCAATAAAATAAACGAAAAGATATAAATAAGAATTCGTTGGTGATGGAAATATAAGAACTCATTGTCTGTTATTAAAATGATTTAATATGATACTCTGCAATTTGTTTTCAATCTACTAAAAAATACATATAGGAAAGTATTGAAATTCGTATATTCTTTTGAAATCAATAAAATAAACGAAAAGATATAAATAAGGATTCGTTGGTGATGGAAATATAAGGACTCATTGTCTATATTTTAATTAAAAAAAATGATACTCTGCAATTTGTTTTCAATCAACTAAAAAATACATATAGGAAAGTATTGAAATTCGTATATTCTTTTGAAATCAATAAAATAAACGAAAAGATATAAATAAGAATTCGTTGGTGATGGAAATATAAGGACTCATTGTCTATATTTTAATTAAAAAAAATGATACTCTGCAATTTGTTTTCAATCAACTAAAAAATACATATAGGAAAGTATTGAAATTCGTATATTCTTTTTAAATCAATAAAATAAACGAAAAGATATAAATAAGGATTCGTTGGTGATGGAAATATAAGAACTCATTGTCTGTAATTAAAATGATTTAATATGATACTCTGTAATTTGTTTTCAATCTACTAAAAAATTCATATAGGAAAGTATTGAAATTCGAAAGATATAAATCAGAATTCGTTGGTGATGGCAATATAAGAACTCATTGTCTGTATTTAAATTTAATAAAAATAAAACTCTGCGATAACCTTTAATCTACTAAAAAAACTTATTGGAAAGTATTGAAATTCGTATATTCTTTTGAAATCAATAAAATAAACGAAAAGATAAAAATAAGAATTCGTTGGTGATGGCAATATAAGAACTCATTGTCTGTATTTAAATTTAATAAATATAAAACTCTGCGATAATCTTTAATCTACTAAAAAAACTTATTAGAAAGTATTGAAATTCGTATATTCTTTTGAAATCAATAAAATAAACGAAAAGATATAAATAAGGATTCGTTGGTGATGGAAATATAAGAACTCATTGTCTGTAATTAAAATGATTTAATATGATACTCTGTAATTTGTTTTCAATATACTAAAAAATACATATAGGAAAGTATTGAAATTCAAAAGATATAAATCAGAATTCGTTGGTGATGGAAATATAAGAACTCATTGTCTGTATTTAAATTTAATAAAAATAAAACTCTGCGATAACCTTTAATCTACTAAAAAAACTTATTGGAAAGTATTGAAATTCGTATATTCTTTTGAAATTAATAAAATAAACGAAAAGATATAAATCAGAATTCGTTGGTGATGGAAATATAAGAACTCATTTTCTGTATTTAAATTTAATAAAAATAAAACTCTGGGATAACCTTTAATCTACTAAAAAAACTTATTGGAAAGTATTGAAATTCGTATATTCTTTTGAAATCAATAAAATAAACGAAAAGATATAAATAAGGATTCGTTGGTGATGGAGATATAAGGACTCATTGTCTATATTTTAAATAAAAAAATGATAAGCTGCAATTTGTTTTGAATCTACTAAAAAATACATATAGGAAAGTATTGAAATTCGTATATTCTTTTGAAATCAATAAAATAAACGAAAAGATATAAATAAGAATTCGTTGGTGATGGAAATATAAGGACTCATTGTCTATATTTTAATTAAAAAAAATGATACTCTGCAATTTGTTTTCAATCAACTAAAAAATACATATAGGAAAGTATTGAAATTCGTATATTCTTTTTAAATCAATAAAATAAACGAAAAGATATAAATAAGGATTCGTTGGTGATGGAAATATAAGAACTCATTGTCTGTAATTAAAATGATTTAATATGATACTCTGTAATTTGTTTTCAATCTACTAAAAAATTCATATAGGAAAGTATTGAAATTCGAAAGATATAAATCAGAATTCGTTGGTGATGGCAATATAAGAACTCATTGTCTGTATTTAAATTTAATAAAAATAAAACTCTGCGATAACCTTTAATCTACTAAAAAAACTTATTGGAAAGTATTGAAATTCGTATATTCTTTTGAAATCAATAAAATAAACGAAAAGATAAAAATAAGAATTCGTTGGTGATGGCAATATAAGAACTCATTGTCTGTATTTAAATTTAATAAATATAAAACTCTGCGATAATCTTTAATCTACTATAAAAACTTATTGGAAAGTATTGAAATTCGTATATTCTTTTGAAATCAATAAAATAAACGAAAAGATAAAAATAAGAATTCGTTGGTGATGGCAATATAAGAACTCATTGTCTGTATTTAAATTTAATAAATATAAAACTCTGCGATAACCTTTAATCTACTAAAAAAACTTATTGGAAAGTATTGAAATTCGTATATTCTTTTGAAATCAATAAAATAAACGAAAAGATATAAATAAGAATTCGTTGGTGATGGAAATATAAGAACTCATTTTCTGTATTTAAATTTAATAAAAATAAAACTCTGGGATAACCTTTAATCTACTAAAAAAACTTATTGGAAAGTATTGAAATTCGTATATTCTTTTGAAATCAATAAAATAAACGAAAAGATATAAATAAGGATTCGTTGGTGATGGAGATATAAGGACTCATTGTCTATATTTTAAATTAAAAAAATGATAAGCTGCAATTTGTTTTGAATCTACTAAAAAATACATATAGGAAAGTATTGAAATTCGTATATTCTTTTGAAATCAATAAAATAAACGAAAAGATATAAATCAGACTTCGTTGGTGATGGAAATATAAGAACTCATTGTCTGTATTCAATTTAATAAAAATAAAACTCTGCGATAATCTTTAATCTACTACAAAAACTTATTGGAAAGTATTGAAATTCGTATATTCTTTTGAAATCAATAAAATAAACGAAAAGATAAAAATAAGAATTCGTTGGTGATGGCAATATAAGAACTCATTGTCTGTATTTAAATTTAATAAATATAAAACTCTGCGATTACCTTTAATCTACTAAAAAAACTTATTGGAAAGTATTGAAATTCGTATATTCTTTTGAAATCAATAAAATAAACGAAAAGATATAAATAAGAATTCGTTGGTGATGGAAATATAAGAACTCATTGTCTGTAATTAAAATGATTTAATATGATACTCTGCAATTTGTTTTCAATCTACTAAAAAATACATATAGGAAAGTATTGAAATTCGTATATTCTTTTGAAATCAATAAAATAAACGAAAAGATATAAATAAGGATTCGTTGGTGATGGAAATATAAGGACTCATTGTCTATATTTTAATTAAAAAAAATGATACTCTGCAATTTGTTTTCAATCAACTAAAAAATACATATAGGAAAGTATTGAAATTCGTATATTCTTTTTAAATCAATAAAATAAACGAAAAGATATAAATAAGGATTCGTTGGTGATGGAAATATAAGAACTCATTGTCTGTAATTAAAATGATTTAATATGATACTCTGTAATTTGTTTTCAATCTACTAAAAAATTCATATAGGAAAGTATTGAAATTCGAAAGATATAAATCAGAATTCGTTGGTGATGGCAATATAAGAACTCATTGTCTGTATTTAAATTTAATAAAAATAAAACTCTGCGATAACCTTTAATCTACTAAAAAAACTTATTAGAAAGTATTGAAATTCGTATATTCTTTTGGAATCAATAAAATAAACGAAAAGATAAAAATAAGAATTCGTTGGTGATGGCAATATAAGAACTCATTGTCTGTATATAAATTTAATAAATATAAAACTCTGCGATAACCTTTAATCTACTAAAAAAACTTATTAGAAAGTATTGAAATTCGTATATTCTTTTGAAATCAATAAAATAAACGAAAAGATATAAATAAGGATTCGTTGGTGATGGAAATATAAGAACTCATTGTCTGTAATTAAAATGATTTAATATGATACTCTGTAATTTGTTTTCAATATACTAAAAAATACATATAGGAAAGTATTGAAATTCAAAAGATATAAATCAGAATTCGTTGGTGATGGAAATATAAGAACTCATTGTCTGTATTTAAATTTAATAAAAATAAAACTCTGCGATAACCTTTAATCTACTAAAAAAACTTATTGGAAAGTATTGAAATTCGTATATTCTTTTGAAATTAATAAAATAAACGAAAAGATATAAATCAGAATTCGTTGGTGATGGAAATATAAGAACTCATTTTCTGTATTTAAATTTAATAAAAATAAAACTCTGGGATAACCTTTAATCTACTAAAAAAACTTATTGGAAAGTATTGAAATTCGTATATTCTTTTGAAATCAATAAAATAAACGAAAAGATATAAATAAGGATTCGTTGGTGATGGAGATATAAGGACTCATTGTCTATATTTTAAATTAAAAATATGATAAGCTGCAATTTGTTTTGAATCTACTAAAAAATACATATAGGAAAGTATTGAAATTCGTATATTCTTTTGAAATCAATAAAATAAACGAAAAGATATAAATAAGAATTCGTTGGTGATGGAAATATAAGAACTCATTATCTATATTTTAAATAAAAAAAATGATACTCTGCAATTTGTTTTCAATCTACTAAAAAATACATATAGGAAAGTATTGAAATTCGTATATTCTTTAGAAATCAATAAAATAAACGAAAAGATATAAATCAGAATTCGTTGGTGATGGAAATATAAGAACTAATTGTCTGTATTTAATTTAATAAAAATCTACACTCTGCGATAACCTTTAATCTACTAAAAAAACTTATTGGAAAGTATTGAAATTCGTATATTTTTTTGAAATCAATAAAATAAACGAAAAGATAAAAATAAGAATTCGTTGGTGATGGCAATATAAGAACTCATTGTCTGTATATCAATTTAATAAATATAAAACTCTGCGATAACCTTTAATCTACTAAAAAAACTTATTGGAAAGTATTGAAATTCGTATATTCTTTTGAAATCAATAAAATAAACGAAAAGATATAAATAAGGATTCGTTGGTGATGGAGATATAAGGACTCATTGTCTATATTTTAAATTAAAAATATGATAAGCTGCAATTTGTTTTGAATCTACTAAAAAATACATATAGGAAAGTATTGAAATTCGTATATTCTTTTGAAATCAATAAAATAAACGAAAAGATATAAATAAGAATTCGTTGGTGATGGAAATATAAGAACTCATTATCTATATTTTAAATAAAAAAAATGATACTCTGCAATTTGTTTTCAATCTACTAAAAAATACATATAGGAAAGTATTGAAATTCGTATATTCTTTAGAAATCAATAAAATAAACGAAAAGATATAAATCAGAATTCGTTGGTGATGGAAATATAAGAACTCATTGTCTGTATTTAATTTAATAAAAATCTACACTCTGCGATAACCTTTAATCTACTAATAAATACATAATGGAAAGTATTGAAATTCGTATATTCTTTTGAAATCAATAAAATAAACGAAAAGATATAAATAAGGATTCGTTGGTGATGGAAATATAAGGACTCATTGTTTTTATTCTAAATTAAAAAAATGATACTCTGCAATTTGTTTTCAATCTACTAAAAAATACATATAGGAAAGTATTGAAATTCGTCTATTCTTTTGAAATCAATAAAATAAACGAAAAGATATAAATAAGAATTCGTTGGTGATGGAAATATAAGAACTCATTGTCTGTAATTAAATTGATTTAATATGATACTCTGCAATTTGTTTTCAATCTACTAAAAAATACATAATGGAAAGTATTGAAATTCGTATATTCTTTTGAAATCAATAAAATAAACGAAAAGATATAAATAAGAATTCGTTGGTGATGGAAATATAAGAACTCATTGTCTATATTTTAAATAAAAAAAATGATACTCTGCAATTTGTTTTCAATCAACTAAAAAATACATATAGGAAAGTATTGAAATTCGTATATTCTTTTGAAATCAATAAAATAAACGAAAAGATATAAATAAGGATTTGTTGGTGATGGAAATATAAGAACTCATTGTCTGTAATTAAAATGATTTAATATGATACTCTGTAATTTGTTTTCAATCTACTAAAAAATACATATAGGAAAGTATTGAAATTCGAAAGATATAAATCAGAATTCGTTGGTGATGGCAATATAAGAACTCATTGTCTGTATTTAAATTTAATAAAAATAAAACTCTGCGATAACCTTTAATCTACTAAAAAAACTTATTAGAAAGTATTGAAATTCGTATATTCTTTTGAAATCAATAAAATAAACGAAAAGATAAAAATAAGAATTCGTTGGTGATGGCAATATAAGAACTCATTGTCTGTATTTAAATTTAATAAATATAAAACTCTGCGATAACCTTTAATCTACTAAAAAAACTTATTGGAAAGTATTGAAATTCGTATATTCTTTTGAAATCAATAAAATAAACGAAAAGATAAAAATAAGAATTCGTTGGTGATGGAGATATAAGAACTCATTGTCTGTAATTAAAATGATTTAATATGCTACTCTGTAATTTGTTTTCAATCTACTAAAAAATACATATAGGAAAGTATTGAAATTCGTATATTCTTTTGAAATCAATAAAATAAACGAAAAGATATAAATAAGGATTCGTTGGTGATGGAGATATAAGGACTCATTGTCTATATTTTAAATAAAAAAAATGATACTCTGCAATTTGTTTTCAATCTACTAAAAAATACATATAGGAAAGTATTGAAATTCGTATATTCTTTAGAAATCAATAAAATAAACGAAAAGATATAAATCAGAATTCGTTGGTGATGGAAATATAAGAACTCATTGTCTGTATTTAATTTAATAAAAATCTACACTCTGCGATAACCTTTAATCTACTAATAAATACATAATGGAAAGTATTGAAATTCGTATATTCTTTTGAAATCAATAAAATAAACGAAAAGATATAAATAAGGATTCGTTGGTGATGGAAATATAAGGACTCATTGTTTTTATTCTAAATTAAAAAAATGATACTCTGCAATTTGTTTTCAATCTACTAAAAAATACATATAGGAAAGTATTGAAATTCGTCTATTCTTTTGAAATCAATAAAATAAACGAAAAGATATAAATAAGAATTCGTTGGTGATGGAAATAAAAGAACTCATTGTCTGTAATTAAATTGATTTAATATGATACTCTGCAATTTGTTTTCAATCTACTAAAAAATACATAATGGAAAGTATTGAAATTCGTATATTCTTTTGAAATCAATAAAATAAACGAAAAGATATAAATAAGAATTCGTTGGTGATGGAAATATAAGAACTCATTGTCTATATTTTAAATAAAAAAAATGATACTCTGCAATTTGTTTTCAATCAACTAAAAAATACATATAGGAAAGTATTGAAATTCGTATATTCTTTTGAAATCAATAAAATAAACGAAAAGATATAAATAAGGATTTGTTGGTGATGGAAATATAAGAACTCATTGTCTGTAATTAAAATGATTTAATATGATACTCTGTAATTTGTTTTCAATCTACTAAAAAATACATATAGGAAAGTATTGAAATTCGAAAGATATAAATCAGAATTCGTTGGTGATGGCAATATAAGAACTCATTGTCTGTATTTAAATTTAATAAAAATAAAACTCTGCGATAACCTTTAATCTACTAAAAAAACTTATTAGAAAGTATTGAAATTCGTATATTCTTTTGAAATCAATAAAATAAACGAAAAGATATAAATAAGGATTCGTTGGTGATGGAAATATAAGAACTCATTGTCTGTAATTAAAATGATTTAATATGATACTCTGTAATTTGTTTTCAATATACTAAAAAATACATATAGGAAAGTATTGAAATTCAAAAGATATAAATCAGAATTCGTTGGTGATGGAAATATAAGAACTCATTGTCTGTATTTAAATTTAATAAAAATAAAACTCTGCGATAACCTTTAATCTACTAAAAAAACTTATTGGAAAGTATTGAAATTCGTATATTCTTTTGAAATTAATAAAATAAACGAAAAGATATAAATCAGAATTCGTTGGTGATGGAAATATAAGAACTCATTTTCTGTATTTAAATTTAATAAAAATAAAACTCTGGGATAACCTTTAATCTACTAAAAAAACTTATTGGAAAGTATTGAAATTCGTATATTCTTTTGAAATCAATAAAATAAACGAAAAGATATAAATAAGGATTCGTTGGTGATGGAGATATAAGGACTCATTGTCTATATTTTAAATTAAAAATATGATAAGCTGCAATTTGTTTTGAATCTACTAAAAAATACATATAGGAAAGTATTGAAATTCGTATATTCTTTTGAAATCAATAAAATAAACGAAAAGATATAAATAAGAATTCGTTGGTGATGGAAATATAAGAACTCATTATCTATATTTTAAATAAAAAAAATGATACTCTGCAATTTGTTTTCAATCTACTAAAAAATACATATAGGAAAGTATTGAAATTCGTATATTCTTTAGAAATCAATAAAATAAACGAAAAGATATAAATCAGAATTCGTTGGTGATGGAAATATAAGAACTAATTGTCTGTATTTAATTTAATAAAAATCTACACTCTGCGATAACCTTTAATCTACTAAAAAAACTTATTGGAAAGTATTGAAATTCGTATATTTTTTTGAAATCAATAAAATAAACGAAAAGATAAAAATAAGAATTCGTTGGTGATGGCAATATAAAAACTCATTGTCTGTATATCAATTTAATAAATATAAAACTCTGCGATAACCTTTAATCTACTAAAAAAACTTATTGGAAAGTATTGAAATTCGTATATTCTTTTGAAATCAATAAAATAAACGAAAAGATATAAATAAGGATTCGTTGGTGATGGAGATATAAGGACTCATTGTCTATATTTTAAATTAAAAATATGATAAGCTGCAATTTGTTTTGAATCTACTAAAAAATACATATAGGAAAGTATTGAAATTCGTATATTCTTTTGAAATCAATAAAATAAACGAAAAGATATAAATAAGAATTCGTTGGTGATGGAAATATAAGAACTCATTATCTATATTTTAAATAAAAAAAATGATACTCTGCAATTTGTTTTCAATCTACTAAAAAATACATATAGGAAAGTATTGAAATTCGTATATTCTTTAGAAATCAATAAAATAAACGAAAAGATATAAATCAGAATTCGTTGGTGATGGAAATATAAGAACTCATTGTCTGTATTTAATTTAATAAAAATCTACACTCTGCGATAACCTTTAATCTACTAATAAATACATAATGGAAAGTATTGAAATTCGTATATTCTTTTGAAATCAATAAAATAAACGAAAAGATATAAATAAGGATTCGTTGGTGATGGAAATATAAGGACTCATTGTTTTTATTCTAAATTAAAAAAATGATACTCTGCAATTTGTTTTCAATCTACTAAAAAATACATATAGGAAAGTATTGAAATTCGTCTATTCTTTTGAAATCAATAAAATAAACGAAAAGATATAAATAAGAATTCGTTGGTGATGGAAATATAAGAACTCATTGTCTGTAATTAAATTGATTTAATATGATACTCTGCAATTTGTTTTCAATCTACTAAAAAATACATAATGGAAAGTATTGAAATTCGTATATTCTTTTGAAATCAATAAAATAAACGAAAAGATATAAATAAGAATTCGTTGGTGATGGAAATATAAGAACTCATTGTCTATATTTTAAATAAAAAAAATGATACTCTGCAATTTGTTTTCAATCAACTAAAAAATACATATAGGAAAGTATTGAAATTCGTATATTCTTTTGAAATCAATAAAATAAACGAAAAGATATAAATAAGGATTTGTTGGTGATGGAAATATAAGAACTCATTGTCTGTAATTAAAATGATTTAATATGATACTCTGTAATTTGTTTTCAATCTACTAAAAAATACATATAGGAAAGTATTGAAATTCGAAAGATATAAATCAGAATTCGTTGGTGATGGCAATATAAGAACTCATTGTCTGTATTTAAATTTAATAAAAATAAAACTCTGCGATAACCTTTAATCTACTAAAAAAACTTATTAGAAAGTATTGAAATTCGTATATTCTTTTGAAATCAATAAAATAAACGAAAAGATAAAAATAAGAATTCGTTGGTGATGGCAATATAAGAACTCATTGTCTGTATTTAAATTTAATAAATATAAAACTCTGCGATAACCTTTAATCTACTAAAAAAACTTATTGGAAAGTATTGAAATTCGTATATTCTTTTGAAATCAATAAAATAAACGAAAAGATAAAAATAAGAATTCGTTGGTGATGGAGATATAAGAACTCATTGTCTGTAATTAAAATGATTTAATATGCTACTCTGTAATTTGTTTTCAATCTACTAAAAAATACATATAGGAAAGTATTGAAATTCGTATATTCTTTTGAAATCAATAAAATAAACGAAAAGATATAAATAAGGATTCGTTGGTGATGGAGATATAAGGACTCATTGTCTATATTTTAAATTAAAAAAATGATACTCTGCAATTTGTTTTCAATCTACTAAAAAATACATATAGGAAAGTATTGAAATTCGTCTATTCTTTTGAAATCAATAAAATAAACGAAAAGATATAAATAAGATTTCGTTGGTGATGGAAATATAAGAACTCATTGTCTGTAATTAAAATGATTTAATATGATACTCTGTAATTTGTTTTCAATCTACTAAAAAATACATATAGGAAAGTATTGAAATTCGTATATTCTTTTGAAATCAATAAAATAAACGAAAAGATATAAATAAGGATTCGTTGGTGATGGAGATATAAGGACTCATTGTCTATATTTTAAATTAAAAAAATGATACTCTGCAATTTGTTTTCAATCTACTAAAAAATACATATAGGAAAGTATTGAAATTCGTATATTCTTTTGAAATCAATAAAATAAACGAAAAGATATAAATAAGGATTCGTTGGTGATGGAAATATAAGAACTCATTGTCTATATTTTAAATAAAAAAAATGATACTCTGCAATTTGTTTTCAATCTACTAAAAAATACATATAGGAAAGTATTGAAATTCGTATATTCTTTTGAAATCAATAAAATAAACGAAAAGATATAAATAAGGATTCGTTGGTGATGGAAATATAAGAACTCATTGTCTATATTTTAAATAAAAAAAATGATACTCTGCAATTTGTTTTCAATCTACTAAAAAATACATATAGGAAAGTATTGAAATTCGTATATTCTTTAGAAATCAATAAAATAAACGAAAAGATATAAATCAGAATACGTTGGTGATGGAAATATAAGAACTCATTGTCTGTATTTAATTTAATAAAAATAAAACTCTGCGATAACCTTTAATCTACTATTAAAACTTATTGGAAAGTATTGAAATTCGTATATTCTTTTGAAATCAATAAAATAAACGAAAAGATAAAAATAAGAATTCGTTGGTGATGGCAAAATAAGAACTCATTGTCTGTATTTAAATTTAATAAATATAAAACTCTGCGATAACCTTTAATCTACTAAAAAAAACATATAGGAAAGTATTGAAATTCGTATATTCTTTTGAAATCAATAAAATAAACGAAAAGATATAAATAAGGATTCGTTGGTGATGGAAATATAAGAACTCATTGTCTGTAATTAAAATGATTTAATATGATACTCTGTAATTTGTTTTCAATATACTAAAAAATACATATAGGAAAGTATTGAAATTCGAAAGATATAAATCAGAATTCGTTGGTGATGGAAATATAAGAACTCATTGTCTGTATTTAAATTTAATAAAAATAAAACTCTGCGATAACCTTTAATCTACTAAAAAAACTTATTGGAAAGTATTGAAATTCGTATATTCTTTTGAAATCAATAAAATAAACGAAAAGATATAAATCAGAATTCGTTGGTGATGGAAATATAAGAACTCATTTTCTGTATTTAAATTTAATAAAAATAAAACTCTGGGATAACCTTTAATCTACTAAAAAAACTTATTGGAAAGTATTGAAATTCGTATATTCTTTTGAAATCAATAAAATAAACGAAAAGATATAAATAAGGATTCGTTGGTGATGGAGATATAAGGACTCATTGTCTATATTTTAAATTAAAAAAATGATAAGCTGCAATTTGTTTTGAATCTACTAAAAAATACATATAGGAAAGTATTGAAATTCGTATATTCTTTTCAAATCAATAAAATAAACGAAAAGATATAAATAAGAATTCGTTGGTGATGGAAATATAAGAACTCATTATCTATATTTTAAATAAAAAAAATGATACTCTGCAATTTGTTTTCAATCTACTAAAAAATACATATAGGAAAGTATTGAAATTCGTATATTCTTTAGAAATCAATAAAATAAACGAAAAGATATAAATCAGAATTCGTTGGTGATGGAAATATAAGAACTCATTGTCTGTATTTAATTTAATAAAAATCTACACTCTGCGATAACCTTTAATCTACTAAAAAAACTTATTGGAAAGTATTGAAATTCGTATATTTTTTTGAAATCAATAAAATAAACGAAAAGATAAAAATAAGAATTCGTTGGTGATGGCAATATAAGAACTCATTGTCTGTATTTAAATTTAATAAATATAAAACTCTGCGATAACCTTTAATCTACTAAAAAAACTTATTGGAAAGTATTGAAATTCGTATATTCTTTTGAAATCAATAAAATAAACGAAAAGATATAAATCAGAATTCGTTGGTGATGGAAATATAAGAACTCATTGTCTGTATTTAATTTAATAAATATAAAACTCTGCGATAACCTTTAATCTACTAAAAAAACTTATTGGAAAGTATTGAAATTCGTATATTTTTTTGAAATCAATAAAATAAACGAAAAGATAAAAATAAGAATTCGTTGGTGATGGCAATATAAGGACTCATTGTCTGTATATAAATTTAATAAATATAAAACTCTGCGATAACCTTTAATCTACTAAAAAAACTTATTGGAAAGTATTGAAATTCGTATATTCTTTTGAAATCAATAAAATAAACGAAAAGATATAAATAAGAATTCGTTGGTGATGGAAATATAAGAACTCATTGTCTGTAATTAAAATGATTTAATATGATACTCTGCAATTTGTTTTCAATCTACTAAAAAATACATATAGGAAAGTATTGAAATTCGTATATTCTTTAGAAATCAATAAAATAAACGAAAAGATATAAATAAGAATTCGTTGGTGATGGAAATATAAGAACTCATTGTCTGTATTTAATTTAATAAAAATCTACACTCTGCGATAACCTTTAATCTACTAAAAAAACTTATTGGAAAGTATTGAAATTCGTATATTTTTTTGAAATCAATAAAATAAACGAAAAGATAAAAATAAGAATTCGTTGGTGATGGCAATATAAGAACTCATTGTCTGTATATAAATTTAATAAATATAAAACTCTGCGATAACCTTTAATCTACTAAAAAAACTTATTGGAAAGTATTGAAATTCGTATATTCTTTTGAAATCAATAAAATAAACGAAAAGATATAAATAAGAATTCGTTGGTGATGGAAATATAAGAACTCATTGTCTGTAATTAAAATGATTTAATATGATACTCTGCAATTTGTTTTCAATCTACTAAAAAATACATATAGGAAAGTATTGAAATTCGTATATTCTTTTGAAATCAATAAAATAAACGAAAAGATATAAATAAGGATTCGTTGGTGATGGAAATATAAGGACTCATTGTTTTTATTCTAAATTAAAAAAATGATACTCTGCAATTTGTTTTCAATCTTCTAAAAAATACATATAGGAAAATATTGAAATTCGTATATTCTTTTGAAATCAATAAAATAAACGATAAGATAAAAATAAGAATTCGTTGGTGATGGAAATATAAGAACTCATTGTCTATATTTTAATTAAAAAAAATGATACTTTGCAATTTGTTTTCAATCAACTAAAAAATACATATAGGAAAGTATTGAAATTCGTATATTCTTTTTAAATCAATAAAATAAACGAAAAGATATAAATAAGGATTCGTTGGTGATGGAAATATAAGAACTCATTGTCTGTAATTAAAATGATTTAATATGATACTCTGTAATTTGTTTTCAATCTACTAAAAAATTCATATAGGAAAGTATTGAAATTCGAAAGATATAAATCAGAATTCGTTGGTGATGGCAATATAAGAACTCATTTTCTGTATTTAAATTTAATAAAAATAAAACTCTGCGATAACCTTTAATCTACTAAAAAAACTTATTAGAAAGTATTGAAATTCGTATATTCTTTTGAAATCAATAAAATAAACGAAAAGATAAAAATAAGAATTCGTTGGTGATGGCAATATAAGAACTCATTGTCTGTATTTAAATTTAATAAATATAAAACTCTGCGATAACCTTTAATCTACTAAAAAAACTTATTAGAAAGTATTGAAATTCGTATATTCTTTTGAAATCAATAAAATAAACGAAAAGATATAAATAAGAATTCGTTGGTGATGGCAATATAAGAACTCATTGTCTGTAATTAAAATGATTTAATATGATACTCTGCAATTTGTTTTCAATCTACTAAAAAAACTTATTGAAAAGTATTGAAATTCATATATTCTTTTGAAATCAATAAAATAAACGAAAAGATAAAAATTAGAATTCGTTGGTGATGGAAATATAAGAACTCATTGTATGTTATTAAATTTAATAAATATAAAACTCTGCGATAACCTTTAATCTACTAAAAAAACTTATTGGAAAGTATTGAAATTCGTATATTCTTTTGAAATCAATAAAATAAACGAAAAGATATAAATCAGAATTCGTTGGTGATGGAAATATAAGAACTCATTGTCTGTATTTAATTTAATAAATATAAAACTCTGCGATAACCTTTAATCTACTAAAAAAACTTATTGGAAAGTATTGAAATTCGTATATTTTTTTGAAATCAATAAAATAAACGAAAAGATAAAAATAAGAATTCGTTGGTGATGGCAATATAAGGACTCATTGTCTGTATATAAATTTAATAAATATAAAACTCTGCGATAACCTTTAATCTACTAAAAAAACTTATTGGAAAGTATTGAAATTCGTATATTCTTTTGAAATCAATAAAATAAACGAAAAGATATAAATAAGAATTCGTTGGTGATGGAAATATAAGAACTCATTGTCTGTAATTAAAATGATTTAATATGATACTCTGCAATTTGTTTTCAATCTACTAAAAAATACATATAGGAAAGTATTGAAATTCGTATATTCTTTAGAAATCAATAAAATAAACGAAAAGATATAAATAAGAATTCGTTGGTGATGGAAATATAAGAACTCATTGTCTGTATTTAATTTAATAAAAATCTACACTCTGCGATAACCTTTAATCTACTAAAAAAACTTATTGGAAAGTATTGAAATTCGTATATTTTTTTGAAATCAATAAAATAAACGAAAAGATAAAAATAAGAATTCGTTGGTGATGGCAATATAAGAACTCATTGTCTGTATATAAATTTAATAAATATAAAACTCTGCGATAACCTTTAATCTACTAAAAAAACTTATTGGAAAGTATTGAAATTCGTATATTCTTTTGAAATCAATAAAATAAACGAAAAGATATAAATAAGAATTCGTTGGTGATGGAAATATAAGAACTCATTGTCTGTAATTAAAATGATTTAATATGATACTCTGCAATTTGTTTTCAATCTACTAAAAAATACATATAGGAAAGTATTGAAATTCGTATATTCTTTTGAAATCAATAAAATAAACGAAAAGATATAAATAAGGATTCGTTGGTGATGGAAATATAAGGACTCATTGTTTTTATTCTAAATTAAAAAAATGATACTCTGCAATTTGTTTTCAATCTTCTAAAAAATACATATAGGAAAATATTGAAATTCGTATATTCTTTTGAAATCAATAAAATAAACGATAAGATAAAAATAAGAATTCGTTGGTGATGGAAATATAAGAACTCATTGTCTATATTTTAATTAAAAAAAATGATACTTTGCAATTTGTTTTCAATCAACTAAAAAATACATATAGGAAAGTATTGAAATTCGTATATTCTTTTTAAATCAATAAAATAAACGAAAAGATATAAATAAGGATTCGTTGGTGATGGAAATATAAGAACTCATTGTCTGTAATTAAAATGATTTAATATGATACTCTGTAATTTGTTTTCAATCTACTAAAAAATTCATATAGGAAAGTATTGAAATTCGAAAGATATAAATCAGAATTCGTTGGTGATGGCAATATAAGAACTCATTTTCTGTATTTAAATTTAATAAAAATAAAACTCTGCGATAACCTTTAATCTACTAAAAAAACTTATTAGAAAGTATTGAAATTCGTATATTCTTTTGAAATCAATAAAATAAACGAAAAGATAAAAATAAGAATTCGTTGGTGATGGCAATATAAGAACTCATTGTCTGTATTTAAATTTAATAAATATAAAACTCTGCGATAACCTTTAATCTACTAAAAAAACTTATTAGAAAGTATTGAAATTCGTATATTCTTTTGAAATCAATAAAATAAACGAAAAGATATAAATAAGGATTCGTTGGTGATGGAAATATAAGAACTCATTGTCTGTAATTAAAATGATTTAATATGATACTCTGTAATTTGTTTTCAATCTACTAAAAAATTCATATAGGAAAGTATTGAAATTCGAAAGATATAAATCAGAATTCGTTGGTGATGGCAATATAAGAACTCATTTTCTGTATTTAAATTTAATAAAAATAAAACTCTGCGATAACCTTTAATCTACTAAAAAAACTTATTAGAAAGTATTGAAATTCGTATATTCTTTTGAAATCAATAAAATAAACGAAAAGATAAAAATAAGAATTCGTTGGTGATGGCAATATAAGAACTCATTGTCTGTATTTAAATTTAATAAAAATAAAACTCTGCGATAACCTTTAATCTACTAAAAAAACTTATTGGAAAGTATTGAAATTCGTATATTCTTTAGAAATCAATAAAATAAACGAAAAGATATAAATCAGAATTCGTTGGTGATGGAAATATAAGAACTCATTTTCTGTATTTAAATTTAATAAAAATAAAACTCTGGGATAACCTTTAATCTACTAAAAAAACTTATTGGAAAGTATTGAAATTCGTATATTCTTTTGAAATCAATAAAATAAACGAAAAGATATAAATAAGAATTCGTTGGTGATGGAAATATAAGAACTCATTATCTATATTTTAAATAAAAAAAATGATACTCTGCAATTTGTTTTCAATCTACTAAAAAAACTAATTGGAAAGTATTGAAATTCGTATATTCTTTTGAAATCAATAAAATAAACGAAAAGATATAAATCAGAATTCGTTGGTGATGGAAATATAAGAACTCATTGTCTGTATTTAATTTAATAAAAATCTACACTCTGCGATAACCTTTAATCTACTAAAAAAACTTATTGGAAAGTATTGAAATTCGTATATTTTTTTGAAATCAATAAAATAAACGAAAAGATAAAAATAAGAATTCGTTGGTGATGGCAATATAAGAACTCATTGTCTGTATATAAATTTAATAAATATAAAACTCTGCGATAACCTTTAATCTACTAAAAAAACTTATTGGAAAGTATTGAAATTCGTATATTCTTTTGAAATCAATAAAATAAACGAAAAGATATAAATAAGAATTCGTTGGTGATGGAAATATAAGAACTCATTGTCTGTAATTAAAATGATTTAATATGATACTCTGCAATTTGTTTTCAATCTACTAAAAAATACATAATGGAAAGTATTGAAATTCGTATATTCTTTTGAAATCAATAAAATAAACGAAAAGATATAAATAAGAATTCGTTGGTGATGGAAATATAAGAACTCATTGTCTGTATTTTAAATAAAAAAAATGATACTTTGCAATTTGTTTTGAATCTACTAAAAAATACATATAGGAAAGTATTGAAATTCGTATATTCTTTTGAAATCAATAAAATAAACGAAAAGATATAAATAAGGATTCGTTGGTGATGGAAATATAAGAACTCATTGTCTATATTTTAAATTAAAAAAATGATACTCTGCAATTTGTTTTCAATCTACTAAAAATACATATAGGAAAGTATTGAAATTCGTATATTCTTTAGAAATCAATAAAATAAACGAAAAGATATAAAACAGAATTCGTTGGTGATGGAAATATAAGAACTCATTGTCTATATTTTAAATAAAAAAAATGAAACTCTGCAATTTGTTTTCAATCAACTAAAAAATACATATAGGAAAGTATTGAAATTCGTATATTCTTTTGAAATCAATAAAATAAACGAAAAGATATAAATAAGAATTCGTTGGTGATGGAAATATAAGAACTCATTGTCTGTAATTAAAATGATTTAATATGATACTCTGCAATTTGTTTTCAATCTACTAAAAAATACATATAGGAAAGTATTGAAATTCGAAAGATATAAATCAGAATTCGTTGGTGATGGCAATATAAGAACTCATTGTCTGTAATTA
The DNA here is from genome assembly GCA_961205885.1 of Ptychoptera albimana. NCBI lineage: Eukaryota > Metazoa > Arthropoda > Insecta > Diptera > Ptychopteridae > Ptychoptera > Ptychoptera albimana. Next base: position 17,801,779 of record OY540803.1, on the reverse strand, counting down.
AAATGATTTAATATGCTACTCTGTAATTTGTTTTCAATCTACTAAAAAATACATATAGGAAAGTATTGAAATTCGTATATTCTTTTGAAATCAATAAAATAAACGAAAAGATATAAATAAGGATTCGTTGGTGATGGAGATATAAGGACTCATTGTCTATATTTTAAATTAAAAAAATGATACTCTGCAATTTGTTTTCAATCTACTAAAAAATACATATAGGAAAGTATTGAAATTCGTCTATTCTTTTGAAATCAATAAAATAAACGAAAAGATATAAATAAGGATTCGTTGGTGATGGAAATATAAGAACTCATTGTCTGTATTTAAATTTAATAAATATAAAACTCTGCGATAACCTTTAATCTACTAAAAAAACTTATTAGAAAGTATTGAAATTCGTATATTCTTTTGAAATCAATAAAATAAACGAAAAGATAAAAATAAGAATTCGTTGGTGATGGAAATATAAGAACTCATTGTCTGTAATTAAAATGATTTAATATGCTACTCTGTAATTTGTTTTCAATCTACTAAAAAATACATATAGGAAAGTATTGAAATTCGTATATTCTTTTGAAATCAATAAAATAAACGAAAAGATATAAATAAGGATTCGTTGGTGATGGAAATATAAGGACTCATTGTCTATATTTTAAATTAAAAAAATGATACTCTGCAATTTGTTTTCAATCTACTAAAAAATACATATAGGAAAGTATTGAAATTCGTCTATTCTTTTGAAATCAATAAAATAAACGAAAAGATATAAATAAGGATTCGTTGGTGATGGAAATATAAGAACTCATTGTCTGTAATTAAAATGATTTAATATGATACTCTGCAATTTGTTTTCAATCTACTAAAAAATACATAATGGAAAGTATTGAAATTCGTATATTCTTTTGAAATCAATAAAATAAACGAAAAGATATAAATAAGAATTCGTTGGTGATGGAAATATAAGAACTCATTGTCTATATTTTAAATAAAAAAAATGATACTTTGCAATTTGTTTTGAATCTACTAAAAAATACATATAGGAAAGTATTGAAATTCGTATATTCTTTTGAAATCAATAAAATAAACGAAAAGATATAAATAAGGATTCGTTGGTGATGGAAATATAAGAACTCATTGTCTATATTTTAAATAAAAAAAATGATACTCTGCAATTTGTTTTCAATCTACTAAAAAATACATATAGGAAAGTATTGAAATTCGTATATTCTTTAGAAATCAATAAAATAAACGAAAAGATATAAATAAGAATTCGTTGGTGATGGAAATATAAGAACTCATTGTCTATATTTTAAATAAAAAAAATGAAACTCTGCAATTTGTTTTCAATCAACTAAAAAATACATATAGGAAAGTATTGAAATTCGTATATTCTTTTGAAATCAATAAAATAAACGAAAAGATATAAATAAGGATTCGTTGGTGATGGAAATATAAGAACTCATTGTCTGTATTTAAATTTAATAAAAATAAAAATCTGCGATAACCTCTAATCTACTAAAAAAACTTATTGGAAAGTATTGAAATTCGTATATTCTTTTGAAATCAATAAAATAAACGAAAAGATAAAAATAAGAATTCGTTGGTGATGGCAATATAAGAACTCATTGTCTGTATTTAAATTAAATAAATATAAAACTCTGCGATAACCTTTAATCTACTAAAAAACTTATTGGAAAGTATTGAAATTCGTATATTCTTTTGAAATCAATAAAATAAACGAAAAGATAAAAATAAGAATTCGTTGGTGATGGAAATATAAGAACTCATTGTCTATAATTAAAATGATTTAATATGATACTCTGCAATTTGTTTTCAATCTACTAAAAAAACTTATTGAAAAGTATTGAAATTCGTATATTCTTTTGAAATCAATAAAATAAACGAAAAGATATAAATAAGAATTCGTTGGTGATGGAAATATAAGGACACATTATCTGTTATTAAATTTAATAAAAATTAAACTCTGCGTTTTTTTTAATCTACTAAAAAATACATATAGGAAAGTATTGAAATTCGTGTATTCTTTTGAAATCAATAAAATAAACGAAAAGGTATAAATCAGAATTCGTTGGTGATGGAAATATAAGAACTCATTGTCTATATATTTAATAAAAAAATGATACTCTGCAATTTGTTTTCAATCTACTACAAAATACATATAGGAAAGTATTGAAATTCGTATATTCTTTTGAAATCAATAAAATAAACGAAAAGATATAAATAAGGATTCGTTGGGGATGGAAATATAAGAACTCATTGTCTATATTTAAATTTAATAAAAATAAAACTCTGCGATAACCTTTAATCTACTAAAAAAACTTATTGGAAAGTATTGAAATTCGTATATTCTTTTGAAATCAATAAAATAAACGAAAAGATAAAAATAAGAATTCGTTGGTGATGGAAATACAAGAACTCATTGTCTGTATATAAACTTAATAAATATAAAACTCTGCGATAACCTTTAATCTACTAAAAAAACTTATTGGAATGTATTTAAATTCGTATATTCTTTTGAAATCAATAAAATAAACGAAAAGATAAAAATAAGAATTCGTTGGTTATGGCAATATAAGAACTCATTGTCTGTATTTAAATTTAATAAATATAAAACTCTGCGATAACCTTTAATCTACTAAAAAAACTTATTGGAAAGTATTGAAATTCGTATATTCTTTTGAAATCAATAAAATAAACGAAAAGATATAAATAAGAATTCGTTGGTGATGGAAATATAAGAACTCATTGTCTGTAATTAAAATGATTTAATATGATACTCTGCAATTTGTTTTCAATCTACTAAAAAATACATATAGGAAAGTATTAAAATTCGTATATTCTTTTGAAATCAATAAAATAAACGAAAAGATATAAATCAGAATTCGTTGGTGATGGAAATATAAGAACTCATTGTCTGTATTTAATTTAATAAAAATCTACACTCTGCGATAACCTTTAATCTACTAAAAAAACTTATTGGAAAGTATTGAAATTCGTATATTTTTTTGAAATCAATAAAATAAACGAAAAGATAAAAATAAGAATTCGTTGGTGATGGCAATATAAGAACTCATTGTCTGTATATAAATTTAATAAATATAAAACTCTGCGATAACCTTTAATCTACTAAAAAAACTTATTGGAAAGTATTGAAATTCGTATATTCTTTTGAAATCAATAAAATAAACGAAAAGATATAAATAAGAATTCGTTGGTGATGGAAATATAAGAACTCATTGTCTCTATTTAAATTTAATAAATATAAAACTCTGCGATAACCTTTAATCTACTAAAAAATACATATAGGAAAGTATTGAAATTCGTATATTCTTTAGAAATCAATAAAATAAACGAAAAGATATAAATCAGAATTCGTTGGTGATGGAAATATAAGAACTCATTGTCTGTATTTAATTTAATAAAAATCTACACTCTGCGATAACCTTTAATCTACTAAAAAAACTTATTGGAAAGTATTGAAATTCGTATATTTTTTTGAAATCAATAAAATAAACGAAAAGATATAAATAAGAATTCGTTGGTGATGGCAATATAAGAACTCATTGTCTGTATATAAATTTAATAAATATAAAACTCTGCGATAACCTTTAATCTACTAAAAAAACTTATTGGAAAGTATTGAAATTCGTATATTCTTTTGAAATCAATAAAATAAACGAAAAGATATAAATAAGAATTCATTGGTGATGGAAATATAAGAACTCATTGTCTGTAATTAAAATGATTTAATATGATACTCTGCAATTTGTTTTCAATCTACTAAAAAATACATATAGGAAAGTATTGAAATTCGTATATTCTTTTGAAATCAATAAAATAAACGAAAAGATATAAATAAGGATTCGTTGGTGATGGAAATATAAGAACTCATTGTCTATATTTTAAATAAAAAAAATATGATACTCTGCAATTTGTTTTGAATCTACTAAAAATTACATATAGGAAAGTATTGAAATTCGTATATTCTTTTGAAAACAATAAAATAAACGAAAAGATATAAATAAGGATTCGTTGGTGATGGAAATATAAGAACTCATTGTCTGTATTAAAATGATTTAATATGATACTCTGTAATTTGTTTTCAATCTACTAAAAAATACATATAGGAAAGTATTGAAATTCGTATATTCTTTTGAAATCAATAAAATAAACGAAAAGATATAAATAAGGATTCGTTGGTGATGGAAATATAAGAACTCATTGTCTATATTTTAAATAAAAAAAATGATACTCTGCAATTTGTTTTCAATCTACTAAAAAATACATATAGGAAAGTATTGAAATTCGTATATTTTTTTGAAATCAATAAAATAAACGAAAAGATATAAATAAGGATTCGTTGGTGATGGAAATATAAGAACTCATTGTCTGTATTAAAATGATTTAATATGATACTCTGTATTTTGTTTTCAATCTACTAAAAAATACATATAGGAAAGTATTGAAATTCGTATATTCTTTTGAAATCAATAAAATAAACGAAAAGATATAAATAAGGATTCGTTGGTGATGAAAATATAAGAACTCATTGTCTGTAATTAAAATAATTTAATATGATACTCTGCAATTTGTTTTCAATCTACTAAAAAATACATATAGGAAAGTATTGAAATTCGTATATTTTTTTGAAATCAATAAAATAAACGAAAAGATATAAATAAGAATTCGTTGGTTATGGAAATATAAGAACTCATTGTCTGTATTTAAATTTAATAAAAATAAAACTCTGCGATAACCTTTAATCTACTAAAAAAACTTATTGAAAAGTATTGAAATTCGTATATTTTTTTGAAATCAATAAAATAAACGAAAAGATATAAATAAGAATTCGTTGGTTATGGAAATATAAGAACTCATTGTCTGTATTTAAATTTAATAAAAATAAAACTCTGCGATAACCTTTAATCTACTAAAAAAACTTATTGGAAAGTATTGAAATTCGTGTATTCTTTTGAAATCAATAAAATAAACGAAAAGATAAAAATAAGAATTCGTTGGTGATGGAAATATAAGAACTCATTGTCTGTATTTAAATTTAATAAATATAAAACTCTGCGATAACCTTTAATCTACTAAAAAAACTAATTGGAAAGTATTGAAATTCGTATATTCTTTTGAAATCAATAAAATAAACGAAAAGATATAAATAAGAATTCGTTGGTGATGGAAATATAAGAACTCATTGTCTATATTTTAAATAAAAAAAATGATACTTTGCAATTTGTTTTGAATCTACTAAAAAATACATATAGGAAAGTATTGAAATTCGTATATTCTTTTGAAATCAATAAAATAAACGAAAAGATATAAATAAGGATTCGTTGGTGATGGAAATATAAGAACTCATTGTCTATATTTTAAATAAAAAAAATGATACTCTGCAATTTGTTTTCAATCTACTAAAAAATACATATAGGAAAGTATTGAAATTCGTATATTCTTTAGAAATCAATAAAATAAACGAAAAGATATAAATCAGAATTCGTTGGTGATGGAAATATAAGAACTCATTGTCTATATTTTAAATAAAAAAAATGAAACTCTGCAATTTGTTTTCAATCAACTAAAAAATACATATAGGAAAGTATTGAAATTCGAATATTCTTTTGAAATCAATAAAATAAACGAAAAGATATAAATAAGGATTCGTTGGTGATGGAAATATAAGAACTCATTGTCTGTATTTAAATTTAATAAAAATAAAAATCTGCGATAACCTTTAATCTACTAAAAAAACTTATTGGAAAGTATTGAAATTCGTATATTCTTTTGAAATCAATAAAATAAACGAAAAGATATAAATAAGAATTCGTTGGTGATGGAAATATAAGAACTCATTGTCTATATTTTAAATAAAAAAAATGATACTTTGCAATTCTTTTTGAATCTACTAAAAAATACATATAGGAAAGTATTGAAATTCGTATATTCTTTTGAAATCAATAAAATAAACGAAAAGATATAAATAAGGATTCGTTGGTGATGGAAATATAAGAACTCATTGTCTATATTTTAAATAAAAAAAATGATACTCTGCAATTTGTTTTCAATCTACTAAAAAATACATATAGGAAAGTATTGAAATTCGTATATTCTTTAGAAATCAATAAAATAAACGAAAAGATATAAATCAGAATTCGTTGGTGATGGAAATATAAGAACTCATTGTCTATATTTTAAATAAAAAAAATGAAACTCTGCAATTTGTTTTCAATCAACTAAAAAATACATATAGGAAAGTATTGAAATTCGAATATTCTTTTGAAATCAATAAAATAAACGAAAAGATATAAATAAGGATTCGTTGGTGATGGAAATATAAGAACTCATTGTCTGTATTTAAATTTAATAAAAATAAAAATCTGCGATAACCTTTAATCTACTAAAAAAACTTATTGGAAAGTATTGAAATTCGTATATTCTTTTGAAATCAATAAAATAAACGAAAAGATAAAAATAAGAATTCGTTGTTGATGGCAATATAAGAACTCATTGTCTGTTTTTAAATTTAATAAATATAAAACTCTGCGATAACCTTTAATCTACTAAAAAAACTTATTGGAAAGTATTGAAATTCGTATATTCTTTTGAAATCAATAAAATAAACGAAAAGATAAAAATAAGAATTCGTTGGTGATGGAAATATAAGAACTCATTGTCTATAATTAAAATGATTTAATATGATACTCTGCAATTTGTTTTCAATCTACTAAAAAAACTTATTGAAAAGTATTGAAATTCGTATATTCTTTTGAAATCAATAAAATAAACGAAAAGATATAAATAAGAATTCGTTGGTGATGGAAATATAAGGACACATTATCTGTTATTAAATTTAATAAAAATTAAACTCTGCGTTTTTTTTAATCTACTAAAAAATACATATAGGAAAGTATTGAAATTCGTGTATTCTTTTGAAATCAATAAAATAAACGAAAAGGTATAAATCAGAATTCGTTGGTGATGGAAATATAAGAACTCATTGTCTATATATTTAATAAAAAAAATGATACTCTGCAATTTGTTTTCAATCTACTACAAAATACATATAGGAAAGTATTTAAATTCGTATATTCTTTTGAAATCAATAAAATAAACGAAAAGATATAAATAAGGATTCGTTGGGGATGGAAATATAAGAACTCATTGTCTATATTTAAATTTAATAAAAATAAAACTCTGCGATAACCTTTAATCTACTAAAAAAACTTATTGGAAAGTATTGAAATTCGTATATTCTTTTGAAATCAATAAAATAAACGAAAAGATAAAAATAAGAATTCGTTGGTGATGGAAATATAAGAACTCATTGTATGTTATTAAATTTAATAAATATAAAACTCTGCGATAACCTTTAATCTACTAAAAAAACTTATTGGAAAGTATTGAAATTCGTATATTCTTTTGAAATCAATAAAATAAACGAAAAGATAAAAATAAGAATTCGTTGGTGATGGCAATATAAGAACTCATTGTCTGTATTTAAATTTAATAAATATAAAACTCTGCGATAACCTTTAATCTACTAAAAAAACTAATTGGAAAGTATTGAAATTCGTATATTCTTTTGAAATCAATAAAATAAACGAAAAGATATAAATAAGAATTCGTTGGTGATGGAAATATAAAACTCATTGTCTATATTTCAAATAAAAAAATGATACTCTGCAATTTGTTTTGAATCTACTAAAAAATACATATAGGAAAGTATTGAAATTCGTATATTCTTTTGAAAACAATAAAATAAACGAAAAGATATAAATAAGAATTCGTTGGTGATGGAAATATAAGAACTCATTGTCTATATTTTAAATAAAAAAATATGATACTCTGCAATTTGTTTTGAATCTACTAAAAAATACATATAGGAAAGTATTGAAATTCGTATATTCTTTTGAAAACAATAAAATAAACGAAAAGATATAAATAAGGATTCGTTGGTGATGGAAATATAAGAACTCATTGTCTGTATTAAAATGATTTAATATGATACTCTGCAATTTGTTTTGAATCTACTAAAAAATACATATAGGAAAGTATTGAAATTCGTATATTTTTTTGAAATCAATAAAATAAACGAAAAGATATAAATAAGAATTCGTTGGTTATGGAAATATAAGAACTCATTGTCTGTATTTAAATTTAATAAAAATAAAACTCTGCGATAACCTTTAATCTACTAAAAAAACTCATTGAAAAGTATTGAAATTCGTATATTCTTTTGAAATCAATAAAATAAACGAAAAGATAAAAATAAGAATTCGTTGGTGATGGAAATATAAGAACTCATTGTCTGTAATCAAAATGATTTAATATGATACTCTGTAATTTGTTTTCAATCTACTAAAAAATACATATAGGAAAGTATTGAAATTCGTATATTTTTTTGAAATCAATAAAATAAACGAAAAGATATAAATAAGAATTCGTTGGTGATGGAAATATAAGAACTCATTGTCTATATTTTAAATAAAAAAAATGAAACTCTGCAATTTGTTTTCAATCAACTAAAAAATACATATAGGAAAGTATTGAAATTCGTATATTTTTTTAAAATCAATAAAATAAACGAAAAGATATAAATCAGAATTCGTTGGTGATGGAAATATAAGAACTCATTGTCTGTATTTAATTTAATAAAAATCTACACTCTGCGATAACCTTTAATCTACTAAAAAAACTTATTGGAAAGTATTGAAATTCGTATATTCTTTTGAAATCAATAAAATAAACGAAAAGATATAAATAAGGATTCGTTGGTGATGGAAATATAAGAACTCATTGTCTGTATTTAAACTTAATAAAAATAAAACTCTGCGATAACCTTTAATCTACTAAAAAAACTTATTGGAAAGTATTGAAATTCGTATATTCTTTTGAAATCAATAAAATAAACGAAAAGATAAAAATAAGAATTCGTTGGTGATGGCAATATAAGAACTCATTGTCTGTTATTAAATTTAATAAAAATTAAACTCTGCGTTTTTTTTTAATTTATTAAAAAATACATATAGGAAAGTATTGAAATTCGTATATTCTTTTGAAATCAATAAAATAAACGAAAAGATAAAAATAAGGCTTCGTTGGTGATGGAAATATAAGAACTCATTGTCTATATTTTAAATAAAAAAATATGATACTCTGCAATTTGTTTTGAATCTACTACAAAATACATATAGGAAAGTATTGAAATTCGTAGATTCTTTTGAAATCAATAAAATAAACGAAAAGATATAAATAAGGATTCGTTGGTGATGGAAATATAAGAACTCATTGTCTATATTTTAAATAAAAAAAATGATACTCTGCAATTTGTTTTCAATCAACTAAAAAATACATATAGGAAAGTATTGAAATTCGTATATTCTTTTGAAATCAATAAAATAAACGAAAAGATATAAATAAGGATTCGTTGGTGATGGAAATATAAGAACTCATTGTCTATATTTTAAATAAAAAAAATGATACTCTGCAATTTGTTTTGAATCTACTACAAAATACATATAGGAAAGTATTGAAATTCGTAGATTCTTTTGAAATCAATAAAATAAACGAAAAGATATAAATAAGGATTCGTTGGTGATGGAAATATAAGAACTCATTGTCTGTAATTAAAATGATTTAATATGATACTCTGTAATTTGTTTTGAATCTACTAAAAAATACATAAAGGAAAGTATTGAAATTCGTATATTCTTTTGAAATCAATAAAATAAACGAAAAGATATAAATAAGGATTCGTTGGTGATGGAAATATAAGAACTCATTGTCTATATTTTAAATAAAAAAAATGATACTCTGCAATTTGTTTTCAATCTACTACAAAATACATATAGGAAAGTATTGAAATTCGTAGATTCTTTTGAAATCAATAAAATAAACGAAAAGATATAAATAAGGATTCGTTGGTGATGGAAATATAAGAACTCATTGTCTATATTTTAAATAAAAAAAATGATACTCTGCAATTTGTTTTCAATCAACTAAAAAATACATATAGGAAAGTATTGAAATTCGTAGATTCTTTTGAAATCAATAAAATAAACGAAAAGATATAAATAAGGATTCGTTGGTGATGGACATATAAGAACTCATTGTCTGTAATTAAAATGATTTAATATGATACTCTGCAATTTGTTTTGAATCTACTAAAAAATACATAAAGGAAAGTATTGAAATTCGTATATTCTTTTAAAATCAATAAAATAAACGAAAAGATATAAATAAGGCTTCGTTGGTGATGGAAATATAAGAACTCATTGTCTATATTTTAAATAAAAAAAATGATACTCTGCAATTTGTTTTCAATCAACTAAAAAATACATATAGGAAAGTATTGAAATTCGTAGATTCTTTTGAAATCAATAAAATAAACGAAAAGATATAAATAAGGATTCGTTGGTGATGGACATATAAGAACTCATTGTCTGTAATAAAAATGATTTAATATGATACTCTGCAATTTGTTTTCAATCTACTAAAAAATACATATAGGAAAGTATTGAAATTCGTATATTTTTTTGAAATCAATAAAATAAACGAAAAGATATAAATAAGAATTCGTTGGTTATGGAAATATAAGAACTCAATGTCTGTATTTAAATTTAATAAAAATAAAACTCTGCGATAACCTTTAATCTACTAAAAAAACTTATTGAAAAGTATTGAAATTCGTATATTCTTTTGAAATCAATAAAATAAACGAAAAGATATAAATAAGAATTCGTTGGTGATGGCAATATAAGAACTCATTGTCTGTATTTAAATTTAATAAATATAAAACTCTGCGATAACCTTTAATCCAATAAAAAATACATATAGGAAAGTATTGAAATTCGTATATTTTTGTATTGAATTTGTTTTCAATCTACTAAAAAATACATATAAGAAAGTATTGAAATTCGTATATTTTTTTGAAATCAATAAAATAAACGAAAAGATATAAATAAGGATTCGTTGGTGATGGAAATATAAGAACTCATTGTCTATATTTTAAATAAAAAAATGATACTCTGCAATTTGTTTTCAATCAACTAAAAAATACATATAGGAAAGTATTGAAATTCGTAGATTCTTTTGAAATCAATAAAATAAACGAAAAGATAAAAATAAGAATTCGTTGGTGATGGCAATATAAGAACTCATTGTCTGTATTTAAATTTAATAAATATAAAACTCTGCGATAACCTTTAATCTACTAAAAAAACTTATTGAAAAGTATTGAAATTCGTATATTCTTTTGAAATCAATAAAATAAACGATAAGATAAAAATAAGAATTCGTTGGTGATGGCAATATAAGAACTCATTGTCTGTATTTAAATTTAATAAATATAAAACTCTGCGATAACCTTTAATCTACTAAAAAAACTTATTGGAAAGTATTGAAATTCGTATATTCTTTTGAAATCAATAAAATAAACGAAAAGATAAAAATAAGGATTCGTTGGTGATGGAAATATAAGAACTCATTGTCTATATTTTAAATAAAAAAATGATACTCTGCAATTTGTTTTCAATCAACTAAAAAATACATATAGGAAAGTATTGAAATTCGTAGATTCTTTTGAAATCAATAAAATAAACGAAAAGATAAAAATAAGAATTCGTTGGTGATGGCAATATAAGAACTCATTGTCTGTATTTAAATTTAATAAATATAAAACTCTGCGATAACCTTTAATCTACTAAAAAAACTTATTGAAAAGTATTGAAATTCGTATATTCTTTTGAAATCAATAAAATAAACGATAAGATAAAAATAAGAATTCGTTGGTGATGGCAATATAAGAACTCATTGTCTGTATTTAAATTTAATAAATATAAAACTCTGCGATAACCTTTAATCTACTAAAAAAACTTATTGGAAAGTATTGAAATTCGTATATTCTTTTGAAATCAATAAAATAAACGAAAAGATAAAAATAAGAATTCGTTGGTGATGGCAATATAAGAACTCATTGTCTGTATTTAAATTTAATAAATATAAAACTCTGCGATAACCTTTAATCTACTAAAAAAACTTATTGGAAAGTATTGAAATTCGTATATTCTTTTGAAATCAATAAAATAAACGAAAAGATATAAATAAGAATTCGTTGGTGATGGCAATATAAGAACTCATTGTCTGTATTTAAATTTAATAAATATAAAACTCTGCGATAACCTTTAATCCAATAAAAAATACATATAGGAAAGTATTGAAATTCGTATATTTTTGTATTGAATTTGTTTTCAATCTACTAAAAAATACATATAAGAAAGTATTGAAATTCGTATATTTTTTTGAAATCAATAAAATAAACGAAAAGATATAAATAAGGATTCGTTGGTGATGAAAATACAAGAACTCATTGTCTGTATTTAAATTTAATAAATATAAAACTCTGCGATAACCTTTAATCTACTAAAAAACTTATTGGAAAGTATTGAAATTCGTATATTCTTTTGAAATCAATAAAATAAACGAAAAGATAAAAATAAGAATTCGTTGGTGATGGCAATATAAGAACTCATTGTCTGTATTTAAATTTAATAAATACAAAACTCTGCGATAACCTTTAATCTACTAAAAAAACTAATTGGAAAGTATTGAAATTCGTATATTCTTTTGAAATCAATAAAATAAACGAAAAGATATAAAAAAGAATTCGTTGGTGATGGAAATATAAGAACTCATTGTCTATATTTCAAATAAAAAAATGATACTCTGCAATTTGTTTTGAATCTACTAAAAAATACATATAGGAAAGTATTGAAATTCGTATATTTTTTTGAAAACAATAAAATAAACGAAAAGATATAAATAAGAATTCGTTGGTGATGGAAATATAAGAACTCATTGTCTATATTTTAAATAAAAAAAATATGATACTCTGCAATTTGTTTTGAATCTACTAAAAAATACATATAGGAAAGTATTGAAATTCGTATATTCTTTTGAAAACAATAAAATAAACGAAAAGATATAAATAAGGATTCGTTGGTGATGGAAATATAAGAACTCATTGTCTGTATTAAAATGATTTAATATGATACTCTGTAATTTGTTTTCAATCTACTAAAAAATACATATAGGAAAGTATTGAAATTCGTATATTCTTTTGAAATCAATAAAATAAACGAAAAGATATAAATAAGGATTAGTTGGTGATGAAAATATAAGAACTCATTGTCTGTAATTAAAATGATTTAATATGATACTCTGCAATTTGTTTTCAATCTACTAAAAAATACATATAGGAAAGTATTGAAATTCGTATATTTTTTTGAAATCAATAAAATAAACGAAAAGATATAAATAAGAATTCGTTGGTTATGGAAATATAAGAACTCATTGTCTGTATTTAAATTTAATAAAAATTAAACTCTGCGATAACCTTTAATCTAATAAAAAAACTTAATGAAAAATATTGAAATTCGTATATTCTTTTGAAATCAATAAAATAAACGAAAAGATATAAATAAGGATTCGTTGGTGATGAAAATATAAGAACTCATTGTCTGTAATTAAAATGATTTAATATGATACTCTGCAATTTGTTTTCAATCTACTAAAAAATACATATAGGAAAGTATTGAAATTCGTATATTTTTTTGAAATCAATAAAATAAACGAAAAGATATAAATAAGAATTCGTTGGTTATGGAAATATAAGAACTCATTGTCTGTATTTAAATTTAATAAAAATAAAACTCTGCGATAACCTTTAATCTACTAAAAAAACTTATTGAAAAGTATTGAAATTCGTATATTCTTTTGAAATCAATAAAATAAACGAAAAGATATAAATAAGAATTCGTTGGTTATGGAAATATAAGAACTCATTGTCTGTATTTAAATTTAATAAAAATAAAACTCTGCGATAACCTTTAATCTAATAAAAAAACTTATTGAAAAGTATTGAAATTCGTATATTCTTTTGAAATCAATAAAATAAACGAAAAGATATAAATAAGGATTCGTTGGTGATGGAAATATAAGAACTCATTGTCTGTAATTAAAATGATTTAATATGATACTCTGTAATTTGTTTTGAATCTACTAAAAATTACATATAGGAAAGTATTGAAATTCGTATATTCTTTTGAAAACAATAAAATAAACGAAAAGATATAAATAAGAATTCGTTGGTTATGGAAATATAAGAACTCATTGTCTGTATTAAAATGATTTAATATGATACTCTGTAATTTGTTTTCAATCTACTAAAAAATACATATAGGAAAGTATTGAAATTCGTATATTCTTTTGAAATCAATAAAATAAACGAAAAGATATAAATAAGGATTCGTTGGTGATGGAAATATAAGAACTCATTGTCTGTAATTAAAATGATTTAATATGATACTCTGCAATTTGTTTTCAATCTACTAAAAAATACATATAGGAAAGTATTGAAATTCGTATATTTTTTTGAAATCAATAAAATAAACGAAAAGATATAAATAAGGATTCGTTGGTGATGGAAATATAAGAACTCATTGTCTGTATTAAAATGATTTAATATGATACTCTGTAATTTGTTTTCAATCTACTAAAAAATACATATAGGAAAGTATTGAAATTCGTATATTCTTTTGAAATCAATAAAATAAACGAAAAGATATAAATAAGGATTCGTTGTTGATGAAAATATAAGAACTCATTGTCTGTAATTAAAATGATTTAATATGATACTCTGCAATTTGTTTTGAATCTACTAAAAAATACATAATGGAAAGTATTGAAATTCGTATATTCTTTTGAAATCAATAAAATAAACGAAAAGATAAAAATAAGAATTCGTTGGTGATGGAAATATAAGAACTCATTGTCTGTAATCAAAATGATTTAATATGATACTTTGTAATTTGTTTTCGATCTACTAAAAAATACATATAGGAAAGTATTGAAATTCGTATATTCTTTTGAAATCAATAAAATAAACGAAAAGATATAAATGAGAATTCGTTGGTGATGGAAATATAAGAACTCATTGTCTATATTTTAAATAAAAAAAATGAAACTCTGCAATTTGTTTTCAATCAACTAAAAAATACATATAGGAAAGTATTGAAATTCGTATATTTTTTTAAAATCAATAAAATAAACGAAAAGATATAAATCAGAATTCGTTGGTGATGGAAATATAAGAACTCATTGTCTGTATTTAAATTTAATAAAAATAAAACTCTGCGATAACCTTTAATCTACTAAAAAAACTTATTGGAAAGTATTGAAATTCGTATATTCTTTTAAAATCAATAAAATAAACGAAAAGATATAAATAAGAATTCGTTGGTTATGGAAATATAAGAACTCATTGTCTGTATTTAAATTTAATAAAAATAAAACTCTGCGATAACCTTTAATCTAATAAAAAAACTTATTGAAAAGTATTGAAATTCGTATATTCTTTTGAAATCAATAAAATAAACGAAAAGATATAAATAAGGATTCGTTGGTGATGGAAATATAAGAACTCATTGTCTGTAATTAAAATGATTTAATATGATACTCTGTAATTTGTTTTGAATCTACTAAAAATTACATATAGGAAAGTATTGAAATTCGTATATTCTTTTGAAATCAATAAAATAAACGAAAAGATATAAATAAGAATTCGTTGGTTATGGAAATATAAGAACTCATTGTCTGTATTTAAATTTAATAAAAATAAAACTCTGCGATAACCTTTAATCTAATAAAAAAACTTATTGAAAAGTATTGAAATTCGTATATTCTTTTGAAATCAATAAAATAAACGAAAAGATATAAATAAGGATTCGTTGGTGATGGAAATATAAGAACTCATTGTCTGTAATTAAAATGATTTAATATGATACTCTGTAATTTGTTTTGAATCTACTAAAAATTACATATAGGAAAGTATTGAAATTCGTATATTCTTTTGAAAACAATAAAATAAACGAAAAGATATAAATAAGGATTCGTTGGTAATGGAAATATAAGAACTCATTGTCTGTATTAAAATGATTTAATATGATACTCTGTAATTTGTTTTCAATCTACTAAAAAATACATATAGGAAAGTATTGAAATTCGTATATTCTTTTGAAATCAATAAAATAAACGAAAAGATATAAATAAGGATTCGTTGGTGATGAAAATATAAGAACTCATTGTCTGTAATTAAAATGATTTAATATGATACTCTGCAATTTGTTTTCAATCTACTAAAAAATACATATAGGAAAGTATTGAAATTCGTATATTTTTTTGAAATCAATAAAATAAACGAAAAGATATAAATAAGGATTCGTTGGTGATGGAAATATAAGAACTCATTGTCTGTATTAAAATGATTTAATATGATACTCTGTAATTTGTTTTCAATCTACTAAAAAATACATATAGGAAAGTATTGAAATTCGTATATTCTTTTGAAATCAATAAAATAAACGAAAAGATATAAATAAGGATTCGTTGGTGATGAAAATATAAGAACTCATTTTCTGTAATTAAAATGTTTTAATATGATACTCTGCAATTTGTTTTCAATCTACTAAAAAATACATATAGGAAAGTATTGAAATTCGTATATTTTTTTGAAATCAATAAAATAAACGAAAAGATATAAATAAGAATTCGTTGGTTATGGAAATATAAGAACTCATTGTCTGTATTTAAATTTAATAAAAATAAAACTCTGCGATAACCTTTAATCTACTAAAAAAACTTATTGAAAAGTATTGAAATTCGTATATTCTTTTGAAATCAATAAAATAAACGAAAAGATATAAATAAGAATTCGTTGGTTATGGAAATATAAGAACTCATTGTCTGTATTTAAATTTAATAAAAATAAAACTCTGCGATAACCTTTAATCTACTAAAAAAACTTATTGGAAAGTATTGAAATTCGTGTATTCTTTTGAAATCAATAAAATAAACGAAAAGATAAAAATAAGAATTCGTTGGTGATGGCAATATAAGAACTCATTGTCTGTATTTAAATTTAATAAATATAAAACTCTGCGATAACCTTTAATCTACTAAAAAAACTAATTGGAAAGTATTGAAATTCGTATATTCTTTTGAAATCAATAAAATAAACAAAAAGATATAAATAAGAATTCGTTGGTGATGGAAATATAAGAACTCATTGTCTATATTTCAAATAAAAAAATGATACTCTGCAATTTGTTTTGAATCTACTAAAAAATACATATAGGAAAGTATTGAAATTCGTATATTCTTTTGAAAACAGTAAAATAAACGAAAAGATATAAATAAGTATTCGTTGGTGATGGAAATATAAGAACTCATTGTCTATATTTTAAATAAAAAAAATATGATACTCTGCAATTTGTTTTGAATCTACTAAAAATTACATATAGGAAAGTATTGAAATTCGTATATTCTTTTGAAAACAATAAAATAAACGAAAAGATATAAATAAGGATTCGTTGGTGATGGAAATATAAGAACTCATTGTCTGTATTAAAATGATTTAATATGATACTCTGTAATTTGTTTTCAATCTACTAAAAAATACATATAGGAAAGTATTGAAATTCGTATATTCTTTTGAAATCAATAAAATAAACGAAAAGATATAAATAAGGATTCGTTGGTGATGAAAATATAAGAACTCATTGTCTGTAATTAAAATGATTTAATATGATACTCTGCATTTTGTTTTCAATCTACTAAAAAATACATATAGGAAAGTATTGAAATTCGTATATTTTTTTGAAATCAATAAAATAAACGAAAAGATATAAATAAGAATTCGTTGGTGATGGAAATATAAGAACTCATTGTCTGTAATTAAAATGATTTAATATGATACTCTGCAATTTGTTTTCAATCTACTAAAAAATACATAATGGAAAGTATTGAAATTCGTATATTCTTTTGAAATCAATAAAATAAACGAAAAGATATAAATAAGAATTCGTTGGTGATGGAAATATAAGAACTCATTGTCTATATTTTAAATAAAAAAAATGATACTTTGCAATTTGTTTTGAATCTACTAAAAAATACATATAGGAAAGTATTGAAATTCGTATATTCTTTTGAAATCAATAAAATAAACGAAAAGATATAAATAAGGATACGTTGGTGATGGAAATATAAGAACTCATTGTCTATATTTTAAATAAAAAAAATGATACTTTGCAATTTGTTTTGAATCTACTAAAAAATACATATAGGAAAGTATTGAAATTCGTATATTCTTTAGAAATCAATAAAATAAACGAAAAGATATAAATCAGAATTCGTTGGTGATGGAAATATAAGAACTCATTGTCTATATTTTAAATATAAAAAATGAAACTCTGCAATTTGTTTTCAATCAACTAAAAAATACATATAGGAAAGTATTGAAATTCGAATATTCTTTTGAAATCAATAAAATAAACGAAAAGATATAAATAAGGATTCGTTGGTGATGGAAATATAAGAACTCATTGTCTGTATTTAAATTTAATAAAAATAAAAATCTGCGATAACCTTTAATCTACTAAAAAAACTTATTGGAAAGTATTGAAATTCGTATATTCTTTTGAAATCAATAAAATAAACGAAAAGATATAAATAAGGATTCGTTGGTGATGGCAATATAAGAACTCATTGTCTGTATTTAAATTTAATAAATATAAAACTCTGCGATAACCTTTAATCTACTAAAAAAACTTATTGGAAAGTATTGAAATTCGTATATTCTTTTGAAATCAATAAAATAAACGAAAAGATAAAAATAAGAATTCGTTGGTGATGGAAATATAAGAACTCATTGTCTATAATTAAAATGATTTAATATAATACTCTGCAATTTGTTTTCAATCTACTAAAAAAACTTATTGAAAAGTATTGAAATTCGTATATTCTTTTGAAATCAATAAAATAAACGAAAAGATATAAATAAGGATTCGTTGGTGATGGAAATATAAGGACACATTATCTGTTATTAAATTTAATAAAAATTAAACTCTGCGTTTTTTTTAATCTACTAAAAAATACATATAGGAAAGTATTGAAATTCGTGTATTCTTTTGAAATCAATAAAATAAACGAAAAGGCATAAATCAGAATTCGTTGGTGATGGAAATATAAGAACTCATTGTCTATATATTTAATAAAAAAAATGATACTCTGCAATTTGTTTTCAATCTACTACAAAATACATATAGGAAAGTATTGAAATTCGTATATTCTTTTGAAATCAATAAAATAAACGAATAGATATAAATAAGGATTCGTTGAGGATGGAAATATAAGAACTCATTGTCTATATTTAAATTTAATAAAAATAAAACTCTGCGATAACCTTTAATCTACTAAAAAAACTTATTGGAAAGTATTGAAATTCGTATATTCTTTTGAAATCAATAAAATAAACGAAAAGATAAAAATAAGAATTCGTTGGTGATGGAAATACAAGAACTCATTGTATGTAATTAAATTTAATAAATATAAAACTCTGCGATAACCTTTAATCTACTAAAAAAACTTATTGGAAAGTATTGAAATTCGTATATTCTTTTGAAATCAATAAAATAAACGAAAAGATAAAAATAAGAATTCGTTGGTGATGGAAATATAAGAACTCATTGTCTATAATTAAAATGATTTAATATGATACTCTGTAATTTGTTTTCAATCTACTAAAAAATACATATAGGAAAGTATTGAAATTCGTATATTCTTTTGAAATCAATAAAATAAACGAAAAGATATAAATAAGGATTCGTTGGTGATGAAAATATAAGAACTCATTGTCTGTAATTAAAATGATTTAATATGATACTCTGCAATTTGTTTTCAATCTACTAAAAAATACATATAGGAAAGTATTGAAATTCGTATATTTTTTTGAAATCAATAAAATAAACGAAAAGATATAAATAAGAATTCGTTGGTGATGGAAATATAAGAACTCAATGTCTGTATTTAAATTTAATAAAAATAAAACTCTGCGATAACCTTTAATCTAATAAAAAAACTTATTGAAAAGTATTGAAATTCGTATATTCTTTTGAAATCAATAAAATAAACGAAAAGATATAAATAAGGATTCGTTGGTGATGAAAATATAAGAACTCATTGTCTGTAATTAAAATGATTTAATATGATACTCTGTAATTTGTTTTGAATCTACTAAAAATTACATATAGGAAAGTATTGAAATTCGTATATTCTTTTGAAAACAATAAAATAAACGAAAAGATATAAATAAGGATTCGTTGGTGATGGAAATATAAGAACTCATTGTCTGTATTAAAATGATTTAATATGATACTCTGTAATTTGTTTTCAATCTACTAAAAAATACATATAGGAAAGTATTGAAATTCGTAGATTCTTTTGAAATCAATAAAATAAACGAAAAGATATAAATAAGGATTCGTTGGTGATGAAAATATAAGAACTCATTGTCTGTAATTAAAATGATTTAATATGATACTCTGCAATTTGTTTTCAATCTACTAAAAAATACATATAGGAAAGTATTGAAATTCGTATATTCTTTTGAAATCAATAAAATAAACGAAAAGATATAAATAAGGATTCGTTGGTTATGGAAATATAAGAACTCATTGTCTGTATTTAAATTTAATAAAAATAAAACTCTGCGATAACCTTTAATCTACTAAAAAAACTTATTGGAAAGTATTGAAATTCGTGTATTCTTTTGAAATCAATAAAATAAACGAAAAGATAAAAATAAGAATTCGTTGGTGATGGCAATATAAGAACTCATTGTCTGTATTAAAATGATTTAATATGATACTCTGTAATTTGTTTTCAATCTACTAAAAAATACATATAGGAAAGTATTGAAATTCGTAGATTCTTTTGAAATCAATAAAATAAACGAAAAGATATAAATAAGGATTCGTTGGTGATGAAAATATAAGAACTCATTGTCTGTATTAAAATGATTTAATATGATACTCTGTAATTTGTTTTCAATCTACTAAAAAATACATATAGGAAAGTATTGAAATTCGTAGATTCTTTTGAAATCAATAAAATAAACGAAAAGATATAAATAAGGATTCGTTGGTGATGAAAATATAAGAACTCATTGTCTGTAATTAAAATGATTTAATATGATACTCTGCAATTTGTTTTCAATCTACTAAAAAATACATATAGGAAAGTATTGAAATTCGTATATTCTTTTGAAATCAATAAAATAAACGAAAAGATATAAATAAGGATTCGTTGGTTATGGAAATATAAGAACTCATTGTCTGTATTTAAATTTAATAAAAATAAAACTCTGCGATAACCTTTAATCTACTAAAAAAACTTATTGGAAAGTATTGAAATTCGTGTATTCTTTTGAAATCAATAAAATAAACGAAAAGATAAAAATAAGAATTCGTTGGTGATGGCAATATAAGAACTCATTGTCTGTAATTAAAATGATTTAATATGATACTCTGCAATTTGTTTTCAATCTACTAAAAAATACATATAGGAAAGTATTGAAATTCGTATATTCTTTTGAAATCAATAAAATAAACGAAAAGATATAAATAAGGATTCGTTGGTGATGGAAATATAAGAACTCATTGTCTGTATTAAAATGATTTAATATGATACTCTGTAATTTGTTTTCAATCTACTAAAAAATACATATAGGAAAGTATTGAAATTCGTAGATTCTTTTGAAATCAATAAAATAAACGAAAAGATATAAATAAGGATTCGTTGGTGATGAAAATATAAGAACTCATTGTCTGTAATTAAAATGATTTAATATGATACTCTGCAATTTGTTTTCAATCTACTAAAAAATACATATAGGAAAGTATTGAAATTCGTATATTTTTTTGAAATCAATAAAATAAACGAAAAGATATAAATAAGAATTCGTTGGTTATGGAAATATAAGAACTCATTGTCTGTATTTAAATTTAATAAAAATAAAACTCTGCGATAACCTTTAATCTACTAAAAAAACTTATTGAAAAGTATTGAAATTCGTATATTCTTTTGAAATCAATAAAATAAACGAAAAGATATAAATAAGAATTCGTTGGTTATGGAAATATAAGAACTCATTGTCTGTATTTAAATTTAATAAAAATAAAACTCTGCGATAACCTTTAATCTACTAAAAAAACTTATTGGAAAGTATTGAAATTCGTGTATTCTTTTGAAATCAATAAAATAAACGAAAAGATAAAAATAAGAATTCGTTGGTGATGGCAATATAAGAACTCATTGTCTGTATTTAAATTTAATAAATATAAAACTCTGCGATAACCTTTAATCTACTAAAAAAACTAATTGGAAAGTATTGAAATTCGTATATTCTTTTGAAATCAATAAAATAAACGAAAAGATATAAATAAGGATTCGTTGGTGATGAAAATATAAGAACTCATTGTCTGTAATTAAAATGATTTAATATGATACTCTGCATTTTGTTTTCAATCTACTAAAAAATACATATAGGAAAGTATTGAAATTCGTATATTTTTTTGAAATCAATAAAATAAACGAAAAGATATAAATAAGAATTCGTTGGTGATGGAAATATAAGAACTCATTGTCTGTAATTAAAATGATTTAATATGATACTCTGCAATTTGTTTTTAATCTACTAAAAAATACATAATGGAAAGTATTGAAATTCGTATATTCTTTTGAAATCAATAAAATAAACGAAAAGATATAAATAAGAATTCGTTGGTGATGGAAATATAAGAACTCATTGTCTATATTTTAAATTAAAAAAATGATACTTTGCAATTTGTTTTGAATCTACTAAAAAATACATATAGGAAAGTATTGAAATTCGTATATTCTTTTGAAATCAATAAAATAAACGAAAAGATATAAATAAGGATTCGTTGGTGATGGAAATATAAGAACTCATTGTCTATATTTTAAATAAAAAAAATGATACTCTGCAATTTGTTTTCAATCTACTAAAAAATACATATAGGAAAGTATTGAAATTCGTATATTCTTTAGAAATCAATAAAATAAACGAAAAGATATAAATCAGAATTCGTTGGTGATGGAAATATAAGAACTCATTGTCTGTATTTTAAATAAAAAAAATGAAACTCTGCAATTTGTTTTCAATCAACTTAAAAATACATATAGGAAAGTATTGAAATTCGAATATTCTTTTGAAATCAATAAAATAAATGAAAAGATATAAATAAGGATTCGTTGGTGATGGAAATATAAGAACTCATTGTCTGTATTTAAATTTAATAAAAATAAAAATCTGCGATAACCTTTAATCTACTAAAAAAACTTATTGGAAAGTATTGAAATTCGTATATTCTTTTGAAATCAATAAAATAAACGAAAAGATAAAAATAAGAATTCGTTGGTGATGGAAATATAAGAACTCATTGTCTATAATTAAAATGATTTAATATGATACTCTGCAATTTGTTTTCAATCTACTAAAAAAACTTATTGAAAAGTATTGAAATTCGTATATTCTTTTGAAATCAATAAAATAAACGAAAAGATATAAATAAGAATTCGTTGGTGATGGAAATATAAGGACACATTATCTGTTATTAAATTTAATAAAAATTAAACTCTGCGTTTTTTTTAATCTACTAAAAAATACATATAGGAAAGTATTGAAATTCGTGTATTCTTTTGAAATCAATAAAATAAACGAAAAGGTATAAATCAGAATTCGTTGGTGATGGAAATATAAGAACTCATTGTCTATATATTTAATAAAAAAAATGATACTCTGCAATTTGTTTTCAATCTACTACAAAATACATATAGGAAAGTATTGAAATTCGTATATTCTTTTGAAATCAATAAAATAAACAAAAAGATATAAATAAGGATTCGTTGGGGATGGAAATATAAGAACTCATTGTCTATATTTAAATTTAATAAAAATAAAACTCTGCGATAACCTTTAATCTACTAAAAAAACTTATTGGAAAGTATTGAAATTCGTATATTCTTTTGAAATCAATAAAATAAACGAAAAGATATAAATAAGAATTCGTTGGTGATGGAAATACAAGAACTCATTGTATGTAATTAAATTTAATAAATATAAAACTCTGCGATAACCTTTAATCTACTAAAAAAACTTATTGGAAAGTATTGAAATTCGTATATTCTTTTGAAATCAATAAAATAAACGAAAAGATAAAAATAAGAATTCGTTGGTGATGGCAATATAAGAACTCATTGTCTGTATTTAAATTTAATAAATATAAAACTCTGCGATAACCTTTAATCTACTAAAAAAACTTATTGGAAAGTATTGAAATTCGTATATTCTTTTGAAATCAATAAAATAAACTAAAAGATATAAATAAGAATTCGTTGGTGATGGAAATATAAGAACTCATTGTCTATATTTCAAATAAAAAAATGATACTCTGCAATTTGTTTTCAATCTACTACAAAATACATATAGGAAAGTATTGAAATTCGTAAATTCTTTTGAAATCAATAAAATAAACGAAAAGATAAAAATAAGAATTCGTTGGTGATGGAAATACAAGAACTCATTGTATGTAATTAAATTTAATAAATATAAAACTCTGCGATAACCTTTAATCTACTAAAAAAACTTATTGGAAAGTATTGAAATTCGTATATTCTTTTGAAATCAATAAAATAAACGAAAAGATAAAAATAAGAATTCGTTGGTGATGGCAATATAAGAACTCATTGTCTGTATTTAAATTTAATAAAAATTAAACTCTGCGTTTTTTTTAATCTACTAAAAAATACATATAGGAAAGTATTGAAATTCGTGTATTCTTTTGAAATCAATAAAATAAACGAAAAGGTATAAATCAGAATTCGTTGGTGATGGAAATATAAGAACTCATTGTCTATATATTTAATAAAAAAAATGATACTCTGCAATTTGTTTTCAATCTACTACAAAATACATATAGGAAAGTATTGAAATTCGTATATTCTTTTGAAATCAATAAAATAAACGAAAAGATAAAAATAAGAATTCGTTGGTGATGGAAATACAAAAACTCATTGTATGTAATTAAATTTAATAAATATAAAACTCTGCGATAACCTTTAATCTACTAAAAAAACTTATTGGAAAGTATTGAAATTCGTATATTCTTTTGAAATCAATAAAATAAACGAAAAGATAAAAATAAGAATTCGTTGGTGATGGCAATATAAGAACTCATTGTCTGTATTTAAATTTAATAAATATAAAACTCTGCGATAACCTTTAATCTACTAAAAAAACTTATTGGAAAGTATTGAAATTCGTATATTCTTTTGAAATCAATAAAATAAACGAAAAGATATAAATAAGGATTCGTTGGGGATGGAAATATAAGAACTCATTGTCTATATTTAAATTTAATAAAAATAAAACTCTGCGATAACCTTTAATCTACTAAAAAAACTTATTGGAAAGTATTGAAATTCGTATATTCTTTTGAAATCAATAAAATAAACGAAAAGATAAAAATAAGAATTCGTTGGTGATGGAAATACAAGAACTCATTGTATGTAATTAAATTTAATAAATATAAAACTCTGCGATAACCTTTAATCTACTAAAAAAACTTATTGGAAAGTATTGAAATTCGTATATTCTTTTGAAATCAATAAAATAAACTAAAAGATATAAATAAGAATTCGTTGGTGATGGAAATATAAGAACTCATTGTCTATATTTCAAATAAAAAAATGATACTCTGCAATTTGTTTTGAATCTACTAAAAAATACATATAGGAAAGTATTGAAATTCGTATATTCTTTTGAAAACAATAAAATAAACGAAAAGATATAAATAAGAATTCGTTGGTGATGGAAATATAAGAACTCATTGTCTATATTTTAAATAAAAAAAATATGATACTCTGCAATTTGTTTTGAATCTACTAAAAATTACATATAGGAAAGTATTGAAATTCGTATATTCTTTTGAAATCAATAAAATAAACGAAAAGATATAAATAAGGATTCGTTGGTGATGAAAATATAAGAACTCATTGTCTGTAATTAAAATGATTTAATATGATACTCTGCAATTTGTTTTCAATCTACTAAAAAATACATATAGGAAAGTATTGAAATTCGTATATTTTTTTGAAATCAATAAAATAAACGAAAAGATATAAATAAGAATTCGTTGGTTATGGAAATATAAGAACTCATTGTCTGTATTTAAATTTAATAAAAATAAAACTCTGCGATAACCTTTAATCTACTAAAAAAACTTATTGAAAAGTATTGAAATTCGTATATTCTTTTGAAATCAATAAAATAAACGAAAAGATATAAATAAGGATTCGTTGGTGATGGAAATATAAGAACTCATTGTCTGTAATTAAAATGATTTAATATGATACTCTGCAATTTGTTTTGAATCTATTAAAAAATACATATAGGAAAGTATTGAAATTCGTATATTTTTTTAAAATCAATAAAATAAACGAAAAGATATAAATCAGAATTCGTTGTGTGATGGAAATATAAGAACTCATTGTCTGTATTTAAATTTAATAAAAATAAAACTCTGCGATAACCTTTAATCTACTAAAAAAACTTATTGGAAAGTATTGAAATTCGTATATTCTTTTGAAATCAATAAAATAAACGAAAAGATATAAATAAGGATTCGTTGGTGATGGAAATATAAGAACTCATTGTCTGTATTTAAATTTAATTAAAATAAAACTCTGCGATAACCTTTAATCTACTAAAAAAACTTATTGGAAAGTATTGAAATTCGTATATTCTTTTGAAATCAATAAAATAAACGAAAAGATATAAATAAGGATTCGTTGGTGATGGAAATATAAGAACTCATTGTCTGTATTTAAATTTAATTAAAATAAAACTCTGCGATAACCTTTAATCTACTAAAAAAACTTATTGGAAAGTATTGAAATTCGTATATTCTTTTGAAATCAATAAAATAAACGAAAAGATATAAATAAGGATTCGTTGGTGATGGCAATATAAGAACTCATTGTCTGTATTTAAATTTAATAAATATAAAACTCTGCGATAACCTTTAATCTACTAAAAAAACTTATTGGAAAGTATTGAAATTCGTATATTCTTTTGAATTCAATAAAATAAACGAAAAGATATAAATAAGGATTCGTTGGTGATGGAAATATAAGAACTCATTGTCTGTATTTAAATTTAATAAAAATAAAACTCTGCGATAACCTTTAATCTACTAAAAAAACTTATTGGAAAGTATTGAAATTCGTATATTCTTTTGAAATCAATAAAATAAACGAAAAGATAAAAATAAGAATTCGTTGGTGATGGCAATATAAGAACTCATTGTCTGTATTTAAATTTAATAAATATAAAACTCTGCGATAACCTTTAATCTACTAAAAAAACTTATTGGAAAGTATTGAAATTCGTATATTCTTTTGAAATCAATAAAATAAACGAAAAGATATAAATAAGAATTCGTTGGTGATGGAAATATAAGAACTCATTGTCTATAATTAAAATGATTTAATATGATACTCTGCAATTTGTTTTCAATCTACTAAAAAAACTTATTGAAAAGTATTGAAATTCGTATATTCTTTTAAAATCAATAAAATAAACGAAAAGATATAAATCAGAATTCGTTGGTGATGGAAATATAAGGACACATTATCTGTTATTAAATTTAATAAAAATTAAACTCTGCGTTTTTTTTTAATCTACTAAAAAATACATATAGGAAAGTATTGAAATTCGTATATTCTTTTGAAATCAATAAAATAAACGAAAAGATAAAAATAAGGCTTCGTTGGTGATGGAAATATAAGAACTCATTGTCTATATTTTAAATAAAAAAAATGATACTCTGCAATTTGTTTTCAATCTACTACAAAATACATATAGGAAAGTATTGAAATTCGTATATTCTTTTGAAATCAATTAAATAAACGAAAAGGTATAAATCAGAATTCGTTGGTGATGGAAATATAAGAACTCATTGTCTATATTTAAATTTAATAAAAATAAAACTCTGCGATAACCTTTAATCTACTAAAAAAACTTATTGGAAAGTATTGAAATTCGTATATTCTTTTGAAATCAATAAAATAAACGAAAAGATAAAAATAAGAATTCGTTGGTGATGGAAATATAAGAACTCATTGTATGTAATTAAATTTAATAAATATAAAACTCTGCGATAACCTTTAATCTACTAAAAAAACTTATTGGAAAGTATTGAAATTCGTATATTCTTTTGAAATCAATAAAATAAACGAAAAGATAAAAATAAGAATTCGTTGGTGATGAAAATATAAGAACTCATTGTCTGTATTTAAATTTAATAAATATAAAACTCTGCGATAACCTTTAATCTACTAAAAAACTAATTGGAAAGTATTGAAATTCGTATATTCTTTTGAAATCAATAAAATAAACGAAAAGATATAAATAAGAATTCGTTGGTGATGGAAATATAAGAACTCATTGTCTATATTTCAAATAAAAAAATGATACTCTGCAATTTGTTTTGAATCTACTAAAAAATACATATAGGAAAGTATTGAAATTCGTATATTCTTTTGAAAACAATAAAATAAACGAAAAGATATAAATAAGAATTCGTTGGTGATGGAAATATAAGAACTCATTGTCTATATTTTAAATAAAAAAAATATGATACTCTGCAATTTGTTTTGAATCTACTAAAAATTACATATAGGAAAGTATTGAAATTCGTATATTCTTTTGAAAACAATAAAATAAACGAAAAGATATAAATAAGGATTCGTTGGTGATGGAAATATAAGAACTCATTGTCTGTATTAAAATGATTTAATATGATACTCTGCAATTTGTTTTCAATCTACTAAAAAATACATATAGGAAAGTATTGAAATTCGTATATTTTTTTGAAATCAATAAAATAAACGAAAAGATATAAATAAGAATTCGTTGGTTATGGAAATATAAGAACTCATTGTCTGTATTTAAATTTAATAAAAATAAAACTCTGCGATAACCTTTAATCTACTAAAAAACTAATTGGAAAGTATTGAAATTCGTATATTCTTTTGAAATCAATAAAATAAACGAAAAGATATAAATAAGAATTCGTTGGTGATGGAAATATAAGAACTCATTGTCTATATTTCAAATAAAAAAATGATACTCTGCAATTTGTTTTGAATCTACTAAAAAATACATATAGGAAAGTATTGAAATTCGTATATTCTTTTGAAAACAATAAAATAAACGAAAAGATATAAATAAGAATTCGTTGGTGATGGAAATATAAGAACTCATTGTCTATATTTTAAATAAAAAAAATATGATACTCTGCAATTTGTTTTGAATCTACTAAAAATTACATATAGGAAAGTATTGAAATTCGTATATTCTTTTGAAAACAATAAAATAAACGAAAAGATATAAATAAGGATTCGTTGGTGATGGAAATATAAGAACTCATTGTCTGTATTAAAATGATTTAATATGATACTCTGCAATTTGTTTTCAATCTACTAAAAAATACATATAGGAAAGTATTGAAATTCGTATATTTTTTTGAAATCAATAAAATAAACGAAAAGATATAAATAAGAATTCGTTGGTTATGGAAATATAAGAACTCATTGTCTGTATTTAAATTTAATAAAAATAAAACTCTGCGATAACCTTTAATCTACTAAAAAAACTTATTGAAAAGTATTGAAATTCGTATATTCTTTTGAAATCAATAAAATAAACGAAAAGATATAAATAAGGATTCGTTGGTGATGGAAATATAAGAACTCATTGTCTGTAATTAAAATGATTTAATATGATACTCTGCAATTTGTTTTGAATCTATTAAAAAATACATAATGGAAAGTATTGAAATTCGTATATTCTTTTGAAATCAATAAAATAAACGAAAAGATATAAATAAGAATTCGTTGGTGATGGAAATATAAGAACTCATTGTCTGTAATCAAAATGATTTAATATGATACTCTGTAATTTGTTTTCAATCTACTAAAAAATACATATAGGAAAGTATTGAAATTCGTATATTCTTTTGAAATCAATAAAATAAACGAAAAGATATAAATAAGAATTCGTTGGTGATGGAAATATAAGAACTCATTGTCTATATTTTAAATAAAAAAAATTAAACTCTGCAATTTGTTTTCAATCAACTAAAAAATACATATAGGAAAGTATTAAAATTCGTATATTTTTTTAAAATCAATAAAATAAACGAAAAGATATAAATCAGAATTCGTTGGTGATGGAAATATAAGAACTCATTGTCTGTATTTAAATTTAATAAAAATAAAACTCTGCGATAACCTTTAATCTACTAAAAAAACTTATTGGAAAGTATTGAAATTCGTATATTCTTTTGAAATCAATAAAATAAACGAAAAGATATAAATAAGGATTCGTTGGTGATGGAAATATAAGAACTCATTGTCTGTATTTAAATTTAATAAAAATAAAACTCTGCGATAACCTTTAATCTACTAAAAAAACTTATTGGAAAGTATTGAAATTCGTATATTCTTTTGAAATCAATAAAATAAACGAAAAGATAAAAATAAGAATTCGTTGGTGATGGCAATATAAGAACTCATTGTCTGTATTTAAATTTAATAAATATAAAACTCTGCGATAACCTTTAATCTACTAAAAAAACTTATTGGAAAGTATTGAAATTCGTATATTCTTTTGAAATCAATAAAATAAACGAAAAGATAAAAATAAGAATTCGTTGGTGATGGAAATATAAGAACTCATTGTCTATAATTAAAATGATTTAATATGATACTCTGCAATTTGTTTTCAATCTACTAAAAAAACTTATTGAAAAGTATTGAAATTCGTATATTCTTTTAAAATCAATAAAATAAACGAAAAGATATAAATAAGAATTCGTTGGTGATGGAAATATAAGGACACATTATCTGTTATTAAATTTAATAAAAATTAAAATCTGCGTTTTTTTTTAATCTACTAAAAAATACATATAGGAAAGTATTGAAATTCGTAGATTCTTTTGAAATCAATAAAATAAACGAAAAGATAAAAATAAGGCTTCGTTGGTGATGGAAATATAAGAACTCATTGTCTATATTTTAAATAAAAAAAATGATACTCTGCAATTTGTTTTCAATCTACTACAAAATACATATAGGAAAGTATTGAAATTCGTATATTCTTTTGAAATCAATAAAATAAACGAAAAGGTATAAATCAGAATTCGTTGGTGATGGAAATATAAGAACTCATTGTCTATATAGTTAATAAAAAAAAAAATGATACTCTGCAATTTGTTTTCAATCTACTACAAAATACATATAGGAAAGTATTGAAATTCGTATATTCTTTTGAAATCAATAAAATAAACGAAAAGATATAAATAAGGATTCGTTGGTGATGGAAATATAAGAACTCATTGTCTATATTTAAATTTAATAAAAATAAAACTCTGCGATAACCTTTAATCTACTAAAAAAACTTATTGGAAAGTATTGAAATTCGTATATTCTTTTGAAATCAATAAAATAAACGAAAAGATAAAAATAAGAATTCGTTGGTGATGGAAATATAAGAACTCATTGTATGTAATTAAATTTAATAAATATAAAACTCTGCGATAACCTTTAATCTACTAAAAAAACTTATTGAAAAGTATTGAAATTCGTATATTCTTTTGAAATCAATAAAATAAACGAAAAGATAAAAATAAGAATTCGTTGGTGATGGCAATATAAGAACTCATTGTCTGTATTTAAATTTAATAAATATAAAACTCTGCGATAACCTTTAATCTACTAAAAAATACATATTTGAAAGTATTGAAATTCGTATATTCTGTTGAAATCAATAAAATAAACGACAAGATATAAATAAGAATTCGTTGCTGATGGCAATATAAGAACTCATTGTCTGTATTTAAATTAAATAAAAATAAAACTCTGCGATAACCTTTAATCTACTAAAAAAACTAATTGGAAAGTATTGAAATTCGTATATTCTTTTGAAATCAATAAAATAAACAAAAAGATATAAATAAGGATTCGTTAGTGATGGAAAAATAAGAACTCATTGTCTTTATTTAAAAATTGAAAAATGAAACTCTTCAATTTGTTTTCAATCTACTAAAAAATACAAATGAAAAAGTATTGCAACTCGTATATTCTTTTGAAATCAATAAAACAAACGAAAAGATATAAGTAAGAATTCGTTGTTGATGGAAATATAAGAACTCATTGTCTGTATTTAAATTTAATAAATATAAAACTCTGCGATAACCTTTAATCTACTAAAAAAACTTATTGAAAAGTATTGAAATTCGTATATTCTTTTGAAATCAATAAAATAAACGAAAAGATAAAAATAAGAATTCGTTGGTGATGGCAATATAAGAACTCATTGTCTGTATTTAAATTTAATAAATATAAAACTCTGCGATAACCTTTAATCTACTAAAAAACTTATTGGAAAGTATTGAAATTCGTATATTCTTTTGAAATCAATAAAATAAACAAAAAGATAAAAATAAGATTTCGTTGGTGATGGCAATATAAGAACTCATTGTCTGTATTTAAATTTAATAAATATAAAACTCTGCGATAACCTTTAATCTACTAAAAAAACTTATTGGAAAGTATTGAAATTCGTATATTCTTTTGAAATCAATAAAATAAACGAAAAGATAAAAATAAGAATTCGTTGGTGATGGAAATATAAGAACTCATTGTATGTAATTAAATTTAATAAATATAAAACTCTGCGATAACCTTTAATCTACTAAAAAAACTTATTGAAAAGTATTGAAATTCGTATATTCTTTTGAAATCAATAAAATAAACGAAAAGATAAAAATAAGAATTCGTTGGTGATGGCAATATAAGAACTCATTGTCTGTATTTAAATTTAATAAATATAAAACTCTGCGATAACCTTTAATCTACTAAAAAAACTTATTGGAAAGTATTGAAATTCGTATATTCTTTTGAAATCAATAAAATAAACGAAAAGATAAAAATAAGAATTCGTTGGTGATGGCAATATAAGAACTCATTGTCTGTATTTAAATTTAATAAATATAAAACTCTGCGATAACCTTTAATCTACTAAAAAAACTTATTGGAAAGTATTGAAATTCGTATATTCTTTTGAAATCAATAAAATAAACGAAAAGATAAAAATAAGAATTCGTTGGTGATGGCAATATAAGAACTCATTGTCTGTATTTAAATTTAATAAATATAAAACTCTGCGATAACCTTTAATCTACTAAAAAAACTTATTGGAAAGTATTGAAATTCGTATATTCTTTTGAAATCAATAAAATAAACGAAAAGATAAAAATAAGAATTCGTTGGTGATGGAAATATAAGAACTCATTGTATGTAATTAAATTTAATAAATATAAAACTCTGCGATAACCTTTAATCTACTAAAAAAACTTATTGAAAAGTATTGAAATTCGTATATTCTTTTGAAATCAATAAAATAAACGAAAAGATAAAAATAAGAATTCGTTGGTGATGGCAATATAAGAACTCATTGTCTGTATTTAAATTTAATAAATATAAAACTCTGCGATAACCTTTAATCTACTAAAAAAACTTATTGGAAAGTATTGAAATTCGTATATTCTTTTGAAATCAATAAAATAAACGAAAAGATAAAAATAAGAATTCGTTGGTGATGGAAATATAAGAACTCATTGTATGTAATTAAATTTAATAAATATAAAACTCTGCGATAACCTTTAATCTACTAAAAAAACTTATTGAAAAGTATTGAAATTCGTATATTCTTTTGAAATCAATAAAATAAACGAAAAGATAAAAATAAGAATTCGTTGGTGATGGCAATATAAGAACTCATTGTCTGTATTTAAATTTAATAAATATAAAACTCTGCGATAACCTTTAATCTACTAAAAAAACTTATTGGAAAGTATTGAAATTCGTATATTCTTTTGAAATCAATAAAATAAACGAAAAGATAAAAATAAGAATTCGTTGGTGATGGCAATATAAGAACTCATTGTCTGTATTTAAATTTAATAAATATAAAACTCTGCGATAACCTTTAATCTACTAAAAAAACTTATTGGAAAGTATTGAAATTCGTATATTCTTTTGAAATCAATAAAATAAACGAAAAGATAAAAATAAGAATTCGTTGGTGATGGAAATATAAGAACTCATTGTATGTAATTAAATTTAATAAATATAAAACTCTGCGATAACCTTTAATCTACTAAAAA
The DNA here is from genome assembly GCA_961205885.1 of Ptychoptera albimana. Lineage (NCBI taxonomy): Eukaryota > Metazoa > Arthropoda > Insecta > Diptera > Ptychopteridae > Ptychoptera > Ptychoptera albimana. The sequence goes on along the minus strand of OY540803.1, from coordinate 17,767,544 downwards.
AACTTATTGAAAAGTATTGAAATTCGTATATTCTTTTGAAATCAATAAAATAAACGAAAAGATAAAAATAAGAATTCGTTGGTGATGGCAATATAAGAACTCATTGTCTGTATTTAAATTTAATAAATATAAAACTCTGCGATAACCTTTAATCTACTAAAAAAACTTATTGGAAAGTATTGAAATTCGTATATTCTTTTGAAATCAATAAAATAAACGAAAAGATAAAAATAAGAATTCGTTGGTGATGGCAATATAAGAACTCATTGTCTGTATTTAAATTTAATAAATATAAAACTCTGCGATAACCTTTAATCTACTAAAAAAACTTATTGGAAAGTATTGAAATTCGTATATTCTTTTGAAATCAATAAAATAAACGAAAAGATAAAAATAAGAATTCGTTGGTGATGGCAATATAAGAACTCATTGTCTGTATTTAAATTTAATAAATATAAAACTCTGCGATAATCTTTAATCTACTAAAAAAACTTATTGGAAAGTATTGAAAGTCGTATATTCTTTTGAAATCAATAAAATAAACGAAAAGATATAAATAAGGATTCGTTGGTGATGAAAATATAAGAACTCATTGTCTGTAATTAAAATGATTTAATATGATACTCTGTAATTTGTTTTCAATCTACTAAAAAATACATATAGGAAAGTATTGAAATTCGTATATTTTTTTGAAATCAATAAAATAAACGAAAAGATATAAATAAGGATTCGTTGGTGATGAAAATATAAGAACTCATTGTCTGTAATTAAAATGATTTAATATGATACTCTGCAATTTGTTTTCAATCTACTAAAAAATACATATAGGAAAGTATTGAAATTCGTATATTTTTTTGAAATCAATAAAATAAACGAAAAGATATAAATAAGAATTCGTTGGTTATGGAAATATAAGAACTCAATGTCTGTATTTAAATTTAATAAAAATAAAACTCTGCGATAACCTTTAATCTACTAAAAAAACTTATTGAAAAGTATTGAAATTCGTATATTCTTTTGAAATCAATAAAATAAACGAAAAGATATAAATAAGGATTCGTTGGTGATGGAAATATAAGAACTCATTGTCTGTAATTAAAATGATTTAATATGATACTCTGTAATTTGTTTTGAATCTACTAAAAAATACATAAAGGAAAGTATTGAAATTCGTATATTCTTTTGAAATCAATAAAATAAACGAAAAGATATAAATAAGGATTCGTTGGTGATGGAAATATAAGAACTCATTGTCTATATTTTTAATAAAAAAATGATACTCTGTAATTTGTTTTCAATCTACTAAAAAATACATATAGGAAAGTATTGAAATTCGTATATTTTTTTGAAATCAATAAAATAAACGAAAAGATATAAATAAGGATTCGTTGGTGATGAAAATATAAGAACTCATTGTCTGTAATTAAAATGATTTAATATGATACTCTGCAATTTGTTTTCAATCTACTAAAAAATACATATAGGAAAGTATTGAAATTCGTATATTTTTTTGAAATCAATAAAATAAACGAAAAGATATAAATAAGAATTCGTTGGTTATGGAAATATAAGAACTCAATGTCTGTATTTAAATTTAATAAAAATAAAACTCTGCGATAACCTTTAATCTACTAAAAAAACTTATTGAAAAGTATTGAAATTCGTATATTCTTTTGAAATCAATAAAATAAACGAAAAGATATAAATAAGGATTCGTTGGTGATGGAAATATAAGAACTCATTGTCTGTAATTAAAATGATTTAATATGATACTCTGTAATTTGTTTTGAATCTACTAAAAAATACATAAAGGAAAGTATTGAAATTCGTATATTCTTTTGAAATCAATAAAATAAACGAAAAGATATAAATAAGGATTCGTTGGTGATGGAAATATAAGAACTCATTGTCTATATTTTTAATAAAAAAATGATACTCTGCAATTTGTTTTCAATCTACTAAAAAATACATGTAGGAAAGTATTGAAATTCGTAGATTCTTTTGAAATCAATAAAATAAACGAAAAGATATAAATAAGGATTCGTTGGTGATGGACATATAAGAACTCATTGTCTGTAATTAAAATGATTTAATATGATACTCTGCAATTTGTTTTCAATCTACTAAAAAATACATATAGGAAAGTATTGAAATTCGTTGTTCAAAACCATCTACAAATTTTCCATGGGAATTTGCAACTTTGTTTTGATAATGCCACTTGAGATTTCCGTTCAACGGTAATCATGCAAAATATGCTTTATTAACATATATTGCAGACATAACAACTGATGATGCAATGACAGTCAGCAATTTATGCAATAATCAGCCTTATGAAACAGCAATAATATGTTTACTAACTATCGTACAAACTGTAATCTAATAACAGTGCATTGACATTTCCAACATTCATATTGGTCAGCACATTATAATATATCGTAATTATAAGAACCCATATTTTATAAAATCATTCTGGTTCAAGACTTCAACTAATTAAGTTCAATAAAATAAATATTACAAACAAAAAATAAAGATCTTTATTTCGACAAATAACCAACGTTTCCTAAATCCTGTGCTTCGCTATTCCTGGATTATCAATCAGTCCAATAATTCAATGAATATAATATCCAATCGTACCTTAAATCACCGAAACTAATTGTCAACTTTAATGACTTAAAGTTATTAGAACCGACATAAGAAAAAGAGTGAGTAAGGAAGCACCTACTCTCCTCTAAAATTAAACATTTGGTGACCCCGACGTGATTTAAGTGAGTGAATAGTGAATTTAGTGAAACTCAGAAAGTTATACATACAAAATTATAAAATTGAAGTCTAAGACTTTGAGTAACAGATTAATCTATCACATAGATTGTGCACAGACACACAAATCTAACAACAAAACATTACGTGATCGTAAGTGAAACACATAGATTGTGCACAGACACACAAATCTAACAACAAAACATTACGTGATCGTAAGTGAAACACATAGATTGTGCACAGACACACAAATCTCACAACAAAACATTACGTGATCGTAAGTGAAACACATAGATTGTGCACAGACACACAAATCTAACAACAAAACATTACGTGATCGTAAGTGAAACACATAGATTGTGCACAGACACACAAATCTAACAACAAAACATTACGTGATCGTAAGTGAAACACATAGATTGTGCACAGACACACAAATCTAACAACAAAACATTACGTGATCGTAAGTGAAACACATAGATTGTGCACAGACACACAAATCTCACAACAAAACATTAAGTGATCGTAAGTGAAAAACATAGATTTTGCACAGGCACACAAATCTCATCACAAAACATTTAATGAAGCTGCGATAATAACGTTGGCAACGACAACACATACATTGTGCACAGACACACATATCATACAATAAAATATTTAGTGATCAAAAGTGAAGTTGCAATAATAAACAGTTAACACTAACAAGAAACACAAACTTTCAAGTTCACCCTTTAATATACACAATAAAAACGCCGGCACAATGTCAACCTTCGAAGAGTACTGCAATGCTCAGGAAGAAAAAGGATTAGTTTTACAGGAAGCTCTGAACAATTTGGACAAAGATACGCAAATAAAAAAAAACATATAATTATTATGAGAAAAAATTGAAATATATAGATGAACTGTTTGCTGAGTTTGAAACGAACCATAAAGCATTACTTCGTTTTAAAGAAACGCATAACACACACATATACTTTGCTAGTAATTACTTTGAACAGGTGCAAACGAAATATAATAACTGCAAATCGTATATGAAAAAACAATTCGACGAAAGACCGGAACAGGAGAGTTGTGGAAGTGACTCTAACCCTATGGAAGTTAAGCCAGAACATAATTTCACCATTGGCGACCTATCGTTTGGTATAGACAATGCAGCGTTACGGTCGTTAGTGCGCGAGCAAAATAATAATTTTGATTATCTCCAAAGTGTAGTTGAATTCGTTGAAAGTGAAGGCATTGAAACAATGACAAAAGACTACAGTACAGTGAAATTAAATAGAATAGAAAAATATTTGCAGACCATTCATGAAGTGAACATGCAAATCTGGCTATTAGCTGGTGACAATTTATCCCCATATGGATACACACGAAAATCATATAACACTCTAGAGCAACATACTGACAAAGTGATAGCATTGTTGAAAAGAAATGTAACAGACACAGCAAAACCATCGCATACAAAATTAAGTAAAATGACCTTACCCGTATTCGATGGCAATTACATTTATTGGAATCACTTTCGCGATATTTTTATTCAAATGGTTCATAACACCACGTTACCCCAATCCGAAAAGATGTTACATTTAGTAACTAGTTTAAGTGGTCCAGCCAAACGATTAATACACAACATGCCAATCGACAATGACAACTACGAGGAAGCGTGGAATATAGTGAAAAAACGTTATAATAACAAACGTCAGATTTCACTCCAGTTAACACGAACAATCTACTATCATCCAAAGATTACTCAACCAACGGCTCGTAACTTAAGAGACTTACATGACGTAGTAGTAGAATGTATTGCGGGTCTAAAGCCACTAGACGTTGGAGTGGAAACCTGGGATACAATTTTAGTTGTTATGATAGCGGATAAAGTGGACAGCACAACACTACGATTATATGAAGAATCCATCCCAGACCCTGATAATCCCCAAAAGTCAATGGACATGCTACACTTTCTAGACAAACGTATCCAGGCAGTACAAATTGAAGAAGACAAGGTTAAACAACAAGGTGGCGTCAAATCGAGTCAAGTAAAACAAACACACCAAGGTACAACACCAACACCACACAATAAAGAAATAAGATGCGGGGTGTGTAACTCAAATGATCATTCCATTTACAATTGTCAGAAATTCCGCCAAATGTCTAACAACCAAATGTATCGTAAGGTAAAAGAATTACAGTATTGTATTAATTGTTTAACCCCAGGTCATGGATACCAATCATGTACATCACATCCTTGTAAGCTATGCAGAGTTAAACATCACACACTTTTACATAATTCCAATACGAATACAAGAACTTCATCATCAACAAAAAACACACCAAGTTGTTATGGTAGACGAACCAAAGGACAATTGGCAATAGAATCAAATGCTTCAACTTATATCACGAGCATATTGAGAAGTCATGTATTTCTGGCGACAGCAATGATCAAAGTACACAATCAATATGGAGAACCAACAGAATGCAGAGTATTATTGGATCCAGGCTCACAAGTTAATTTCATAACTCACAAGTTGAGCAAGCATCTCCACCTACAATGCAATGATGAAAAACTAACTATCAGAGGAATCGGCAATGCATCACAATTATCACAAAAAAGAACAACCGTTAAAATAGCATCAAGGGTAACACAATTTAATAAATTAATTGAAGTATTTATATTAGATAAAATTGTCGGAGATCAACCATGTCAAGATATCACAATTCAAAATTGGAATATACCGGAAGACGTTCAACTAGCTGATCCTTCATTTTACAAAAAACAAGGAATTGACATGTTAATAGGTGCCGAATTCTATGGAGAATTAATGGCGGATGGTAAACGAATAAGTAGCACAAATCTTCCAACATTACAAAACACAGTGTTTGGTTGGGTGGTAATTGGGAATGCTAACCCAATTCAAACAAAGCAAGAATATAGCAATTCATGTACTCTAGACAGTGATGTTCAGAAATTGTGGGAAATTGATGAAGTTTCCATTCCCAAAAATATTTTATCACCAAATGAAAACATTTGTGAAAATTTCTTTACAGATACAGTATTTCGTGATGAAAGTGGAAGATTTGTAGTTAGATTACCATTCAAAAGATCTCCAACCAACTTAGGCAGGTCCAAAGAAATAGCCAAAAGAAGATTTATGATGCTTGAACAACGATTATCAAAAAAGCCAATTCTAAGAACACAATATATTCAATTCATGAACGAATATATTCAGCTAAAACACATGACAGAAATAGAGGAAACTAATATACCAACACCTCATTATTACATACCACATCATTGTGTATTAAAACCATCAAGCAGTACTACAAAACTACGGGTAGTGTACGATGCATCATGCAAAACAACGACTAACACATCGCTAAATGAAATATTGCATACCGGACCAAAATTACAACAAGATTTATTCGATATATTTTTAAGATTCAGATTATATGCTTATGTATTTACAGGCGATATAGAAAAAATGTATCGGCAGATAAAAATCAACAAAAAGGATACACAATTCCAACAGATATACTGGCGAGATGATCCAAGTTGTGAGTTAAAATGCTATCAGTTACAAACGGTCACATATGGCACTACTTCAGCACCATATTTAGCAGTGAAATGTCTACAATCACTGGCAGATCAAAATAAAGAAGCGTATCCATTAGCTTCCGTAACAGCAAAAACAGATTTTTATGTTGATGATTTAATGACGGGAAGCAATAACTTGGATGAAGCAGTAGAGAAACAAAAACAAATCAGGAATATGTTAAAATTAGCAGGATTTCAGTTACGGAAATGGTGTGCTAATCATAGCAATTTATTGTCAAATATACCGAGTGAAGATATAGAGTTATCCTTGGACATTAAAACTGGACTTGAGGAAACCGTTAAAACATTAGGCATCACATGGATACCAAAGCCTGATTTGATAGCGATTAAAACTACTTGGAGTCCAGTATCCAAAGTAACAAAACGTACAGTTTTGGCAGATGTTGCTCATATATTCGATCCAATAGGATTAGTCAGTCCAGTCGTAATCATTGCAAAAATATTCATTCAAGACTTGTGGAAACTCAAAGTGGACTGGGATCAAAGGCTTGATAATGAGTTATCAGAAAAGTGGCTGGCATTTAGGGATACATTAAGATTATTGGATGAAATAAAAATACAACGAAGAGCAGTTTACCATACAAAAATTGATGAGGTACAGATTCATGTATTTTCGGATGCTTCAGAAAAGGCATATGGATCAGTGGTTTATTTACGCACTATAGACAAACATAAGATGGTGAGGGTTAATTTATTATGTTCGAAATCGAGAGTAGCTCCGACAAAAATTATCAGTATTCCAAGGCTGGAATTACAAGCAGCCAAACTATCAGTACAACTTTGCCATCGAGTGAAAACGGCAATTAATTATGAGAACGTAAAAACGTATTTTTGGACAGACTCAGAAATTGTATTAAAATGGTTGCAGGCAGAGTCAGCATCATACAACACGTTTGTTGCAAATAGAATATCATTCATCCAACAACAAACCCAAATAATGCAGTGGAGACATGTTAGCACAAAGGATAACCCAGCTGACTATGTCAGCAGAGGACTAACACCAAAAAGATTTCAACAAACAAGGGCATGGTTTGAAGGACCGTTATTTTTATATAAGAATGAAAATACGTGGAATCAAACAAAGATCATAAGGGAATCCATTGCATTAGAGCGGAAGAACACAAAAACAATTCTGTTAGCTGCAATACAACCAATCAGGATGGTCACAACAATCAATCATCGAAATTCATTTTTCACATTACAAAAGATTGTAGCGTATGTAATCCGATTTATCCATAATGCAAAATCACACAAGGATGACAGACAACTTAATGAATTATCAACCACTGAAATGCATCACGCGCTAAAGGTCATTGTCAAGGAAGTTCAAGGCATTCATTTTCAAGCAGAAATAAATAAACTTAAGATGAACAAGCAGCTTGACACCCAAAACAGCATAACAGCAATGACTCCTTTTTTGGATAAAGACAATATTCTGAGAGTAGGAGGAAGACTTCAAGCGGCAAAATTATCCTTTAGTGCAAAGCATCCAATATTATTACCGTATAATGACATAATCACTAAAATCATTATGACGGAAATTCACATTAAACATCATCATATAGGACCACAAACACTATTAGCAATAACAAGACAACAGTTCTGGCCGATAAAGGGTAAACACATTGCAAACTCAATTGTTCATCATTGCATACCATGCTTTAAGAACAATCCCAAGGCATTACAACAAAGAATGGGCAACCTACCAGCCAGCAGAGTACGACAAGGTAGACCATTCACCACTACAGGAGTGGATTATGCAGGACCAATTCGAACACATTTCAAGGGACGCGGACGACGCTCGGAAAAGACATACATTGCCATATTTTGCTGCTTTACAACCAAGGCAGTTCACATCGAACTGGTAACAGATTTATCTACACAAGGTTTCATAGGTGCATTACGAAGATTCTGGAGTAGAAGAGGAAATTGTTACACACTATTTTCTGATAACGCAACAAACTTTGTAGGAGGCAAGAATCATTTAGATGAATTATATTCACTTCTACACCAGGCAGAGTCAAGAGAGAAAATTCAAGCTGAATGTATTGGACGCAAAGTGGAGTTCAAATTTATTCCACCACGATCGCCGCATTTTGGGGGTCTATGGGAAAGTGCAGTAAAATCAGCAAAACAGCTATTATACAAGACTATAGGAGATGCGGCATTGACATATGAAGAATTGAACACTTTGTTAAGTGAAGTAGAAGCAATATTGAATTCGCGCCCCCTAACACCGATATCACTGGATCCAAATGATATGGTAGCACTAACACCTGGACATTTTCTAATTGGAGAACCATTAACAACTCTTCCAGATCCAGGTAACAGAATAGTGAACACAAACTTACTACAACACTGGAAATTGGTAACACATATCAAAAAACAGTTTTGGGTAAGATGGACAAAGGAATATTTGTCACAATTACAACAACGTTATAAATGGAAAACAATGTGTCACAACGCTACTCCAGGGCTAATGGTAATCATTAAAGAAGATAATCTGGCACCAGCACAATGGAAATTAGGGCGGATCGTCAAGGTGTACAAAGGATCAGACAATGCCGTCAGAGTAGCGGACGTCAAAAGCACTGGTGGTACTTTCAAAAGACCAATTCATAAATTGTGTCCGTTACCCTTCGAAGTCAAACAAATTCCAGATTCCAATTAAGAAGGAGATCACTACGGATAAAACATGACGATATCGATGTATTACAACCGCATGAAGTGCATCAATTTGCACTCGGCTACACTAGTTTCGGCTTACTAATATTAATAGGAACAAGTTATATATTAATCAAATTAAAAATTAAATATTTCAGACATCAGCCTAATCAAGGAAACAACTACACTGATCATCAATCACAAGAGAATCAGCCACAAGGCAATCAACCACAAGTCAATTTGCAAGTACAATTGACACCAACATGTGAGGTGGCATCACTACCCAACGAACGAGCAAACGCAACGGTCAAAGCATTCCAAATGCAAGGTACAGCATGGAATTCAGCTTCAGCATCTAAATCTGAGACATCTATACCAATACACCACTCAGTATAATATCAACACCACTGACGACTCGTTAAAACTCCATCGGCGGAGATTTGACATGCATGGGATATACAGCACATACTGACAAGTTGAGTTGAGGCCAAGGGATCAACGGCTGGGAGTATGTTCAAAACCATCTACAAATTTTCCATGGGAATTTGCAACTTTGTTTTGATAATGCCACTTGAGATTTCCGTTCAACGGTAATCATGCAAAATATGCTTTATTAACATATATTGCAGACATAACAACTGATGATGCAATGACAGTCAGCAATTTATGCAATAATCAGCCTTATGAAACAGCAATAATATGTTTACTAACTAACGTACAAACTGTAATCTAATAACAGTGCATTGACATTTCCAACATTCATATTGGTCAGCACATTATAATATATCGTAATTATAAGAACCCATATTTTATAAAATCATTCTGGTTCAAGACTTCAACTAATTAAGTTCAATAAAATAAATATTACAAACAAAAAATAAAGATCTTTATTTCGACAAATAACCAACGTTTCCTAAATCCTGTGCTTCGCTATTCCTGGATTATCAATCAGTCCAATAATTCAATGAATATAATATACAATCGTACCTTAAATCACCGAAACTAATTGTCAACTTTAATGACTTAAAGTTATTAGAACCGACATAAGAAAAAGAGTGAGTAAGGAAGCACCTACTCTCCTCTAAAATTAAACATTCGTATATTTTTATGAAATCAATAAAATAAACGAAAAGATATAAATCAGAATTCGTTGGTGATGGAAATATAAGAACTCATTGTCTGTAATCAAAATGGTTGAATATGATACTCTGTAATTTGTTTTCAATCTACTAAAAAATACATATAGGAAAGTATTGAAATTCGTATATTCTTTTGAAATCAATAAAATAAACGAAAAGATATAAATAAGAATTCGTTGGTGATGGAAATATAAGAACTCATTGTCTGTTATTAAAATGATTTAATATGATACTCTGTAATTTGTTTTGAATCTACTAAAAAATACATAAAGGAAAGTATTGAAATTCGTATATTCTTTTGAAATCAATAAAATAAACGAAAAGATATAAATAAGGATTCGTTGTTGATGGAAATATAAGAACTCATTGTCTATATTTTAAATAAAAAAAATGATACTCTGCAATTTGTTTTCAATCAACTAAAAAATACATATAGGAAAGTATTGAAATTCGTAGATTCTTTTGAAATCAATAAAATAAACGAAAAGATATAAATAAGGATTCGTTGGTGATGGAAATATAAGAACTCATTGTCTATATTTTAAATAAAAAAAATGATACTCTGCAATTTGTTTTCAATCAACTAAAAAATACATATAGGAAAGTATTGAAATTCGTAGATTCTTTTGAAATCAATAAAATAAACGAAAAGATATAAATAAGGATTCGTTGGTGATGGACATATAAGAACTCATTGTCTGTAATTAAAATGATTTAATATGATACTCTGTAATTTGTTTTGAATCTACTAAAAAATACATAAAGGAAAGTATTGAAATTCGTATATTCTTTTGAAATCAATAAAATAAACGAAAAGATATAAATAAGGATTCGTTGGTGATGGAAATATAAGAACTCATTGTCTATATTTTAAATAAAAAAAATGATACTCTGCAATTTGTTTTCAATCTACTAAAAAATACATAAAGGAAAGTATTGAAATTCGTATATTCTTTTGAAATCAATAAAATAAACGAAAAGATATAAATAAGGATTCGTTGGTGATGGAAATATAAGAACTCATTGTCTATATTTTAAATAAAAAAAATGATACTCTGCAATTTGTTTTCAATCAACTAAAAAATACATATAGGAAAGTATTGAAATTCGTAGATTCTTTTGAAATCAATAAAATAAACGAAAAGATATAAATAAGGATTCGTTGGTGATGGAAATATAAGAACTCATTGTCTATATTTTAAATAAAAAAAATGATACTCTGTAATTTGTTTTGAATCTACTAAAAAATACATATAGGAAAGTATTGAAATTCGTATATTCTTTTGAAATCAATAAAATAAACGAAAAGATATAAATAAGGATTCGTTGGTGATGGAAATATAAGAACTCATTGTCTATATTTTAAATAAAAAAAATGATACTCTGCAATTTGTTTTCAATCAACTAAAAAATACATAAAGGAAAGTATTGAAATTCGTTTATTCTTTTGAAATCAATAAAATAAACGAAAAGATATAAATAAGGATTCGTTGGTGATGGAAATATAAGAACTCATTGTCTATATTTTAAATAAAAAAAATGATACTCTGCAATTTGTTTTCAATCAACTAAAAAATACATATAGGAAAGTATTGAAATTCGTAGATTCTTTTGAAATCAATAAAATAAACGAAAAGATATAAATAAGGATTCGTTGGTGATGGAAATATAAGAACTCATTGTCTATATTTTAAATAAAAAAAATGATACTCTGCAATTTGTTTTCAATCAACTAAAAAATACATATAGGAAAGTATTGAAATTCGTAGATTCTTTTGAAATCAATAAAATAAACGAAAAGATATAAATAAGGATTCGTTGGTGATGGAAATATAAGAACTCATTGTCTATATTTTAAATAAAAAAAATGATACTCTGTAATTTGTTTTGAATCTACTAAAAAATACATATAGGAAAGTATTGAAATTCGTATATTCTTTTGAAATCAATAAAATAAACGAAAAGATATAAATAAGGATTCGTTGGTGATGGAAATATAAGAACTCATTGTCTATATTTTAAATAAAAAAAATGATACTCTGCAATTTGTTTTCAATCAACTAAAAAATACATATAGGAAAGTATTGAAATTCGTATATTCTTTTGAAATCAATAAAATAAACGAAAAGATATAAATAAGGATTCGTTGGTGATGGAAATATAAGAACTCATTGTCTATATTTAAAATTAAAAAAATGATACTCTGCAATTTGTTTTCAATCAACTAAAAAATACATATAGGAAAGTATTGAAATTCGTAGATTCTTTTGAAATCAATAAAATAAACGAAAAGATATAAATAAGGATTCGTTGGTGATGGACATATAAGAACTCATTGTCTGTAATTAAAATGATTTAATATGATACTCTGCAATTTGTTTTGAATCTACTAAAAAATACATAAAGGAAAGTATTGAAATTCGTATATTCTTTTGAAATCAATAAAATAAACGAAAAGATATAAATAAGGCTTCGTTGGTGATGGAAATATAAGAACTCATTGTCTATATTTTAAATAAAAAAAATGATACTCTGCAATTTGTTTTCAATCAACTAAAAAATACATATAGGAAAGTATTGAAATTCGTAGATTCTTTTGAAATCAATAAAATAAACGAAAAGATATAAATAAGGATTCGTTGGTGATGGACATATAAGAACTCATTGTCTGTAATTAAAATGATTTAATATGATACTCTGCAATTTGTTTTCAATCTACTAAAAAATACATATAGGAAAGTATTGAAATTCGTATATTTTTTTGAAATCAATAAAATAAACGAAAAGATATAAATAAGAATTCGTTGGTTATGGAAATATAAGAACTCAATGTCTGTATTTAAATTTAATAAAAATAAAACTCTGCGATAACCTTTAATCTACTAAAAAAACTTATTGAAAAGTATTGAAATTCGTATATTCTTTTGAAATCAATAAAATAAACGAAAAGATATAAATAAGGATTCGTTGGTGATGGAAATATAAGAACTCATTGTCTGTAATTAAAATGATTTAATATGATACTCTGTAATTTGTTTTGAATCTACTAAAAAATACATAAAGGAAAGTATTGAAATTCGTATATTCTTTTGAAATCAATAAAATAAACGAAAAGATATAAATAAGGATTCGTTGGTGATGGAAATATAAGAACTCATTGTCTATATTTTAAATAAAAAAAATGATACTCTGCAATTTGTTTTCAATCAACTAAAAAATACATATAGGAAAGTATTGAAATTCGTAGATTCTTTTGAAATCAATAAAATAAACGAAAAGATATAAATAAGAATTCGTTGGTGATGGAAATATAAGAACTCATTGTATGTAATTAAATTTAATAAATATAAAACTCTGCGATAACCTTTAATCTACTAAAAAAACTTATTGGAAAGTATTGAAATTCGTATATTCTTTTGAAATCAATAAAATAAACGAAAAGATAAAAATAAGAATTCGTTGGTGATGGCAATATAAGAACTCATTGTCTGTATTTAAATTTAATAAATATAAAACTCTGCGATAACCTTTAATCTACTAAAAAAACTTATTGGAAAGTATTGAAATTCGTATATTCTTTTGAAATCAATAAAATAAACGAAAAGATAAAAATAAGAATTCGTTGGTGATGGCAATATAAGAACTCATTGTCTGTATTTAAATTTAATAAATATAAAACTCTGCGATAACCTTTAATCTACTAAAAAAACTTATTGGAAAGTATTGAAATTCGTATATTCTTTTGAAATCAATAAAATAAACGAAAAGATAAAAATAAGAATTTGTTGGTGATGGCAATATAAGAACTCATTGTCTGTATTTAAATTTAATAAATATAAAACTCTGCGATAATCTTTAATCTACTAAAAAAACTTATTGAAAAGTATTGAAATTCGTATATTCTTTTGAAATCAATAAAATAAACGAAAAGATATAAATAAGAATTCGTTGGTGATGGCAATATAAGAACTCATTGTCTGTATTTAAATTTAATAAATATAAAACTCTGCGATAACCTTTAATCCAATAAAAAATACATATAGGAAAGTATTGAAATTCGTAGATTCTTTTGAAATCAATAAAATAAACGAAAAGATATAAATAAGGATTCGTTGGTGATGAAAATATAAGAACTCATTGTCTGTAATTAAAATGATTTAATATGATACTCTGTAATTTGTTTTCAATCTACTAAAAAATACATATAGGAAAGTATTGAAATTCGTATATTTTTTTGAAATCAATAAAATAAACGAAAAGATATAAATAAGGATTCGTTGGTGATGAAAATACAAGAACTCATTGTATGTAATTAAATTTAATAAATATAAAACTCTGCGATAACCTTTAATCTACTAAAAAAACTTATTGGAAAGTATTGAAATTCGTATATTCTTTTGAAATCAATAAAATAAACGAAAAGATAAAAATAAGAATTCGTTGGTGATGGCAATATAAGAACTCATTGTCTGTATTTAAATTTAATAAATATAAAACTCTGCGATAACCTTTAATCTACTAAAAAAACTAATTGGAAAGTATTGAAATTCGTATATTCTTTTGAAATCAATAAAATAAACGAAAAGATATAAATAAGAATTCGTTGGTGATGGAAATATAAGAACTCATTGTCTATATTTCAAATAAAAAAATGATACTCTGCAATTTGTTTTGAATCTACTAAAAAATACATATAGGAAAGTATTGAAATTCGTATATTCTTTTGAAAACAATAAAATAAACGAAAAGATATAAATAAGAATTCGTTGGTGATGGAAATATAAGAAATCATTGTCTATATTTTAAATAAAAAAAATATGATACTCTGCAATTTGTTTTGAATCTACTAAAAAATACATATAGGAAAGTATTGAAATTCGTATATTTTTTTGAAATCAATAAAATAAACGAAAAGATATAAATAAGGATTCGTTGGTGATGAAAATACAAGAACTCATTGTATGTAATTAAATTTAATAAATATAAAACTCTGCGATAACCTTTTATTCTACTAAAAAAACTTATTGGAAAGTATTGAAATTCGTATATTCTTTTGAAATCAATAAAATAAACGAAAAGATAAAAATAAGAATTCGTTGGTGATGGCAATATAAGAACTCATTGTATGTAATTAAATTGAATAAATATAAAACTCTGCGATAACCTTTAATCTACTAAAAAAACTAATTGGAAAGTATTGAAATTCGTATATTCTTTTGAAATCAATAAAATAAACGAAAAGATATAAATAAGAATTCGTTGGTGATGGAAATATAAGAACTCATTGTCTATATTTCAAATAAAAAAATGATACTCTGCAATTTGTTTTGAATCTACTAAAAAAAAAAAAATAGGAAAGTATTGAAATTCGTATATTCTTTTGAAAACAATAAAATAAACGAAAAGATATAAATAAGAATTCGTTGGTGATGAAAATATAAGAACTCATTGTCTATATTTTAAATAAAAAAAATATGATACTCTGCAATTTGTTTTGAATCTACTAAAAAATACATATAGGAAAGTATTGAAATTCGTATATTCTTTTGAAAACAATAAAATAAACGAAAAGATATAAATAAGGATTCGTTGGTGATGGAAATATAAGAACTCATTGTCTGTATTAAAATGATTTAATATGATACTCTGTAATTTGTTTTCAATCTACTAAAAAATACATATAGGAAAGTATTGAAATTCGTATATTCTTTTGAAATCAATAAAATAAACGAAAAGATATAAATAAGGATTCGTTGGTGATGAAAATATAAGAACTCATTGTCTGTAATTAAAATGATTTAATATGATACTCTGCAATTTGTTTTCAATCTACTAAAAAATACATATAGGAAAGTATTGAAATTCGTATATTTTTTTGAAATCAATAAAATAAACGAAAAGATATAAATAAGAATTCGTTGGTTATGGAAATATAAGAACTCATTGTCTGTATTTAAATTTAATAAAAATTAAACTCTGCGATAACCTTTAATCTAATAAAAAAACTTATTGAAAAGTATTGAAATTCGTATATTCTTTTGAAATCAATAAAATAAACGAAAAGATATAAATAAGGATTCGTTGGTGATGGAAATATAAGAACTCATTGTCTGTAATTAAAATGATTTAATATGATACTCTGCAATTTGTTTTGAATCTACTAAAAAATACATAATGGAAAGTATTGAAATTCGTATATTCTTTTGAAATAAATAAAATAAACGAAAAGATAAAAATAAGAATTCGTTGGTGATGGAAATATAAGAACTCATTGTCTGTAATCAAAATGATTTAATATGATACTCTGTAATTTGTTTTCAATCTACTAAAAAATACATATAGGAAAGTATTGAAATTCGTATATTCTTTTGAAATCAATAAAATAAACGAAAAGATATAAATAAGAATTCGTTGGTGATGGAAATATAAGAACTCATTGTCTATATTTTAAATAAAAAAAATGAAACTCTGCAATTTGTTTTCAATCAACTAAAAAATACATATAGGAAAGTATTGAAATTCGTATATTTTTTTAAAATCAATAAAATAAACGAAAAGATATAAATCAAAATTCGTTGGTGATGGAAATATAAGAACTCATTGTCTGTATTTAAATTTAATAAAAATAAAACTCTGCGATAACCTTTAATCTACTAAAAAAACTTATTGGAAAGTATTGAAATTCGTATATTCTTTTGAAATCAATAAAATAAACGAAAAGATATAAATAAGGATTCGTTGGTGATGGAAATATAAGAACTCATTGTCTGTATTTAAATTTAATAAAAATAAAACTCTGCGATAACCTTTAATCTACTAAAAAAACTTATTGGAAAGTATTGAAATTCGTATATTCTTTTGAAATCAATAAAATAAACGAAAAGATAAAAATAAGAATTCGTTGGTGATGGCAATATAAGAACTCATTGTCTGTTTTTAAATTTAATAAATATAAAACTCTGCGATAACCTTTAATCTACTAAAAAAACTTATTGGAAAGTATTGAAATTCGTATATTCTTTTGAAATCAATAAAATAAACGAAAAGATATAAATAAGGATTCGTTGGTGATGGAAATATAAGAACTCATTGTCTGTATTTAAATTTAATAAAAATAAAACTCTGCGATAACCTTTAATCTACTAAAAAAACTTATTGAAAAGTTTTGAAATTCGTATATTCTTTTAAAATCAATAAAATAAACGAAAAGATATAAATAAGAATTCGTTGGTGATGGAAATATAAGGACACATTATCTGTTATTAAATTTAATAAAAATTAAAATCTGCGTTTTTTTTTAATCTACTAAAAAATACATATAGGAAAGTATTGAAATTCGTATATTCTTTTGAAATCAATAAAATAAACGAAAAGATAATAATAAGGCTTCGTTGGTGATGGAAATATAAGAACTCATTGTCTATATTTTAAATAAAAAAAATGATACTCTGCAATTTGTTTTCAATCTACTACAAAATACATTTAGGAAAGTATTGAAATTCGTATATTCTTTTGAAATCAATAAAATAAACGAAAAGGTATAAATAAGGATTCGTTGGTGATGAAAATATAAGAACTCATTGTCTGTAATTAAAATGATTTAATATGATACTCTGCAATTTGTTTTCAATCTACTAAAAAATACATATAGGAAAGTATTGAAATTCGTATATTTTTTTGAAATCAATAAAATAAATGAAAAGATATAAATAAGAATTCGTTGGTTATGGAAATATAAGAACTCATTGTCTGTATTTAAATTTAATAAATATAAAACACTGCGATAACCTTTAATCTAATAAAAAAACTTATTGAAAAGTATTGAAATTCGTATATTCTTTTGAAATCAATAAAATAAACGAAAAGATATAAATAAGGATTCGTTGGTGATGGAAATATAAGAACTCATTGTCTGTAATTAAAATGATTTAATATGATACTCTGCAATTTGTTTTGAATCTACTAAAAAATACATAATGGAAAGTATTGAAATTCGTATATTCTTTTGAAATCAATAAAATAAACGAAAAGATAAAAATAAGAATTCGTTGGTGATGGAAATATAAGAACTCATTGTCTGTAATCAAAATGATTTAATATGATACTCTGTAATTTGTTTTCAATCTACTAAAAAATACATATAGGAAAGTATTGAAATTCGTATATTCTTTTGAAATCAATAAAATAAACGAAAAGATATAAATAAGAATTCGTTGGTGATGGAAATATAAGAACTCATTGTCTATATTTTAAATAAAAAAAATGAAACTCTGCAATTTGTTTTCAATCAACTAAAAAATACATATAGGAAAGTATTGAAATTCGTATATTTTTTTTAAATCAATAAAATAAACGAAAAGATATAAATAAGAATTCGTTGGTGATGGAAATATAAGGACACATTATCTGTTATTAAATTTAATAAAAATTAAAATCTGCGTTTTTTTTTAATCTACTAAAAAATACATATAGGAAAGTATTGAAATTCGTATATTCTTTTGAAATCAATAAAATAAACGAAAAGATAATAATAAGGCTTCGTTGGTGATGGAAATATAAGAACTTATTGTCTATATTTTAAATAAAAAAAATGATACTCTGCAATTTGTTTTCAATCTACTACAAAATACATTTAGGAAAGTATTGAAATTCGTATATTCTTTTGAAATCAATAAAATAAACGAAAAGGTATAAATCAGAATTCGTTGGTGATGGAAATATAAGAACTCATTGTCTATATATTTAATAAAAAAAAAATGATACTCTGCAATTTGTTTTCAATCTACTACAAAATACATATAGGAAAGTATTGAAATTCGTATATTCTTTTGAAATCAATAAAATAAACGAAAAGATATAAATAAGGATTCGTTGGTGATGGAAATATAAGAACTCATTGTCTATATTTAAATTTAATAAAAATAAAACTCTGCGATAACCTTTAATCTACTAAAAAAACTTATTGGAAAGTATTGAAATTCGTATATTCTTTTGAAATCAATAAAATAAACGAAAAGATAAAAATAAGAATTCGTTGGTGATGGAAATATAAGAACTCATTGTTTGTAATTAAATTGAATAAATATAAAACTCTGCGATAACCTTTAATCTACTAAAAAAACTTATTGGAAAGTATTGAAATTCGTATATTCTTTTAAAATCAATAAAATAAACGAAAAGATATAAATAAGAATTCGTTGGTGATGGAAATATAAGAACTCATTGTCTATAATTAAAATGATTTAATATGATACTCTGCAATTTGTTTTCAATCTACTAAAATAACTTATTGAAAAGTATTGAAATTCGTATATTCTTTTAAAATCAATAAAATAAACGAAAAGATATAAATAAGAATTCGTTGGTGATGGAAATATAAGGACACATTATCTGTTATTAAATTTAATAAAAATTAAAATCTGCGTTTTTTTTTAATCTACTAAAAAATACATATAGGAAAGTATTGAAATTCGTATATTCTTTTGAAATCAATAAAATAAACGAAAAGATAATAATAAGGCTTCGTTGGTGATGGAAATATAAGAACTTATTGTCTATATTTTAAATAAAAAAAATGATACTCTGCAATTTGTTTTCAATCTACTACAAAATACATTTAGAAAAGTATTGAAATTCGTATATTCTTTTGAAATCAATAAAATAAACGAAAAGGTATAAATCAGAATTCGTTGGTGATGGAAATATAAGAACTCATTGTCTATATATTTAATAAAAAAAAAATGATACTCTGCAATTTGTTTTCAATCTACTACAAAATACATATAGGAAAGTATTGAAATTCGTATATTCTTTTGAAATCAATAAAATAAACGAAAAGATATAAATAAGGATTCGTTGGTGATGGAAATATAAGAACTCATTGTCTGTAATTAAAATGATTTAATATGATACTCTGCAATTTGTTTTGAATCTACTAAAAAATACATATTGGAAAGTATTGAAATTCGTATATTCTTTTGAAATCAATAAAATAAACGAAAAGATAAAAATAAGAATTTGTTGGTGATGGAAATATAAGAACTCATTGTATGTAATTAAATTGAATAAATATAAAACTCTGCGATAACCTTTAATCTACTAAAAAAACTTATTGAAAAGTATTGAAATTCGTATATTCTTTTGAAATCAATAAAATAAACGAAAAGATAAAAATAAGAATTCGTTGGTGATGGCAATATAAGAACTCATTGTCTGTATATAAATTTAATAAATATAAAACTCTGCGATAACCTTTAATCTACTAAAAAAACTTATTGGAAAGTATTGAAATTCGTATATTCTTTTGAAATCAATAAAATAAACGAAAAGATAAAAATAAGAATTCGTTGGTGATGGCAATATAAGAACTCATTGTCTGTATTTAAATTTAATAAATATAAAACTCTGCGATAACCTTAAATCTACTAAAAAAACTAATTGGAAAGTATTGGAATTCGTATATTCTTTTGAAATCAATAAAATAAACAAAAAGATATAAATAAGGATTCGTTAGTGATGGAAAAATAAGAACTCATTGTCTTTATTTAAAAATTGAAAAATGAAACTCTTCAATTTGTTTTCAATCTACTAAAAAATACAAATGGAAAAGTATTGAAACTCGTATATTCTTTTGAAATTAATAAAACAAACGAAAAGATATAAGTAAGAATTCGTTGTTGATGGCAATATAAGAACTCATTGTCTGTATTTAAATTTAATAAATATAAAACTCTGCGATAACCTTTAATTTACTAAAAAACTTATTGGAAAGTATTGAAATTCGTATATTCTTTTGAAATCAATAAAATAAACGAAAAGATAAAAATAAGAATTCGTTGGTGATGGCAATATAAGAACTCATTGTCTGTATTTAAATTTAATAAATATAAAACACTGCGATAACCTTTAATCCAATAAAAAATACATATAGGAAAGTATTGAAATTCGTATATTCTTTTGAAATCAATAAAATAAACGAAAAGATATAAATAAGGATTCGTTGGTGATGAAAATATAAGAACTCATTGTCTGTAATTAAAATGATTTAATATGATACTCTGTAATTTGTTTTCAATCTACTAAAAAATACATATAGGAAAGTATTGAAATTCGTATATTTTTTTGAAATCAATAAAATAAACGAAAAGATATAAATAAGGATTCGTTGGTGATGAAAATATAAGAACTCATTGTCTGTAATTAAAATGATTTAATATGATACTCTGCAATTTGTTTTCAATCTACTAAAAAATACATATAGGAAAGTATTGAAATTCGTATATTTTTTTGAAATCAATAAAATAAACGAAAAGATATAAATAAGAATTCGTTGGTTATGGAAATATAAGAACTCAATGTCTGTATTTAAATTTAATAAAAATAAAACTCTGCGATAACCTTTAATCTACTAAAAAAACTTATTGAAAAGTATTGAAATTCGTATATTCTTTTGAAATCAATAAAATAAACGAAAAGATATAAATAAGGATTCGTTGGTGATGGAAATATAAGAACTCATTGTCTGTAATTAAAATGATTTAATATGATACTCTGTAATTTGTTTTGAATCTACTAAAAAATACATAAAGGATAGTATTGAAATTCGTATATTCTTTTGAAATCAATAAAATAAACGAAAAGATATAAATAAGGATTTGTTGGTGATGGAAATAGAAGAACTCATTGTCTATATTTTAAATAAAAAAAATGATACTCTGCAATTTGTTTTCAATCAACTAAAAAATACATATAGGAAAGTATTGAAATTCGTAGATTCTTTTGAAATCAATAAAAAAAACGAAAAGATATAAATAAGAATTCGTTGGTGATGGACATATAAGAACTCATTGTCTGTAATTAAAATGATTTAATATGATACTCTGCAATTTGTTTTCAATCTACTAAAAAATACATATAGGAAAGTATTGAAATTCGTATATTTTTTTGAAATCAATAAAATAAACGAAAAGAGTTAAATCAGAATTCGTTGGTGATGGCAATATAAGAACTCATTGTCTGTATTTAAATTAAATAAAAATAAAACTCTGCGATAACCTTTAATCTACTAAAAAAACTTATTGGAAAGTATTGAAATTCGTATATTCTTTTGAAATCAATAAAATAAACGAAAAGATAAAAATAAGAATTCGTTGGTGATGGCAATATAAGAACTCATTGTCTGTATTTAAATTTAATAAATATAAAACTCTGCGATAACCTTTAATCTACTAAAAAAACTTATTGGAAAGTATTGAAATTCGTATATTCTTTTGAAATCAATAAAATAAACGAAAAGATATAAATAAGAATTCGTTGGTGATGGAAATATAAGAACTCATTGTCTGTAATTAAAATGATTTAATATGATACTCTGCAATTTGTTTTCAATCTACTAAAAAAACTTATTGAAAAGTATTGAAATTCGTATATACTTTTGAAATCAATAAAATAAACGAAAAGATAAAAATAAGAATTCGTTGGTGATGGAAATATAAGGACATATTATCTGTTATTAAATTTAATAAAAATTAAACTCTGCGTTTTTTTTAATCTACTAAAAAATACATATAGGAAAGTATTGAAATTCGTATATTCTTTTGAAATCAATAAAATAAACGAAAAGATAATAATAAGGCTTCGTTGGTGATGGAAATATAAGAACTCATTGTCTATATTTTTAATAAAAAAATGATACTTTGCAATTTGTTTTGAATCTACTAAAAAATACATATAGGAAAGTATTGAAATTCGTATATTCTTTTGAAATCAATAAAATAAACGAAAAGATATAAATCAGAATTCGTTGGTGATGGAAATATAAGAACTCATTGTCTATATTTAAATTTAATAAAAATAAAACTCTGCGATAACCTTTAATCTACTAAAAAAACTTATTAGAAAGTATTGAAATTCGTATATTCTTTTGAAATCAATAAAATAAACGAAAAGATAAAAATTAGAATTCGTTGGTGATGGAAATATAAGAACTCATTGTATGTTATTAAATTTAATAAATATAAAACTCTGCGATAACCTTTAATCTACTAAAAAATACAAATGGAAAAGTATTGAAATTCGTATATTCTTTTGAAATCAATAAAATAAACGAAAAGATAAAAATAAGAATTCGTTGGTGATGGCAATATAAGAACCCATTGTCTGTATTTAAATTTAATAAATATAAAACTCTGCGATAACCTTTAATCTACTAAAAAAACTAATTGGAAAGTATTGAAATTCGTATATTCTTTTGAAATCAATAAAATAAACGAAAAGATAATAATAAGGCTTCGTTGGTGATGGAAATATAAGAACTCATTGTCTATATTTTTAATAAAAAAATGATACTCTGCAATTTGTTTTCAATCTACTAAAAAATACATATAGGAAAGTATTGAAATTCGTATATTCTTTTGAAATCAATAAAATAAACGAAAAGGTATAAATAAGAATTCGTTGGTGATGGAAATATAAGAACTCATTGTCTATATATTTAATAAAAAAAATGATACTCTGCAATTTGTTTTCAATCTACTACAAAATACATATAGGAAAGTATTGAAATTCGTATATTCTTTTGAAATCAATAAAATAAACGAAAAGATAATAATAAGGCTTCGTTGGTGATGGAAATATAAGAACTCATTGTCTATATTTTTAATAAAAAAATGATACTTTGCAATTTGTTTTGAATCTACTAAAAAATACATATAGGAAAGTATTGAAATTCGTATATTCTTTTGAAATCAATAAAATAAACGAAAAGATATAAATAAGGATTCGTTGGTGATGAACATATAAGAACTCATTGTCTGTAATTAAAATGATTTAATATGATACTCTGCAATTTGTTTTCAATCTACTAAAAAATACATATAGGAAAGTATTGAAATTCGTATATATTTTTGAAATCAATAAAATAAACGAAAAGATATAAATCAGAATTCGTTGGTGATGGAAATATAAGAACTCATTGTATGTTATTAAATTTAATAAATATAAAACTCTGCGATAACCTTTAATCTACTAAAAAAACTTATAGGAAAGTATTGAAATCGTAGATTCTTTTGAAATCAATAAAATAAACGAAAAGATAAAAATAAGAATTCGTTGGTGATGGCAATATAAGAACTCATTGTCTGTATTTAAATTTAATAAATATAAAACTCTGCGATAACCTTTAATCTACTAAAAAAACTTATTGGAAAGTATTGATAATCGTATATTCTTTTGAAATCAATAAAATAAACGAAAAGATAAAAATAAGAATTCGTTGGTGATGGCAATATAAGAACCCATTGTCTGTATTTAAATTTAATAAATATAAAACTCTGCGATAACCTTTAATCTACTAAAAAAACTAATTGGAAAGTATTGAAATTCGTATATTCTTTTGAAATCAATAAAATAAACGAAAAGGTATAAATAAGAATTCGTTGGTGATAGAAATATAAGAACTCATTGTCTATATATTTAATAAAAAAAAAATGATACTCTGCAATTTGTTTTCAATCTACTACAAAATACATATAGGAAAGTATTGAAATTCGTATATTCTTTTGAAATCAATAAAATAAACGAAAAGATATAAATAAGGATTCGTTGGTGATGGAAATATAAGAACTCATTGTCTATATATAAATTTAATAAAAATAAAACTCTGCGATAACCTTTAATCTACTAAAAAAACTTATTGGAAAGTATTGAAATTCGTATATTTTTTTGAAATCAATAAAATAAACGAAAAGATAAAAATAAGAATTCGTTGGTAATGGCAATATAAGAACTCATTGTCTGTTTTTAAATTTAATAAATATAAAACTCTGCGATAACCTTTAATCTACTAAAAAAACTTATTGGAAAGTATTGAAATTCGTATATTCTTTTGAAATCAATAAAATAAACGAAAAGATAAAAATAAGAATTCGTTGGTGATGGCAATATAAGAACTCATTGTCTGTATTTAAATTTAATAAATATAAAACTCTGCGATTACCTTTAATCTACTAAAAAAACTAATTGGAAAGTATTGAAATTCGTATATTCTTTTGAAATCAATAAAATAAACAAAAAGATATAAATAAGGATTCGTTAGTGATGGAAAAATAAAAACTCATTGTCTTTATTTAAAAATTGAAAAATGAAACTCTTCAATTTGTTTTCAATCTACTAAAAAATACAAATGGAAAAGTATTGAAACTCGTATATTCTTTTGAAATCAATAAAATAAACAAAAAGATATAAATAAGGATTCGTTGGTGATGAAAATATAAGAACTCATTGTCTGTAATTAAAATGATTTAATATGATACTCTGTAATTTGTTTTCAATCTACTAAAAAATACATATAGGAAAGTATTGAAATTCGTATATTTTTTTGAAATCAATAAAATAAACGAAAAGATATAAATAAGGATTCTTTGGTGATGAAAATATAAGAACTCATTGTCTGTAATTAAAATGATTTAATATAATACTCTGCAATTTGTTTTCAATCTACTAAAAAATACATATAGGAAAGTATTGAAATTCGTATATTTTTTTGAAATCAATAAAATAAACGAAAAGATATAAATAAGAATTCTTTGGTTATGGAAATATAAGAACTCATTGTCTGTATTTAAATTTAATAAAAATAAAACTCTGCGATAACCTTTAATCTACTAAAAAAACTTATTGAAAAGTATTGAAATTCGTATATTCTTTTGAAATCAATAAAATAAACGAAAAGATATAAATAAGGATTCGTTGGTGATGGAAATATAAGAACTCATTGTCTGTAATTAAAATGATTTAATATGATACTCTGTAATTTGTTTTGAATCTACTAAAAAATACATAAAGGAAAGTATTGAAATTCGTATATTCTTTTGAAATCAATAAAATAAACGAAAAGATATAAATAAGGATTCGTTGGTGATGGAAATAGAAGAACTCATTGTCTATATTTTTAATAAAAAAAATGATACTCTGCAATTTGTTTTCAATCAACTAAAAAATACATATAGGAAAGTATTGAAATTCGTATATTCTTTTGAAATCAATAAAATAAACGAAAAGATAATAATAAGGCTTCGTTGGTGATGGAAATATAAGAACTCATTGTCTATATTTTTAATAAAAAAATGATACTTTGCAATTTGTTTTGAATCTACTAAAAAATACATATAGGAAAGTATTGAAATTCGTATATTCTTTTGAAATCAATAAAATAAACGAAAAGATATAAATCAGAATTCGTTGGTGATGGAAATATAAGAACTCATTGTCTATATTTAAATTTAATAAAAATAAAACTCTGCGATAACCTTTAATCTACTAAAAAAACTTATTAGAAAGTATTGAAATTCGTATATTCTTTTGAAATCAATAAAATAAACGAAAAGATAAAAATTAGAATTCGTTGGTGATGGAAATATAAGAACTCATTGTATGTTATTAAATTTAATAAATATAAAACTCTGCGATAACCTTTAATCTACTAAAAAATACAAATGGAAAAGTATTGAAATTCGTATATTCTTTTGAAATCAATAAAATAAACGAAAAGATAAAAATAAGAATTCGTTGGTGATGGCAATATAAGAACCCATTGTCTGTATTTAAATTTAATAAATATAAAACTCTGCGATAACCTTTAATCTACTAAAAAAACTAATTGGAAAGTATTGAAATTCGTATATTCTTTTGAAATCAATAAAATAAACGAAAAGATAATAATAAGGCTTCGTTGGTGATGGAAATATAAGAACTCATTGTCTATATTTTTAATAAAAAAATGATACTCTGCAATTTGTTTTCAATCTACTAAAAAATACATATAGGAAAGTATTGAAATTCGTATATTCTTTTGAAATCAATAAAATAAACGAAAAGGTATAAATAAGAATTCGTTGGTGATGGAAATATAAGAACTCATTGTCTATATATTTAATAAAAAAAATGATACTCTGCAATTTGTTTTCAATCTACTACAAAATACATATAGGAAAGTATTGAAATTCGTATATTCTTTTGAAATCAATAAAATAAACGAAAAGATAATAATAAGGCTTCGTTGGTGATGGAAATATAAGAACTCATTGTCTATATTTTTAATAAAAAAATGATACTTTGCAATTTGTTTTGAATCTACTAAAAAATACATATAGGAAAGTATTGAAATTCGTATATTCTTTTGAAATCAATAAAATAAATGAAAAGATATAAATAAGGATTCGTTGGTGATGGACATATAAGAACTCATTGTCTGTAATTAAAATGATTTAATATGATACTCTGCAATTTGTTTTCAATCTACTAAAAAATACATATAGGAAAGTATTGAAATTCGTATATATTTTTGAAATCAATAAAATAAACGAAAAGATATAAATCAGAATTCGTTGGTGATGGAAATATAAGAACTCATTGTATGTTATTAAATTTAATAAATATAAAACTCTGCGATAACCTTTAATCTACTAAAAAAACTTATAGGAAAGTATTGAAATTCGTAGATTCTTTTGAAATCAATAAAATAAACGAAAAGATAAAAATAAAAATTCGTTGGTGATGGCAATATAAGAACTCATTGTCTGTATTTAAATTTAATAAATATAAAACTCTGCGATAACCTTTAATCTACTAAAAAAACTTATTGGAAAGTATTGATAATCGTATATTCTTTTGAAATCAATAAAATAAACGAAAAGATAAAAATAAGAATTCGTTGGTGATGGCAATATAAGAACCCATTGTCTGTATTTAAATTTAATAAATATAAAACTCTGCGATAACCTTTAATCTACTAAAAAAACTAATTGGAAAGTATTGAAATTCGTATATTCTTTTGAAATCAATAAAATAAACGAAAAGGTATAAATAAGAATTCGTTGGTGATAGAAATATAAGAACTCATTGTCTATATATTTAATAAAAAAAAAATGATACTCTGCAATTTGTTTTCAATCTACTACAAAATACATATAGGAAAGTATTGAAATTCGTATATTCTTTTGAAATCAATAAAATAAACGAAAAGATATAAATAAGGATTCGTTGGTGATGGAAATATAAGAACTCATTGTCTATATATAAATTTAATAAAAATAAAACTCTGCGATAACCTTTAATCTACTAAAAAAACTTATTGGAAAGTATTGAAATTCGTATATTCTTTTGAAATCAATAAAATAAACGAAAAGATAAAAATAAGAATTCGTTGGTAATGGCAATATAAGAACTCATTGTCTGTTTTTAAATTTAATAAATATAAAACTCTGCGATAACCTTTAATCTACTAAAAAAACTTATTGGAAAGTATTGAAATTCGTATATTCTTTTGAAATCAATAAAATAAACGAAAAGATAAAAATAAGAATTCGTTGGTGATGGCAATATAAGAACTCATTGTCTGTATTTAAATTTAATAAATATAAAACTCTGCGATTACCTTTAATCTACTAAAAAAACTAATTGGAAAGTATTGAAATTCGTATATTCTTTTGAAATCAATAAAATAAACAAAAAGATATAAATAAGGATTCGTTAGTGATGGAAAAATAAAAACTCATTGTCTTTATTTAAAAATTGAAAAATGAAACTCTTCAATTTGTTTTCAATCTACTAAAAAATACAAATGGAAAAGTATTGAAACTCGTATATTCTTTTGAAATCAATAAAATAAACAAAAAGATATAAATAAGGATTCGTTGGTGATGAAAATATAAGAACTCATTGTCTGTAATTAAAATGATTTAATATGATACTCTGTAATTTGTTTTCAATCTACTAAAAAATACATATAGGAAAGTATTGAAATTCGTATATTTTTTTGAAATCAATAAAATAAACGAAAAGATATAAATAAGGATTCTTTGGTGATGAAAATATAAGAACTCATTGTCTGTAATTAAAATGATTTAATATAATACTCTGCAATTTGTTTTCAATCTACTAAAAAATACATATAGGAAAGTATTGAAATTCGTATATTTTTTTGAAATCAATAAAATAAACGAAAAGATATAAATAAGAATTCTTTGGTTATGGAAATATAAGAACTCATTGTCTGTATTTAAATTTAATAAAAATAAAACTCTGCGATAACCTTTAATCTACTAAAAAAACTTATTGAAAAGTATTGAAATTCGTATATTCTTTTGAAATCAATAAAATAAACGAAAAGATATAAATAAGGATTCGTTGGTGATGGAAATATAAGAACTCATTGTCTGTAATTAAAATGATTTAATATGATACTCTGTAATTTGTTTTGAATCTACTAAAAAATACATAAAGGAAAGTATTGAAATTCGTATATTCTTTTGAAATCAATAAAATAAACGAAAAGATATAAATAAGGATTCGTTGGTGATGGAAATAGAAGAACTCATTGTCTATATTTTTAATAAAAAAAATGATACTCTGCAATTTGTTTTCAATCAACTAAAAAATACATATAGGAAAGTATTGAAATTCGTAGATTCTTTTGAAATCAATAAAAAAAACGAAAAGATATAAATAAGGATTCGTTGGTGATAAACATATAAGAACTCATTGTCTGTAATTAAAATGATTTAATATGATACTCTGCAATTTGTTTTCAATCTACTAAAAAATACATATAGGAAAGTATTGAAATTCGTATATTTTTTTGAAATCAATAAAATAAACGAAAAGATATAAATCAGAATTCGTTGGTGATGGAAATATAAGAACTCATTGTCTGTATTTAAATTTAATAAAAATAAAACTCTGCGATAACCTTTAATGTACTAAAAAAACTTATTGGAAAGTATTGAAATTCGTATATTTTTTAAAATCAATAAAATAAACGAAAAGATATAAATAAGAATTCGTTGGTGATGGAAATATAAGAACTCATTGTCTGTAATTAAAATGATTTAATATGATACTCTGCAATTTGTTTTCAATCTACTAAAAAATACATATTGGAAAGTATTGAAATTCGTATATTCTTTTGAAATCAATAAAATAAACGAAAAGATAAAAATAAGAATTCGTTGGTGATGGCAATATAAAAACTCATTGTCTGTATTTAAATTTAATAAATATAAAACTCTGCGATAACCTTTAATCTACTAAAAAAACTTATTGGAAAGTATTGAAATTCGTATATTCTTTTAAAATCAATAAAATAAACGAAAAGATATAAATAAGAATTCGTTGGTGATGGAAATATAAGAACTCATTGTCTGTAATTAAAATGATTTAATATGATACTCTGCAATTTGTTTTCAATCTACTAAAAAAACTTATTGAAAAGTATTGAAATTCGTATATTCTTTTGAAATCAATAAAATAAACGAAAAGATATAAATAAGAATTCGTTGGTGATGGAAATATAAGGACATATTATCTGTTATTAAATTTAATAAAAATAAACTCTGCGTTTTTTTTTTAATCTACTAAAAAATACATATAGGAAAGTATTGAAATTCGTATATTCTTTTGAAATCAATAAAATAAACGAAAAGATAATAATAAGGCTTCGTTGGTGATGGAAATATAAGAACTCATTGTCTATATTTTTAATAAAAAAATGATACTCTGCAATTTGTTTTGAATCTACTAAAAAATACATATAGGAAAGTATTGAAATTCGTATATTTTTTTGAAATCAATAAAATAAACAAAAAGATATAAATAAGAATTCGTTGGTTATGGAAATATAAGAACTCATTGTCTGTATTTAAATTTAATAAAAATAAAACTCTGCGATAACCTTTAATCTACTAAAAAAACTTATTGAAAAGTATTGAAATTCATATATTCTTTTGAAATCAATAAAATAAACGAAAAGATAAAAATTAGAATTCGTTGGTGATGGAAATATAAGAACTCATTGTATGTTATTAAATTTAATAAATATAAAACTCTGCGATAACCTTTAATCTACTAAAAAAACTTATTGGAAAGTATTGAAATTCGTATATTCTTTTGAAATCAATAAAATAAACGAAAAGATAAAAATAAGAATTCGTTGGTGATGGCAATATAAGAACTCATTGTCTGTATTTAAATTTAATAAATATAAAACTCTGCGATAACCTTTAATCTACTAAAAAAACTTATTGGAAAGTATTGATAATCGTATATTCTTTTGAAATCAATAAAATAAACGAAAAGATAAAAATAAGAATTCGTTGGTGATGGCAATATAAGAACTCATTGTCTGTATTTAAATTTAATAAATATAAAACTCTGCGATAACCTTTAATCTACTAAAAAAACTAATTGGAAAGTATTGAAATTCGTATATTCTTTTGAAATCAATAAAATAAACGAAAAGATAATAAAAAGGCTTCGTTGGTGATGGAAATATAAGAACTCATTGTCTATATTTTTAATAAAAAAATGATACTCTGCAATTTGTTTTGAATCTACTAAAAAATACATATAGGAAAGTATTGAAATTCGTATATTTTTTTGAAATCAATAAAATAAACGAAAAGATATAAATAAGAATTCGTTGGTTATGGAAATATAAGAACTCATTGTCTGTATTTAAATTTAATAAAAATAAAACTCTGCGATAACCTTTAATCTACTAAAAAAACTTATTGAAAAGTATTGAAATTCATATATTCTTTTGAAATCAATAAAATAAACGAAAAGATAAAAATTAGAATTCGTTGGTGATGGAAATATAAGAACTCATTGTCTGTTATTAAATTTAATAAATATAAAACTCTGCGATAACCTTTAATCTACTAAAAAAACTTATTGGAAAGTATTGAAATTCGTA
Source organism: Ptychoptera albimana (assembly GCA_961205885.1). Taxonomy (NCBI): domain Eukaryota; kingdom Metazoa; phylum Arthropoda; class Insecta; order Diptera; family Ptychopteridae; genus Ptychoptera; species Ptychoptera albimana. The sequence goes on along the minus strand of OY540803.1, from coordinate 17,735,623 downwards.
TATTCTTTTGAAATCAATAAAATAAACGAAAAGATAAAAATAAGAATTCGTTGGTGATGGCAATATAAGAACTCATTGTCTGTATTTAAATTTAATAAATATAAAACTCTGCGATAACCTTTAATCTACTAAAAAAACTTATTGGAAAGTATTGATAATCGTATATTCTTTTGAAATCAATAAAATAAACGAAAAGATAAAAATAAGAATTCGTTGGTGATGGCAATATAAGAACTCATTGTCTGTATTTAAATTTAATAAATATAAAACTCTGCGATAACCTTTAATCTACTAAAAAAACTAATTGGAAAGTATTGAAATTCGTATATTCTTTTGAAATCAATAAAATAAACGAAAAGATAATAATAAGGCTTCGTTGGTGATGGCAATATAAGAACTCATTGTCTGTATTTAAATTTAATAAATATAAAACTCTGCGATAACCTTTAATCTACTAAAAAATACATATAGGAAAGTATTGAAATTCGTATATTCTTTTGAAATCAATAAAATAAACGAATAGGTATAAATAAGAATTCGTTGGTGATGGAAATATAAGAACTCATTGTCTATATATAAATTTAATAAAAATAAAACTCTGCGATAACCTTTAATCTACTAAAAAAACTTATTGGAAAGTATTGAAATTCGTATATTCTTTTGAAATCAATAAAATAAACGAAAAGATAAAAATAAGAATTCGTTGGTAATGGCAATATAAGAACTCATTGTCTGTATTTAAATTTAATAAATATAAAACTCTGCGATAACCTTTAATCTACTAAAAAAACTTATTGGAAAGTATTGAAATTCGTATATTCTTTTGAAATCAATAAAATAAACGAAAAGATAAAAATAAGAATTCGTTGGTGATGGAAATATAAGAACTCATTGTATGTAATTAAATTGAATAAATATAAAACTCTGCGATAACCTTTAATCTACTAAAAAAACTTATTGGAAAGTATTGAAATTCGTATATTTTTTAAAATCAATAAAATAAACGAAAAGATATAAATAAGAATTCGTTGGTGATGGAAATATAAGAACTCATTGTCTGTAATTAAAATGATTTAATATGATACTCTGCAATTTGTTTTCAATCAACTAAAAAATACATATAGGAAAGTATTGAAATTCGTAGATTCTTTTGAAATCAATAAAAAAAACGAAAAGATATAAATAAGGATTCGTTGGTGATAAACATATAAGAACTCATTGTCTGTAATAAAAATGATTTAATATGATACTCTGCAATTTGTTTTCAATCTACTAAAAAATACATATAGGAAAGTATTGAAATTCGTATATTTTTTTGAAATCAATAAAATAAACGAAAAGATATAAATCAGAATTCGTTGGTGATGGAAATATAAGAACTCATTGTCTGTATTTAAATTTAATAAAAATAAAACTCTGCGATAACCTTTAATCTACTAAAAAAACTTATTGGAAAGTATTGAAATTCGTATATTTTTTAAAATCAATAAAATAAACGAAAAGATATAAATAAGAATTCGTTGGTGATGGAAATATAAGAACTCATTGTCTGTAATTAAAATGATTTAATATGATACTCTGCAATTTGTTTTCAATCTACTAAAAAATACATATTGGAAAGTATTGAAATTCGTATATTCTTTTGAAATCAATAAAATAAACGAAAAGATAAAAATAAGAATTCGTTGGTGATGGCAATATAAAAACTCATTGTCTGTATTTAAATTTAATAAATATAAAACTCTGCGATAACCTTTAATCTACTAAAAAAACTTATTGGAAAGTATTGAAATTCGTATATTCTTTTAAAATCAATAAAATAAACGAAAAGATATAAATAAGAATTCGTTGGTGATGGAAATATAAGAACTCATTGTCTGTAATTAAAATGATTTAATATGATACTCTGCAATTTGTTTTCAATCTACTAAAAAAACTTATTGAAAAGTATTGAAATTCGTATATTCTTTTGAAATCAATAAAATAAACGAAAAGATATAAATAAGAATTCGTTGGTGATGGAAATATAAGGACATATTATCTGTTATTAAATTTAATAAAAATAAACTCTGCGTTTTTTTTTTAATCTACTAAAAAATACATATAGGAAAGTATTGAAATTCGTATATTCTTTTGAAATCAATAAAATAAACGAAAAGATAATAATAAGGCTTCGTTGGTGATGGAAATATAAGAACTCATTGTCTATATTTTTAATAAAAAAATGATACTCTGCAATTTGTTTTGAATCTACTAAAAAATACATATAGGAAAGTATTGAAATTCGTATATTTTTTTGAAATCAATAAAATAAACAAAAAGATATAAATAAGAATTCGTTGGTTATGGAAATATAAGAACTCATTGTCTGTATTTAAATTTAATAAAAATAAAACTCTGCGATAACCTTTAATCTACTAAAAAAACTTATTGAAAAGTATTGAAATTCATATATTCTTTTGAAATCAATAAAATAAACGAAAAGATAAAAATTAGAATTCGTTGGTGATGGAAATATAAGAACTCATTGTATGTTATTAAATTTAATAAATATAAAACTCTGCGATAACCTTTAATCTACTAAAAAAACTTATTGGAAAGTATTGAAATTCGTATATTCTTTTGAAATCAATAAAATAAACGAAAAGATAAAAATAAGAATTCGTTGGTGATGGCAATATAAGAACTCATTGTCTGTATTTAAATTTAATAAATATAAAACTCTGCGATAACCTTTAATCTACTAAAAAAACTTATTGGAAAGTATTGATAATCGTATATTCTTTTGAAATCAATAAAATAAACGAAAAGATAAAAATAAGAATTCGTTGGTGATGGCAATATAAGAACTCATTGTCTGTATTTAAATTTAATAAATATAAAACTCTGCGATAACCTTTAATCTACTAAAAAAACTAATTGGAAAGTATTGAAATTCGTATATTCTTTTGAAATCAATAAAATAAACGAAAAGATAATAAAAAGGCTTCGTTGGTGATGGAAATATAAGAACTCATTGTCTATATTTTTAATAAAAAAATGATACTCTGCAATTTGTTTTGAATCTACTAAAAAATACATATAGGAAAGTATTGAAATTCGTATATTTTTTTGAAATCAATAAAATAAACGAAAAGATATAAATAAGAATTCGTTGGTTATGGAAATATAAGAACTCATTGTCTGTATTTAAATTTAATAAAAATAAAACTCTGCGATAACCTTTAATCTACTAAAAAAACTTATTGAAAAGTATTGAAATTCATATATTCTTTTGAAATCAATAAAATAAACGAAAAGATAAAAATTAGAATTCGTTGGTGATGGAAATATAAGAACTCATTGTATGTTATTAAATTTAATAAATATAAAACTCTGCGATAACCTTTAATCTACTAAAAAAACTTATTGGAAAGTATTGAAATTCGTATATTCTTTTGAAATCAATAAAATAAACGAAAAGATAAAAATAAGAATTCGTTGGTGATGGCAATATAAGAACTCATTGTCTGTATTTAAATTTAATAAATATAAAACTCTGCGATAACCTTTAATCTACTAAAAAAACTTATTGGAAAGTATTGATAATCGTATATTCTTTTGAAATCAATAAAATAAACGAAAAGATAAAAATAAGAATTCGTTGGTGATGGCAATATAAGAACTCATTGTCTGTATTTAAATTTAATAAATATAAAACTCTGCGATAACCTTTAATCTACTAAAAAAACTAATTGGAAAGTATTGAAATTCGTATATTCTTTTGAAATCAATAAAATAAACGAAAAGATAATAATAAGGCTTCGTTGGTGATGGCAATATAAGAACTCATTGTCTGTATTTAAATTTAATAAATATAAAACTCTGCGATAACCTTTAATCTACTAAAAAATACATATAGGAAAGTATTGAAATTCGTATATTCTTTTGAAATCAATAAAATAAACGAAAAGGTATAAATAAGAATTCGTTGGTGATGGAAATATAAGAACTCATTGTCTATATATAAATTTAATAAAAATAAAACTCTGCGATAACCTTTAATCTACTAAAAAAACTTATTGGAAAGTATTGAAATTCGTATATTCTTTTGAAATCAATAAAATAAACGAAAAGATAAAAATAAGAATTCGTTGGTAATGGCAATATAAGAACTCATTGTCTGTATTTAAATTTAATAAATATAAAACTCTGCGATAACCTTTAATCTACTAAAAAAACTTATTGGAAAGTATTGAAATTCGTATATTCTTTTGAAATCAATAAAATAAACGAAAAGATAAAAATAAGAATTCGTTGGTGATGGAAATATAAGAACTCATTGTCTGTATTTAAATTTAATAAAAATAAAACTCTGCGATAACCTTTAATCTACTAAAAAAACTTATTGAAAAGTATTGAAATTCGTATATTCTTTTGAAATCAATAAAATAAACGAAAAGATATAAATAAGGATTCGTTGGTGATGGAAATATAAGAACTCATTGTCTGTAATTAAAATGATTTAATATGATACTCTGTAATTTGTTTTGAATCTACTAAAAAATACATAAAGGAAAGTATTGAAATTCGTATATTCTTTTGAAATCAATAAAATAAACGAAAAGATATAAATAAGGATTCGTTGGTGATGGAAATAGAAGAACTCATTGTCTATATTTTTAATAAAAAAAATGATACTCTGCAATTTGTTTTCAATCAACTAAAAAATACATATAGGAAAGTATTGAAATTCGTAGATTCTTTTGAAATCAATAAAAAAAACGAAAAGATATAAATAAGGATTCGTTGGTGATAAACATATAAGAACTCATTGTCTGTAATTAAAATGATTTAATATGATACTCTGCAATTTGTTTTCAATCTACTAAAAAATACATATAGGAAAGTATTGAAATTCGTATATTTTTTTGAAATCAATAAAATAAACGAAAAGATATAAATCAGAATTCGTTGGTGATGGAAATATAAGAACTCATTGTCTGTATTTAAATTTAATAAAAATAAAACTCTGCGATAACCTTTAATCTACTAAAAAAACTTATTGGAAAGTATTGAAATTCGTATATTTTTTAAAATCAATAAAATAAACGAAAAGATATAAATAAGAATTCGTTGGTGATGGAAATATAAGAACTCATTGTCTGTAATTAAAATGATTTAATATGATACTCTGCAATTTGTTTTCAATCTACTAAAAAATACATATTGGAAAGTATTGAAATTCGTATATTCTTTTGAAATCAATAAAATAAACGAAAAGATAAAAATAAGAATTCGTTGGTGATGGCAATATAAAAACTCATTGTCTGTATTTAAATTTAATAAATATAAAACTCTGCGATAACCTTTAATCTACTAAAAAAACTTATTGGAAAGTATTGAAATTCGTATATTCTTTTAAAATCAATAAAATAAACGAAAAGATATAAATAAGAATTCGTTGGTGATGGAAATATAAGAACTCATTGTCTGTAATTAAAATGATTTAATATGATACTCTGCAATTTGTTTTCAATCTACTAAAAAAACTTATTGAAAAGTATTGAAATTCGTATATTCTTTTGAAATCAATAAAATAAACGAAAAGATATAAATAAGAATTCGTTGGTGATGGAAATATAAGGACATATTATCTGTTATTAAATTTAATAAAAATAAACTCTGCGTTTTTTTTTTAATCTACTAAAAAATACATATAGGAAAGTATTGAAATTCGTATATTCTTTTGAAATCAATAAAATAAACGAAAAGATAATAATAAGGCTTCGTTGGTGATGGAAATATAAGAACTCATTGTCTATATTTTTAATAAAAAAATGATACTCTGCAATTTGTTTTGAATCTACTAAAAAATACATATAGGAAAGTATTGAAATTCGTATATTTTTTTGAAATCAATAAAATAAACAAAAAGATATAAATAAGAATTCGTTGGTTATGGAAATATAAGAACTCATTGTCTGTATTTAAATTTAATAAAAATAAAACTCTGCGATAACCTTTAATCTACTAAAAAAACTTATTGAAAAGTATTGAAATTCATATATTCTTTTGAAATCAATAAAATAAACGAAAAGATAAAAATTAGAATTCGTTGGTGATGGAAATATAAGAACTCATTGTATGTTATTAAATTTAATAAATATAAAACTCTGCGATAACCTTTAATCTACTAAAAAAACTTATTGGAAAGTATTGAAATTCGTATATTCTTTTGAAATCAATAAAATAAACGAAAAGATAAAAATAAGAATTCGTTGGTGATGGCAATATAAGAACTCATTGTCTGTATTTAAATTTAATAAATATAAAACTCTGCGATAACCTTTAATCTACTAAAAAAACTTATTGGAAAGTATTGATAATCGTATATTCTTTTGAAATCAATAAAATAAACGAAAAGATAAAAATAAGAATTCGTTGGTGATGGCAATATAAGAACTCATTGTCTGTATTTAAATTTAATAAATATAAAACTCTGCGATAACCTTTAATCTACTAAAAAAACTAATTGGAAAGTATTGAAATTCGTATATTCTTTTGAAATCAATAAAATAAACGAAAAGATAATAAAAAGGCTTCGTTGGTGATGGAAATATAAGAACTCATTGTCTATATTTTTAATAAAAAAATGATACTCTGCAATTTGTTTTGAATCTACTAAAAAATACATATAGGAAAGTATTGAAATTCGTATATTTTTTTGAAATCAATAAAATAAACGAAAAGATATAAATAAGAATTCGTTGGTTATGGAAATATAAGAACTCATTGTCTGTATTTAAATTTAATAAAAATAAAACTCTGCGATAACCTTTAATCTACTAAAAAAACTTATTGAAAAGTATTGAAATTCATATATTCTTTTGAAATCAATAAAATAAACGAAAAGATAAAAATTAGAATTCGTTGGTGATGGAAATATAAGAACTCATTGTATGTTATTAAATTTAATAAATATAAAACTCTGCGATAACCTTTAATCTACTAAAAAAACTTATTGGAAAGTATTGAAATTCGTATATTCTTTTGAAATCAATAAAATAAACGAAAAGATAAAAATAAGAATTCGTTGGTGATGGCAATATAAGAACTCATTGTCTGTATTTAAATTTAATAAATATAAAACTCTGCGATAACCTTTAATCTACTAAAAAAACTTATTGGAAAGTATTGATAATCGTATATTCTTTTGAAATCAATAAAATAAACGAAAAGATAAAAATAAGAATTCGTTGGTGATGGCAATATAAGAACTCATTGTCTGTATTTAAATTTAATAAATATAAAACTCTGCGATAACCTTTAATCTACTAAAAAAACTAATTGGAAAGTATTGAAATTCGTATATTCTTTTGAAATCAATAAAATAAACGAAAAGATAATAATAAGGCTTCGTTGGTGATGGCAATATAAGAACTCATTGTCTGTATTTAAATTTAATAAATATAAAACTCTGCGATAACCTTTAATCTACTAAAAAATACATATAGGAAAGTATTGAAATTCGTATATTCTTTTGAAATCAATAAAATAAACGAAAAGGTATAAATAAGAATTCGTTGGTGATGGAAATATAAGAACTCATTGTCTATATATAAATTTAATAAAAATAAAACTCTGCGATAACCTTTAATCTACTAAAAAAACTTATTGGAAAGTATTGAAATTCGTATATTCTTTTGAAATCAATAAAATAAACGAAAAGATAAAAATAAGAATTCGTTGGTGATGGCAATATAAGAACTCATTGTCTGTATTTAAATTTAATAAATATAAAACTCTGCGATAACCTTTAATCTACTAAAAAAACTTATTGGAAAGTATTGAAATTCGTATATTCTTTTGAAATCAATAAAATAAACGAAAAGATAAAAATAAGAATTCGTTGGTGATGGAAATATAAGAACTCATTGTATGTAATTAAATTGAATAAATATAAAACTCTGCGATAACCTTTAATCTACTAAAAAAACTTATTGGAAAGTATTGAAATTCGTATATTCTTTTGAAATCAATAAAATAAACAAAAAGATATAAATAAGGATTCGTTAGTGATGGAAAAATAAGAACTCATTGTCTTTATTTAAAAATTGAAAAATGAAACTCTTCAATTTGTTTTCAATCTACTAAAAAATACAAATGGAAAAGTATTGAAACTCGTATATTCTTTTGAAATCAATAAAACAAACGAAAAGATATAAGTAAGAATTCGTTGTTGATGGAAATATAAGAACTCATTGTCTGTATTTAAATTTAATAAACATAATATTCTGCGATTTGTTTTCAATCTACTAAAAAATACATATAGGAAAGTATTGAAATTCGTATATTCTTTTGAAATCAATAAAATAAACGAAAAGATATAAATAAGGATTCGTTGGTGATGAAAATATAAGAACTCATTGTCTGTAATTAAAATGATTTAATATGATACTCTGTAATTTGTTTTCAATCTACTAAAAAATACATATAGGAAAGTATTGAAATTCGTATATTTTTTTGAAATCAATAAAATAAACGAAAAGATATAAATAAGGATTCGTTGGTGATGAAAATATAAGAACTCATTGTCTGTAATTAAAATGATTTAATATGATACTCTGCAATTTGTTTTCAATCTACTAAAAAATACATATAGGAAAGTATTGAAATTCGTATATTTTTTTGAAATCAATAAAATAAACGAAAAGATATAAATAAGAATTCTTTGGTTATGGAAATATAAGAACTCATTGTCTGTATTTAAATTTAATAAAAATAAAACTCTGCGATAACCTTTAATCTACTAAAAAAACTTATTGAAAAGTATTGAAATTCGTATATTCTTTTGAAATCAATAAAATAAACGAAAAGATATAAATAAGGATTCGTTGGTGATGGAAATATAAGAACTCATTGTCTGTTATTAAAATGATTTAATATGATACTCTGTAATTTGTTTTGAATCTACTAAAAAATACATAAAGGAAAGTATTGAAATTCGTATATTCTTTTGAAATCAATAAAATAAACGAAAAGATATAAATAAGGATTCGTTGGTGATGGAAATAGAAGAACTCATTGTCTATATTTTAAATAAAAAAAATGATACTCTGCAATTTGTTTTCAATCAACTAAAAAATACATATAGGAAAGTATTGAAATTCGTAGATTCTTTTGAAATCAATAAAAAAAAACGAAAAGATATAAATAAGGATTCGTTGGTGATGGACATATAAGAACTCATTGTCTGTAATTAAAATGATTTAATATGATACTCTGCAATTTGTTTTCAATCTACTAAAAATACATATAGGAAAGTATTGAAATTCGTATATTTTTTTGAAATCAATAAAATAAACGAAAAGATATAAATCAGAATTCGTTGGTGATGGAAATATAAGAACTCATTGTCTGTATTTAAATTTAATAAAAATAAAACTCTGCGATAACCTTTAATCTACTAAAAAAACTTATTGGAAAGTATTGAAATTCGTATATTCTTTTGAAATCAATAAAATAAACGAAAAGATAAAAATAAGAATTCGTTGGTGATGGCAATATAAGAACTCATTGTCTGTATTTAAATTTAATAAATATAAAACTCTGCGATAACCTTTAATCTACTAAAAAAACTTATTGGAAAGTATTGAAATTCGTATATTCTTTTAAAATCAATAAAATAAACGAAAAGATATAAATAAGAATTCGTTGGTGATGGAAATATAAGAACTCATTGTCTGTATTAAAATGATTTAATATGATACTCTGCAATTTGTTTTCAATCTACTAAAAAAACTTATTGAAAAGTATTGAAATTCGTATATTCTTTTGAAATCAATAAAATAAACGAAAAGATATAAATAAGAATTCGTTGGTGATGGAAATATAAGGACATATTATCTGTTATTAAATTTAAAAAAAGTTAAACTCTGCGTTTTTTTTTTAATCTACTAAAAAATACATATAGGAAAGTATTGAAATTCGTATATTCTTTTGAAATCAATAAAATAAACGAAAAGATAAAAATAAGAATTCGTTGGTGATGGCAATATAAGAACTCATTGTCTTTATTTAAATTTAATAAATATAAAACTCTGCGATAACCTTTAATCTACTAAAAAAACTTATTGGAAAGTATTGAAATTCGTATATTCTTTTGAAATCAATAAAATAAACGAAAAGATAAAAATAAGAATTCGTTGGTGATGGAAATATAAGAACTCATTGTCTATATATTTAATAAAAAAAATGATACTCTGCAATTTGTTTTCAATCTACTACAAAATACATATAGGAAAGTATTGAAATTCGTATATTTTTTTGAAATCAATAAAATAAACGAAAAGATATAAATAAGAATTCGTTGGTTATGGAAATATAAGAACTCATTGTCTGTATTTAAATTTAATAAAAATAAAACTCTGCGATAACCTTTAATCTACTAAAAAAACTTATTGGAAAGTATTGAAATTCGTATATTCTTTTAAAATCAATAAAATAAACGAAAAGATATAAATAAGAATTCGTTGGTGATGGAAATATAAGAACTCATTGTATGTTATTAAATTTAATAAATATAAAACTCTGCGATAACCTTTAATCTACTAAAAAAACTTATTGGAAAGTATTGAAATTCGTATATTCTTTTGAAATCAATAAAATAAACGAAAAGATAAAAATAAGAATTCGTTGGTGATGGCAATATAAGAACTCATTGTCTGTATTTAAATTTAATAAATATAAAACTCTGCGATAACCTTTAATCTACTAAAAAAACTTATTGGAAAGTATTGATAATCGTATATTCTTTTGAAATCAATAAAATAAACGAAAAGATAAAAATAAGAATTCGTTGGTGATGGCAATATAAGAACTCATTGTCTGTATTTAAATTTAATAAATATAAAACTCTGCGATAACCTTTAATCTACTAAAAAAACTAATTGGAAAGTATTGAAATTCGTATATTCTTTTGAAATCAATAAAATAAACGAAAAGATAATAATAAGGCTTCGTTGGTGATGGCAATATAAGAACTCATTGTCTGTATTTAAATTTAATAAATATAAAACTCTGCGATAACCTTTAATCTACTAAAAAATACATATAGGAAAGTATTGAAATTCGTATATTCTTTTGAAATCAATAAAATAAACGAAAAGGTATAAATAAGAATTCGTTGGTGATGGAAATATAAGAACTCATTGTCTATATATAAATTTAATAAAAATAAAACTCTGCGATAACCTTTAATCTACTAAAAAAACTTATTGGAAAGTATTGAAATTCGTATATTCTTTTGAAATCAATAAAATAAACGAAAAGATAAAAATAAGAATTCGTTGGTAATGGCAATATAAGAACTCATTGTCTGTATTTAAATTTAATAAATATAAAACTCTGCGATAACCTTTAATCTACTAAAAAAACTTATTGGAAAGTATTGAAATTCGTATATTCTTTTGAAATCAATAAAATAAACGAAAAGATAAAAATAAGAATTCGTTGGTGATGGAAATATAAGAACTCATTGTATGTAATTAAATTGAATAAATATAAAACTCTGCGATAACCTTTAATCTACTAAAAAAACTTATTGGAAAGTATTGAAATTCGTATATTCTTTTGAAATCAATAAAATAAACAAAAAGATATAAATAAGGATTCGTTAGTGATGGAAAAATAAGAACTCATTGTCTTTATTTAAAAATTGAAAAATGAAACTCTTCAATTTGTTTTCAATCTACTAAAAAATACAAATGGAAAAGTATTGAAACTCGTATATTCTTTTGAAATCAATAAAACAAACGAAAAGATATAAGTAAGAATTCGTTGTTGATGGAAATATAAGAACTCATTGTCTGTATTTAAATTTAATAAACATAATATTCTGCGATTTGTTTTCAATCTACTAAAAAATACATATAGGAAAGTATTGAAATTCGTATATTCTTTTGAAATCAATAAAATAAACGAAAAGATATAAATAAGGATTCGTTGGTGATGAAAATATAAGAACTCATTGTCTGTAATTAAAATGATTTAATATGATACTCTGTAATTTGTTTTCAATCTACTAAAAAATACATATAGGAAAGTATTGAAATTCGTATATTTTTTTGAAATCAATAAAATAAACGAAAAGATATAAATAAGGATTCGTTGGTGATGAAAATATAAGAACTCATTGTCTGTAATTAAAATGATTTAATATGATACTCTGCAATTTGTTTTCAATCTACTAAAAAATACATATAGGAAAGTATTGAAATTCGTATATTTTTTTGAAATCAATAAAATAAACGAAAAGATATAAATAAGAATTCTTTGGTTATGGAAATATAAGAACTCATTGTCTGTATTTAAATTTAATAAAAATAAAACTCTGCGATAACCTTTAATCTACTAAAAAAACTTATTGAAAAGTATTGAAATTCGTATATTCTTTTGAAATCAATAAAATAAACGAAAAGATATAAATAAGGATTCGTTGGTGATGGAAATATAAGAACTCATTGTCTGTAATTAAAATGATTTAATATGATACTCTGTAATTTGTTTTGAATCTACTAAAAAATACATAAAGGAAAGTATTGAAATTCGTATATTCTTTTGAAATCAATAAAATAAACGAAAAGATATAAATAAGGATTCGTTGGTGATGGAAATAGAAGAACTCATTGTCTATATTTTAAATAAAAAAAATGATACTCTGCAATTTGTTTTCAATCAACTAAAAAATACATATAGGAAAGTATTGAAATTCGTATATTCTTTTGAAATCAATAAAAAAAACGAAAAGATATAAATAAGGATTCGTTGGTGATGGACATATAAGAACTCATTGTCTGTAATTAAAATGATTTAATATGATACTCTGCAATTTGTTTTCAATCTACTAAAAATACATATAGGAAAGTATTGAAATTCGTATATTTTTTTGAAATCAATAAAATAAACGAAAAGATATAAATCAGAATTCGTTGGTGATGGAAATATAAGAACTCATTGTCTGTATTTAAATTTAATAAAAATAAAACTCTGCGATAACCTTTAATCTACTAAAAAAACTTATTGGAAAGTATTGAAATTCGTATATTCTTTTGAAATCAATAAAATAAACGAAAAGATAAAAATAAGAATTCGTTGGTGATGGCAATATAAGAACTCATTGTCTGTATTTAAATTTAATAAATATAAAACTCTGCGATAACCTTTAATCTACTAAAAAAACTTATTGGAAAGTATTGAAATTCGTATATTCTTTTAAAATCAATAAAATAAACGAAAAGATATAAATAAGAATTCGTTGGTGATGGAAATATAAGAACTCATTGTCTGTAATTAAAATGATTTAATATGATACTCTGCAATTTGTTTTCAATCTACTAAAAAAACTTATTTAAAAGTATTGAAATTCGTATATTCTTTTGAAATCAATAAAATAAACGAAAAGATATAAATAAGAATTCGTTGGTGATGGAAATATAAGGACATATTATCTGTTATTAAATTTAATAAAAATTAAACTCTGCGTTTTTTTTTTAATCTACTAAAAAATACATATAGGAAAGTATTGAAATTCGTATATTCTTTTGAAATCAATAAAATAAACGAAAAGATAAAAATAAGAATTCGTTGGTGATGGCAATATAAGAACTCATTGTCTTTATTTAAATTTAATAAATATAAAACTCTGCGATAACCTTTAATCTACTAAAAAAACTTATTGGAAAGTATTGAAATTCGTATATTCTTTTGAAATCAATAAAATAAACGAAAAGATAAAAATAAGAATTCGTTGGTGATGGAAATATAAGAACTCATTGTCTATATATTTAATAAAAAAAATGATACTCTGCAATTTGTTTTCAATCTACTACAAAATACATATAGGAAAGTATTGAAATTCGTATATTCTTTTGAAATCAATAAAATAAACGAAAAGATATAAATAAGGATTCGTTGGTGATGGAAATATAAGAACTCATTGTATGTAATTAAATTGAATAAATATAAAACTCTGCGATAACCTTTAATCTACTAAAAAAACTTATTGGAAAGTATTGAAATTCGTATATTCTTTTGAAATCAATAAAATAAACGAAAAGATAAAAATAAGAATTCGTTGGTGATGGCAATATAAGAACTCATTGTCTGTATTTAAATTTAATAAATATAAAACTCTGCGATAACCTTTAATCTACTAAAAAAACTTATTGGAAAGTATTGAAATTCGTATATTCTTTTGAAATCAATAAAATAAACGAAAAGATAAAAATAAGAATTCGTTGGTGATGGCAATATAAGAACTCATTGTCTGTATTTAAATTTAATAAATATAAAACTCTGCGATTACCTTTAATCTACTAAAAAAACTAATTGGAAAGTATTGAAATTCGTATATTCTTTTGAAATCAATAAAATAAACAAAAAGATATAAATAAGGATTCGTTAGTGATGGAAAAATAAGAACTCATTGTCTTTATTTAAAAATTGAAAAATGAAACTCTTCAATTTGTTTTCAATCTACTAAAAAATACAAATGGAAAAGTATTGAAACTCGTATATTCTTTTGAAATCAATAAAACAAACGAAAAGATATAAGTTAGAATTCGTTGTTGATGGAAATATAAGAACTCATTGTCTGTATTTAAATTTAATAAACATAATATTCTGCGATTTGTTTTCAATCTACTAAAAAATACATATAGGAAAGTATTGAAATTCGTATATTCTTTTGAAATCAATAAAATAAACGAAAAGATATAAATAAGGATTCGTTGGTGATGAAAATATAAGAACTCATTGTCTGTAATTAAAATGATTTAATATGATACTCTGTAATTTGTTTTCAATCTACTAAAAAATACATATAGGAAAGTATTGAAATTCGTATATTTTTTTGAAATCAATAAAATAAACGAAAAGATATAAATAAGGATTCGTTGGTGATGGAAATATAAGAACTCATTGTCTGTATTTAAATTTAATAAAAATAAAACTCTGCGATAACCTTTAATCTACTAAAAAAACTTATTGGAAAGTATTGAAATTCGTATATTCTTTTGAAATCAATAAAATAAACGAAAAGATAAAAATAAGAATTCGTTGGTTATGGAAATATAAGAACTCATTGTCTGTATTTAAATTTAATAAAAATAAAACTCTGCGATAACCTTTAATCTACTAAAAAAACTTATTGAAAAGTATTGAAATTCGTATATTCTTTTGAAATCAATAAAATAAACGAAAAGATATAAATAAGGATTCGTTGGTGATGGAAATATAAGAACTCATTGTCTGTAATTAAAATGATTTAATATGATACTCTGTAATTTGTTTTGAATCTACTAAAAAATACATAAAGGAAAGTATTGAAATTCGTATATTCTTTTGAAATCAATAAAATAAACGAAAAGATATAAATAAGGATTCGTTGGTGATGGAAATAGAAGAACTCATTGTCTATATTTTAAATAAAAAAAATGATACTCTGCAATTTGTTTTCAATCAACTAAAAAATACATATAGGAAAGTATTGAAATTCGTAGATTCTTTTGAAATCAATAAAAAAAACGAAAAGATATAAATAAGAATTCGTTGGTGATGGACATATAAGAACTCATTGTCTGTAATTAAAATGATTTAATATGATACTCTGCAATTTGTTTTCAATCTACTAAAAAATACATATAGGAAAGTATTGAAATTCGTATATTTTTTTGAAATCAATAAAATAAACGAAAAGATATAAATCAGAATTCGTTGGTGATGGAAATATAAGAACTCATTTTCTGTATTTAAATTTAATAAAAATAAAACTCTGCGATAACCTTTAATCTACTAAAAAAACTTATTGGAAAGTATTGAAATTCGTATATTCTTTTGAAATCAATAAAATAAACGAAAAGATAAAAATAAGAATTCGTTGGTGATGGCAATATAAGAACTCATTGTCTGTATTTAAATTTAATAAATATAAAACTCTGCGATAACCTTTAATCTACTAAAAAAACTTATTGGAAAGTATTGAAATTCGTATATTCTTTTAAAATCAATAAAATAAACGAAAAGATATAAATAAGAATTCGTTGGTGATGGAAATATAAGAACTCATTGTCTGTAATTAAAATGATTTAATATGATACTCTGCAATTTGTTTTCAATCTACTAAAAAAACTTATTGAAAAGTATTGAAATTCGTATATTCTTTTGAAATCAATAAAATAAACGAAAAGATATAAATAAGAATTCGTTGGTGATGGAAATATAAGGACATATTATCTGTTATTAAATTTAATAAAAATTAAACTCTGCGTTTTTTTTTTAATCTACTAAAAAATACATATAGGAAAGTATTGAAATTCGTATATTCTTTTGAAATCAATAAAATAAACGAAAAGATAATAATAAGGCTTCGTTGGTGATGGAAATATAAGAACTCATTGTCTATATTTTTAATAAAAAAATGATACTCTGCAATTTGTTTTGAATCTACTAAAAAATACATATAGGAAAGTATTGAAATTCGTATATTTTTTTGAAATCAATAAAATAAACGAAAAGATATAAATAAGAATTCCTTGGTTATGGAAATATAAGAACTCATTGTCTGTATTTAAATTTAATAAAAATAAAACTCTGCGATAACCTTTAATCTACTAAAAAAACTTATTGAAAAGTATTGAAATTCGTATATTCTTTTGAAATCAATAAAATAAACAAAAAGATATAAATAAGGATTCGTTAGTGATGGAAAAATAAGAACTCATTGTCTTTATTTAAAAATTGAAAAATGAAACTCTTCAATTTGTTTTCAATCTACTAAAAAATACAAATGGAAAAGTATTGAAACTCGTATATTCTTTTGAAATCAATAAAACAAACGAAAAGATATAAGTAAGAATTCGTTGTTGATGGAAATATAAGAACTCATTGTCTGTATTTAAATTTAATAAACATAATATTCTGCGATTTGTTTTCAATCTACTAAAAAATACATATAGGAAAGTATTGAAATTCGTATATTCTTTTGAAATCAATAAAATAAACGAAAAGATATAAATAAGGATTCGTTGGTTATGAAAATATAAGAACTCATTGTCTGTAATTAAAATGATTTAATATGATACTCTGTAATTTGTTTTCAATCTACTAAAAAATACATATAGGAAAGTATTGAAATTCGTATATTTTTTTGAAATCAATAAAATAAACGAAAAGATATAAATAAGGATTCGTTGGTGATGAAAATATAAGAACTCATTGTCTGTAATTAAAATGATTTAATATGATACTCTGCAATTTGTTTTCAATCTACTAAAAAATACATATAGGAAAGTATTGAAATTCGTATATTCTTTTGAAATCAATAAAATAAACGAAAAGATATAAATAAGGATTTGTTGGTGATGGAAATAGAAGAACTCATTGTCTATATTTTAAATAAAAAAAATGATACTCTGCAATTTGTTTTCAATCAACTAAAAAATACATATAGGAAAGTATTGAAATTCGTAGATTCTTTTGAAATCAATAAAAAAAACGAAAAGATATAAATAAGAATTCGTTGGTGATGGACATATAAGAACTCATTGTCTGTAATTAAAATGATTTAATATGATACTCTGTAATTTGTTTTGAATCTACTAAAAAATACATAAAGGAAAGTATTGAAATTCGTATATTCTTTTGAAATCAATAAAATAAACGAAAAGATATAAATAAGGATTTGTTGGTGATGGAAATAGAAGAACTCATTGTCTATATTTTAAATAAAAAAAATGATACTCTGCAATTTGTTTTCAATCAACTAAAAAATACATATAGGAAAGTATTGAAATTCGTAGATTCTTTTGAAATCAATAAAAAAAACGAAAAGATATAAATAAGAATTCGTTGGTGATGGACATATAAGAACTCATTGTCTGTAATTAAAATGATTTAATATGATACTCTGCAATTTGTTTTCAATCTACTAAAAAATACATATAGGAAAGTATTGAAATTCGTATATTTTTTTGAAATCAATAAAATAAACGAAAAGATATAAATCAGAATTCGTTGGTGATGGAAATATAAGAACTCATTGTCTGTATTTAAATTTAATAAAAATAAAACTCTGCGATAACCTTTAATCTACTAAAAAAACTTATTGAAAAGTATTGAAATTCGTATATTCTTTTGAAATCAATAAAATAAACGAAAAGATATAAATAAGGATTCGTTGGTGATGGAAATATAAGAACTCATTGTCTGTAATTAAAATGATTTAATATGATACTCTGTAATTTGTTTTGAATCTACTAAAAAATACATAAAGGAAAGTATTGAAATTCGTATATTCTTTTGAAATCAATAAAATAAACGAAAAGATATAAATAAGGATTTGTTGGTGATGGAAATAGAAGAACTCATTGTCTATATTTTAAATAAAAAAAATGATACTCTGCAATTTGTTTTCAATCAACTAAAAAATACATATAGGAAAGTATTGAAATTCGTAGATTCTTTTGAAATCAATAAAAAAAACGAAAAGATATAAATAAGAATTCGTTGGTGATGGACATATAAGAACTCATTGTCTGTAATTAAAATGATTTAATATGATACTCTGCAATTTGTTTTCAATCTACTAAAAAATACATATAGGAAAGTATTGAAATTCGTATATTTTTTTGAAATCAATAAAATAAACGAAAAGATATAAATCAGAATTCGTTGGTGATGGAAATATAAGAACTCATTGTCTGTATTTAAATTTAATAAAAATAAAACTCTGCGATAACCTTTAATCTACTAAAAAAACTTATTGGAAAGTATTGAAATTCGTATATTCTTTTGAAATCAATAAAATAAACGAAAAGATAAAAATAAGAATTCGTTGGTGATGGCAATATAAGAACTCATTGTCTGTATTTAAATTTAATAAATATAAAACTCTGCGATAACCTTTAATCTACTAAAAAAACTTATTGGAAAGTATTGAAATTCGTATATTCTTTTAAAATCAATAAAATAAACGAAAAGATATAAATAAGAATTCGTTGGTGATGGAAATATAAGAACTCATTGTCTGTAATTAAAATGATTTAATATGATACTCTGCAATTTGTTTTCAATCTACTAAAAAAACTTATTGAAAAGTATTGAAATTCGTATATTCTTTTGAAATCAATAAAATAAACGAAAAGATATAAATAAGAATTCGTTGGTGATGGAAATATAAGGATATATTATCTGTTATTAAATTTAATAAAAATTAAACTCTGCGTTTTTTTTTTAATCTACTAAAAAATACATATAGGAAAGTATTGAAATTCGTATATTCTTTTGAAATCAATAAAATAAACGAAAAGATAATAATAAGGCTTCGTTGGTGATGGAAATATAAGAACTCATTGTCTATATTTTTAATAAAAAAATGATACTCTGCAATTTGTTTTGAATCTACTACAAAATACATATAGGAAAGTATTGAAATTCGTATATTTTTTTGAAATCAATAAAATAAACGAATAGATATAAATAAGAATTCGTTGGTTATGGAAATATAAGAACTCATTGTCTGTATTTAAATTTAATAAAAATAAAACTCTGCGATAACCTTTAATCTACTAAAAAAACTTATTGAAAAGTATTGAAATTCGTATATTCTTTTGAAATCAATAAAATAAACGAAAAGATATAAATAAGGATTCGTTGGTGATGGAAATATAAGAACTCATTGTCTGTTATTAAAATGATTTAATATGATACTCTGTAATTTGTTTTGAATCTACTAAAAAATACATAAAGGAAAGTATTGAAATTCGTATATTCTTTTGAAATCAATAAAATAAACGAAAAGATAAAAATAAGAATTCGTTGGTGATGGAAATAGAAGAACTCATTGTCTATATTTTAAATAAAAAAAATGATACTCTGCAATTTGTTTTCAATCAACTAAAAAATACATATAGGAAAGTATTGAAATTCGTATATTCTTTTGAAATCAATAAAAAAAACGAAAAGATATAAATAAGGATTCGTTGGTGATGGACATATAAGAACTCATTGTCTGTAATTAAAATGATTTAATATGGTACTCTGCAATTTGTTTTCAATCTACTAAAAAATACATATAGGAAAGTATTGAAATTCGTATATTTTTTTGAAATCAATAAAATAAACGAAAAGATATAAATCAGAATTCGTTGGTGATGGAAATATAAGAACTCATTGTCTGTATTTAAATTTAGTAAAAATAAAACTCTGCGATAACCTTTAATCTACTAAAAAAACTTATTGGAAAGTATTGAAATTCGTATATTCTTTTGAAATCAATAAAATAAACGAAAAGATAAAAATAAGAATTCGTTGGTGATGGCAATATAAGAACTCATTGTCTCTATTTAAATTTAATAAATATAAAACTCTGCGATAACCTTTAATCTACTAAAAAAACTTATTGGAAAGTATTGAAATTCGTATATTCTTTTGAAATCAATAAAATAAACGAAAAGATATAAATCAGAATTCGTTGGTGATGGAAATATAAGAACTCATTGTCTGTAATCAAAATGGTTGAATATGATACTCTGTAATTTGTTTTCAATCTACTAAAAAATACATATAGGAAAGTATTGAAATTCGTATATTCTTTTGAAATCAATAAAATAAACGAAAAGATATAAATAAGAATTCGTTGGTGATGGAAATATAAGAACTCATTGTCTATATTTTAAATAAAAAAAATGAAACTCTGCAATTTGTTTTCAATCAACTAAAAAATACATATAGGAAAGTATTGAAATTCGTATATTCTTTTGAAATCAATAAAATAAACGAAAAGATAATAATAAGGCTTCGTTGGTGATGGAAATATAAGAACTCATTGTCTATATTTTTAATAAAAAAATGATACTCTGCAATTTGTTTTGAATCTACTAAAAAATACATATAGGAAAGTATTGAAATTCGTATATTCTTTTGAAATCAATAAAATAAACGAAAAGATATAAATCAGAATTCGTTGGTGATGGAAATATAAGAACTCATTGTCTATATTTTGAAATCAATAAAATGATACTCTGCAATTTGTTTTCAATCTACTACAAAATACATATAGGAAAGTATTGAAATTCGTATATTCTTTTGAAATCAATAAAATAAGCGAAAAGATATAAATAAGGATTCGTTGGTGATGGAAATATAAGAACTCATTGTCTGTATTTAAATTTAATAAAAATAAAACTCTGCGATAACCTTTAATCTACTAAAAAAACTTATTGGAAAGTATTGAAATTCGTATATTCTTTTGAAATCAATAAAATAAACGAAAAGATAATAATAAGGCTTCGTTGGTGATGGAAATATAAGAACTCATTGTCTATATTTTTAATAAAAAAATGATACTCTGCAATTTGTTTTCAATCTACTAAAAAATACATATAGGAAAGTATTGAAATTCGTATATTCTTTTGAAATCAATAAAATAAACGAAAAGGTATAAATAAGAATTCGTTGGTGATGGAAATATAAGAACTCATTGTCTATATATTTAATAAAAAAAATGATACTCTGCAATTTGTTTTCAATCTACTACAAAATACATATAGGAAAGTATTGAAATTCGTATATTCTTTTGAAATCAATAAAATAAACGAAAAGATATAAATAAGGATTCGTTGGTGATGGAAATATAAGAACTCATTGTCTATATATAAATTTAATAAAAATAAAACTCTGCGATAACCTTTAATCTACTAAAAAAACTTATTGGAAAGTATTGAAATTCGTATATTCTTTTGAAATCAATAAAATAAACGAAAAGATAAAAATAAGAATTCGTTGGTGATAGAAATATAAGAACTCATTGTCTGTATTTAAATTTAATAAAAATAAAACTCTGCGATAACCTTTAATCTACTAAAAAAAACTTATTGGAAAGTATTGAAATTCGTATATTCTTTTGAAATCAATCAAATAAACGAAAAGATAAAAATAAGAATTCGTTGGTGATGGCAATATAAGAACTCATTGTCTGTATTTAAATTTAATAAATATAAAACTCTGCGATAACCTTTAATCTACTAAAAAAACTTATTGGAAAGTATTGAAATTCGTATATTCTTTTGAAATCAATAAAATAAACGAAAAGATATAAATAAGAATTCGTTGGTGATGGAAATATAAGAACTCATTGTCTATATTTTAAATAAAAAAAATGATACTCTGCAATTTGTTTTGAATCTACTACAAAATACATATAGGAAAGTATTGAAATTCGTATATTCTTTTGAAATCAATAAAATAAACGAAAAGATATAAATAAGGATTCGTTGGTGATGGAAATATAAGAACTCATTGTCTATATTTTAAATAAAAAAATGATACTCTGCAATTTGTTTTTAATCTACTAAAAAATACATATAGGAAAGTATTAAAATTCGTATATTCTTTTGAAATCAATAAAATAAACGAAAAGATATAAATAAGAATTCGTTGGTGATGGAAATATAAGAACTCATTGTCTGTAATTAAAATGATTTAATATGATACTCTGTAATTTGTTTTGAATCTACTAAAAAATACATAAAGGAAAGTATTGAAATTCGTATATTCTTTTGAAATCAATAAAATAAACGAAAAGATATAAATAAGGCTTCGTTGGTGATGGAAATATAAGAACTCATTGTCTATATTTTTAATAAAAAAATGATACTCTGCAATTTGTTTTTAATCTACTAAAAAATACATATAGGAAAGTATTAAAATTCGTATATTCTTTTGAAATCAATAAAGTAAACGAAAAGATATAAATAAGGATTCGTTGGTGATGGAAATATAAGAACTCATTGTCTATATATAAATTTAATAAAAATAAAACTCTGCGATAACCTTTAATCTACTAAAAAAACTTATTGGAAAGTATTGAAATTCGTATATTCTTTTGAAATCAATAAAATAAACGAAAAGATAAAAATAAGAATTCGTTGGTGATAGAAATATAAGAACTCATTGTCTGTATTTAAATTTAATAAATATAAAACTCTGCGATAACCTTTAATCTACTAAAAAAACTTATTGGAAAGTATTGAAATTCGTATATTCTTTTGAAATCAATCAAATAAACGAAAAGATATAAATAAGGATTCGTTGGTGATGGAAATATAAGAACTCATTGTCTGTAATTAAAATGATTTAATATGATACTCTGTAATTTGTTTTGAATCTACTAAAAAATACATAAAGGAAAGTATTGAAATTCGTATATTCTTTTGAAATCAATAAAATAAACGAAAAGATATAAATAAGGATTCGTTGGTGATGGAAATAGAAGAACTCATTGTCTATATTTTAAATAAAAAAAATGATACTCTGCAATTTGTTTTTAATCTACTAAAAAATACATATAGGAAAGTATTAAAATTCGTATATTCTTTTGAAATCAATAAAATAAACGAAAAGATAAAAATAAGAATTCGTTAGTGATAGAAATATAAGAACTAATTGTCTGTATTTAAATTTAATAAATATAAAACTCTGCGATAACCTTTAATCTACTAAAAAAACTTATTGGAAAGTATTGAAATTCGTATATTCTTTTGAAATCAATAAAATAAACGAAAAGATATAAATAAGAATTCGTTGGTGATGGAAATATAAGAACTCATTGTCTGTATTTAAATTTAATAAATATAAAACTCTGCGATAACCTTTAATCTACTAAAAAAACTTATTGGAAAGTATTGAAATTCGTATATTCTTTTGAAATCAATCAAATAAACGAAAAGATAAAAATAAGAATTCGTTGGTGATGGCAATATAAGAACTCATTGTCTGTATTTAAATTTAATAAATATAAAAATCTGCGATAACCTTTAATCTACTAAAAAAACTTATTGGAAAGTATTGAAATTCGTATATTCTTTTAAAATCAATAAAATAAACGAAAAGATATAAATAAGAATTCGTTGGTGATGGAAATATAAGAACTCATTGTCTGTAATTAAAATGATTTAATATGATACTCTGCAATTTGTTTTCAATCTACTAAAAAAACTTATTGAAAAGTATTGAAATTCGTATATTCTTTTGAAATCAATAAAATAAACGAAAAGATATAAATAAGAATTCGTTGGTGATGGAAATATAAGGACATATTATCTGTTATTGAATTTAATAAAAATTAAACTCTGCGTTTTTTTTTTAATCTACTAAAAAATACATATAGGAAAGTATTGAAATTCGTATATTCTTTTGAAATCAATAAAATAAACGAAAAGATAATAATAAGGCTTCGTTGGTGATGGAAATATAAGAACTCATTGTCTATATTTTTAATAAAAAAATGATACTCTGCAATTTGTTTTCAATCTACTAAAAAATACATATAGGAAAGTATTGAAATTCGTATATTTTTTTGAAATCAATAAAATAAACGAAAAGATATAAATAAGAATTCGTTGGTTATGGAAATATAAGAACTCATTGTCTGTATTTAAATTTAATAAAAATAAAACTCTGCGATAACCTTTAATCTACTAAAAAAACTTATTGAAAAGTATTGAAATTCGTATATTCTTTTGAAATCAATAAAATAAACGAAAAGATATAAATAAGGATTCGTTGGTGATGGAAATATAAGAACTCATTGTCTGTAATTAAAATGATTTAATATGATACTCTGTAATTTGTTTTGAATCTACTAAAAAATACATAAAGGAAAGTATTGAAATTCGTATATTCTTTTGAAATCAATAAAATAAACGAAAAGATATAAATCAGAATTCGTTGGTGATGGAAATATAAGAACTCATTGTCTGTATTTAAATTTAGTAAAAATAAAACTCTGCGATAACCTTTAATCTACTAAAAAAACTTATTGGAAAGTATTGAAATTCGTATATTCTTTTGAAATCAATAAAATAAACGAAAAGATAAAAATAAGAATTCGTTGGTGATGGCAATATAAGAACTCATTGTCTGTATTTAAATTTAATAAATATAAAACTCTGCGATTACCTTTAATCTACTAAAAAAACTTATTGGAAAGTATTGAAATTCGTATATTCTTTTGAAATCAATAAAATAAACGAAAAGATAATAATAAGGCTTCGTTGGTGATGAAAATATAAGAACTCATTGTCTATATTTTTAATAAAAAAATGATACTCTGCAATTTGTTTTGAATCTACTAAAAAATACATATAGGAAAGTATTGAAATTCGTATATTCTTTTGAAATCAATAAAATAAACGAAAAGATATAAATCAGAATTCGTTGGTGATGGAAATATAAGAACTCATTGTCTATATTTTGAAATCAATAAAATGATACTCTGCAATTTGTTTTCAAACTACTACAAAATACATATAGGAAAGTATTGAAATTCGTATATTCTTTTGAAATCAATAAAATAAACGAAAAGATAAAAATAAGAATTCGTTGGTGATGGCAATATAAGAACTCATTGTCTGTATTTAAATTTAATAAATATAAAACTCTGCGATAACCTTTAATCTACTAAAAAAACTTATTGGAAAGTATTGAAATTCGTATATTCTTTTGAAATCAATAAAATAAACGAAAAGATAAAAATAAGAATTCGTTGGTGATGGCAATATAAGAACTCATTGTCTGTATTTAAATTTAATAAATATAAAACTCTGCGATTACCTTTAATCTACTAAAAAAACTTATTGGAAAGTATTGAAATTCGTATATTCTTTTGAAATCAATAAAATAAACGAAAAGATAAAAATAAGAATTCGTTGGTGATGGCAATATAAGAACTCATTGTCTGTATTTAAATTTAATAAATATAAAACTCTGCGATTACCTTTAATCTACTAAAAAAACTAATTGGAAAGTATTGAAATTCGTATATTTTTTTGAAATCAATAAAATAAACGAATAGATATAAATAAGAATTCGTTGGTTATGGAAATATAAGAACTCATTGTCTGTATTTAAATTTAATAAAAATAAAACTCTGCGATAACCTTTAATCTACTAAAAAAACTTATTGAAAAGTATTGAAATTCGTATATTCTTTTGAAATCAATAAAATAAACGAAAAGATATAAATAAGGATTCGTTGGTGATGGAAATATAAGAACTCATTGTCTATATTTTAAATAAAAAAAATGATACTCTGCAATTTGTTTTCAATCAACTAAAAAATACATATAGGAAAGTATTGAAATTCGTATATTCTTTTGAAATCAATAAAAAAAACGAAAAGATATAAATAAGGATTCGTTGGTGATGGACATATAAGAACTCATTGTCTGTAATTAAAATGATTTAATATGGTACTCTGCAATTTGTTTTCAATCTACTAAAAAATACATAAAGGAAAGTATTGAAATTCGTATATTCTTTTGAAATCAATAAAATAAACGAAAAGATAAAAATAAGAATTCGTTGGTGATGGAAATAGAAGAACTCATTGTCTATATTTTAAATAAAAAAAATGATACTCTGCAATTTGTTTTCAATCAACTAAAAAATACATATAGGAAAGTATTGAAATTCGTATATTCTTTTGAAATCAATAAAAAAAACGAAAAGATATAAATAAGGATTCGTTGGTGATGGACATATAAGAACTCATTGTCTGTAATTAAAATGATTTAATATGGTACTCTGCAATTTGTTTTCAATCTACTAAAAAATACATATAGGAAAGTATTGAAATTCGTATATTTTTTTGAAATCAATAAAATAAACGAAAAGATATAAATCAGAATTCGTTGGTGATGGAAATATAAGAACTCATTGTCTGTATTTAAATTTAGTAAAAATAAAACTCTGCGATAACCTTTAATCTACTAAAAAAACTTATTGGAAAGTATTGAAATTCGTATATTCTTTTGAAATCAATAAAATAAACGAAAAGATAAAAATAAGAATTCGTTGGTGATGGCAATATAAGAACTCATTGTCTCTATTTAAATTTAATAAATATAAAACTCTGCGATAACCTTTAATCTACTAAAAAAACTTATTGGAAAGTATTGAAATTCGTATATTCTTTTGAAATCAATAAAATAAACGAAAAGATATAAATAAGGATTCGTTGGTGATGGACATATAAGAACTCATTGTCTGTAATTAAAATGATTTAATATGGTACTCTGCAATTTGTTTTCAATCTACTAAAAAATACATAAAGGAAAGTATTGAAATTCGTATATTCTTTTGAAATCAATAAAATAAACGAAAAGATAAAAATAAGAATTCGTTGGTGATGGAAATAGAAGAACTCATTGTCTATATTTTAAATAAAAAAAATGATACTCTGCAATTTGTTTTCAATCAACTAAAAAATACATATAGGAAAGTATTGAAATTCGTATATTCTTTTGAAATCAATAAAAAAAACGAAAAGATATAAATAAGGATTCGTTGGTGATGGACATATAAGAACTCATTGTCTGTAATTAAAATGATTTAATATGGTACTCTGCAATTTGTTTTCAATCTACTAAAAAATACATATAGGAAAGTATTGAAATTCGTATATTTTTTTGAAATCAATAAAATAAACGAAAAGATATAAATCAGAATTCGTTGGTGATGGAAATATAAGAACTCATTGTCTGTATTTAAATTTAGTAAAAATAAAACTCTGCGATAACCTTTAATCTACTAAAAAAACTTATTGGAAAGTATTGAAATTCGTATATTCTTTTGAAATCAATAAAATAAACGAAAAGATAAAAATAAGAATTCGTTGGTGATGGCAATATAAGAACTCATTGTCTCTATTTAAATTTAATAAATATAAAACTCTGCGATAACCTTTAATCTACTAAAAAAACTTATTGGAAAGTATTGAAATTCGTATATTCTTTTGAAATCAATAAAATAAACGAAAAGATATAAATCAGAATTCGTTGGTGATGGAAATATAAGAACTCATTGTCTGTAATCAAAATGGTTGAATATGATACTCTGTAATTTGTTTTCAATCTACTAAAAAATACATATAGGAAAGTATTGAAATTCGTATATTCTTTTGAAATCAATAAAATAAACGAAAAGATATAAATAAGAATTCGTTGGTGATGGAAATATAAGAACTCATTGTCTATATTTTAAATAAAAAAAATGAAACTCTGCAATTTGTTTTCAATCAACTAAAAAATACATATAGGAAAGTATTGAAATTCGTATATTCTTTTGAAATCAATAAAATAAACGAAAAGATAATAATAAGGCTTCGTTGGTGATGGAAATATAAGAACTCATTGTCTATATTTTTAATAAAAAAATTAAACTCTTCAATTTGTTTTCAATCTACTAAAAAATACATATAGGAAAGTATTGAAATTCGTATATTCTTTTGAAATCAATAAAATAAACGAAAAGATATAAATCAGAATTCGTTGGTGATGGAAATATAAGAACTCATTGTCTATATTTTGAAATCAATAAAATGATACTCTGCAATTTGTTTTCAATCTACTACAAAATACATATAGGAAAGTATTGAAATTCGTATATTCTTTTGAAATCAATAAAATAAGCGAAAAGATATAAATAAGGATTCGTTGGTGATGGAAATATAAGAACTCATTGTCTGTATTTAAATTTAATAAAAATAAAACTCTGCGATAACCTTTAATCTACTAAAAAAACTTATTGGAAAGTATTGAAATTCGTATATTCTTTTGAAATCAATAAAATAAACGAAAAGATAATAATAAGGCTTCGTTGGTGATGGAAATATAAGAACTCATTGTCTATATTTTTAATAAAAAAATGATACTCTGCAATTTGTTTTCAATCTACTAAAAAATACATATAGGAAAGTATTGAAATTCGTATATTCTTTTGAAATCAATAAAATAAACGAAAAGGTATAAATAAGAATTCGTTGGTGATGGAAATATAAGAACTCATTGTCTATATATTTAATAAAAAAAATGATACTCTGCAATTTGTTTTCAATCTACTACAAAATACATATAGGAAAGTATTGAAATTCGTATATTCTTTTGAAATCAATAAAATAAACGAAAAGATATAAATAAGGATTCGTTGGTGATGGAAATATAAGAACTCATTGTCTATATATAAATTTAATAAAAATAAAACTCTGCGATAACCTTTAATCTACTAAAAAAACTTATTGGAAAGTATTGAAATTCGTATATTCTTTTGAAATCAATAAAATAAACGAAAAGATAAAAATAAGAATTCGTTGGTGATAGAAATATAAGAACTCATTGTCTGTATTTAAATTTAATAAATATAAAACTCTGCGATAACCTTTAATCTACTAAAAAAAACTTATTGGAAAGTATTGAAATTCGTATATTCTTTTGAAATCAATCAAATAAACGAAAAGATAAAAATAAGAATTCGTTGGTGATGGCAATATAAGAACTCATTGTCTGTATTTAAATTTAATAAATATAAAACTCTGCGATAACCTTTAATCTACTAAAAAAACTTATTGGAAAGTATTGAAATTCGTATATTCTTTTGAAATCAATAAAATAAACGAAAAGATATAAATAAGAATTCGTTGGTGATGGAAATATAAGAACTCATTGTCTATATTTTAAATAAAAAAAATGATACTCTGCAATTTGTTTTGAATCTACTACAAAATACATATAGGAAAGTATTGAAATTCGTATATTCTTTTGAAATCAATAAAATAAACGAAAAGATATAAATAAGGATTCGTTGGTGATGGAAATATAAGAACTCATTGTCTATATTTTAAATAAAAAAATGATACTCTGCAATTTGTTTTTAATCTACTAAAAAATACATATAGGAAAGTATTAAAATTCGTATATTCTTTTGAAATCAATAAAATAAACGAAAAGATATAAATAAGAATTCGTTGGTGATGGAAATATAAGAACTCATTGTCTGTAATTAAAATGATTTAATATGATACTCTGTAATTTGTTTTGAATCTACTAAAAAATACATAAAGGAAAGTATTGAAATTCGTATATTCTTTTGAAATCAATAAAATAAACGAAAAGATATAAATAAGGCTTCGTTGGTGATGGAAATATAAGAACTCATTGTCTATATTTTTAATAAAAAAATGATACTCTGCAATTTGTTTTTAATCTACTAAAAAATACATATAGGAAAGTATTAAAATTCGTATATTCTTTTGAAATCAATAAAATAAACGAAAAGATATAAATAAGGATTCGTTGGTGATGGAAATATAAGAACTCATTGTCTATATATAAATTTAATAAAAATAAAACTCTGCGATAACCTTTAATCTACTAAAAAAACTTATTGGAAAGTATTGAAATTCGTATATTCTTTTGAAATCAATAAAATAAACGAAAAGATAAAAATAAGAATTCGTTGGTGATAGAAATATAAGAACTCATTGTCTGTATTTAAATTTAATAAATATAAAACTCTGCGATAACCTTTTATGTACTAAAAAAACTTATTGGAAAGTATTGAAATTCGTATATTCTTTTGAAATCAATCAAATAAACGAAAAGATATAAATAAGGATTCGTTGGTGATGGAAATATAAGAACTCATTGTCTGTAATTAAAATGATTTAATATGATACTCTGTAATTTGTTTTGAATCTACTAAAAAATACATAAAGGAAAGTATTGAAATTCGTATATTCTTTTGAAATCAATAAAATAAACGAAAAGATATAAATAAGGATTCGTTGGTGATGGAAATAGAAGAACTCATTGTCTATATTTTAAATAAAAAAAATGATACTCTGCAATTTGTTTTTAATCTACTAAAAAATACATATAGGAAAGTATTAAAATTCGTATATTCTTTTGAAATCAATAAAATAAACGAAAAGATAAAAATAAGAATTCGTTAGTGATAGAAATATAAGAACTCATTGTCTGTATTTAAATTTAATAAATATAAAACTCTGCGATAACCTTTAATCTACTAAAAAAACTTATTGGAAAGTATTGAAATTCGTATATTCTTTTGAAATCAATAAAATAAACGAAAAGATATAAATAAGAATTCGTTGGTGATGGAAATATAAGAACTCATTGTCTGTATTTAAATTTAATAAATATAAAAATCTGCGATAACCTTTAATCTACTAAAAAAACTTATTGGAAAGTATTGAAATTCGTATATTCTTTTAAAATCAATAAAATAAACGAAAAGATATAAATAAGAATTCGTTGGTGATGGAAATATAAGAACTCATTGTCTGTAATTAAAATGATTTAATATGATACTCTGCAATTTGTTTTCAATCTACTAAAAAAACTTATTGAAAAGTATTGAAATTCGTATATTCTTTTGAAATCAATAAAATAAACGAAAAGATATAAATAAGAATTCGTTGGTGATGGAAATATAAGGACATATTATCTGTTATTGAATTTAATAAAAATTAAACTCTGCGTTTTTTTTTTAATCTACTAAAAAATACATATAGGAAAGTATTGAAATTCGTATATTCTTTTGAAATCAATAAAATAAATGAAAAGATAATAATAAGGCTTCGTTGGTGATGGAAATATAAGAACTCATTGTCTATATTTTTAATAAAAAAATGATACTCTGCAATTTGTTTTCAATCTACTAAAAAATACATATAGGAAAGTATTGAAATTCGTATATTTTTTTGAAATCAATAAAATAAACGAAAAGATATAAATAAGAATTCGTTGGTTATGGAAATATAAGAACTCATTGTCTGTATTTAAATTTAATAAAAATAAAACTCTGCGATAACCTTTAATCTACTAAAAAAACTTATTGAAAAGTATTGAAATTCGTATATTCTTTTGAAATCAATAAAATAAACGAAAAGATATAAATAAGGATTCGTTGGTGATGGAAATATAAGAACTCATTGTCTGTAATTAAAATGATTTAATATGATACTCTGTAATTTGTTTTGAATCTACTAAAAAATACATAAAGGAAAGTATTGAAATTCGTATATTCTTTTGAAATCAATAAAATAAACGAAAAGATATAAATCAGAATTCGTTGGTGATGGAAATATAAGAACTCATTGTCTGTATTTAAATTTAGTAAAAATAAAACTCTGCGATAACCTTTAATCTACTAAAAAAACTTATTGGAAAGTATTGAAATTCGTATATTCTTTTGAAATCAATAAAATAAACGAAAAGATAAAAATAAGAATTCGTTGGTGATGGCAATATAAGAACTCATTGTCTGTATTTAAATTTAATAAATATAAAACTCTGCGATTACCTTTAATCTACTAAAAAAACTTATTGGAAAGTATTGAAATTCGTATATTCTTTTGAAATCAATAAAATAAACGAAAAGATAATAATAAGGCTTCGTTGGTGATGAAAATATAAGAACTCATTGTCTATATTTTTAATAAAAAAATGATACTCTGCAATTTGTTTTGAATCTACTAAAAAATACATATAGGAAAGTATTGAAATTCGTATATTCTTTTGAAATCAATAAAATAAACGAAAAGATATAAATCAGAATTCGTTGGTGATGGAAATATAAGAACTCATTGTCTATATTTTGAAATCAATAAAATGATACTCTGCAATTTGTTTTCAATCTACTACAAAATACATATAGGAAAGTATTGAAATTCGTATATTCTTTTGAAATCAATAAAATAAACGAAAAGATAAAAATAAGAATTCGTTGGTGATGGCAATATAAGAACTCATTGTCTGTATTTAAATTTAATAAATATAAAACTCTGCGATAACCTTTAATCTACTAAAAAAACTTATTGGAAAGTATTGAAATTCGTATATTCTTTTGAAATCAATAAAATAAACGAAAAGATAAAAATAAGAATTCGTTGGTGATGGCAATATAAGAACTCATTGTCTGTATTTAAATTTAATAAATATAAAACTCTGCGATTACCTTTAATCTACTAAAAAAACTTATTGGAAAGTATTGAAATTCGTATATTCTTTTGAAATCAATAAAATAAACGAAAAGATAAAAATAAGAATTCGTTGGTGATGGCAATATAAGAACTCATTGTCTGTATTTAAATTTAATAAATATAAAACTCTGCGATTACCTTTAATCTACTAAAAAAACTAATTGGAAAGTATTGAAATTCGTATATTCTTTTGAAATCAATAAAATAAACGAAAAGATAAAAATAAGAATTCGTTGGTGATGGCAATATAAGAACTCATTGTCTGTATTTAAATTTAATAAATATAAAACTCTGCGATTACCTTTAATCTACTAAAAAAACTTATTGGAAAGTATTGAAATTCGTATATTCTTTTGAAATCAATAAAATAAACGAAAAGATAATAATAAGGCTTCGTTGGTGATGAAAATATAAGAACTCATTGTCTATATTTTTAATAAAAAAATGATACTCTGCAATTTGTTTTGAATCTACTAAAAAATACATATAGGAAAGTATTGAAATTCGTATATTCTTTTGAAATCAATAAAATAAACGAAAAGATATAAATCAGAATTCGTTGGTGATGGAAATATAAGAACTCATTGTCTATATTTTGAAATCAATAAAATGATACTCTGCAATTTGTTTTCAATCTTCTACAAAATACATATAGGAAAGTATTGAAATTCGTATATTCTTTTGAAATCAATAAAATAAACGAAAAGATATAAATCAGAATTCGTTGGTGATGGAAATATA
Source organism: Ptychoptera albimana (assembly GCA_961205885.1). Taxonomy (NCBI): domain Eukaryota; kingdom Metazoa; phylum Arthropoda; class Insecta; order Diptera; family Ptychopteridae; genus Ptychoptera; species Ptychoptera albimana. Next base: position 17,702,001 of record OY540803.1, on the reverse strand, counting down.
AGAACTCATTGTCTGTATTTAAATTTAGTAAAAATAAAACTCTGCGATAACCTTTAATCTACTAAAAAAACTTATTGGAAAGTATTGAAATTCGTATATTCTTTTGAAATCAATAAAATAAACGAAAAGATAAAAATAAGAATTCGTTGGTGATGGCAATATAAGAACTCATTGTCTGTATTTAAATTTAATAAAAATAAAACTCTGCGATAACCTTTAATCTACTAAAAAAACTTATTGGAAAGTATTGAAATTCGTATATTCTTTTGAAATCAATAAAATAAACGAAAAGATAATAATAAGGCTTCGTTGGTGATGGAAATATAAGAACTCATTGTCTATATTTTTAATAAAAAAATGATACTCTGCAATTTGTTTTCAATCTACTAAAAAATACATATAGGAAAGTATTGAAATTCGTATATTCTTTTGAAATCAATAAAATAAACGAAAAGGTATAAATAAGAATTCGTTGGTGATGGAAATATAAGAACTCATTGTCTATATATTTAATAAAAAAAATGATACTCTGCAATTTGTTTTCAATCTACTACAAAATACATATAGGAAAGTATTGAAATTCGTATATTCTTTTGAAATCAATAAAATAAACGAAAAGATATAAATAAGGATTCGTTGGTGATGGAAATATAAGAACTCATTGTCTATATATAAATATAATAAAAATAAAACTCTGCGATAACCTTTAATCTACTAAAAAAACTTATTGGAAAGTATTGAAATTCGTATATTCTTTTGAAATCAATAAAATAAACGAAAAGATAAAAATAAGAATTCGTTGGTGATAGAAATATAAGAACTCATTGTCTGTATTTAAATTTAATAAATATAAAACTCTGCGATAACCTTTAATCTACTAAAAAAACTTATTGGAAAGTATTGAAATTCGTATATTCTTTTGAAATCAATTTAATAAACGAAAAGATAAAAATAAGAATTCGTTGGTGATGGCAATATAAGAACTCATTGTCTGTATTTAAATTTAATAAATATAAAACTCTGCGATAACCTTTAATCTACTAAAAAAACTTATTGGAAAGTATTGAAATTCGTATATTCTTTTAAAATCAATAAAATAAACGAAAAGATATAAATAAGAATTCGTTGGTGATGGAAATATAAGAACTCATTGTCTATATTTTAAATAAAAAAAATGATACTCTGCAATTTGTTTTGAATCTACTAAAAAATACATATAGGAAAGTATTGAAATTCGTATATTCTTTTGAAAACAATAAAATAAACGAAAAGATATAAATAAGAATTCGTTGGTGATGGAAATATAAGAACTCATTGTCTATATTTTAAATAAAAAAAATGATACTCTGCAATTTGTTTTCAATCTACTACAAAATTCATATAGGAAAGTATTGAAATTCGTATATTCTTTTGAAATCAATAAAATAAACGAAAAGATATAAATAAGGATTCGTTGGTGATGGAAATATAAGAACTCATTGTCTATATTTTAAATAAAAAAATGATACTCTGCAATTTGTTTTTAATCTACTAAAAAATACATATAGGAAAGTATTAAAATTCGTATATTCTTTTGAAATCAATAAAATAAACGAAAAGATATAAATCAGAATTCGTTGGTAATGGAAATATAAGAACTCATTGTCTGTAATTAAAATGATTTAATATGATACTCTGCAATTTGTTTTCATTCTACTAAAAAATACATATAGGAAAGTATTGAAATTCGTATATTCTTTTGAAATCAATAAAATAAACGAAAAGATATAAATAAGGATTCGTTGGTGATGGAAATATAAGAACTCATTGTCTGTAATCAAAATGATTTAATATGATACTCTGTAGTTTGTTTTCAATCTACTAAAAAATACATATAGGAAAGTATTGAAATTCGTATATTCTTTTGAAATCAATAAAATAAACGAAAAGATATAAATAAGAATTCGTTGGTGATGGAAATATAAGAACTCATTGTCTGTATTTAAATTTAATAAAAATAAAACTCTGCGATAACCTTTAATCTACTAAAAAAACTTATTGGAAAGTATTGAAATTCGTATATTCTTTTGAAATCAATAAAATAAACGAAAAGATATAAATAAGAATTCGTTGGTGATGGAAATATAAGGACATATTATCTGTTATTAAATTTAATAAAAATTAAACTCTGCGTTTTGTTTTCAATCTACTAAAAAATACATATAAGAAAGTATTGAAATTCGTATATTCTTTTAAAATCAATAAAATAAACGAAAAGATATAAATAAGAATTCGTTGGTGATGGAAATATAAGAACTCATTGTCTATATTTTAAATAAAAAAAATGATACTATGCAATTTGTTTTGAATCTACTAAAAAAGATACATAGGAAAGTATTGAAATTTGTATATTCTTTTGAAATCAATAAAATAAACGAAAAGATAATAATAAGGCTTCGTAAGTGATGGAAATATAAGAACTCATTGTCTTTATTTAAAAAAAGAAAAATGAAACTCTGCAATTTGTTTTCAATCTACTAAAAAAATATATTGGAAAGTATTGAAATTCGTATATTTTTTTTAAATCAATAAAATAAACGAAAAGATATAAATCAGAATTCGTTGGTGATGGAAATATAAGAACTCATTGTCTATATTTTAAATAAAAAAAATGATACTCTGCAATTTGTTTTGAATCTACTAAAAAATACATATAGGAAAGTATTGAAATTCGTATATTTTTTTAAAATCAATAAAATAAACGAAAAGATAAAAATAAGAATTCGTTGGTTATGGAAATATAAGAACTCATTGTCTATATTTTAAATAAAAAAAATGATACTCTGCAATTTGTTTTCAATCTACTAAAAAATACATATAGGAAAGTATTGAAATTCGTATATTCTTTTGAAATCAATAAAATAAACGAAAAGATATAAATAAGAATTCGTTGGTGATGGAAATATAAGAACTCATTGTCTATATTTTAAATAAAAAAAATGATACTCTGCAATTTGTTTTCAATCTACTAAAAAATATATATAGGAAAGTATTGAAATTCGTATATTCTTTTAAAATCAATAAAATAAACGAAAAGATATAAATCAGAATTCGTTGGTGATGGAAATATAAGAACTTATTGTCTATATTTTAAATAAAAAAAATGATACTCTGCAATTTGTTGTTAATCTACTAAAAAATACATATAGGAAAGTATTGAAATTCGTATATTCTTTTGAAATCAATAAAATAAACGATAAGATATAAATAAGAATTCGTTGGTGATGGAAATATAAGAACTCATTGTCTATATTTTAAATAAAAAAAATGATACTCTGCAATTTGTTTTCAATCTACTAAAAAATACATATAGGAAAGTATTGAAATTCGTATATTCTTTTGAAATCAATAAAATAAACGAAAAGATATAAATAAGGATTCGTTGGTGATGGAAATATAAGAACTCATTGTCTATATTTTAAATAAAAAAAATGTCTACTAAAATGTCAATCTACTAAAAAATACATATAGGAAAGTATTGAAATTCGTATATTCTTTTGAAATCAATAAAATAAACGAAAAGATATAAATAAGGATTCGTTGGTGATGGAAATATAAGAACTCATTGTCTTTATTAAAATGATTTAATATGATACTCTGCAATTTGTTTTCAATCTACTAAAAAATACATATAGGAAATTATTGAAATTCGTATATTTTTTTAAAATCAATAAAATAAACGAAAAGATATAAATAAGAATTCGTTGGTGATGGAAATATAAGAACTCATTGTCTATATTTTAAATTAAAAAAATGTCTACTAAAATGTCAATCTACTAAAAAATACATATAGGAAAGTATTGAAATTCATATATTCTTTTGAAATCAATAAAATAAACGAAAAGATATAAATAAGGATTCGTTGGTGATGGAAATATAAGAACTAATTGTCTATATTTAAAAAAAAAAATGATACTCTGCAATTTGTTTTTAATCTACTAAAAAATACATATAGGAAAGTATTGAAATTCGTCTATTTTTTTGAAATCAATAAAATAAACGAAAAGATATAAATCAGAATTCGTTGGTGATGGAAATATAAGAATTCATTTTCTATATTTTAAATAAAAAAATGATACTCTGCAATTAGTTTTCATTCTACTAAAAAATACATATAGGAAAGTATTGAAATTCGTATATTCTTTAGAAATCAATAAAATAAACGAAAAGATATAAATCAGAATTCGTTGGTGATGGAAATATAAGAACTCATTGTCTATATTTAAAAAAAAAATGATACTCTGCAATTTGTTTTTAATCTACTAAAAAATACATATAGGAAAGTATTGAAATTCGTCTATTTTTTTGAAATCAATAAAATAAACGAAAAGATATAAATCAGAATTCGTTGGTGATGGAAATATAAGAACTCATTGTCTATATTTTAAATAAAAAAAATGATACTCTGCAATTTGTTTTCAATCTAATAAAAAATACATATAGGAAAGTATTGAAATTCGTATATTCTTTTGAAATCAATAAAATAAACGAAAAGATATAAATAAGGATTCGTTGGTGATGGAAATATAAGAACTCATTGTCTGTAATCAAAATGATTTAATATGATACTCTGTAGTTTGTTTTCAATCTACTAAAAAATACATATAGGAAAGTATTGAAATTCGTATATTCTTTTGAAATCAATAAAATAAACGAAAAGATATTAATCAGAATTCGTTGGTGATGGAAATATAAGAACTCATTGTCTGTATTTAAATTTAATAAAAATAAAACTCTGCGATAACCTTTAATCTACTAAAAAAACTTATTGGAAAGTATTGAAATTCGTATATTCTTTTGAAATCAATAAAATAAACGAAAAGATATAAATAAGAATTCGTTGGTGATGGAAATATAAGGACACATTATCTGTTATTAAATTTAATAAAAATTAAACTCTGCGTTTTGTTTTCAATCTACTAAAAAATACATATAAGAAAGTATTGAAATTCGTATATTTTTTTAAAACCAATAAAATAAACGAAAAGATATAAATAAGAATTCGTTGGTGATGGAAATATAAGAACTCATTGTCTATATTTTAAATAAAAAAAATGATACTCTGCAATTTGTTTTGAATCTACTAAAAAAGACACATAGGAAAGTATTGAAATTCGTATATTCTTTTGAAATCAATAAAATAAACGAAAAGATAATAATAAGGCTTCGTTGGTGATGGAAATATAAGAACTCATTGTCTTTATTTAAAAAAAGAAAAATGAAACTCTGCAATTTGTTTTCAATCTACTAAAAAAACATATTGGAAAGTATTGAAATTCGTATATTTTTTTAAAATCAATAAAATAAACGAAAAGATATAAATCAGAATTCGTTGGTGATGGAAATATAAGAACTCATTGTCTATATTTTAAATAAAAAAAATGATACTCTGCAATTTGTTTTGAATCTACTAAAAAATACATATAGGAAAGTATTGAAATTCGTATATTTTTTTAAAATCAATAAAATAAACGAAAAGATATAAATAAGAATTCGTTGGTTATGGAAATATAAGAACTCATTGTCTATATTTTAAATAAAAAAAATGATACTCTGCAATTTGTTTTCAATCTACTAAAAAATACATATAGGAAAGTATTGAAATTCGTATATTCTTTTGAAATCAATAAAATAAACGAAAAGATATAAATAAGAATTCGTTGGTTATAGAAATATAAGAACTCATTGTCTATATTTTAAATAAAAAAAATGATACTCTGCAATTTGTTTTCAATCTACTAAAAAATACATATAGGAAAGTATTGAAATTCGTATATTCTTTTAAAATCAATAAAATAAACGAAAAGATATAAATAAGGATTCGTAGGTGATGGAAATATAAGAACTTATTGTCTATATTTTAAATAAAAAAAATGATACTCTGCAATTTGTTTTGAATCTACTAAAAAATACATATAGGAAAGTATTGAAATTCGTATATTCTTTTGAAATCAATAAAATAAACGATAAGATATAAATAAGAATTCGTTGGTGATGGAAATATAAGAACTCATTGTCTATATTTTAAATTAAAAAAATGATGCTCTGCAATTTGTTTTCAATCTACTAAAAAATACATATAGGAAAGTATTGAAATTCGTATATTCTTTTGAAATCAATAAAATAAACGAAAAGATATAAATAAGGATTCGTTGGTGATGGAAATATAAGAACTCATTGTCTATATTTTAAATAAAAAAAATGTCTACTAAAATGTCAATCTACTAAAAAATACATATAGGAAATTATTGAAATTCTTATATTCTTTTGAAATCAATAAAATAAACGAAAAGATATAAGTAAGGATTCGTTGGTGATGGAAATATAAGAACTCATTGTCTTTATTAAAATGATTTAATATGATACTCTGCAATTTGTTTTCAATCTACTAAAAAATACATATAGGAAATTATTGAAATTCGTATATTTTTTTAAAATCAATAAAATAAACGAAAAGATATAAATAAGAATTCGTTGGTGATGGAAATATAAGAACTCATTGTCTATATTTTAAATAAAAAAAATGTCTACTAAAATGTCAATCTACTAAAAAATACATATAGGAAAGTATTGAAATTCATATATTCTTTTGAAATCAATAAAATAAACGAAAAGATATAAATAAGGATTCGTTGGTGATGGAAATATAAGAACTCATTGTCTTTATTAAAATGATTTAATATGATACTCTGCAATTTGTTTTCAATCTACTAAAAAATACATATAGGAAATTATTAAAATTCGTATATTCTTTTGAAATCAATAAAATAAACGAAAAGATATAAATAAGGATTCGTTGGTGATGGAAATATAAGAACTCATTGTCTTTATTAAAATGATTTAATATGATACTCTGCAATTTGTTTTCAATCTACTAAAAAATACATATAGGAAAGTATTGAAATTCGTATATTCTTTTGAAATCAATAAAATAAACGAAAAGATATAAATAAGGATTCGTTGGTGATGGAAATATAAGAACTTATTGTCTATATTTTAAATAAAAAAAATGATACTCTGCAATTTGTTATTAATCTACTAAAAAATACATATAGGAAAGTATTGAAATTCGTATATTCTTTTGAAATCAATAAAATAAACGATAAGATATAAATAAGAATTCGTTGGTGATGGAAATATAAGAACTCATTGTCTATATTTTAAATAAAAAAAATGATACTCTGCAATTTGTTTTCAATCTACTAAAAAATACATATAGGAAAGTATTGAAATTCGTATATTCTTTTGAAATCAATAAAATAAACGAAAAGATATAAATAAGGATTCGTTGGTGATGGAAATATAAGAACTCATTGTCTATATTTTAAATAAAAAAAATGTCTACTAAAATGTCAATCTACTAAAAAATACATATGGGAAAGTATTGAAATTCGTATATTCTTTTGAAATCAATAAAATAAACGAAAAGATATAAATAAGGATTCGTTGGTGATGGAAATATAAGAACTCATTGTCTTTATTAAAATGATTTAATATGATACTCTGCAATTTGTTTTCAATCTACTAAAAAATACATATAGGAAATTATTGAAATTCGTATATTTTTTTAAAATCAATAAAATAAACGAAAAGATATAAATAAGAATTCGTTGGTGATGGAAATATAAGAACTCATTGTCTATATTTTAAATTAAAAAAATGTCTACTAAAATGTCAATCTACTAAAAAATACATATAGGAAAGTATTGAAATTCATATATTCTTTTGAAATCAATAAAATAAACGAAAAGATATAAATCAGAATTCGTTGGTGATGGAAATATAAGAATTCATTTTCTATATTTTAAATAAAAAAATGATACTCTGCAATTAGTTTTCATTCTACTAAAAAATACATATAGGAAAGTATTGAAATTCGTATATTCTTTAGAAATCAATAAAATAAACGAAAAGATATAAATCAGAATTCGTTGGTGATGGAAATATAAGAACTCATTGTCTATATTTAAAAAAAAAAATGATACTCTGCAATTTGTTTTTAATCTACTAAAAAATACATATAGGAAAGTATTGAAATTCGTCTATTTTTTTGAAATCAATAAAATAAACGAAAAGATATAAATCAGAATTCGTTGGTGATGGAAATATAAGAACTCATTGTCTATATTTTAAATAAAAAAAATGATACTCTGCAATTTGTTTTCAATCTAATAAAAAATACATATAGGAAAGTATTGAAATTCGTATATTCTTTTGAAATCAATAAAATAAACGAAAAGATATAAATAAGGATTCGTTGGTGATGGAAATATAAGAACTCATTGTCTGTAATCAAAATGATTTAATATGATACTCTGTAGTTTGTTTTCAATCTACTAAAAAATACATATAGGAAAGTATTGAAATTCGTATATTCTTTTGAAATCAATAAAATAAACGAAAAGATATTAATCAGAATTCGTTGGTGATGGAAATATAAGAACTCATTGTCTGTATTTAAATTTAATAAAAATAAAACTCTGCGATAACCTTTAATCTACTAAAAAAACTTATTGGAAAGTATTGAAATTCGTATATTCTTTTGAAATCAATAAAATAAACGAAAAGATATAAATAAGAATTCGTTGGTGATGGAAATATAAGGACACATTATCTGTTATTAAATTAAATAAAAATTAAACTCTGCAATTTGTTTTCAATCTACTAAAAAATACATATAAGAAAGTATTGAAATTCGTATATTTTTTTAAAACCAATAAAATAAACGAAAAGATATAAATAAGAATTCGTTGGTGATGGAAATATAAGAACTCATTGTCTTTATTTAAAAAAAGAAAAATGAAACTCTGCAATTTGTTTTCAATCTACTAAAAAAACATATTGGAAAGTATTGAAATTCGTATATTTTTTTAAAATCAATAAAATAAACGAAAAGATATAAATCAGAATTCGTTGGTGATGGAAATATAAGAACTCATTGTCTATATTTTAAATAAAAAAAATGATACTCTGCAATTTGTTTTGAATCTACTAAAAAATACATATAGGAAAGTATTGAAATTCGTATATTTTTTTAAAATCAATAAAATAAACGAAAAGATATAAATAAGAATTCGTTGTTTATGGAAATATAAGAACTCATTGTCTATATTTTAAATAAAAAAAATAATACTCTGCAATTTGTTTTCAATCTACTAAAAAATACATATAGGAAAGTATTGAAATTCGTATATTCTTTTGAAATCAATAAAATAAACGAAAAGATATAAATAAGGATTCGTTGGTGATGGAAATATAAGAACTCATTGTCTTTATTAAAATGATTTAATATGATACTCTGCAATTTGTTTTCAATCTACTAAAAAATACATATAGGAAATTATTGAAATTCGTATATTTTTTTAAAATCAATAAAATAAACGAAAAGATATAAATAAGAATTCGTTGGTGATGGAAATATAAGAACTCATTGTCTATATTTTAAATTAAAAAAATGTCTACTAAAATGTCAATCTACTAAAAAATACATATAGGAAAGTATTGAAATTCATATATTCTTTTGAAATCAATAAAATAAACGAAAAGATATAAATAAGGATTCGTTGGTGATGGAAATATAAGAACTCATTGTCTTTATTAAAATGATTTAATATGATACTCTGCAATTTGTTTTCAATCTACTAAAAAATACATATAGGAAATTATTGAAATTCGTATATTCTTTTGAAATCAATAAAATAAACGAAAAGATATAAATAAGAATTCGTTGGTGATGGAAATATAAGAACTCATTGTCTTTATTAAAATGATTTAATATGATACTCTGCAATTTGTTTTCAATCTACTAAAAAATACATATAGGAAAGTATTGAAATTCGTATATTCTTTTGAAATCAATAAAATAAACGAAAAGATAATAATAAGGATTCGTTGGTGATGGAAATATAAGAACTCATTGTCTATATTTTAAATAAAAAAAAAGATACTCTGCAATTTGTTTTTAATCTACTAAAAAATACATATAGGAAAGTATTGAAATTTGTATATTCTTTTGAAATAAATAAAATAAACGAAAAGATATAAATAAGAATTCGTTGGTGATGGAAATATAAGAACTCATTGTCTATATTTTAAATAAAAAAAAATGATACTCTGCAATTTGTTTTCAATCTACTAAAAAATACATATAGGAAAGTATTGAAATATGTATATTCTTTTGAAATCAATAAAATAAACGAAAAGATATAAATAAGGATTCGTTGGTGATGAAAATATAAGAACTCATTGTCTGTAATTAAAATGATTTAATATGATACTCTGCAATTTGTTTTAAATCTACTAAAAAATACATATAGGAAAGTATTGAAATTCGTATATTCTTTTGAAATCAATAAAATAAACGAAAAGATATAAATAAGGATTCGTTGGTGATGGAAATATAAGAACTCATTGTCTGTAATTAAAATGATTTAATATGATACTCTGCAATTTGTTTTCAATCTACTAAAAAATACATATAGGAAAGTATTAAAATTCGTATATTTTTTTAAAATCAATAAAATAAACGAAAAGATATAAATAAGGATTCGTTGGTGATGGAAATATAAGAACTCATTGTCTTTATTAAAATAATTTAATATGATAATCTGCAATTTGTTTTCAATCTACTAAAAAATACATATAGGAAACTATTGAAATTCGTATATTTTTTTAAAATCAATAAAATAAACGAAAAGATATAAATAAGAATTCGTTGGTGATGGAAATATAAGAACACATTGTCTGTAATTAAAATGATTTAATATGATACTCTGCAATTTGTTTTCAATCTACTAAAAAATACATATAGGAAAGTATTGAAATTCGTATATTTTTTTAAAATCAATAAAATAAACGAAAAGATATAAATAAGAATTCGTTGGTGATGGAAATATAAGAACTCATTGTCTGTAATTAAAATGATTTAATATGATACTCTGTAATTTGTTTTCAATCTACTAAAAAATACATATAGGAAAGTATTGAAATTCGTATATTTTTTTGAAATCAATAAAAGAAACGAATAGATATAAATAAGGATTCGTTGGTGATGGAAATGTAAGAACTCATTGTCTATATTTTAAATAAAAAAATGATACTCTGCAATTTGTTTTGAATCTACTAAAAAATACATATAGGAAAGTATTGAAATTCGTATATTCTTTTGAAATCAATAAAATAAACGAAAAGATATAAATCAGAATTCGTTGGTGATGGAAATATAAGAACTCATTGTCTATATTTTAAATAAAAAAAATGATACTCTGCAATTTGTTTTCAATCTACTAAAAAATACATTTAGTAAAGTATTGAAATTAGTATATTCTTTTGAAATCAATAAAATAAACGAAAAGATATAAATAAGAATTCGTTGGTTATGGAAATATAAGAACTCATTGTCTATATTTTAAATAAAAAAAATGATACTCTGCAATTTGTTTTCAATCTACTAAAAAATACATATAGGAAAGTATTGAAATTCGTATATTCTTTTGAAATCAATAAAATAAACGAAAAGATATAAATAAGAATTCGTTGGTGATGGAAATATAAGGACTCATTGTCTATATTTTAAATTAAAAAAATGATACTCTGCAATTTGTTTTTAATATACTAAAAAAATATATAGGAAAGAATTGAAATTCGTATATTCTTTTGAAATCAATAAAATAAACGAAAAGATATAAATAAGAATTCGTTGGTGATGGAAATATAAGAACTCATTGTCTATATTTTAAATAAAAAAAATGATACTCTGCAATTTGTTTTGAATCTACTAAAAAATACATATAGGAAAGTATTGAAATTAGTATAATCTTTTGAAATCAATAAAATAAACAAAAAGATATAAATAAGAATTCGTTGGTGATGGAAATATAAGGACTCATTGTCTATATTTTAAATTAAAAAAATGATACTCTGCAATTTGTTTTCAATCTACTAAAAAATACATATAGGAAAGTATTGAAATTCGTATATACTTTTGAAATCAATAAAATAAACGAAAAGATATATATAAGAATTCGTTGGTGATGGAAATATAAGAACTCATTGTCTATATTTTAAATTAAAAAAATGATACTCTGCAATTTGTTTTCAATCTACTAAAAAATACATTTAGTAAAGTATTGAAATTAGTATATTCTTTTAAAATCAATAAAATAAACGAAAAGATATAAATAAGAATTCGTTGGTGATGGAAATATAAGAACTCATTGTCTGTTATTAAAATGATTAAATATGATACTCTGCAATTTGTTTTCAATCTACTAAAAAATACATATAGGAAAGTATTAAAATTCGTATATTTTTTTGAAATCAATAAAATAAACGAAAAGATATTAATCAGAATTCGTTGGTGATGGAAATATAAGAACTCATTGTCTGCATTTAAATTTAATAAAAATAAAACTCTGCGATATCCTTAAATCTACTAAAAAAACTTATTGAAAAGTATTGAAATTCGTATATTCTTTTGAAATCAATAAAATAAACGAAAAGATATAAATAAGGATTCGTTGGTGATGGAAATATAAGAACTCATTGTTTGTAATTAAAATGATTTAATATGATACTCTGTAATTTGTTTTGAATCTACTAAAAAATACATATAGGAAAGTATTGAAATTCGTATATTCTTTTGAAATCAATAAAATAAACGAAAAGATATAAATAAGGATTCGTTGGTGATGGAAATATAAGAACTCATTGTCTATATTTTAAATAAAAAAATTAAACTCTGCAATTTGTTTTTAATCTACTAAAAAATACATATAGGAAAGTATTAAAATTCGTATATTTTTTTGAAATCAATAAAATAAACGAAAAGATATAAATCAGAATTCGTTGGTGATGGAAATATAAGAATTCATTGTCTATTTTTTAAATAAAAAAATGATACTCTGCAATTAGTTTTCATTCTACTAAAAAATACATATAGGAAAGTATTGAAATTCGTATATTCTTTAGAAATCAATAAAATAAACGAAAAGATATAAATCAAAATTCGTTGGTGATGGAAATATAAGAACTCATTGTCTGTATTTAAAAAAAAAAATGATACTCTGCAATTTGTTTTTAATCTACTAAAAAATACATATAGGAAAGTATTGAAATTCGTCTATTTTTTTGAAATCAATAAAATAAACGAAAAGATATAAATCAGAATTCGTTGGTGATGGAAATATAAGAACTCATTGTCTATATTTTAAATAAAAAAAATGATACTCTGCAATTTGTTTTCTATCTACTAAAAAATACGTATAGGAAAGTATTGAAATTCGTATATTCTTTTGAAATCAATAAAATAAACGAAAAGATATAAATAAGGATTCGTTGGTGATGGAAATATAAGAACTCATTGTCTGTAATCAAAATGATTTAATATGATACTCTGTAGTTTGTTTTGAATCTACTAAAAAATACATATAGGAAAGTATTGAAATTCGTATATTTATTTGAAATCAATAAAATAAACGAAAAGATATTAATCAGAATTCGTTGGTGATGGAAATATAAGAACTCATTGTCTGTATTTAAATTTAATAAAAATAAAACTCTGCGATAACCTTTAATCTACTAAAAAAACTTATTGGAAAGTATTGAAATTCGTATATTCTTTTGAAATCAATAAAATAAACGAAAAGATATAAATAAGAATTCGTTGGTGATGGAAATATAAGGACACATTATCTGTTATTAAATTTAATAAAAATTAAACTCTGCGTTTTGTTTTCAATCTACTAAAAAATACATATAAGAAAGTATTTAAATTCGTATATTTTTTTTAAACCAATAAAATAAACGAAAAGATATAAATAAGAATTCGTTGGTGATGGAAATATAAGAACTCATTGTCTATATTTTAAATAAAAAAAATGATACTCTGCAATTTGTTTTGAATCTACTAAAAAAGACACATAGGAAAGTATTGAAATTCGTATATTCTTTTGAAATCAATAAAATAAACGGAAAAATAATAATAAGGCTTCGTTAGTGATAGAAATATAAGAACTCATTGTCTTTATTTAAAAAAAGAAAAATGAAACTCTGCAATTTGTTTTCAATCTACTAAAAAAACATATTGGAAAGTATTGAAATTCGTATATTTTTTTAAAATCAATAAAATAAACGAAAAGATATAAATCAGAATTCGTTGGTGATGGAAATATAAGAACTCATTGTCTATATTTTAAATAAAAAAAATGATACTCTGCAATTTGTTTTGAATCTACTAAAAAATACATATAGGAAAGTATTGAAATTCGTATATTTTTTTAAAATCAATAAAATAAACGAAAAGATATAAATAAGAATTCGTTGGTGATGGAAATATAAGAACTCATTGTCTATATTTTAAATAAAAAAAATGACTCTCTACAATTTGTTTTCAATCTACTAAAAAATACATATAGGAAAGTATTGAAATTCGTATATTCTTTTGAAATCAATAAAATAAACGAAAAGATATAAATAAGGATTCGTTGGTGATGGAAATATAAGAACTTATTGTCTATATTTTAAATTAAAAAAATGATACTCTGCAATTTGTTGTTAATCTACTAAAAAATACACATAGGAAAGTATTGAAATTCGTATATTCTTTAGAAATCAATAAAATAAACTAAAAGATATAAATAAGGATTCGTTGGTGATGGAAATATAAGAACTCATTGTCTATATTTTAAATAAAAAAAATGTCTACTAAAATGTCAATCTACTAAAAAATACATATAGGAAAGTATTGAAATTCGTATATTCTTTTGAAATCAATAAAATAAACGAAAAGATATAAATAAGGATTCGTTGGTGATGGAAATATAAGAACTCATTGTTTGTAATTAAAATGATTTAATATGATACTCTGCAATTTGTTTTCAATCTACTAAAAAATACATATAGGAAAGTATTGAAATTAATTATATTTTTTTAAAATCAATAAAATAAACGAAAAGATATAAATAAGAATTCGTTGGTGATGGAAATATAAGAACTCATTGTCTGTAATTAAAATGATTTAATATGATACTCTGTAATTTGTTTTCAATCTACTAAAAAATACATATAGGAAAGTATTGAAATTCGTATATTCTTTTGAAATCAATAAAATAAACGAAAAGATATAAATCAGAATTCGTTGGTGATGGAAATATAAGAACTCATTGTCTATATTTTAAATAAAAAAATGATACTCTGCAATTTGTTTTGAATCTACTAAAAAATACATATAAGAAAGTATTGAAATTCGTATATTTTTTTAAAACCAATAAAATAAACGAAAAGATATAAATAAGAATTCGTTGGTTATAGAAATATAAGAACTCATTGTCTATATTTTAAATAAAAAAAATGATACTCTGCAATTTGTTTTCAATCTACTAAAAAATACATATAGGAAAGTATTGAAATTCGTATATTCTTTTGAAATCAATAAAATAAACGAAAAGATATAAATAAGGATTCGTTGGTGATGGAAATATAAGAACTTATTGTCTATATTTTAAATTAAAAAAATGATACTCTGCAATTTGTTGTTAATCTACTAAAAAATACATATAGGAAAGTATTGAAATTCGTATATTCTTTTGAAATCAATAAAATAAACGATAAGATATAAATAAGAATTCGTTGGTGATGGAAATATAAGAACTCATTGTCTATATTAAAAAAAAAAAAAATGATACTCTGCAATTTGTTTTCAATCTACTAAAAAATACATATAGGAAAGTATTGAAATTCGTATATTCTTTAGAAATCAATAAAATAAACGAAAAGATATAAATAAGGATTCGTTGGTGATGGAAATATAAGAACTCATTGTCTATATTTTAAATAAAAAAAATGTTTACTAAAATGTCAATCTACTAAAAAATACATATTGGAAGTATTGAAATTCGTATATTCTTTTGAAATCAATAAAATAAACGAAAAGATATAAATAAGGATTCGTTGGTGATGGAAATATAAGAACTCATTGTCTTTATTAAAATGATTTAATATGATACTCTGCAATTTATTTTCAATCTACTAAAAAATACATATAGGAAATTATTGAAATTCGTATATTTTTTAAAATCAATAAAATAAACGAAAAGATATAAATAAGGATTCGTTGGTGATGGAAATATAAGAACTCATTGTCTATATTTTAAATAAAAAAAATGATACTCTGCAATTTGTTTTTAATCTACTAAAAAATACATATAGGAAAGTATTGAAATTAGTATATTCTTTTAAAATCAATAAAATAAACGAAAAGATATAAATAAGGATTCGTTGGTGATGGAAATATAAGAACTCATTGTCTGTAATTAAAATGATTTAATATGATACTCTGTAATTTGTTTTCAATCTACTAAAAAATACATATAGGAAAGTATTGAAATTCGTATATTCTTTTGAAATCAATAAAATAAACGAAAAGATATAAATCAGAATTCGTTGGTGATGGAAATATAAGAACTCATTGTCTATATTTTAAATAAAAAAAATGATACTCTGCAATTTGTTTTCAATCTACTAAAAAATACATATAGGAAAGTATTGAAATTCGTATATTCTTTAGAAATCAATAAAATAAACGAAAAGATATAAATAAGGATTCGTTGGTGATGGAAATATAAGAACTCATTGTCTATATTTTAAATAAAAAAAATGTCTACTAAAATGTCAATCTACTAAAAAATACATATAGGAAAGTATTGAAATTCGTATATTCTTTTGAAATCAATAAAATAAACGAAAAGATATAAATAAGGATTCGTTGGTGATGGAAATATAAGAACTCATTGTCTTTTTTAAAATGATTTAATATGATACTCTGCAATTTGTTTTCAATCTACTAAAAAATACATATAGGAAAGAATTGAAATTCGTATATTTTTTAAAATCAATAAAATAAACGAAAAGATATAAATAAGGATTCGTTGGTGATGGAAATATAAGAACTCATTGTCTATATTTTAAATAAAAAAAATGATACTCTGCAATTTGTTTTCAATCTACTAAAAAATACATATAGGAAAGTATTGAAATTCGTATATTCTTTTGAAATCAATAAAATAAACGAAAAAATATAAATAGGGATTCGTTGGTGATGAAAATATAAGAACTCATTGTCTGTAATTAAAATGATTTAATATGATACTCTGGAATTTGTTTTCAATCTACTAAAAAATACATATAGGAAAGTATTGAAATTAATTATATTTTTTTAAAATCAATAAAATAAACGAAAAGATATAAATAAGAATTCGTTGGTGATGGAAATATAAGAACTCATTGTCTGTAATTAAAATGATTTAATATGATACTCTGTAATTTGTTTTCAATCTACTAAAAAATACATATAGGAAAGTATTGAAATTCGTATATTCTTTTGAAAACAATAAAATAAACGAAAAGATATAAATCAGAATTCGTTGGTGATGGAAATATAAGAACTCATTGTCTATATTTTAAATAAAAAAAATGATACTCTGCAATTTGTTTTCAATCTACTAAAAAATACATATAGGAAAGTATTGAAATTAGTATATTCTTTTGAAATCAATAAAATAAACGAAAAGATATAAATAAGAATTCGTTGGTTATGGAAATATAAGAACTCATTGTCTATATTTTAAATAAAAAATGATACTCTGCAATTTGTTTTCAATATACTAAAAAATACATATAGGAAAGTATTGAAATTCGTATATTCTTTTGAAATCAATAAAATAAACGAAAAGATATAAATCAGAATTCGTTGGTGATGGAAATATAAGAACTCATTGTCTATATTTTAAATAAAAAAAATGATACTCTGCAATTTGTTTTTAATCTACTAAAAAATACATATAGGAAAGTATTGAAATTCGTATATTCTTTTGAAATCAATAAAATAAACGAAAAGATATAAATAAGGATTCGTTGGTGATGGAAATATAAGAACTCATTGTCTGTAATTAAAATGATTTAATATGATACTCTGCAATTTGTTTTCAATCTACTAAAAAATACATATAGGAAAGTATTGAAATTCGTATATTTTTTTAAAACCAATAAATAAACGAAAAGATATAAATCTGAATTCATTGGTGATGGAAATATAAGAACTCATTGTCTATATTTTAAATAAAAAAAATGATACTCTGCAATTTGTTTTGAATCTACTAAAAAATACATATAGGAAAGTATTGAAATTCGTATTTTCGTTGGTGATGGAAATATAAGAACTCATTGTCTTTATTAAAATGATTTAATATGATACTCTGCAATTTGTTTTCAATCTACTAAAAAATACATATAGGAAAGTATTGAAATTCGTATATTCTTTTGAAATCAATAAAATAAACGAAAAGATATAAATAAGGATTCGTTGGTGATGGAAATATAAGAACTCATTGTCTGTAATTAAAATGATTTAATATGATACTCTGCAATTTGTTTTCAATCTACTAAAAACTACATATAGGAAAGTATTGAAATTCGTATATTTTTTTAAAATCAATAAAATAAACGAAAAGATATAAATAAGAATTCGTTGGTGATGGAAATATAAGAACTCATTGTCTGTAATTAAAATGATTTAATATGATACTCTGTAATTTGTTTTCAATCTACTAAAAAATACATATAGGAAAGTATTGAAATTCGTATATTTTTTTGAAATCAATAAAAGAAACGAAAAGATATAAATAAGGATTCGTTGGTGATGGAAATATAAGAACTCATTGTCTATATTTTAAATAAAAAAAATGTCTACTAAAATCTCAATCTACTAAAAAATACATATTGGAAGTATTGAAATTCGTATATTCTTTTGAAATCAATAAAATAAACGAAAAGATATAAATAAGGATTCGTTGGTGATGGAAATATAAGAACTCATTGTCTATATTTTAAATAAAAAAAATGTCTACTAAAATGTCAATCTACTAAAAAATACATATTGGAAGTATTGAAATTCGTATATTCTTTTGAAATCAATAAAATAAACGAAAAGATATAAATAAGGATTCGTTGGTGATGGAAATATAAGAACTCATTGTCTGTAATTAAAATGATTTAATATGATACTCTGCAATTTGTTTTCAATCTACTAAAAAATACATATAGGAAAGTATTGAAATTCGTATATTTTTTTAAAACCAATAAATAAACGAAAAGATATAAATCAGAATTCATTGGTGATGGAAATATAAGAACTCATTGTCTATATTTTAAATAAAAAAAATGATACTCTGCAATTTGTTTTGAATCTACTAAAAAATACATATAGGAAAGTATTGAAATTCGTATTTTCGTTGGTGATGGAAATATAAGAACTCATTGTCTTTATTAAAATGATTTAATATGATACTCTGCAATTTGTTTTCAATCTACTAAAAAATACATATAGGAAAGTATTGAAATTCGTATATTCTTTTGAAATCAATAAAATAAACGAAAAGATATAAATAAGGATTCGTTGGTGATGGAAATATAAGAACTCATTGTCTGTAATTAAAATGATTTAATATGATACTCTGCAATTTGTTTTCAATCTACTAAAAAATACATATAGGAAAGTATTGAAATTCGTATATTCTTTTGAAATCAATAAAATAAACGAAAAGATATAAATAGGGATTCGTTGGTGATGAAAATATAAGAACTCATTGTCTGTAATTAAAATGATTTAATATGATACTCTGCAATTTGTTTTCAATCTACTAAAAAATACATATAGGAAAGTATTGAAATTCGTATATTTTTTTAAAATCAATAAAATAAACGAAAAGATATAAATAAGAATTCGTTGGTGATGGAAATATAAGAACTCATTGTCTGTAATTAAAATGATTTAATATGATACTCTGTAATTTGTTTTCAATCTACTAAAAAATACATATAGGAAAGTATTGAAATTCGTATATTTTTTTGAAATCAATAAAAGAAACGAAAAGATATAAATAAGGATTCGTTGGTGATGGAAATATAAGAACTCATTGTCTATATTTTAAATAAAAAAAATGTCTACTAAAATGTCAATCTACTAAAAAATACATATTGGAAGTATTGAAATTCGTATATTCTTTTGAAATCAATAAAATAAACGAAAAGATATAAATAAGGATTCGTTGGTGATGGAAATATAAGAACTCATTGTCTTTATTAAAATGATTTAATATGATACTCTGCAATTTGTTTTCAATCTACTAAAAAATACATATAGGAAATTATTGAAATTCGTATATTTTTTTAAAATCAATAAAATAAACGAAAAGATATAAATAAGGATTCCTTGGTGATGGAAATATAAGAACTCATTGTCTATATTTTAAATAAAAAAAATGATACTCTGCAATTTGTTTTTAATCTACTAAAAAATACATATAGGAAAGTATTGAAATTAGTATATTCTTTTAAAATCAATAAAATAAACGAAAAGATATAAATAAGGATTCGTTGGTGATGGAAATATAAGAACTCATTGTCTGTAATTAAAATGATTTAATATGATACTCTGTAATTTGTTTTCAATCTACTAAAAAATACATATAGGAAAGTATTGAAATTCGTATATTCTTTTGAAATCAATAAAATAAACGAAAAGATATAAATAAGGATTCGTTGGTGATGGAAATATAAGAACTCATTGTCTATATTTTAAATAAAAAAAATGTCTACTAAAATGTCAATCTACTAAAAAATACATATTGGAAGTATTGAAATTCGTATATTCTTTTGAAATCAATAAAATAAACGAAAAGATATAAATAAGGATTCGTTGGTGATGGAAATATAAGAACTCATTGTCTTTATTAAAATGATTTAATATGATACTCTGCAATTTGTTTTCAATCTACTAAAAAATACATATAGGAAATTATTGAAATTCGTATATTTTTTTAAAATCAATAAAATAAACGAAAAGATATAAATAAGGATTCGTTGGTGATGGAAATATAAGAACTCATTGTCTATATTTTAAATAAAAAAAATGATACTCTGCAATTTGTTTTTAATCTACTAAAAAATACATATAGGAAAGTATTGAAATTAGTATATTCTTTTAAAATCAATAAAATAAACGAAAAGATATAAATAAGGATTCGTTGGTGATGGAAATATAAGAACTCATTGTCTATATTTTAAATAAAAAAAATGATACTCTGCAATTTGTTTTCAATCTACTAAAAAATACATATAGGAAAGTATTGAAATTCGTATATTCTTTAGAAATCAATAAAATAAACGAAAAGATATAAATAAGGATTCGTTGGTGATGGAAATATAAGAACTCATTGTCTATATTTTAAATAAAAAAAATGTCTACTAAAATGTCAATCTACTAAAAAATACATATAGGAAAGTATTGAAATTCGTATATTCTTTTGAAATCAATAAAATAAACGAAAAGATATAAATAAGGATTCGTTGGTGATGGAAATATAAGAACTCATTGTCTTTTTTAAAATGATTTAATATGATACTCTGCAATTTGTTTTCAATCTACTAAAAAATACATATAGGAAAGAATTGAAATTCGTATATTTTTTTAAAATCAATAAAATAAACGAAAAGATATAAATAAGGATTCGTTGGTGATGGAAATATAAGAACTCATTGTCTATATTTTAAATAAAAAAAATGATACTCTGCAATTTGTTTTCAATCTACTAAAAAATACATATAGGAAAGTATTGAAATTCGTATATTCTTTTAAAATCAATAAAATAAACGAAAAGATATAAATAAGAATTCGTTGGTGATGGAAATATAAGAACTCATTGTCTGTAATTAAAATGATTTAATATGATACTCTGTAATTTGTTTTCAATCTACTAAAAAATACATATAGGAAAGTATTGAAATTCGTATATTCTTTTGAAATCAATAAAATAAACTAAAAGATATAAATAAGGATTCGTTGGTGATGGAAATATAAGAACTTATTGTCTATATTTTAAATTAAAAAAATGATACTCTGCAATTTGTTGTTAATCTACTAAAAATTACACATAGGAAAGTATTGAAATTCGTATATTCTTTTAAAATCAATAAAATAAACGAAAAGATATAAATAAGAATTCGTTGGTGATGGAAATATAAGAACTCATTGTCTGTAATTAAAATGATTTAATATGATACTCTGTAATTTGTTTTCAATCTACTAAAAAATACATATAGGAAAGTATTGAAATTCGTATATTCTTTTGAAATCAATAAAATAAACTAAAAGATATAAATAAGGATTCGTTGGTGATGGAAATATAAGAACTTATTGTCTATATTTTAAATTAAAAAAATGATACTCTGCAATTTGTTGTCAATCTACTAAAAAATACATATAGGAAAGTATTGAAATTCGTATATTCTTTTGAAATCAATAAAATAAACGAAAAGATATAAATAAGGATTCGTTGGTGATGGAAATATAAGAACTCATTGTTTGTAATTAAAATGATTTAATATGATACTCTGCAATTTGTTTTCAATCTACTAAAAAATACATATAGGAAAGTATTGAAATTAATTATATTTTTTTAAAATCAATAAAATAAACGAAAAGATATAAATAAGAATTCGTTGGTGATGGAAATATAAGAACTCATTGTCTGTAATTAAAATGATTTAATATGATACTCTGTAATTTGTTTTCAATCTACTAAAAAATACATATAGGAAAGTATTGAAATTCGTATATTCTTTTGAAATCAATAAAATAAACGAAAAGATATAAATCAGAATTCGTTGGTGATGGAAATATAAGAACTCATTGTCTATATTTTAAATAAAAAAATGATACTCTGCAATTTGTTTTGAATCTACTAAAAAATACATATAAGAAAGTATTGAAATTCGTATATTTTTTTAAAACCAATAAAATAAACGAAAAGATATAAATAAGAATTCGTTGGTTATAGAAATATAGGAACTCATTGTCTATATTTTAAATAAAAAAAATGATACTCTGCAATTTGTTTTCAATCTACTAAAAAATACATATAGGAAAGTATTGAAATTCGTATATTCTTTTGAAATCAATAAAATAAACGAAAAGATATAAATAAGGATTCGTTGGTGATGGAAATATAAGAACTTATTGTCTATATTTTAAATTAAAAAAATGATACTCTGCAATTTGTTGTTAATCTACTAAAAAATACATATAGGAAAGTATTGAAATTCGTATATTCTTTTGAAATCAATAAAATAAACGATAAGATATAAATAAGAATTCGTTGGTGATGGAAATATAAGAACTCATTGTCTATATTAAAAAAAAAAAAAATGATACTCTGCAATTTGTTTTCAATCTACTAAAAAATACATATAGGAAAGTATTGAAATTCGTATATTCTTTAGAAATCAATAAAATAAACGAAAAGATATAAATAAGGATTCGTTGGTGATGGAAATATAAGAACTCATTGTCTATATTTTAAATAAAAAAAATGATACTCTGCAATTTGTTTTCAATCTACTAAAAAATACATATAGGAAAGTATTGAAATTCGTATATTCTTTAGAAATCAATAAAATAAACGAAAAGATATAAATAAGGATTCGTTGGTGATGGAAATATAAGAACTCATTGTCTATATTTTAAATAAAAAAAATGTCTACTAAAATGTCAATCTACTAAAAAATACATATAGGAAAGTATTGAAATTCGTATATTCTTTTGAAATCAATAAAATAAACGAAAAGATATAAATAAGGATTCGTTGGTGATGGAAATATAAGAACTCATTGTCTTTTTTAAAATGATTTAATATGATACTCTGCAATTTGTTTTCAATCTACTAAAAAATACATATAGGAAAGAATTGAAATTCGTATATTTTTTAAAATCAATAAAATAAACGAAAAGATATAAATAAGGATTCGTTGGTGATGGAAATATAAGAACTCATTGTCTATATTTTAAATAAAAAAAATGATACTCTGCAATTTGTTTTCAATCTACTAAAAAATACATATAGGAAAGTATTGAAATTCGTATATTCTTTTGAAATCAATAAAATAAACGAAAAGATATAAATAGGGATTCGTTGGTGATGAAAATATAAGAACTCATTGTCTGTAATTAAAATGATTTAATATGATACTCTGGAATTTGTTTTCAATCTACTAAAAAATACATATAGGAAAGTATTGAAATTAATTATATTTTTTTAAAATCAATAAAATAAACGAAAAGATATAAATAAGAATTCGTTGGTGATGGAAATATAAGAACTCATTGTCTGTAATTAAAATGATTTAATATGATACTCTGTAATTTGTTTTCAATCTACTAAAAAATACATATAGGAAAGTATTGAAATTCGTATATTCTTTTGAAAACAATAAAATAAACGAAAAGATATAAATCAGAATTCGTTGGTGATGGAAATATAAGAACTCATTGTCTATATTTTAAATAAAAAAAATGATACTCTGCAATTTGTTTTCAATCTACTAAAAAATACATATAGGAAAGTATTGAAATTAGTATATTCTTTTGAAATCAATAAAATAAACGAAAAGATATAAATAAGAATTCGTTGGTTATGGAAATATAAGAACTCATTGTCTATATTTTAAATAAAAAATGATACTCTGCAATTTGTTTTCAATATACTAAAAAATACATATAGGAAAGTATTGAAATTCGTATATTCTTTTGAAATCAATAAAATAAACGAAAAGATATAAATCAGAATTCGTTGGTGATGGAAATATAAGAACTCATTGTCTATATTTTAAATAAAAAAAATGATACTCTGCAATTTGTTTTTAATCTACTAAAAAATACATATAGGAAAGTATTGAAATTCGTATATTCTTTTGAAATCAATAAAATAAACGAAAAGATATAAATAAGGATTCGTTGGTGATGGAAATATAAGAACTCATTGTCTGTAATTAAAATGATTTAATATGATACTCTGCAATTTGTTTTCAATCTACTAAAAAATACATATAGGAAAGTATTGAAATTCGTATATTTTTTTAAAACCAATAAATAAACGAAAAGATATAAATCAGAATTCATTGGTGATGGAAATATAAGAACTCATTGTCTATATTTTAAATAAAAAAAATGATACTCTGCAATTTGTTTTGAATCTACTAAAAAATACATATAGGAAAGTATTGAAATTCGTATTTTCGTTGGTGATGGAAATATAAGAACTCATTGTCTTTATTAAAATGATTTAATATGATACTCTGTAATTTGTTTTCAATCTACTAAAAAATACATATAGGAAAGTATTGAAATTCGTATATTTTTTTGAAATCAATAAAAGAAACGAAAAGATATAAATAAGGATTCGTTGGTGATGGAAATATAAGAACTCATTGTCTATATTTTAAATAAAAAAAATGTCTACTAAAATGTCAATCTACTAAAAAATACATATTGGAAGTATTGAAATTCGTATATTCTTTTGAAATCAATAAAATAAACGAAAAGATATAAATAAGGATTCGTTGGTGATGGAAATATAAGAACTCATTGTCTATATTTTAAATAAAAAAAATGTCTACTAAAATGTCAATCTACTAAAAAATACATATTGGAAGTATTGAAATTCGTATATTCTTTTGAAATCAATAAAATAAACGAAAAGATATAAATAAGGATTCGTTGGTGATGGAAATATAAGAACTCATTGTCTGTAATTAAAATGATTTAATATGATACTCTGCAATTTGTTTTCAATCTACTAAAAAATACATATAGGAAAGTATTGAAATTCGTATATTTTTTTAAAACCAATAAATAAACGAAAAGATATAAATCAGAATTCATTGGTGATGGAAATATAAGAACTCATTGTCTATATTTTAAATTAAAAAAATGATACTCTGCAATTTGTTTTGAATCTACTAAAAAATACATATAGGAAAGTATTGAAATTCGTATTTTCGTTGGTGATGGAAATATAAGAACTCATTGTCTTTATTAAAATGATTTAATATGATACTCTGCAATTTGTTTTCAATCTACTAAAAAATACATATAGGAAAGTATTGAAATTCGTATATTCTTTTGAAATCAATAAAATAAACGAAAAGATATAAATAAGGATTCGTTGGTGATGGAAATATAAGAACTCATTGTCTGTAATTAAAATGATTTAATATGATACTCTGCAATTTGTTTTCAATCTACTAAAAAATACATATAGGAAAGTATTGAAATTCGTATATTCTTTTGAAATCAATAAAATAAACGAAAAGATATAAATAGGGATTCGTTGGTGATGAAAATATAAGAACTCATTGTCTGTAATTAAAATGATTTAATATGATACTCTGCAATTTGTTTTCAATCTACTAAAAAATACATATAGGAAAGTATTGAAATTCGTATATTTTTTTAAAATCAATAAAATAAACGAAAAGATATAAATAAGAATTCGTTGGTGATGGAAATATAAGAACTCATTGTCTGTAATTAAAATGATTTAATATGATACTCTGTAATTTGTTTTCAATCTACTAAAAAATACATATAGGAAAGTATTGAAATTCGTATATTCTTTTGAAAACAATAAAATAAACGAAAAGATATAAATCAGAATTCGTTGGTGATGGAAATATAAGAACTCATTGTCTATATTTTAAATAAAAAAAATGATACTCTGCAATTTGTTTTCAATCTACTAAAAAATACATATAGGAAAGTATTGAAATTAGTATATTCTTTTGAAATCAATAAAATAAACGAAAAGATATAAATAAGAATTCGTTGGTTATGGAAATATAAGAACTCATTGTCTATATTTTAAATAAAAAATGATACTCTGCAATTTGTTTTCAATATACTAAAAAATACATATAGGAAAGTATTGAAATTCGTATATTCTTTTGAAATCAATAAAATAAACGAAAAGATATAAATCAGAATTCGTTGGTGATGGAAATATAAGAACTCATTGTCTATATTTTAAATAAAAAAAATGATACTCTGCAATTTGTTTTTAATCTACTAAAAAATACATATAGGAAAGTATTGAAATTCGTATATTCTTTTGAAATCAATAAAATAAACGAAAAGATATAAATAAGGATTCGTTGGTGATGGAAATATAAGAACTCATTGTCTGTAATTAAAAATGATTTAATATGATACTCTGCAATTTGTTTTCAATCTACTAAAAAATACATATAGGAAAGTATTGAAATTCGTATATTTTTTTTAAACCAATAAATAAACGAAAAGATATAAATCAGAATTCATTGGTGATGGAAATATAAGAACTCATTGTCTATATTTTAAATAAAAAAAATGATACTCTGCAATTTGTTTTGAATCTACTAAAAAATACATATAGGAAACTATTGAAATTCGTATTTTCGTTGGTGATGGAAATATAAGAACTCATTGTCTTTATTAAAATGATTTAATATGATACTCTGCAATTTGTTTTCAATCTACTAAAAAATACATATAGGAAAGTATTGAAATTCGTATATTCTTTTGAAATCAATAAAATAAACGAAAAGATATAAATAAGGATTCGTTGGTGATGGAAATATAAGAACTCATTGTCTGTAATTAAAATGATTTAATATGATACTCTGCAATTTGTTTTCAATCTACTAAAAAATACATATAGGAAAGTATTGAAATTCGTATATTTTTTTTAAATCAATAAAATAAACGAAAAGATATAAATAAGAATTCGTTGGTGATGGAAATATAAGAACTCATTGTCTGTAATTAAAATGATTTAATATGATACTCTGTAATTTGTTTTCAATCTACTAAAAAATACATATAGGAAAGTATTGAAATTCGTATATTTTTTTGAAATCAATAAAATAAACGAAAAGATATAAATAAGGATTCGTTGGTGATGGAAATGTAAGAACTAATTGTCTATATTTTAAATTAAAAAAATGATACTCTGCAATTTGTTTTCAATCTACTAAAAAATACATTTAGGAAAGTATTGAAATTAGTATATTCTTTTGAAATCAATAAAATAAACGAAAAGATATAAATCAGAATTCGTTGGTGATGGAAATATAAGAACTAATTGTCTATATTTTAAATTAAAAAAATGATACTCTGCAATTTGTTTTCAATCTACTAAAAAATACATTTAGGAAAGTATTGAAATTAGTATATTCTTTTGAAATCAATAAAAAAAACGAAAAGATATAAATAAGAATTCGTTGGTTATGGAAATATAAGAACTCATTGTCTATATTTTAAATAAAAAAAATGATACTCTGCAATTTGTTTTCAATCTACTAAAAAATACATATGGGAAAGTATTGAAATTCGTATTTTCTTTTGAAATCAATAAAATAAACGAAAAGATATAAATAAGAATTCGTTGGTGATGGAAATGTAAGGACTCATTGTCTATATTTTAAATTAAAAAAATGATACTCTGCAATTTGTTTTTAATATACTAAAAAATACATATAGGAAAGAATTGAAATTCGTATATTCTTTTGAAATCAATAAAATAAACGAAAAGATATAAATAAGAATTCGTTGGTGATGGAAATATAAGAACTCATTGTCTATATTTTAAATAAAAAAAATGATACTCTGCAATTTGTTTTCAATCTACTTAAAAATACATATAGGAAAGTATTGAAATTCGTATATTCTTTTGAAATCAATAAAATAAACGAAAAGATATAAATAAGAATTCGTTGGTGATGGAAATATAAGAACTCATTGTCTATATTTTAAATAAAAAAAATGATACTCTGCAATTTGTTTTTAATCTACTAAAAAATACATATAGGAAAGTATTGAAATTCGTATATTCTTTTGAAATCAATAAAATAAACGAAAAGATATAAATAAGAATTCGTTGGTGATGGAAATATAAGAACTCATTGTCTATATTTTAAATAAAAAAAATGATACTCTGCAATTTGTTTTCAATCTACTTAAAAATACATATAGGAAAGTAATGAAATTCGTATATTCTTTTGAAATCAATAAAATAAACGAAAAGATATAAATAAGAATTCGTTGGTGATGGAAATGTAAGGACTCATTGTCTATATTTTAAATAAAAAAAATGATACTCTGCAATTTGTTTTCAATCTACTTAAAAATACATATAGGAAAGTATTGAAATTCGTATATTTTTTTGAAATCAATAAAATAAACGAAAAGATATAAATAAGAATTCGTTGGTGATGGAAATATAAGAACTCATTGTCTATATTTTAAATAAAAAAAATGATACTCTGCAATTTGTTTTTAATCTACTAAAAAATACATATAGGAAAGTATTGAAATTCGTATATTCTTTTGAAATCAATAAAATAAACGAAAAGATATAAATAAGAATTCGTTGGTGATGGAAATATAAGAACTCATTGTCTATATTTTAAATAAAAAAAATGATACTCTGCAATTTGTTTTCAATCTACTAAAAAATACATATAGGAAAGTATTGAAATTCGTATATTCTTTTGAAATCGATAAAATAAACGAAAAGATATAAATCAGAATTCGTTGGTGATAGAAATATAAGAACTCATTGTCTATATTTTAAATAAAAAAAAATGATACTCTGCAATTTGTTTTGAATCTACTAAAAAAAAAATATAGGAAAGTATTGAAATTCGTATATTCTTTTGAAATCAATAAAATAAATTAAAAGATATAAATAAGAATTCGTTGGTGATGGAAATATAAGAACTCATTGTCTTTATTTTAAATAAAAAAAATGATACTCTGCAATTTGTTTTACATCTACTAAAAAATACATATAGGAAAGTATTGAAATTCGTATATTCTTTTGAAATCGATAATATAAACGAAAAGATATAAATCAGAATTCGTTGGTGATGGAAATATAAGAACTCATTGTCTATATTTTAAATAAAAAAAATGATACTCTGTAATTTGTTTTGAATCTACTAAAAAATACATATAGGAAAGTATTGAAATTCGTATATTATTTTAAAATCAATAAAATAAACGAAAAGATATAAATCAGAATTCGTTGTTGATGGAAATATAAGAACTCATTGTCTATATTTTAAATAAAAAAAATGATACTCTGCAATTTGTTTGGAATCTTCTAAAAATACATATAGGAAAGTATTGAAATTCGTATATTCTTTTGAAATCAATAAAATAAACGAAAAGATATAAATAAGGATTCGTTGGTGATGGAAATATAAGAACTCATTGTCTGTAATTAAAATGATTTAATATGATACTCTGCAATTTGTTTTCAATCTACTAAAAAATACATATAGGAAAGTATTGAAATTCGTATATTCTTTTGAAATCAATAAAATAAACGAAAAGATATAAATAAGGATTCGTTGGTGATGGAAATATAAGAACTCATTGTCTGTAATTAAAATGATTTAATATGATACTCTGCAATTTGTTTTCAATCTACTAAAAAATATATATAGGAAAGTATTGAAATTCGTATATTTTTTTAAAACCAATAAATAAACGAAAAGATATAAATAAGAATTCGTTAGTGATGGAAATATAAGAACTCATTGTCTATATTTTAAATAAAAAAAATGATACTCTGCAATTTGTTTTTAATCTACTAAAAAATACATATAGGAAAGTATTGAAATTCGTATATTCTTTTGAAATCAATAAAATAAACGAAAAGATATAAATAAGGATTCGTTGGTGATGGAAATATAAGAACTCATTGTCTGTAATTAAAATGATTTAATATGATACTCTGCAATTTGTTTTCAATCTACTAAAAAATACATAAAGGAAAGAATTGAAATTCGTATATTTTTTTAAAATCAATAAAATAAACGAAAAGATATAAATAAGGATTCGTTGGTGATGGAAATATAAGAACTCATTGTCTATATTTTAAATAAAAAAAATGATACTCTGCAATTTGTTTTTAATCTACTAAAAAATACATATAGGAAAGTATTGAAATTCGTATATTCTTTTGAAATCAATAAAATAAACGAAAAGATATAAATAAGGATTCGTTGGTGATGGAAATATAAGAACTCATTGTCTGTAATTAAAATGATTTAATATGATACTCTGCAATTTGTTTTCAATCTACTAAAAAATACATATAGGAAAGTATTGAAATTCGTATATTCTTTTAAAATCAATAATATAAACGAAAAGATATAAATAAGGATTCGTTGGTGATGGAAATATAAGAACTTATTGTCTGTAATTAAAATGATTTAATATGATACTCTGCAATTTGTTTTCAATCTACTAAAAAATACATATAGGAAAGTATTGAAATTAATTATATTTTTTTAAAATCAATAAAATAAACGAAAAGATATAAATAAGAATTCGTTAGTGATGGAAATATAAGAACTCATTGTCTTTATTTAAAAATTGAAAAATGAAACTCTTCAATTTGTTTTCAATCTACTAAAATATACGTATAGGAAAGTATTGAAATTCGTATTTTCTTTTGAAATCAATAAAATAAACGAAAAGATATAAATAAGGATTCGTTGTTGATGGAAATATAAGAACTCATTGTCTTTATTTATAATTGAAAAATGAAACTCTTCAATTTGTTTTCAATCTACTAAAAAATACATATGGGAAAGTATTGAAATTCGTAGATTATTTTCAAATCAATAAAAGATATAAATAAGAATTCGTTGGTGATGGAAATATAAGAACTCATTGTCTATATTTAAAAATTGAAAAATAAAACTCTTCAATTTGTTTTCAATCTACTAAAAAATACATATGGGAAAGTATTGAAATTCGTATATTCTTTTGAAATCAATAAAATAAACGAAAAGATACAAATAAAGATTCGTTAGTGATGGAAATATAAGAACTCATTGTCTTTATTTAAAAAAAAAATGAAACTCTTCAATTTGTTTTCAATCTACTTAAAAATACATATGGGAAAGTATTGAAATTCGTAGATTCTTTTCAAATCAATAAAAGATATAAATAAGAATTCGTTGGTGATGGAAATATAAGAACTCATTGTCTATATTTAAAAATTGAAAAATAAAACTCTTTAATTTGTTTTCAATCTACTAAAAAATACATATGGGAAAGTAATGAAATTCGTATATTCTTTTGAAATCTATAAAATAAACGAAACGATATAAATAAGAATTCGTTGTTGATGGAAATATAAGAACTCATTGTCTATATTTAAAAATTGAAAAATGAAACTCTTCAATTTGTTTTCAATCTACTGAAAAATACATATGGGAAAGTATTGAAATTCGTATATTCTTTTGAAATCAATAAAAAAAACGTAAAGATATAAATAAGAATTCGTTGGTGATGGAAATATAAGAACTCATTGTCTATATTTAAAAAAAAAATTAAACTCTTCAATTTGTTTTCAATCTACTAAAAAGTACATATGGGAGAGTATTGAAATTCGTATATTCTTTTGAAATCAATAAAATAAACGAAAAGATATAAATAAGGATTCGTTGTTGATGGAAATATAAGAACGCATTGTCTTTATTTTAAAATTGAAAAATGAATCTCTTCAATTTGTTTTCAATCTACTAAAAAATACATATGGGAAAGTATTGAAATTCGTATATTCTTTTGAAATCAATAAAATAAACGAAAAGATATAAATAAGGATTCGTTGTTGATGGAAATATAAGAACTCATTGTCTATATTTAAAAAAAAAATGAAACTCTTCAATTTGTTTTCAATCTACTAAAAAATATATATGGGAAAGTATTGAAATTCGTATATTCTTTTGAAATCAATAAAATAAACGAAAAGATACAAATAAAGATTCGTTAGTGATGGAAATATAAGAACTCATTGTCTTTATTTAAAAAAAAAAATGAAACTCTTCAATTTGTTTTCAATCTACTAAAAAATACAGATGGGAAAGTATTGAAATTCGTATATTCTTTTGAAATCAATAAAATAAACGAAAAGATATAAATAAGGATTCATTATTGATGGAAATATAAGAACTCATTGTCTATATTTAAAAAAAAGAAAAATGAAACTCTTCAATTTGTTTTCAATCTACTAAAAAATACATATGGGAAAGTATTGAAATTCGTATATTCTTTTGAAATCAATAAAATAAACGAAAAGATATAAATAAGGATTCGTTGTTGATGGAAATATAAGAACTCATTGTCTTTATTTAAAAAAAGAAAAACGAAACTCTTCAATTTGTTTTCAATCTACTGAAAAATACATATTGGAAAGTATTGAAATTCGTATATTCTTTTGAAATCAATAAAATAAACGAAAAGATATAAATAAGGATTCGTTGTTGATGGAAATATAAGAACTCATTGTCTTTATTTAAAAACTGAAAAATGAAACTCTTCAATTTGTTTTCAATCTACTAAAAAATACATATGGGAAAGTATTGAAATTCGTATATTCTTTTGAAATAAATAAAATAAACGAAAAGATATAAATAAGAATTCGTTAGTGATGGAAATATAAGAACTAATTGTCTTTATTTAAAAATGAAATTCTTCAATTTGTTTTCAATCTACTAAAAAATACATATGGGAAAGTATTGAAATTCGTATATTCTTTTGAAATCAATAAAATAAACGAAAAGATATAAATAAGGATTCGTTGTTGATGGAAATATAAGAACTCATAGTCTATATTTAAAAAAAAGAAAAATGAAACTCTTCAATTTGTTTTCAATCTACTAAAAAATACATATGGGAAAGTATTGAAATTCGTATATTCTTTTGAAATCAATAAAATAAACAAAAAGATATAAATAAGGATTCGTTGTTGATGGAAATATAAGAACTCATTGTCTTTATTTAAAAATTGAAAAATGAAACTCTTCAATTTGTTTTCAATCTACTAAAAAATACATATGGGAAAGTATTGAAATTCGTATATTCTTTTGAAATCAATAAAATAAACGAAAAGATATAAATAAGAATTCGTTGGTGATGGAAATATAAGAACTCATTGTCTTTATTTAAAAACTGAAAAATGAAACTCTTCAATTTGTTTTCAATCTACTGAAAAATACATATGGGAAAGTATTGAAATTCGTATATTCTTTTGAAATCAATAAAATAAACGAAAAGATATAAATAAGGATTCGTTGTTGATGGAAATATAAGAACTCATTGTCTTTATTTAAAAATTGAAAAATGAAACTCTTCAATTTGTTTTCAATCTACTAAAAAATACATATGGGAAAGTATTGAAATTCGTATATTCTTTTAAAATCAATAAAATAAACGAAAAGATATAAATAAGAATTCGTTAGTGATGGAAATATAAGAACTAATTGTCTTTATTTAAAAATGAAATTCTTCAATTTGTTTTCAAGCTACTAAAAAATACATATGAAAAAGTATCGAAATTCGTATATTCTTTTGAAATCAATAAAATAAACGAAAAGATATAAATAAGAATTCGTTGGTGATGGAAATATAAGAACTCATTGTCTTTATTTAAAAATTGAAAAATGAAACTCTTCAATTTGTTTTCAATCTACTTAAAAATACATATGGGAAAGTATTGAAATTCGTATTTTCTTTTGAAATCAATAAAATAAACGAAAAGATATAAATAAGGATTCGTTGTTGATGGAAATATAAGAACTCATTGTCTTTATTTAAAAATTGAAAAATGAAACTCTTCAATTTGTTTTCAATCTACTAATAAATACATATGGGAAAGTATTGAAATTCGTATATTCTTTTGAAATCAATAAAATAAACGAAAAGATATAAATAAGGATTCGTTGTTGATGGAAATATAAGAACACATTGTCTTTATTTAAAAATTGAAAAATGAAACTCTTCAATTTGTTTTCAATCTACTAAAAAATACATATGGGAAAGTATTGAAATTCGTATATTCTTTTGAAATCAATAAAATAAACGAAAAGATATAAATAAGGATTCGTTGTTGATGGAAATATAAGAACACATTGTCTTTATTTAAAAATTGAAAAATGAAACTCTTCAATTTGTTTTCAATCTACTAAAAAATACATATGGGAAAGTATTGAAATTCGTATATTCTTTTGAAATCAATAAAATAAACGAAAAGATATAAATAAGGATTCGTTTTTGATGGAAATATAAGAACTCATTGTCTTTATTTAAAAATTGAAAAATGAAACTCTTCAATTTGTTTTCAATCTACTTAAAAATACATATGGGAAAGTATTGAAATTCGTATTTTCTTTTGAAATCAATAAAATAAACGAAAAGATATAAATAAGGATTCGTTGTTGATGGAAATATAAGAACTCATTGTCTTTATTTAAAAATTGAAAAATGAAACTCTTCAATTTGTTTTCAATCTACTAATAAATACATATGGGAAAGTATTGAAATTCGTATATTCTTTTGAAATCAATAAAATAAACGAAAAGATATAAATAAGGATTCGTTGTTGATGGAAATATAAGAACACATTGTCTTTATTTAAAAATTGAAAAATGAAACTCTTCAATTTGTTTTCAATCTACTAAAAAATACATATGGGAAAGTATTGAAATTCGTATATTCTTTTGAAATCAATAAAATAAACGAAAAGATATAAATAAGAATTCGTTAGTGATGGAAATATAAGAACTAATTGTCTTTATTTAAAAATGAAATTCTTCAATTTGTTTTCAATCTACTAAAAAATACATATGGGAAAGTATTGAAATTCGTATATTCTTTTGAAATCAATAAAATAAACGAAAAGATATAAATAAGGATTTGCTAGTGATGGAAATATAAGAACTAATTGTCTTTATTTAAAAATGAAACTCTTCAATTTGTTTTCAAGCTACTAAAAAATACATATGGGAAAGTATTGAAATTCGTATATTCTTTTGAAATCAATAAAATAAACGAAAAGATATAAATAAGAATTCGTTAGTGATGGAAATATAAGAACTCATTGTCTTTATTTAAAAACTGAAAAATGAAACTCTTCAATTTGTTTTCAATCTACTAAAAAAAACATATGGGAAAGTATTGAAATTCATATATTCTTTTGAAATCAATAAAATAAACGAAAAGATATAAATAAGGATTCGTTGTTGATGGAAATATAAGAACTCAATGTCTATATTTAAAAATTGAAAAATGAAACTCTTCAATTTGTTTTCAATCTACTAAAAAATACATATGGGAAAGTATTGAAATTCGTATATTCTTTTGAAATCAATAAAATAAACGAAAAGATATAAATAAGAATTTGCTAGTGATGGAAATATAAGAACTAATTGTCTCTATTTAAAAATGAAACTCTTCAATTTGTTTTCAAGCTACTAAAAAATACATATGAGAAAGTATTGAAATTCGTATATTCTTTTGAAATCAATAAAATAAACGAAAAGATATAAATAAGAATTCGTTGGTGATGGAAATATAAGAACTCATTGTCTATATTTAAAAATTGAAAAATGAAACTCTTCAATTTGTTTTCAATCTACTAAAAAATACATATGGGAGAGTATTGAAATTCGTATATTCTTTTGAAATCAATAAAATAAACGAAAAGATATAAATAAGGATTCGTTTTTGATGGAAATATAAGAACTCATTGTCTTTATTTAAAAATTGAAAAATGAAACTCTTCAATTTGTTTTCAATCTACTTAAAAATACATATGGGAAAGTATTGAAATTCGTATATTCTTTTGAAATCAATAAAATAAACGAAAAGATATAAATAAGGATTCGTTGTTGATGGAAATATAAGAACTCATTGTCTTTATTTAAAAATTGAAAAATAAAACTCTTCATTTTGTTTTCAATCTACTAAAATATACGTATAGGAAAGTATTGAAATTCGTATTTTCTTTTGAAATCAATAAAATAAACGAAAAGATATAAATAAGGATTCGTTGGTGATGGAAATATAAGAACTCATTGTCTTTCTTTAAAAACTGAAAAATGAAACTCTTCAATTTGTTTTCAATCTACTAAAAAAACATATGGGAAAGTATTGAAATTCGTATATTCTTTTGAAATCAATAAAATAAACGAAAAGATATAAATAAGGATTCGTTGTTGATATAAATATAAGAACTCATTGTCTATATTTAAAAATTGAAAAATGAAACTCTTCAATTTGTTTTCAATCTACTAAAAAATACATATGGGAAAGTATTGAAATTCGTATATTCTTTTGAAATCAATAAAATAAACGAAAAGATATAAATAAGAATTTGCTAGTGATGGAAATATAAGAACTAATTGTTTTTATTTAAAAATGAAACTCTTCAATTTATTTTCAAGCTACTAAAAAATACATATGAGAAAGTATTAAAATTCGTATATTCTTTTGAAATCAATAAAATAAACGAAAAGATATAAATAAGAAATCGTTGGTGATGGAAATATAAGAACTCATTGTCTTTATTTAAAAAAAAAATTAAACTCTTCAATTTGTTTTCAATCTACTAAAAAATACATATGGGAGAGTATTGAAATTCGTATATTCTTTTGAAATCAATAAAATAAACGCAAAGATATAAATAAGGATTCGTTGTTGATGGAAATATAAGAACTCATTGTCTTTATTAAAAATTGAAAAATGAAACTCTTCAATTTGTTTTCAATCTACTTAAAAATACATATGGGAAAGTATTGAAATTCGTATATTCTTTTGAAATCAATAAAATAAACGAAAAGATATAAATAAGGATTCGTTGTTGATGGAAATATAAGAACTCATTGTCTGTATTTAAAAATTGAAAAATGAAACTCTTCAATTTGTTTTCAATCTACTTAAAAATACATATGGGAAAGTATTGAAATTCGTATATTCTTTTGAAATCAATAAAATAAACGAAAAGATATAAATAAGAATTCGTTAGTTATGGAAATATAAGAACTAATTGTCTTTATTTAAAAAATGAAATTCTTCAATTTGTTTTCAATCTACTAAAAAATACATATGGGAAAGTATTGAAATTCGTATATTCTTTTCAAATCAATAAAAGATATAAATAAGAATTCGTTGGTGATGGAAATATAAGAACTCATTGTCTATATTTGAAAATTGAAAAATGAAACTCTTCAATTTGTTTTCAATCTACTAAAAAATACATATGGGAAAGTATTGAAATTCGTATATTCTTTTGAAATCTATAAAATAAACGAAACGATATAAATAAGAATTCATTAGTGATGGAAATATAAGAACTCATTGTCTTTATTTAAAAATTGAAAAATGAAACTCTTCAATTTATTTTCAATCTACTAAAAAATACATATGAGAAAGTATTGAAATTCGTATATTCTTTTGAAATCAATAAAATAAACGAAAAGATATAAATAAGGATTCGTTGTTGATGGAAATATAAGAACTCATTGTCTTTATTTAAAAATTGAAAAATGAAACTCTTCAATTTGTTTTCAATCTACTTAAAAATACATATGGGAAAGTATTGAAATTCGTATATTCTTTTGAAATCAATAAAATAAACGAAAAGATATAAATAAGGATTCGTTGTTGATGGAAATATAAGA
Source organism: Ptychoptera albimana (assembly GCA_961205885.1). Classification (NCBI taxonomy): domain Eukaryota; kingdom Metazoa; phylum Arthropoda; class Insecta; order Diptera; family Ptychopteridae; genus Ptychoptera; species Ptychoptera albimana. The sequence goes on along the minus strand of OY540803.1, from coordinate 17,663,559 downwards.
ACTCATTGTCTTTATTTAAAAATTGAAAAATGAATCTCTTCAATTTGTTTTCAATCTACTAAAATATACGTATAGGAAAGTATTGAAATTCGTATTTTCTTTTGAAATCAATAAAATAAACGAAAAGATATAAATAAGAATTCGTTGTTGATGGAAATATAAGAACTCATTGTCTGTATTTAAAAATTGAAAAATGAAACTCTTCAATTTGTTTTCAATCTACTAAAAAATACATATGGGAAAGTATTGAAATTCGTATATTCTTTTGAAATCAATAAAATAAACGAAAAGATATAAATAAGGATTCGTTGTTGATGGAAATATAAGAACTCATTGTCTATATTTAAAAAAAGAAAAATGAAACTCTTCAATTTGTTTTCAATCTACTAAAAAATACATATGGGAAAGTATTGAAATTCGTATATTCTTTTGAAATCAATAAAATAAACGAAACGATATAAATAAGAATTCGTTAGTGATGGAAATATAAGAACTCATTGTCTTTTTTTTTAAATTGAAAAATGAAACTCTTCAATTTGTTTTCAATCTACTGAAAAATACATATGGGAATGTATTGAAATTCATATATTCTTTTGAAATCAATAAAATAAACGCAAAGATATAAATAAGGATTCGTTGTTGATGGAAATATAAGAACTCATTGTCTATATTTAAAAAAAAAATTAAACTCTTCAATTTGTTTTCAATCTACTAAAAAATACATATGGAAGAGTATTGAAATTCGTATATTCTTTTGAAATCAATAAAATAAACGAAAAGATATAAATAAGGATTCGTTGTTGATGGAAATATAAGAACTCATTGTCTTTATTTAAAAATTGAAAAATGAAACTCTTCAATTTGTTTTCAATCTACTTAAAAATACATATGGGAAAGTATTGAAATTCGTATATTCTTTTGAAATCAATAAAATAAACGAAAAGATATAAATAAGGATTCGTTGTTGATGGAAATATAAGAACTCATTGTCTTTATTTAAAAATTGAAAAATGAAACTCTTCAATTTGTTTTCAATCTACTAAAATATACGTATAGGAAAGTATTGAAATTCGTATTTTCTTTTGAAATCAATAAAATAAACGAAAAGATATAAATAAGAATTCGTTGTTGATGGAAATATAAGAACTCATTGTCTGTATTTAAAAATTGAAAAATGAAACTCTTCAATTTGTTTTCAATCTACTAAAAAATACATATGGGAAAGTATTGAAATTCGTATATTCTTTTGAAATCAATAAAATAAACGAAAAGATATAAATAAGGATTCGTTGTTGATGGAAATATAAGAACTCATTGTCTATATTTAAAAAAAGAAAAATGAAACTCTTCAATTTGTTTTCAATCTACTAAAAAATACATATGGGAAAGTATTGAAATTCGTATATTCTTTTGAAATCAATAAAATAAACGAAACGATATAAATAAGAATTCGTTAGTGATGGAAATATAAGAACTCATTGTCTTTTTTTTTAAATTGAAAAATGAAACTCTTCAATTTGTTTTCAATCTACTGAAAAATACATATGGGAAAGTATTGAAATTCATATATTCTTTTGAAATCAATAAAATAAACGCAAAGATATAAATAAGGATTCGTTGTTGATGGAAATATAAGAACTCATTGTCTTTATTAAAAATTGAAAAATGAAACTCTTCAATTTGTTTTCAATCTACTTAAAAATACATATGGGAAAGTATTGAAATTCGTATATTCTTTTGAAATCAATAAAATAAACGAAAAGATATAAATAAGGATTCGTTGTTGATGGAAATATAAGAACTCATTGTCTTTATTTAAAAATTGAAAAATGAAACTCTTCAATTTGTTTTCAATCTACTAAAAAATACATATGGGAAAGTATTGAAATTCGTATTTTCTTTTGAAATCAATAAAATAAACGAAAAGATATAAATAAGGATTCGTTGTTGATGGAAATATAAGAACTCATTGTCTTTATTTAAAAATTGAAAAATGAAACTCTTCAATTTGTTTTCAATCTACTTAAAAATACATATGGGAAAGTATTGAAATTCGTATATTCTTTTGAAATAAATAAAATAAACGAAAAGATATAAATAAGAATTCGTTAGTTATGGAAATATAAGAACTAATTGTCTTTATTTAAAAATGAAATTCTTTAATTTGTTTTCAATCTACTAAAAAATACATATGGGAAAGTATTGAAATTCGTATATTCTTTTCAAATCAATAAAAGATATAAATAAGAATTCGTTGGTGATGGAAATATAAGAACTCATTGTCTTTATTTAAAAATTGAAAAATGAAACTCTTCAATTTGTTTTCAATCTACTAAAAAATACATATGGGAAAGTAATGAAATTCGTATATTCTTTTGAAATCAATAAAATAAACGAAAAGATATAAATAAGGATTCGTTGTTGATGGAAATATAAGAACTCATTGTCTTTATTTAAAAATGAAACTCTTCAATTTATTTTCAAGCTACTAAAAAATACATATGAGAAAGTATTGAAATTCGTATATTCTTTTGAAATCAATAAAATAAACAAAAAGATATAAATAAGAATTCGTTGGTGATGGAAATATAAGAACTCATTGTCTATATTTAAAAAAAAAATTAAACTCTTCAATTTGTTTTCAATCTACTAAAAAATACATATGGGAGAGTATTGAAATTCGAATATTCTTTTGAAATCAATAAAATAAACGCAAAGATATAAATAAGGATTCGTTGTTGATGGAAATATAAGAACTCATTGTCTTTATTAAAAATTGAAAAATGAAACTCTTCAATTTGTTTTCAATCTACTTAAAAATACATATGGGAAAGTATTGAAATTCGTATATTCTTTTGAAATCAATAAAATAAACGAAAAGATATAAATAAGAATTCGTTAGTTATGGAAATATAAGAACTAATTGTCTTTATTTAAAAATGAAATTCTTCAATTTGTTTTCAATCTACTAAAAAATACATATGGGAAAGTATTGAAATTCGTATATTCTTTTCAAATCAATAAAAGATATAAATAAGAATTCGTTATTGATGGAAATATAAGAACTCATTGTCTATATTTGAAAATTGAAAAATGAAACTCTTCAATTTGTTTTCAATCTACTAAAAAATTCATATGGGAAAGTAATGAAATTCGTATATTCTTTTGAAATCAATAAAATAAACGAAAAGATATAAATAAGGATTCGTTGTTGATGGAAATATAAGAACTCATTGTCTTTATTTAAAAATTGAAAAATGAAACTCTTCAATTTGTTTTCAATCTACTTAAAAATACATATGGGAAAGTATTGAAATTCGTATATTCTTTTGAAATCAATAAAATAAACGAAAAGATATAAATAAGGATTCGTTGTTGATGGAAATATAAGAACTCATTGTCTTTATTTAAAAATTGAAAAATGAATCTCTTCAATTTGTTTTCAATCTACTAAAATATACGTATAGGAAAGTATTGAAATTCGTATTTTCTTTTGAAATCAATAAAATAAACGAAAAGATATAAATAAGAATTCGTTGTTGATGGAAATATAAGAACTCATTGTCTGTATTTAAAAATTGAAAAATGAAACTCTTCAATTTGTTTTCAATCTACTAAAAAATACATATGGGAAAGTATTGAAATTCGTATATTCTTTTGAAATCAATAAAATAAACGAAAAGATATAAATAAGGATTCGTTGTTGATGGAAATATAAGAACTCATTGTCTATATTTAAAAAAAGAAAAATGAAACTCTTCAATTTGTTTTCAATCTACTAAAAAATACATATGGGAAAGTATTGAAATTCGTATATTCTTTTGAAATCAATAAAATAAACGAAAAGATATAAATAAGAATTCGTTAGTGATGGAAATATAAGAACTCATTGTCTTTTTTTTTAAATTGAAAAATGAAACTCTTCAATTTGTTTTCAATCTACTGAAAAATACATATGGGAATGTATTGAAATTCATATATTCTTTTGAAATCAATAAAATAAACGCAAAGATATAAATAAGGATTCGTTGTTGATGGAAATATAAGAACTCATTGTCTATATTTAAAAAAAAAATTAAACTCTTCAATTTGTTTTCAATCTACTAAAAAATACATATGGAAGAGTATTGAAATTCGTATATTCTTTTGAAATCAATAAAATAAACGAAAAGATATAAATAAGGATTCGTTGTTGATGGAAATATAAGAACTCATTGTCTTTATTTAAAAATTGAAAAATGAAACTCTTCAATTTGTTTTCAATCTACTTAAAAATACATATGGGAAAGTATTGAAATTCGTATATTCTTTTGAAATCAATAAAATAAACGAAAAGATATAAATAAGGATTCGTTGTTGATGGAAATATAAGAACTCATTGTCTTTATTTAAAAATTGAAAAATGAAACTCTTCAATTTGTTTTCAATCTACTAAAATATACGTATAGGAAAGTATTGAAATTCGTATTTTCTTTTGAAATCAATAAAATAAACGAAAAGATATAAATAAGAATTCGTTGTTGATGGAAATATAAGAACTCATTGTCTGTATTTAAAAATTGAAAAATGAAACTCTTCAATTTGTTTTCAATCTACTAAAAAATACATATGGGAAAGTATTGAAATTCGTATATTCTTTTGAAATCAATAAAATAAACGAAAAGATATAAATAAGGATTCGTTGTTGATGGAAATATAAGAACTCATTGTCTATATTTAAAAAAAGAAAAATGAAACTCTTCAATTTGTTTTCAATCTACTAAAAAATACATATGGGAAAGTATTGAAATTCGTATATTCTTTTGAAATCAATAAAATAAACGAAACGATATAAATAAGAATTCGTTAGTGATGGAAATATAAGAACTCATTGTCTTTTTTTTTAAATTGAAAAATGAAACTCTTCAATTTGTTTTCAATCTACTGAAAAATACATATGGGAAAGTATTGAAATTCATATATTCTTTTGAAATCAATAAAATAAACGCAAAGATATAAATAAGGATTCGTTGTTGATGGAAATATAAGAACTCATTGTCTTTATTAAAAATTGAAAAATGAAACTCTTCAATTTGTTTTCAATCTACTTAAAAATACATATGGGAAAGTATTGAAATTCGTATATTCTTTTGAAATCAATAAAATAAACGAAAAGATATAAATAAGGATTCGTTGTTGATGGAAATATAAGAACTCATTGTCTTTATTTAAAAATTGAAAAATGAAACTCTTCAATTTGTTTTCAATCTACTAAAAAATACATATGGGAAAGTATTGAAATTCGTATTTTCTTTTGAAATCAATAAAATAAACAAAAAGATATAAATAAGGATTCGTTGTTGATGGAAATATAAGAACTCATTGTCTTTATTTAAAAATTGAAAAATGAAACTCTTCAATTTGTTTTCAATCTACTTAAAAATACATATGGGAAAGTATTGAAATTCGTATATTCTTTTGAAATAAATAAAATAAACGAAAAGATATAAATAAGAATTCGTTAGTTATGGAAATATAAGAACTAATTGTCTTTATTTAAAAATGAAATTCTTTAATTTGTTTTCAATCTACTAAAAAATACATATGGGAAAGTATTGAAATTCGTATATTCTTTTCAAATCAATAAAAGATATAAATAAGAATTCGTTGGTGATGGAAATATAAGAACTCATTGTCTTTATTTAAAAATTGAAAAATGAAACTCTTCAATTTGTTTTCAATCTACTAAAAAATACATATGGGAAAGTAATGAAATTCGTATATTCTTTTGAAATCAATAAAATAAACGAAAAGATATAAATAAGGATTCGTTGTTGATGGAAATATAAGAACTCATTGTCTTTATTTAAAAATGAAACTCTTCAATTTATTTTCAAGCTACTAAAAAATACATATGAGAAAGTATTGAAATTCGTATATTCTTTTGAAATCAATAAAATAAACAAAAAGATATAAATAAGAATTCGTTGGTGATGGAAATATAAGAACTCATTGTCTATATTTAAAAAAAAATTAAACTCTTCAATTTGTTTTCAATCTACTAAAAAATACATATGGGAGAGTATTGAAATTCGTATATTCTTTTGAAATCAATAAAATAAACGCAAAGATATAAATAAGGATTCGTTGTTGATGGAAATATAAGAACTCATTGTCTTTATTAAAAATTGAAAAATGAAACTCTTCAATTTGTTTTCAATCTACTTAAAAATACATATGGGAAAGTATTGAAATTCGTATATTCTTTTGAAATCAATAAAATAAACGAAAAGATATAAATAAGGATTCGTTGTTGATGGAAATATAAGAACTCATTGTCTTTATTTAAAAATTGAAAAATGAAACTCTTCAATTTGTTTTCAATCTACTTAAAAATACATATGGGAAAGTATTGAAATTCGTATATTCTTTAGAAATCAATAAAATAAACGAAAAGATATAAATAAGAATTCGTTAGTTATGGAAATATAAGAACTAATTGTCTTTATTTAAAAATGAAATTCTTCAATTTGTTTTCAATCTACTAAAAAATACATATGGGAAAGTATTGAAATTCGTATATTCTTTTCAAATCAATAAAAGATATAAATAAGAATTCGTTATTGATGGAAATATAAGAACTCATTGTCTATATTTGAAAATTGAAAAATGAAACTCTTCAATTTGTTTTCAATCTACTAAAAAATTCATATGGGAAAGTAATGAAATACGTATATTCTTTTGAAATCAATAAAATAAACGAAAAGATATAAATAAGAATTCGTTAGTGATGGAAATATAAGAACTCATTGTCTTTATTTAAAAATTGAAAAATGAAACTCTTCAATTTATTTTCAATCTACTAAAAAATACATATGAGAAAGTATTGAAATTCGTATATTCTTTTGAAATCAATAAAATAAACGAAAAGATATAAATAAGGATTCGTTGTTGATGGAAATATAAGAACACATTGTCTTTATTTAAAAATTGAAAAATGAAACTCTTCTTTTTTTTTTCAATCTACTGAAAAATACATATGGGAAAGTATTGAAATTCGTATATTCTTTAGAAATCAATAAAATAAACGAAAAGATATAAATAAGAATTCGTTAGTGATGGAAATATAAGAACTCATTGTCTATATTTAAAAATTGAAAAATGAAACTCTTCAATTTGTTTTCAATCTACTAAAAAATACATATGGAAGAGTATTGAAATTCGTATATTCTTTTGAAATCAATAAAATAAACGAAAAGATATAAATAAGGATTCGTTGTTGATGGAAATATAAGAACTCATTGTCTTTATTTAAAAATTGAAAAATGAAACTCTTCAATTTGTTTTCAATCTACTAAAAAATACATATGGGAAAGTATTGAAATTCGTATATTCTTTTGAAATCAATAAAATAAACGAAACGATATAAATAAGAATTCGTTAGTGATGGAAATATAAGAACTCATTGTCTTTTTTTTTAAATTGAAAAATGAAACTCTTCAATTTGTTTTCAATCTACTGAAAAATACATATGGGAATGTATTGAAATTCATATATTCTTTTGAAATCAATAAAATAAACGCAAAGATATAAATAAGGATTCGTTGTTGATGGAAATATAAGAACTCATTGTCTATATTTAAAAAAAAATTAAACTCTTCAATTTGTTTTCAATCTACTAAAAAATACATATGGAAGAGTATTGAAATTCGTATATTCTTTTGAAATCAATAAAATAAACGAAAAGATATAAATAAGGATTCGTTGTTGATGGAAATATAAGAACTCATTGTCTTTATTTAAAAATTGAAAAATGAAACTCTTCAATTTGTTTTCAATCTACTTAAAAATACATATGGGAAAGTATTGAAATTCGTATATTCTTTTGAAATCAATAAAATAAACGAAAAGATATAAATAAGGATTCGTTGTTGATGGAAATATAAGAACTCATTGTCTTTATTTAAAAATTGAAAAATGAAACTCTTCAATTTGTTTTCAATCTACTAAAATATACGTATAGGAAAGTATTGAAATTCGTATTTTCTTTTGAAATCAATAAAATAAACGAAAAGATATAAATAAGAATTCGTTGTTGATGGAAATATAAGAACTCATTGTCTGTATTTAAAAATTGAAAAATGAAACTCTTCAATTTGTTTTCAATCTACTAAAAAATACATATGGGAAAGTATTGAAATTCGTATATTCTTTTGAAATCAATAAAATAAACGAAAAGATATAAATAAGGATTCGTTGTTGATGGAAATATAAGAACTCATTGTCTATATTTAAAAAAAGAAAAATGAAACTCTTCAATTTGTTTTCAATCTACTAAAAAATACATATGGGAAAGTATTGAAATTCGTATATTCTTTTGAAATCAATAAAATAAACGAAACGATATAAATAAGAATTCGTTAGTGATGGAAATATAAGAACTCATTGTCTTTTTTTTTAAATTGAAAAATGAAACTCTTCAATTTGTTTTCAATCTACTGAAAAATACATATGGGAAAGTATTGAAATTCATATATTCTTTTGAAATCAATAAAATAAACGCAAAGATATAAATAAGGATTCGTTGTTGATGGAAATATAAGAACTCATTGTCTTTATTAAAAATTGAAAAATGAAACTCTTCAATTTGTTTTCAATCTACTTAAAAATACATATGGGAAAGTATTGAAATTCGTATATTCTTTTGAAATCAATAAAATAAACGAAAAGATATAAATAAGGATTCGTTGTTGATGGAAATATAAGAACTCATTGTCTTTATTTAAAAATTGAATAATGAAACTCTTCAATTTGTTTTCAATCTACTTAAAAATACATATGGGAAAGTATTGAAATTCGTATTTTCTTTTGAAATCAATAAAATAAACGAAAAGATATAAATAAGGATTCGTTGTTGATGGAAATATAAGAACTCATTGTCTTTATTTAAAAATTGAAAAATGAAACTCTTCAATTTGTTTTCAATCTACTTAAAAATACATATGGGAAAGTATTGAAATTCGTATATTCTTTTGAAATAAATAAAATAAACGAAAAGATATAAATAAGAATTCGTTAGTTATGGAAATATAAGAACTAATTGTCTTTATTTAAAAATGAAATTCTTTAATTTGTTTTCAATCTACTAAAAAATACATATGGGAAAGTATTGAAATTCGTATATTCTTTTCAAATCAATAAAAGATATAAATAAGAATTCGTTGGTGATGGAAATATAAGAACTCATTGTCTATATTTGAAAATTGAAAAATGAAACTCTTCAATTTGTTTTCAATCTACTAAAAAATACATATGGGAAAGTAATGAAATTCGTATATTCTTTTGAAATCAATAAAATAAACGAAAAGATATAAATAAGGATTCGTTGTTGATGGAAATATAAGAACTCATTGTCTTTATTTAAAAATGAAACTCTTCAATTTATTTTCAAGCTACTAAAAAATACATATGAGAAAGTATTGAAATTCGTATATTCTTTTGAAATCAATAAAATAAACAAAAAGATATAAATAAGAATTCGTTGGTGATGGAAATATAAGAACTCATTGTCTATATTTAAAAAAAAAATTAAACTCTTCAATTTGTTTTCAATCTACTAAAAAATACATATGGGAGAGTATTGAAATTCGTATATTCTTTTGAAATCAATAAAATAAACGCAAAGATATAAATAAGGATTCGTTGTTGATGGAAATATAAGAACTCATTGTCTTTATTAAAAATTGAAAAATGAAACTCTTCAATTTGTTTTCAATCTACTTAAAAATACATATGGGAAAGTATTGAAATTCGTATATTCTTTTGAAATCAATAAAATAAACGAAAAGATATAAATAAGGATTCGTTGTTGATGGAAATATAAGAACTCATTGTCTTTATTTAAAAATTGAAAAATGAAACTCTTCAATTTGTTTTCAATCTACTTAAAAATACATATGGGAAAGTATTGCAATTCGTATATTCTTTAGAAATCAATAAAATAAACGAAAAGATATAAATAAGAATTCGTTAGTTATGGAAATATAAGAACTAATTGTCTTTATTTAAAAATGAAATTCTTCAATTTGTTTTCAATCTACTAAAAAATACATATGGGAAAGTATTGAAATTCGTATATTCTTTTCAAATCAATAAAAGATATAAATAAGAATTCGTTATTGATGGAAATATAAGAACTCATTGTCTATATTTGAAAATTGAAAAATGAAACTCTTCAATTTGTTTTCAATCTACTAAAAAATACATATGGGAAAGTAATGAAATACGTATATTCTTTTGAAATCAATAAAATAAACGAAAAGATATAAATAAGAATTCGTTAGTGATGGAAATATAAGAACTCATTGTCTTTATTTAAAAATTGAAAAATGAAACTCTTCAATTTATTTTCAATCTACTAAAAAATACATATGGGAAAGTATTGAAATTCGTATATTCTTTTGAAATCAATAAAATAAACGAAAAGATATAAATAAGGATTCGTTGTTGATGGAAATATAAGAACACATTGTCTTTATTTAAAAATTGAAAAATGAAACTCTTCTTTTTTTTTTCAATCTACTGAAAAATACATATGGGAAAGTATTGAAATTCGTATATTCTTTAGAAATCAATAAAATAAACGAAAAGATATAAATAAGAATTCGTTAGTGATGGAAATATAAGAACTCATTGTCTATATTTAAAAATTGAAAAATGAAACTCTTCAATTTGTTTTCAATCTACTAAAAAATACATATGGAAGAGTATTGAAATTCGTATATTCTTTTGAAATCAATAAAATAAACGAAAAGATATAAATAAGGATTCGTTGTTGATGGAAATATAAGAACTCATTGTCTTTATTTAAAAATTGAAAAATGAAACTCTTCAATTTGTTTTCAATCTACTTAAAAATACATATGGGAAAGTATTGAAATTCGTATATTCTTTTGAAATCAATAAAATAAACGAAAAGATATAAATAAGGATTCGTTGTTGATGGAAATATAAGAACTCATTGTCTTTATTTAAAAATTGAAAAATGAAACTCTTCAATTTGTTTTCAATCTACTAAAATATACGTATAGGAAAGTATTGAAATTCGTATTTTCTTTTGAAATCAATAAAATAAACGAAAAGATATAAATAAGAATTCGTTGTTGATGGAAATATAAGAACTCATTGTCTGTATTTAAAAATTGAAAAATGAAACTCTTCAATTTGTTTTCAATCTACTAAAAATTACATATGGGAAAGTATTGAAATTCGTATATTCTTTTGAAATCAATAAAATAAACGAAAAGATATAAATAAGGATTCGTTGTTGATGGAAATATAAGAACTCATTGTCTATATTTAAAAAAAGAAAAATGAAACTCTTCAATTTGTTTTCAATCTACTAAAAAATACATATGGGAAAGTATTGAAATTCGTATATTCTTTTGAAATCAATAAAATAAACGAAAAGATATAAATAAGGATTCGTTGTTGATGGAAATATAAGAACTCATTGTCTTTATTTAAAAATTGAAAAATGAAACTCTTCAATTTGTTTTCAATCTACTAAAATATACGTATAGGAAAGTATTGAAATTCGTATTTTCTTTTGAAATCAATAAAATAAACGAAAAGATATAAATAAGAATTCGTTGTTGATGGAAATATAAGAACTCATTGTCTGTATTTAAAAATTGAAAAATGAAACTCTTCAATTTGTTTTCAATCTACTAAAAAATACATATGGGAAAGTATTGAAATTCGTATATTCTTTTGAAATCAATAAAATAAACGCAAAGATATAAATAAGGATTCGTTGTTGATGGAAATATAAGAACTCATTGTCTTTATTAAAAATTGAAAAATGAAACTCTTCAATTTGTTTTCAATCTACTTAAAAATACATATGGGAAAGTATTGAAATTCGTATATTCTTTTGAAATCAATAAAATAAACGAAAAGATATAAATAAGGATTCGTTGTTGATGGAAATATAAGAACTCATTGTCTTTATTTTAAATTGAAAAATGAAACTCTTCAATTTGTTTTCAATCTACTTAAAAATACATATGGGAAAGTATTGAAATTCGTATATTCTTTTGAAATCAATAAAATAAACGAAAAGATATAAATAAGGATTCGTTGTTGATGGAAATATAAGAACTCATTGTCTTTATTTAAAAATTGAAAAATGAAACTCTTCAATTTGTTTTCAATCTACTTAAAAATACATATGGGAAAGTATTGAAATTCGTATATTCTTTTGAAATAAATAAAATAAACGAAAAGATATAAATAAGAATTCGTTAGTTATGGAAATATAAGAACTAATTGTCTTTATTTAAAAATGAAATTCTTCAATTTGTTTTCAATCTACTAAAAAATACATATGGGAAAGTATTGAAATTCGTATATTCTTTTCAAATCAATAAAAGATATAAATAAGAATTCGTTGGTGATGGAAATATAAGAACTCATTGTCTATATTTGAAAATTGAAAAATGAAACTCTTCAATTTGTTTTCAATCTACTAAAAAATACATATGGGAAAGTAATGAAATTCGTATATTCTTTTGAAATCTATAAAATAAACGAAACGATATAAATAAGAATTCGTTAGTGATGGAAATATAAGAACTCATTGTCTTTATTTAAAAATTGAAAAATGAAACTCTTCAATTTATTTTCAATCTACTTAAAAATACATATGAGAAAGTATTGAAATTCGTATATTCTTTTGAAATCAATAAAATAAACGAAAAGATATAAATAAGGATTCGTTGTTGATGGAAATATAAGAACACATTGTCTTTATTTAATAATTGAAAAATGAAACTCTTCTTTTTTTTTTCAATCAACTGAAAAATACATATGGGAAAGTATTGAAATTCGTATATTCTTTAGAAATCAATAAAATAAACGAAAAGATATAAATAAGAATTCGTTTGTGATGGAAATATAAGAACTCATTGTCTATATTTAAAAAAAATTAAACTCTTCAATTTGTTTTCAATCTACTAAAAAATACATATGGAAGAGTATTGAAATTCGTATATTCTTTTGAAATCAATAAAATAAACGAAAAGATATAAATAAGAATTCGTTGTTGATGGAAATATAAGAACTCATTGTCTTTATTTAAAAATTGAAAAATGAAACTCTTCAATTTGTTTTCAATCTACTTAAAAATACATATGGGAAAGTATTGAAATTCGTATATTCTTTTGAAATCAATAAAATAAACGTAAAGATATAAATAAGGATTCGTTGTTGATGGAAATATAAGAACTCATTGTCTTTATTTAAAAATTGAAAAATGAAACTCTTCAATTTGTTTTCAATCTACTAAAATATACGTATAGGAAAGTATTGAAATTCGTATTTTCTTTTGAAATCAATAAAATAAACGAAAAGATATAAATAAGAATTCGTTGTTGATGGAAATATAAGAACTCATTGTCTGTATTTAAAAATTGAAAAATGAAACTCTTCAATTTGTTTTCAATCTACTAAAAAATACATATGGGAAAGTATTGAAATTCGTATATTCTTTTGAAATCAATAAAATAAACGAAAAGATATAACTAAGGATTCGTTGTTGATGGAAATATAAGAACTCATTGTCTATATTTAAAAAAAGAAAAATGAAACTCTTCAATTTGTTTTCAATCTACTAAAAAATACATATGGGAAAGTATTGAAATTCGTATATTCTTTTGAAATCAATAAAATAAACGAAACGATATAAATAAGAATTCGTTAGTGATGGAAATATAAGAACTCATTGTCTTTTTTTTTAAATTGAAAAATGAAACTCTTCAATTTGTTTTCAATCTACTGAAAAATACATATGGGAAAGTATTGAAATTCGTATATTCTTTTGAAATCAATAAAATAAACGAAAAGATATAAATAAGGATTCGTTGTTGATGGAAATATAAGAACACATTGTCTTTATTTAAAAATTGAAAAATGAATCTCTTCAATTTGTTTTCAATCTACTGAAAAATACATATGGGAAAGTATTGAAATTCGTATATTCTTTTGAAATCAATAAAATAAACGAAAAGATATAAATAAGGATTCGTTAGTGATGGAAATATAAGAACTCATTGTCTATATTTAAAAAAAAAAATGAAACTCTTCAATTTGTTTTCAATCTACTAAAAAATACATATGGGAAAGTAATGAAATTCGTATATTCTTTTGAAATCAATAAAATAAACGAAAAGATACAAATAAAGATTCATTAGTGATGGAAATATAAAAACTCATTGTTTTTATTTAAAAAAAAAAATGAAACTCTTCAATTTGTTTTCAATATACTTAAAAATACATATGGGAAAGTATTGAAATTCGTATATTCTTTTGAAATCAATAAAATAAACGAAAAGATATAAATAAGGATTCGTTGTTGATGGAAATATAAGAACTCATTGTCTTTATTTAAAAATTGAAAAATGAAACTCTTCAATTTCTTTTCAATCCACTAAAATATACGTATAGGAAAGTATTGAAATTCGTATTTTCTTTTGAAATCAATAAAATAAACGAAAAGATATAAATAAGGATTCGTTGTTGATGGAAATATAAGAACTCATTGTCTTTATTTAAAAATTGAAAAATGAAACTCTTCAATTTGTTTTCAATCTACTTAAAAATACATATGGGAAAGTATTGAAATTCGTATATTCTTTTGAAATCAATAAAATAAACGAAAAGATATAAATAAGGATTCGTTGTTGATGGAAATATAAGAACTCATTGTCTTTATTTAAAAATTGAAAAATGAAACTCTTCAATTTGTTTTCAATCTACTTAAAAATACATATGGGAAAGTATTGAAATTCGTATATTCTTTTGAAATAAATAAAATAAACGAAAAGATATAAATAAGAATTCGTTAGTTATGGAAATATAAGAACTAATTGTCTTTATTTAAAAATGAAATTCTTCAATTTGTTTTCAATCTACTAAAAAATACATATGGGAAAGTATTGAAATTCGTATATTCTTTTCAAATCAATAAAAGATATAAATAAGAATTCGTTGGTGATGGAAATATAAGAACTCATTGTCTATATTTGAAAATTGAAAAATGAAACTCTTCAATTTGTTTTCAATCTACTAAAAAATACATATGGGAAAGTAATGAAATTCGTATATTCTTTTGAAATCTATAAAATAAACGAAACGATATAAATAAGAATTCGTTAGTGATGGAAATATAAGAACTCATTGTCTTTATTTAAAAATTGAAAAATGAAACTCTTCAATTTATTTTCAATCTACTTAAAAATACATATGAGAAAGTATTGAAATTCGTATATTCTTTTGAAATCAATAAAATAAACGAAAAGATATAAATAAGGATTCGTTGTTGATGGAAATATAAGAACACATTGTCTTTATTTAATAATTGAAAAATGAAACTCTTCTTTTTTTTTTCAATCAACTGAAAAATACATATGGGAAAGTATTGAAATTCGTATATTCTTTAGAAATCAATAAAATAAACGAAAAGATATAAATAAGAATTCGTTTGTGATGGAAATATAAGAACTCATTGTCTATATTTAAAAAAAATTAAACTCTTCAATTTGTTTTCAATCTACTAAAAAATACATATGGAAGAGTATTGAAATTCGTATATTCTTTTGAAATCAATAAAATAAACGAAAAGATATAAATAAGGATTCGTTGTTGATGGAAATATAAGAACTCATTGTCTTTATTTAAAAATTGAAAAATGAAACTCTTCAATTTGTTTTCAATCTACTTAAAAATACATATGGGAAAGTATTGAAATTCGTATATTCTTTTGAAATCAATAAAATAAACGTAAAGATATAAATAAGGATTCGTTGTTGATGGAAATATAAGAACTCATTGTCTTTATTTAAAAATTGAAAAATGAAACTCTTCAATTTGTTTTCAATCTACTAAAATATACGTATAGGAAAGTATTGAAATTCGTATTTTCTTTTGAAATCAATAAAATAAACGAAAAGATATAAATAAGAATTCGTTGTTGATGGAAATATAAGAACTCATTGTCTGTATTTAAAAATTGAAAAATGAAACTCTTCAATTTGTTTTCAATCTACTAAAAAATACATATGGGAAAGTATTGAAATTCGTATATTCTTTTGAAATCAATAAAATAAACGAAAAGATATAACTAAGGATTCGTTGTTGATGGAAATATAAGAACTCATTGTCTATATTTAAAAAAAGAAAAATGAAACTCTTCAATTTGTTTTCAATCTACTAAAAAATACATATGGGAAAGTATTGAAATTCGTATATTCTTTTGAAATCAATAAAATAAACGAAACGATATAAATAAGAATTCGTTAGTGATGGAAATATAAGAACTCATTGTCTTTTTTTTTAAATTGAAAAATGAAACTCTTCAATTTGTTTTCAATCTACTGAAAAATACATATGGGAAAGTATTGAAATTCGTATATTCTTTTGAAATCAATAAAATAAACGAAAAGATATAAATAAGGATTCGTTGTTGATGGAAATATAAGAACACATTGTCTTTATTTAAAAATTGAAAAATGAATCTCTTCAATTTGTTTTCAATCTACTGAAAAATACATATGGGAAAGTATTGAAATTCGTATATTCTTTTGAAATCAATAAAATAAACGAAAAGATATAAATAAGGATTCGTTAGTGATGGAAATATAAAAACTCATTGTCTATATTTAAAAAAAAAAATGAAACTCTTCAATTTGTTTTCAATCTACTAAAAAATACATATGGGAAAGTAATGAAATTCGTATATTCTTTTGAAATCAATAAAATAAACGAAAAGATACAAATAAAGATTCATTAGTGATGGAAATATAAAAACTCATTGTTTTTATTTAAAAAAAAAAATGAAACTCTTCAATTTGTTTTCAATATACTTAAAAATACATATGGGAAAGTATTGAAATTCGTATATTCTTTTGAAATCAATAAAATAAACGAAAAGATATAAATAAGGATTCGTTGTTGATGGAAATATAAGAACTCATTGTCTTTATTTAAAAATTGAAAAATGAAACTCTTCAATTTCTTTTCAATCCACTAAAATATACGTATAGGAAAGTATTGAAATTCGTATTTTCTTTTGAAATCAATAAAATAAACGAAAAGATATAAATAAGAATTCGTTGTTGATGGAAATATAAGAACTCATTGTCTGTATTTAAAAATTGAAAAATGAAACTCTTCAATTTGTTTTCAATCTACTAAAAAATACATATGGGAAAGTATTGAAATTCGTATATTCTTTTGAAATCAATAAAATAAACGAAAAGATATAAATAAGAATTCGTTGTTGATGGAAATATAAGAACTCATTGTCTATATTTAAAAAAAGAAAAATGAAACTCTTCAATTTGTTTTCAATCTACTAAAAAATACATATGGGAAAGTATTGAAATTCGTATATTCTTTTGAAATCAATAAAATAAACGAAACGATATAAATAAGAATTCGTTAGTGATGGAAATATAAGAACTCATTGTCTTTATTTTTAAATTGAAAAATAAAACTCTTCAATTTGTTTTCAATCTACTGAAAAATACATATGGGAAAGTATTGAAATTCGTATATTCTTTTGAAATAAATAAATTAAACGAAAAGATATAAATAAGGATTCGTTAGTGATGGAAATATAAGAACTAATTGTCTTTATTTAAAAATGAAATTCTTCAATTTGTTTTCAATCTACTAAAAAATACATATGGGAAAGTATTGAAATTCGTATATTCTTTTGAAATCAATAAAATAAACGAAAAGATATAAATAAGGATTCGTTGTTGATGGAAATATAAGAACACATTGTCTTTATTTAAAAATTGAAAAATAAAACTCTTCAATTTGTTTTCAATCTACTAAAAAATACATATGGGAAAGTATTAAAATTCGTATATTCTTTTGAAATCAATAAAATAAACGAAACGATATAAATAAGAATTCGTTAGTGATGGAAATATAAGAACTCATTGTCTTTTTTTTAAAATTGAAAAATAAAACTCTTCAATTTGTTTTCAATCTACTGAAAAATACATATAGGAAAGTATTGAAATTCGTATATTCTTTTGAAATAAATAAATTAAACGAAAAGATATAAATAAGAATTCGTTAGTGATGGAAATATAAGAACTAATTGTCTTTATTTAAAAATGAAATTCTTCAATTTGTTTTCAATCTACTAAAAAATACATATGGGAAAGTATTGAAATTCGTATATTCTTTTGAAATCAATAAAATAAACGAAAAGATATAAATAAGGATTCGTTGTTGATGGAAATATAAGAACACATTGTCTTTATTTAAAAATTGAAAAATGAATCTTTTCAATTTGTTTTCAATCTACTAAAAAATACATATGGGAAAGTATTGAAATTCGTATATTCTTTTGAAATCAATAAAATAAACGAAAAGATATAAATAAGGATTTGTTGTTGATGGAAATATAAGAACACATTGTCTTTATTTAAAAATTGAAAAATGAATCTCTTCAATTTGTTTTCAATCTACTAAAAAATACATATGGGAAAGTATTGAAATTCGTATCTTCTTTTGAAATCAATAAAATAAACGAAAAGATATAAATAAGGATTCGTTGTTGATGGAAATATAAGAACTCATTGTCTATATTTAAAAAAGAAAAATGAAACTCTTCAATTTGTTTTCAATCTACTAAAAAATACATATGGGAAAGTATTGAAATTCGTATATTCTTTTGAAATCAATAAAATAAACGAAACGATATAAATAAGAATTCGTTAGTGATGGAAATATAAGAACTCATTGTCTTTTTTTAAAAATTGAAAAATGAAACTCTTCAATTTGTTTTCAATCTACTGAAAAATACATATGGGAAAGTATTGAAATTCGTATATTCTTTTGAAATAAATAAATTAAACGAAAAGATATAAATAAGAATTCGTTAGTGATGGAAATATAAGAACTAATTGTCTTTATTTAAAAATGAAATTCTTCAATTTGTTTTCAATCTACTAAAAAATACATATGGGAAAGTATTGAAATTCGTATATTCTTTTGAAATCAATAAAATAAACGAAAAGATATAAATAAGGATTCGTTGTTGATGGAAATATAAGAACTCATTGTCTTTATTTAAAAATTGAAAAATGAAACTCTTCAATTTCTTTTCAATCCACTAAAATATACGTATAGGAAAGTATTGAAATTCGTATTTTCTTTTGAAATCAATAAAATAAACGAAAAGATATAAATAAGAATTCGTTGTTGATGGAAATATAAGAACTCATTGTCTGTATTTAAAAATTGAAAAATGAAACTCTTCAATTTGTTTTCAATCTACTAAAAAATACATATGGGAAAGTATTGAAATTCGTATATTCTTTTGAAATCAATAAAATAAACGAAAAGATATAAATAAGAATTCGTTGTTGATGGAAATATAAGAACTCATTGTCTATATTTAAAAAAATGAAAATGAAACTCTTCAATTTGTTTTCAATCTACTAAAAAATACATATGGGAAAGTATTGAAATTCGTATATTCTTTTGAAATCAATAAAATAAACGAAACGATATAAATAAGAATTCGTTAGTGATGGAAATATAAGAACTCATTGTCTTTTTTTTAAAATTGAAAAATAAAACTCTTCAATTTGTTTTCAATCTACTGAAAAATACATATGGGAAAGTATTGAAATTCGTATATTCTTTTGAAATAAATAAATTAAACGAAAAGATATAAATAAGGATTCGTTAGTGATGGAAATATAAGAACTAATTGTCTTTATTTAAAAATGAAATTCTTCAATTTGTTTTCAATCTACTAAAAAATACATATGGGAAAGTAATGAAATTCGTATATTCTTTTGAAATCAATAAAATAAACGAAAAGATATAAATAAGGATTCGTTGTTGATGGAAATATAAGAACACATTGTCTTTATTTAAAAATTGAAAAATAAAACTCTTCAATTTGTTTTCAATCTACTAAAAAATACATATGGGAAAGTATTGAAATTCGTATATTCTTTTGAAATCAATAAAATAAACGAAACGATATAAATAAGAATTCGTTAGTGATGGAAATATAAGAACTCATTGTCTTTTTTTTTAAATTGAAAAATAAAACTCTTCAATTTGTTTTCAATCTACTGAAAAATACATATAGGAAAGTATTGAAATTCGTATATTCTTTTGAAATAAATAAATTAAACGAAAAGATATAAATAAGAATTCGTTAGTGATGGAAATATAAGAACTCATTGTCTTTATTTAAAAACTGAAAAATGAAATTCTTCATTTTGTTTTCAATCTACTAAAAAATACATATGGGAAAGTATTGAAATTCGTATATTCTTTTGAAATCAATAAAATAAACGAAAAGATATAAATAAGGATTCGTTGTTGATGGAAATATAAGAACACATTGTCTTTATTTAAAAATTGAAAAATGAATCTTTTCAATTTGTTTTCAATCTACTAAAAAATACATATGGGAAAGTATTGAAATTCGTATATTCTTTTGAAATCAATAAAATAAACGAAAAGATATAAATAAGGATTTGTTGTTGATGGAAATATAAGAACACATTGTCTTTATTTAAAAATTGAAAAATGAATCTCTTCAATTTGTTTTCAATCTACTAAAAAATACATATAGGAAAGTATTGAAATTCGTATCTTGTTTTGAAATCAATAAAATAAACGAAAAGATATAAATAAGGATTCGTTGTTGATGGAAATATAAGAACTCATTGTCTATATTTAAAAAAGAAAAATGAAACTCTTCAATTTGTTTTCAATCTACTAAAAAATACATATGGGAAAGTATTGAAATTCGTATATTCTTTTGAAATCAATAAAATAAACGAAACGATATAAATAAGAATTCGTTAGTGATGGAAATATAAGAACTCATTGTCTTTTTTTAAAAATTGAAAAATGAAACTCTTCAATTTGTTTTCAATCTACTGAAAAATACATATGGGAAAGTATTGAAATTCGTATATTCTTTTGAAATAAATAAATTAAACGAAAAGATATAAATAAGAATTCGTTAGTGATGGAAATATAAGAACTAATTGTCTTTATTTAAAAATGAAATTCTTCAATTTGTTTTCAATCTACTAAAAAATACATATGGGAAAGTATTGAAATTCGTATATTCTTTTGAAATCAATAAAATAAACGAAAAGATATAAATAAGGATTCGTTGTTGATGGAAATATAAGAACACATTGTCTTTATTTAAAAATTGAAAAATGAATCTTTTCAATTTGTTTTCAATCTACTAAAAAATACATATGGGAAAGTATTGAAATTCGTATATTCTTTTAAAATCAATAAAATAAACGAAAAGATATAAATAAGGATTTGTTGTTGATGGAAATATAAGAACTCATTGTCTGTATTTAAAAATTGAAAAATGAAACTCTTCAATTTGTTTTCAATCTACTAAAAAATACATATGGGAAAGTATTGAAATTCGTATATTCTTTTGAAATCAATAAAATAAACGAAACGATATAAATAAGAATTCGTTAGTGATGGAAATATAAGAACTCATTGTCTTTTTTTTAAAATTGAAAAATAAAACTCTTCAATTTGTTTTCAATCTACTGAAAAATACATATGGGAAAGTATTGAAATTCGTATATTCTTTTGAAATAAATAAATTAAACGAAAAGATATAAATAAGGATTCGTTAGTGATGGAAATATAAGAACTAATTGTCTTTATTTAAAAATGAAATTCTTCAATTTGTTTTCAATCTACTAAAAAATACATATGGGAAAGTATTGAAATTCGTATATTCTTTTGAAATCAATAAAATAAACGAAAAGATATAAATAAGGATTCGTTGTTGATGGAAATATAAGAACACATTGTCTTTATTTAAAAATTGAAAAATAAAACTCTTCAATTTGTTTTCAATCTACTAAAAAATACATATGGGAAAGTATTGAAATTCGTATATTCTTTTGAAATCAATAAAATAAACGAAACGATATAAATAAGAATTCGTTAGTGATGGAAATATAAGAACTCATTGTCTTTTTTTTAAAATTGAAAAATAAAACTCTTCAATTTGTTTTCAATCTACTGAAAAATACATATTGGAAAGTATTGAAATTCGTATATTCTTTTGAAATAAATAAATTAAACGAAAAGATATAAATAAGAATTCGTTTGTGATGGAAATATAAGAACTAATTGTCTTTATTTAAAAATGAAATTCTTCAATTTGTTTTCAATCTACTAAAAAATACATATGGGAAAGTATTGAAATTCGTATATTCTTTTGAAATCAATAAAATAAACGAAAAGATATAAATAAGGATTTGTTGTTGATGGAAATATAAGAACACATTGTCTTTATTTAAAAATTGAAAAATGAATCTCTTCAATTTGTTTTCAATCTACTAAAAAATACATATGGGAAAGTATTGAAATTCGTATCTTCTTTTGAAATCAATAAAATAAACGAAAAGATATAAATAAGGATTCGTTGTTGATGAAAATATAAGAACTCATTGTCTATATTTAAAAAAGAAAAATGAAACTCTTCAATTTGTTTTCAATCTACTAAAAAATACATATGGGAAAGTATTGAAATTCGTATATTCTTTTGAAATCAATAAAATAAACGAAACGATATAAATAAGAATTCGTTAGTGATGGAAATATAAGAACTCATTGTCTTTTTTTTAAAATTGAAAAATAAAACTCTTCAATTTGTTTTCAATCTACTGAAAAATACATATGGGAAAGTATTGAAATTCGTATATTCTTTTGAAATAAATAAATTAAACGAAAAGATATAAATAAGGATTCGTTAGTGATGGAAATATAAGAACACATTGTCTTTATTTAAAAATGAAATTCTTCAATTTGTTTTCAATCTACTAAAAAATACATATGGGAAAGTATTGAAATTCGTATATTCTTTTGAAATCAATAAAATAAACGAAAAGATATAAATAAGGATTCGTTGTTGATGGAAATATAAGAACACATTGTCTTTATTTAAAAATTGAAAAATAAAACTCTTCAATTTGTTTTCAATCTACTAAAAAATACATAAAGGAAAGTATTGAAATTCGTATATTCTTTTGAAATCAATAAAATAAACGAAACGATATAAATAAGAATTCGTTAGTGATGGAAATATAAGAACTCATTGTCTTTTTTTTAAAATTGAAAAATAAAACTCTTCAATTTGTTTTCAATCTACTGAAAAATACATATAGGAAAGCATTGAAATTCGTATATTCTTTTGAAATAAATAAATTAAACGAAAAGATATAAATAAGAATTCGTTAGTGATGGAAATATAAGAACTAATTGTCTTTATTTAAAAATGAAATTCTTCAATTTGTTTTCAATCTACTAAAAAATACATATGGGAAAGTATTGAAATTCGTATATTCTTTTGAAATCAATAAAATAAACGAAAAGATATAAATAAGGATTCGTTGTTGATGGAAATATAAGAACACATTGTCTTTATTTAAAAATTGAAAAATGAATCTTTTCAATTTGTTTTCAATCTACTAAAAAATACATATGGGAAAGTATTGAAATTCGTATATTCTTTTGAAATCAATAAAATAAACGAAAAGATATAAATAAGGATTTGTTGTTGATGGAAATATAAGAACACATTGTCTTTATTTAAAAATTGAAAAATGAATCTCTTCAATTTGTTTTCAATCTTCTAAAAAATACATATGGGAAAGTATTGAAATTCGTATCTTCTTTTGAAATCAATAAAATAAACGAAAAGATATAAATAAGGATTCGTTGTTGATGGAAATATAAGAACTCATTGTCTATATTTAAAAAAGAAAAATGAAACTCTTCAATTTGTTTTCAATCTACTAAAAAATACATATGGGAAAGTATTGAAATTCGTATATTCTTTTGAAATCAATAAAATAAACGAAACGATATAAATAAGAATTCGTTAGTGATGGAAATATAAGAACTCATTGTCTTTTTTTAAAAATTGAAAAATGAAACTCTTCAATTTGTTTTCAATCTACTGAAAAATACATATGGGAAAGTATTGAAATTCGTATATTCTTTTGAAATAAATAAATTAAACGAAAAGATATAAATAAGAATTCGTTAGTGATGGAAATATAAGAACTAATTGTCTTTATTTAAAAATGAAATTCTTCAATTTGTTTTCAATCTACTAAAAAATACATATGGGAAAGTATTGAAATTCGTATATTCTTTTGAAATCAATAAAATAAACGAAAAGATATAAATAAGGATTCGTTGTTGATGGAAATATAAGAACACATTGTCTTTATTTAAAAATTGAAAAATGAATCTTTTCAATTTGTTTTCAATCTACTAAAAAATACATATGGGAAAGTATTGAAATTCGTATATTCTTTTGAAATCAATAAAATAAACGAAAAGATATAAATAAGGATTTGTTGTTGATGGAAATATAAGAACTCATTGTCTGTATTTAAAAATTGAAAAATGAAACTCTTCAATTTGTTTTCAATCTACTAAAAAATACATATGGGAAAGTATTGAAATTCGTATATTCTTTTGAAATCAATAAAATAAACGAAAAGATATAAATAAGAATTCGTTGTTGATGGAAATATAAGAACTCATTGTCTATATTTAAAAAAAGGAAAATGAAACTCTTCAATTTGTTTTCAATCTACTAAAAAATACATATGGGAAAGTATTGAAATTCGTATATTCTTTTGAAATCAATAAAATAAACGAAACGATATAAATAAGAATTCGTTAGTGATGGAAATATAAGAACTCATTGTCTTTTTTTTAAAATTGAAAAATAAAACTCTTCAATTTGTTTTCAATCTACTGAAAAATACATATGGGAAAGTATTGAAATTCGTATATTCTTTTGAAATAAATAAATTAAACGAAAAGATATAAATAAGGATTCGTTAGTGATGGAAATATAAGAACACATTGTCTTTATTTAAAAATGAAATTCTTCAATTTGTTTTCAATCTACTAAAAAATACATATGGGAAAGTATTGAAATTCGTATATTCTTTTGAAATCAATAAAATAAACGAAAAGATATAAATAAGGATTCGTTGTTGATGGAAATATAAGAACACATTGTCTTTATTTAAAAATTGAAAAATAAAACTCTTCAATTTGTTTTCAATCTACTGAAAAATACATATGGGAAAGTATTGAAATTCGTATATTCTTTTGAAATAAATAAATTAAACGAAAAGATATAAATAAGAATTCGTTAGTGATGGAAATATAAGAACTAATTGTCTTTATTTAAAAATGAAATTCTTCAATTTGTTTTCAATCTACTAAAAAATACATATGGGAAAGTATTGAAATTCGTATATTCTTTTGAAATCAATAAAATAAACGAAAAGATATAAATAAGGATTCGTTGTTGATGGAAATATAAGAACACATTGTCTTTATTTAAAAATTGAAAAATGAATCTTTTCAATTTGTTTTCAATCTACTAAAAAATACATATGGGAAAGTATTGAAATTCGTATATTCTTTTGAAATCAATAAAATAAACGAAAAGAAATAAATAAGGATTTGTTGTTGATGGAAATATAAGAACACATTGTCTTTATTTAAAAATTGAAAAATGAATCTCTTCAATTTGTTTTCAATCTACTAAAAAATACATATGGGAAAGTATTGAAATTCGTATATTCTTTTGAAATCAATAAAATAAACGAAAAGATATAAATAAGGATTCGTTGTTGATGGAAATATAAGAACTCATTGTCTATATTTAAAAAAGAAAAATGAAACTCTTCAATTTGTTTTCAATCTACTAAAAAATACATATGGGAAAGTATTGAAATTCGTATATTCTTTTGAAATCAATAAAATAAACGAAACGATATAAATAAGAATTCGTTAGTGATGGAAATATAAGAACTCATTGTCTTTTTTTAAAAATTGAAAAATGAAACTCTTCAATTTGTTTTCAATCTACTGAAAAATATATATGGGAAAGTATTGAAATTCGTATATTCTTTTGAAATAAATAAATTAAACGAAAAGATATAAATAAGAATTCGTCAGTGATGGAAATATAAGAACTAATTGTCTTTATTTAAAAATGAAATTCTTCAATTTGTTTTCAATCTACTAAAAAATAAATATGGGAAAGTATTGAAATTCGTATATTCTTTTGAAATCAATAAAATAAACGAAAAGATATAAATAAGGATTCGTTGTTGATGGAAATATAAGAACACATTGTCTTTATTTAAAAATTGAAAAATGAATCTTTTCAATTTGTTTTCAATCTACTAAAAAATACATATGGGAAAGTATTGAAATTCGTATATTCTTTTGAAATCAATAAAATAAACGAAAAGATATAAATAAAGATTCGTTAGTGATGGAAATATAAGAACTCATTGTCTATATTTAAAAATTGAAAAATGAAACTCTTCAATTTGTTTTCAATTTACTAAAAAATACATATGGGAAAGTATTGAAATTCGTATATTCTTTTGAAATCAATAAAATAAACGAAAAGATATAAATAAAGATTCGTTAGTGATGGAAATATAAGAACTCATTGTCTATATTTAAAAATTGAAAAATGAAACTCTTCAATTTGTTTTCAATTTACTAAAAAATACATATGGGAAAGTATTGAAATTCGTATATTCTTTTGAAATCAATAAAATAAACGAAAAGATATAAATAAAGATTCGTTAGTGATGGAAATATAAGAACTCATTGTCTATATTTAAAAATTGAAAAATGAAACTCTTCAATTTGTTTTCAATTTACTAAAAAATACATATGGGAAAGTATTGAAATTCGTATATTCTTTTGAAATCAATAAAATAAACGAAACGATATAAATAAGAATTCGTTAATGATGGAAATATAAGAACTCATTGTCTTTATTTAAAAATTGAAAAATGAAACTCTTCAATTTGTTTTCAATCTACTAAAAAATACATATGGGAAAGTATTGAAATTCGTATATTCTTTTGAAATCAATAAAATAAACGAAAAGATATAAATAAGGATTCGTTGTTGATGGAAATATAAGAACTCATTGTCTATATTTAAAAAAAGAAAAATGAAACTCTTCAATTTGTTTTCAATCTACTAAAAAATACATATGGTAAAGTAATGAAATTCGTATATTCTTTTGAAATCAATAAAATAAACGAAACGATATAAATAAGAATTCGTTAGTGATGGAAATATAAGAACACATTGTCTTTATTTAAAAATCGAAAAATGAAACTCTTCAATTTGTTTTCAATCTACTAAAAAATACATATGGGAAAGTATTGAAATTCGTATATTCTTTTGAAATCAATAAAATAAACGAAAAGATATAAATAAGGATTCGTTATTGATGGAAATATAAGAACTCATTGTCTTTATTTAAAAACTAAAAAATGAAACTCTTCAATTTGTTTTCAATCTACTAAAAAATACATACATGAAAGTATTGAAACTCGT
Organism: Ptychoptera albimana; assembly: GCA_961205885.1. NCBI lineage: Eukaryota > Metazoa > Arthropoda > Insecta > Diptera > Ptychopteridae > Ptychoptera > Ptychoptera albimana. Next base: position 17,636,073 of record OY540803.1, on the reverse strand, counting down.
ATATTCTTTTGAAATCAATAAAATAAACGAAAAGATATAAAGAAAGATTCGTTAGTGATGGAAATATAAGAACTCATTGTCTATATTTAAAAATTGAAAAATGAAACTCTTTAATTTGTTTTCAATCTACTAAAAAATACATATGGGAAAGTATTGAAATTCGTATTTTCTTTTGAAATCAATAAAATAAACGAAAAGATATAAATAAGGATTCGTTGTTGATGGAAATATAAGAACTCATTGTCTTTATTTAAAAAAAGAAAAATGAAACTCTTCAATTTGTTTTCAATCTACTAAAAAATACATATGGGAAAGTAATGAAATTCGTATATTCTTTTGAAATCAATAAAATAAACGAAACGATATAAAGAAAGATTCGTTAGTGATGGAAATATAAGAACTCATTGTCTATATTTAAAAAAAGAAAAATGAAACTCTTCAATTTGTTTTCAATCTACTAAAAAATACATATGGGAAAGTAATGAAATTCGTATATTCTTTTGAAATCAATAAAATAAACGAAACGATATAAATAAGAATTCGTTAATGATGGAAATATAAGAACTCATTGTCTTTATTTAAAAATTGAAAAATGAAACTCTTCAATTTGTTTTCAATCTACTAAAAAATACATATGGGAAAGTATTGAAATTCGTATATTCTTTTGAAATCAATAAAATAAACGAAAAGATATAAATAAGGGTTCGTTGTTGATGGAAATATAAGAACTCATTGTCTATATTTAAAAAAAGAAAAATGAAACTCTTCAATTTGTTTTCAATCTACTAAAAAATACATATGGGAAAGTAATGAAATTCGTATATTCTTTTGAAATCAATAAAATAAACGAAACGATATAAATAAGAATTCGTTAGTGATGGAAATATAAGAACACATTGTCTTTATTTAAAAATCGAAAAATGAAACTCTTCAATTTGTTTTCAATCTACTAAAAAATACATATGGGAAAGTATTGAAATTCGTATATTCTTTTGAAATAAATAAATTAAACGAAAAGATATAAATAAGAATTCGTTAGTGATGGAAATATAAGAACTCATTGTCTTTATTTAAAAATTGAAAAATGAAACTCTTCAATTTGTTTTCAATCTACTAAAAAATACATATGAGAAAGTATTGAAATTCGTATATTCTTTTAAAATCAATAACATAAACGAAAAGATATAAATAAGAATTCGTTAGTGATGGAAATATAAGAACTAATTGTCTTTATTTAAAAATGAAATTCTTCAATTTGTTTTCAATCTACTAAAAAATACATATGGGAAAGTATTGAAATTCGTATATTCTTTTGAAATCAATAAAATAAACGAAAAGATATAAATAAGGATTCGTTGTTGATGGAAATATAAGAACACATTGTCTTTATTTAAAAATTGAAAAATGAATCTTTTCAATTTGTTTTCAATCTACTAAAAAATACATATGGGAAAGTATTGAAATTCGTATATTCTTTTGAAATCAATAAAATAAACGAAAAGATATAAATAAGGATTTGTTGTTGATGGAAATATAAGAACACATTGTCTTTATTTAAAAATTGAAAAATGAATCTCTTCAATTTGTTTTCAATCTACTAAAAAATACATATGGGAAAGTATTGAAATTCGTATCTTCTTTTGAAATCAATAAAATAAACGAAAAGATATAAATAAGGATTCGTTGTTGATGGAAATATAAGAACTCATTGTCTATATTTAAAAAAGAAAAATGAAACTCTTCAATTTGTTTTCAATCTACTAAAAAATACATATGGGAAAGTATTGAAATTCGTATATTCTTTTGAAATCAATAAAATAAACGAAACGATATAAATAAGAATTCGTTAGTGATGGAAATATAAGAACTCATTGTCTTTTTTTAAAAATTGAAAAATGAAACTCTTCAATTTGTTTTCAATCTACTGAAAAATACATATGGGAAAGTATTGAAATTCGTATATTCTTTTGAAATCAATAAAATAAACGAAAAGATATAAATAAGGATTCGTTAGTGATGGAAATATAAGAACTCATTGTCTATATTTAAAAAAAAAAATGAAACTCTTCAATTTGTTTTCAATCTACTAAAAAATACACATGGGAAAGTATTGAAATTCGTATATTCTTTTGAAATCAATAAAATAAACGAAAAGATACAAATAAAGATTCGTTAGTGATGGAAATATAAGAACTCATTGTCTTTATTTAAAAAAAAAATGAAACTCTTCAATTTGTTTTCAATCTACTAAAATATACATATAGTAAAGTATTGAAATTCGTATATTCTTTTGAAATCAATAAAATAAACGAAAAGATATAAATAAGGATTCGTTATTGATGGAAATATAAGAACTCATTGTCTGTATTTAAAAATTGAAAAATAATACCTTTTAATTTGTTTTCAATCTACTAAAAAATACATATGGGGAATTATTGAAATTCGTATATTCTTTTGAAATCAATAAAATAAACGAAAAGATATAAATAAAGATTCGTTGTTGATGAAAATATAAGAACTCATTGTCTATATTTAAAAAAAGAAAAATGAAACTCTTCAATTTGTTTTCAATCTACTAAAAAATACATATGGGAAAGTATTGAAATTCGTATATTCTTTTGAAATCAATAAAATAAACGAAAAGATATAAATAAGGATTCGTTGTTGATGGAAATATAAGAATACATTGTCTTTATTTAAAAATTGAAAAATGAAACTCTTCAATTTGTTTTCAATCTACTAAAAAATACATATGGGAAAGTATTGAAATTCGTATATTCTTTTGAAATCAATAAAATAAACGAAAAGATATAAATAAGGATTCGTTGTTGATGGAAATATAAGAACTCATTGTCTATATTTAAAAATTGAAAAATGAAACTCTTCAATTTGTTTTCAATCTACTAAAAAATACATATGGGAAAGTATTGAAATTCGTATATTCTTTTGAAATCAATAAAATAAACGAAAAGATATAAATAAAGATTCGTTAGTGATGGAAATATAAGAACTCATTGTCTATATTTAAAAATTGAAAAATGAAACTCTTCAATTTGTTTTCAATTTACTAAAAAATACATATGGGAAAGTATTGAAATTCGTATATTCTTTTGAAATCAATAAAATAAACGAAAAGATATAAATAAAGATTCGTTGTTGATGGAAATATAAGAACTCATTGTCTATATTTAAAAAAAGAAAAATGAAACTCTTCAATTTGTTTTCAATCTACTAAAAAATACATATGGGAAAGTAATGAAATTCGTATATTCTTTTGAAATCAATAAAATAAACGAAACGATATAAATAAGAATTCGTTAATGATGGAAATATAAGAACTCATTGTCTTTATTTAAAAATTGAAAAATGAAACTCTTCAATTTGTTTTCAATCTACTAAAAAATACATATGGGAAAGTATTGAAATTCGTATATTCTTTTGAAATCAATAAAATAAACGAAAAGATATAAATAAGGATTCGTTGTTGATGGAAATATAAGAACTCATTGTCTATATTTAAAAAAAGAAAAATGAAACTCTTCAATTTGTTTTCAATCTACTAAAAAATACATATGGGAAAGTAATGAAATTCGTATATTCTTTTGAAATCAATAAAATAAACGAAACGATATAAATAAGAATTCGTTAGTGATGGAAATATAAGAACACATTGTCTTTATTTAAAAATCGAAAAATGAAACTCTTCAATTTGTTTTCAATCTACTAAAAAATACATATGGGAAAGTATTGAAATTCGTATATTCTTTTGAAATCAATAAAATAAACGAAAAGATATAAATAAGGATTCGTTATTGATGGAAATATAAGAACTCATTGTCTTTATTTAAAAACTAAAAAATGAAACTCTTCAATTTGTTTTCAATCTACTAAAAAATACATACATGAAAGTATTGAAACTCGTATATTCTTTTGAAATCAATAAAATAAACGAAAAGATATAAAGAAAGATTCGTTAGTGATGGAAATATAAGAACTCATTGTCTATATTTAAAAATTGAAAAATGAAACTCTTTAATTTGTTTTCAATCTACTAAAAAATACATATGAAAAAGTATTGAAATTCGTATATTCTTTTGAAATCAATAAAATAAACGAAAAGATATAAATAAGGATTCGTTGTTGATGGAAATATAAGAACTCATTGTCTATATTTAAAAAAAGAAAAATGAAACTCTTCAATTTGTTTTCAATCTACTAAAAAATACATATGGGAAAGTAATGAAATTCGTATATTCTTTTGAAATCAATAAAATAAACGAAACGATATAAAGAAAGATTCGTTAGTGATGGAAATATAAGAACTCATTGTCTATATTTAAAAAAAGAAAAATGAAACTCTTCAATTTGTTTTCAATCTACTAAAAAATACATATGGGAAAGTAATGAAATTCGTATATTCTTTTGAAATCAATAAAATAAACGAAACGATATAAATAAGAATTCGTTAATGATGGAAATATAAGAACTCATTGTCTTTATTTAAAAATTGAAAAATGAAACTCTTCAATTTGTTTTCAATCTACTAAAAAATACATATGGGAAAGTATTGAAATTCGTATATTCTTTTGAAATCAATAAAATAAACGAAAAGATATAAATAAGGGTTCGTTGTTGATGGAAATATAAGAACTCATTGTCTATATTTAAAAAAAGAAAAATGAAACTCTTCAATTTGTTTTCAATCTACTAAAAAATACATATGGGAAAGTAATGAAATTCGTATATTCTTTTGAAATCAATAAAATAAACGAAACGATATAAATAAGAATTCGTTAGTGATGGAAATATAAGAACACATTGTCTTTATTTAAAAATCGAAAAATGAAACTCTTCAATTTGTTTTCAATCTACTAAAAAATACATATGGGAAAGTATTGAAATTCGTATATTCTTTTGAAATCAATAAAATAAACGAAAAGATATAAATAAGGATTCGTTGTTGATGGAAATATAAGAACTCATTGTCTATATTAAAAAAAAGAAAAATGAAACTCTTCAATTTGTTTTCAATCTACTAAAAAATACATATGGGAAAGTATTGAAATTCGTATATTCTTTTGAAATCAATAAAATAAACGAAAAGATATAAATAAGAATTCGTTAGTGATGGAAATATAAGAACTCATTGTCTTTATTTAAAAATTGAAAAATGAATCTTTTCAATTTGTTTTCAATCTACTAAAAAATACATATGGGAAAGTATTGAAATTCGTATATTCTTTTGAAATCAATAAAATAAACTAAAAGATATAAATAAAGATTCGTTGTTGATGGAAATATAAGAACATATTGTCTTTATTTAAAAATTGAAAAATTAAACTCTTCAATTTGTTTTCAATCTACTAAAAAATACATATGGGAAAGTATTGAAATTCGTATATTCTTTTGAAATCAATAAAATAAACGAAAAGATATAAATAAGGATTCGTTGTTGATGGAAATATAAGAACACATTGTCTTTATTTAAAAATTGAAAAATGAAACTCTTCAATTTGTTTTCAATCTACTAAAAAATACATATGGGAAAGTATTGAAATTCGTATATTCTTTTGAAATCAATAAAATAAACGAAAAGATATAAATAAGGATTCGTTGTTGATGGAAATATAAGAACTCATTGTCTATATTTAAAAAAAGAAAAATGAAACTCTTCAATTTGTTTTCAATCTACTAAAAAATACATATGGGAAAGTATTGAAATTCGTATTTTCTTTTGAAATCAATAAAATAAACGAAAAGATATAAATAAGAATTTGTTATTGATGGAAATATAAGAACTCATTGTCTGTATTTAAAAATTGAAAAATAAAACCCTTCAATTTGTTTTCAATCTACTAAAAAATACATATGGGGAATTATTGAAATTCGTATATTCTTTTGAAATCAATAAAATAAACGAAAAGATATAAATAAGGATTCGTTGTTGATGGAAATATAAGAACTCATTGTCTATATTTAAAAATTGAAAAATGAAACTCTTCAATTTGTTTTCAATCTACTAAAAAATACATATGGGAAAGTATTGAAATTCGTATATTCTTTTGAAATCAATAAAATAAACGAAAAGATATAAATAAGGATTCGTTGTTGATGGAAATATAAGAACACATTGTCTTTATTTAAAAATTGAAAAATGAAACTCTTCAATTTGTTTTCAATCTACTAAAAAATACATATGGGAAAGTATTGAAATTCGTATATTCTTTTGAAATCAATAAAATAAACGAAAAGATATAAATAAGGATTCGTTGTTGATGGAAATATAAGAACTCATTGTCTATATTAAAAAAAAGAAAAATGAAACTCTTCAATTTGTTTTCAATCTACTAAAAAATACATATGGGAAAGTATTGAAATTCGTATATTCTTTTGAAATCAATAAAATAAACGAAAAGATATAAATAAGAATTCGTTAGTGATGGAAATATAAGAACTCATTGTCTTTATTTAAAAATTGAAAAATGAATCTTTTCAATTTGTTTTCAATCTACTAAAAAATACATATGGGAAAGTATTGAAATTCGTATATTCTTTTGAAATCAATAAAATAAACTAAAAGATATAAATAAAGATTCGTTGTTGATGGAAATATAAGAACATATTGTCTTTATTTAAAAATTGAAAAATTAAACTCTTCAATTTGTTTTCAATCTACTAAAAAATACATATGGGAAAGTATTGAAATTCGTATATTATTTAGAAATCAATAAAATAAACGAAAAGATATAAATAAGAATTCGTTAGTGATGGAAATATAAGAACTCATTGTCTTTATTTAAAAATTGAAAAATGAAACTCTTCAATTTGTTTTCAATCTACTAAAAAATACATATGGGAAAGTATTGAAATTCGTATATTCTTTTGAAATCAATAAAATAAACGAAAAGATATAAATAAGGATTCGTTGTTGATGGAAATATAAGAACACATTGTCTTTATTTAAAAATTGAAAAATGAAACTCTTCAATTTGTTTTCAATCTACTAAAAAATACATATGGGAAAGTATTGAAATTCGTATATTCTTTTGAAATCAATAAAATAAACGAAAAGATATAAATAAGGATTCGTTGTTGATGGAAATATAAGAACTCATTGTCTATATTTAAAAAAAGAAAAATGAAACTCTTCAATTTGTTTTCAATCTACTAAAAAATACATATGGGAAAGTATTGAAATTCGTATTTTCTTTTGAAATCAATAAAATAAACGAAAAGATATAAATAAGAATTTGTTATTGATGGAAATATAAGAACTCATTGTCTGTATTTAAAAATTGAAAAATAAAACCCTTCAATTTGTTTTCAATCTACTAAAAAATACATATGGGGAATTATTGAAATTCGTATATTCTTTTGAAATCAATAAAATAAACGAAAAGATATAAATAAGGATTCGTTGTTGATGGAAATATAAGAACTCATTGTCTACATTTAAAAAAGAAAAATGAAACTCTTCAATTTGTTTTCAATCTACTAAAAAATACATATAGGAAAGTATTGAAATTCGTATATTCTTTTGAAATCAATAAAATAAACGAAAAGATATAAATAAAGATTCGTTAGTGATGGAAATATAAGAACTCATTGTCTATATTTAAAAATTGAAAAATGAAACTCTTCAATTTGTTTTCAATTTACTAAAAAATACATATGGGAAAGTATTGAAATTCGTATATTCTTTTGAAATCAATAAAATAAACGAAAAGATATTAATAAAGATTCGTTAGTGATGGAAATATAAGAACTCATTGTCTATATTTAAAAATTGAAAAATGAAACTCTTCAATTTGTTTTCAATCTACTAAAAAATACATATGGGAAAGTATTGAAATTCGTATATTCTTTTGAAATCAATAAAATAAACGAAAAGATATAAATAAGGATTCGTTGTTGATGGAAATATAAGAACTCATTGTCTATATTTAAAAAAAGAAAAATGAAACTCTTCAATTTGTTTTCAATCTACTAAAAAATACACATGGGAAAGTATTGAAATTCGTATATTCTTTTGAAATCAAGAAAATAAACGAAAAGATATTAATAAAGATTCGTTAGTGATGGAAATATAAGAACTCATTGTCTATATTTAAAAATTGAAAAATGAAACTCTTCAATTTGTTTTCAATCTACTAAAAAATACATATGGGAAAGTATTGAAATTCGTATATTCTTTTGAAATCAATAAAATAAACGAAAAGATATAAATAAGAATTCGTTATTGATGGAAATATAAGAACTCATTGTCTTTATTTAAAAAAAGAAAAATGAAACTCTTCAATTTGTTTTCAATCTACTAAAAAATACATATGGGAAAGTATTGAAATTCGTATTTTCTTTTGAAATCAATAAAATAAACGAAAAGATATAAATAAGAATTTGTTATTGATGGAAATATAAGAACTCATTGTCTGTATTTAAAAATTGAAAAATAAAACCCTTCAATTTGTTTTCAATCTACTAAAAATACATATGGGGAATTATTGAAATTCATATATTCTTTTGAAATCAATAAAATAAACGAAAAGATATAAATAAGAATTCGTTAGTGATGGAAATATAAGAACTCATTGTCTTTATTTAAAAATTGAAAAATGAAACTCTTCAATTTGTTTTCAATCTACTAAAAAATACATATAGGAAAGTATTGAAATTCGTATATTCTTTTGAAATCAATAAAATAAACGAAAATATATAAATAAAGATTCGTTAGTGATGGAAATATAAGAACTCATTGTCTATATTTAAAAATTGAAAAATGAAACTCTTCAATTTGTTTTCAATTTACTAAAAAATACATATGGGAAAGTATTGAAATTCGTATATTCTTTTGAAATCAATAAAATAAACGAAAAGATATAAATAAAGATTCGTTGTTGATGGAAATATAAGAACTCATTGTCTATATTTAAAAAAAGAAAAATGAAACTCTTCAATTTGTTTTCAATCTACTAAAAAATACATATGGGAAAGTAATGAAATTCGTATATTCTTTTGAAATCAATAAAATAATCGAAACGATATAAATAAGAATTCGTTAATGATGGAAATATAAGAACTCATTGTCTTTATTTAAAAATTGAAAAATGAAACTCTTCAATTTGTTTTCAATCTACTAAAAAATACATATGGGAAAGTATTGAAATTCGTATATTCTTTTGAAATCAATAAAATAAACGAAAAGATATAAATAAGGATTCGTTGTTGATGGAAATATAAGAACTCATTGTCTATATTTAAAAAAAGAAAAATAAAACTCTTCAATTTGTTTTCAATCTACTAAAAAATACATATGGGAAAGTAATGAAATTCGTATATTCTTTTGAAATCAATAAAATAAACGAAACGATATAAATAAGAATTCGTTAATGATGGAAATATAAGAACTCATTGTCTTTATTTAAAAATTGAAAAATGAAACTCTTCAATTTGTTTTCAATCTACTAATAAATACATATGGGAAAGTATTGAAATTCGTATATTCTTTTGAAATCAATAAAATAAACGAAAAGATATAAATAAGGATTCGTTGTTGATGGAAATATAAGAACACATTGTCTTTATTTAAAAATTGAAAAATGAAACTCTTCAATTTGTTTTCAATCTACTAAAAAATACATATGGGAAAGTATTGAAATTCGTATATTCTTTTGAAATCAATAAAATAAACGAAAAGATATAAATAAAGATTCGTTAGTGATGGAAATATAAGAACTCATTGTCTATATTTAAAAAAAAAAAATGAAACTCTTCAATTTGTTTTCAATCTACTAAAAAATACATATGGGAAAGTATTGAAATTCGTATATTCTTTTGAAATCAATAAAATAAACGAAAAGATATAAATAAGAATTCGTTAGTGATGGAAATATAAGAACTCATTGTCTTTATTTAAAAATTGAAAAATGAAACTCTTCAATTTGTTTTCAATCTACTAAAAAATACATATGGGAAAGTATTGAAATTCGTATATTCTTTTGAAATCAATAAAATAAACGAAAAGATATAAATAAGAATTCGTTGGTGATGGAAATATAGGAACTCATTGTCTATATTTAAAAAAAGAAAAATGAAACTCTTCAATTTGTTTTCAATCTACTAAAAAATACATATAAGAAAGTATTGAAATTCGTATATTCTTTTGAAATCAATAAAATAAACGACAAGATATAAATAAGGATTCGTTGGTGATGGAAACATAAGGACTTATTGTCTGAATTTAAATATAATAAAAATATAACTCTGCGATTACTTTCAATATACTTAAAAAAAACATATGGGAAAGTATTGAAATTCGTATATTATTTAGAAATCAATAAAATAAACGAAAAGATATAAATAAGAATTCGTTAGTGATGGAAATATAAGAACTCATTGTCTTTATTTAAAAATTGAAATATGAAACTCTACAATTTGTTTTCAATCTACTAAAAAATACACATGGGAAAGTATTGAAATTCGTATATTCTTTTGAAATCAATAAAATAAACGAAAAGATATAAATAAGGATTCGTTGTTGATGGAAATATAAGAACACATTGTCTTTATTTAAAAATTGAAAAATGAAACTCTTCAATTTGTTTTCAATCTACTAAAAAATACATATGGGAAAGTATTGAAATTCGTATATTTTTTTGAAATCAATAAAATAAACGAAAAGATATAAATAAGGATTCGTTGTTGATGGAAATATAAGAACTCATTGTCTATATTTAAAAAAAGAAAAATGAAACTCTTCAATTTGTTTTCAATCTACTAAAAAATACACATGGGAAAGTATTGAAATTCGTATATTCTTTTGAAATCAATAAAATAAACGAAACGATATAAATTAGAATTCGTTAATGATGGAAATATAAGAACTCATTGTCTTTATTTAAAAATTGAAAAATGAAACTCTTCAATTTGTTTTCAATCTACTAATAAATACATATGGGAAAGTATTGAAATTCGTATATTCTTTTGAAATCAATAAAATAAACGAAAAGATATAAATAAGGATTCGTTGTTGATGGAAATATAAGAACACATTGTCTTTATTTAAAAATTGAAAAATGAAACTCTTCAATTTGTTTTCAATCTACTAAAAAATACATATGGGAAAGTATTGAAATTCGTATATTCTTTTGAAATCAATAAAATAAACGAAAAGATATAAATAAAGATTCGTTAGTGATGGAAATATAAGAACTCATTGTCTATATTTAAAAAAAAAAAATGAAACTCTTCAATTTGTTTTCAATCTACTAAAAAATACATATGGGAAAGTATTGAAATTCGTATATTCTTTTGAAATCAATAAAATAAACGAAAAGATATAAATAAGAATTCGTTAGTGATGGAAATATAAGAACTCATTGTCTTTATTTAAAAATTGAAAAATGAAACTCTTCAATTTGTTTTCAATCTACTAAAAAATACATATGGGAAAGTATTGAAATTCGTATATTCTTTTGAAATCAATAAAATAAACGAAAAGATATAAATAAGAATTCGTTGGTGATGGAAATATAGGAACTCATTGTCTATATTTAAAAAAAGAAAAATGAAACTCTTCAATTTGTTTTCAATCTACTAAAAAATACATATAAGAAAGTATTGAAATTCGTATATTCTTTTGAAATCAATAAAATAAACGACAAGATATAAATAAGGATTCGTTGGTGATGGAAACATAAGGACTTATTGTCTGAATTTAAATATAATAAAAATATAACTCTGCGATTACTTTCAATATACTTAAAAAAAACATATGGGAAAGTATTGAAATTCGTATATTATTTAGAAATCAATAAAATAAACGAAAAGATATAAATAAGAATTCGTTAGTGATGGAAATATAAGAACTCATTGTCTTTATTTAAAAATTGAAATATGAAACTCTACAATTTGTTTTCAATCTACTAAAAAATACACATGGGAAAGTATTGAAATTCGTATATTCTTTTGAAATCAATAAAATAAACGAAAAGATATAAATAAGGATTCGTTGTTGATGGAAATATAAGAACACATTGTCTTTATTTAAAAATTGAAAAATGAAACTCTTCAATTTGTTTTCAATCTACTAAAAAATACATATGGGAAAGTATTGAAATTCGTATATTTTTTTGAAATCAATAAAATAAACGAAAAGATATAAATAAGGATTCGTTGTTGATGGAAATATAAGAACTCATTGTCTATATTTAAAAAAAGAAAAATGAAACTCTTCAATTTGTTTTCAATCTACTAAAAAATACACATGGGAAAGTATTGAAATTCGTATATTCTTTTGAAATCAATAAAATAAACGAAAAGATATTAATAAAGATTCGTTAGTGATGGAAATATAAGAACACATTGTCTATATTTAAAAATTGAAAAATGAAACTCTTCAATTTGTTTTCAATCTACTAAAAAATACATATGGGAAAGTATTGAAATTCGTATATTCTTTTGAAATCAATAAAATAAACGAAAAGATATAAATAAGAATTCGTTATTGATGGAAATATAAGAACTCATTGTCTTTATTTAAAAAAAGAAAAATGAAACTCTTCAATTTGTTTTCAATCTACTAAAAAATACATATGGGAAAGTATTGAAATTCGTATTTTCTTTTGAAATCAATAAAATAAACGAAAAGATATTAATAAGAATTTGTTATTTATGGAAATATAAGAACTCATTGTCTGTATTTAAAAATTGAAAAATAAAACCCTTCAATTTGTTTTCAATCTACTAAAAAATACATATGGGGAATTATTGAAATTCGTATATTCTTTTGAAATCAATAAAATAAACGAAAAGATATAAATAAGGATTCGTTGTTGATGGAAATATAAGAACTCATTGTCTACATTTAAAAAAGAAAAATGAAACTCTTCAATTTGTTTTCAATCTACTAAAAAATACATATGGGAAAGTATTGAAATTCGTATATTCTTTTGAAATCAATAAAATAAACGAAAAGATATAAATAAGGATTCGTTGTTGATGGAAATATAAGAACACATTGTCTTTATTTAAAAATTGAAAAATGAAACTCTTCAATTTGTTTTCAATCTACTAATAAATACATATGGGAAAGTATTGAAATTCGTATATTCTTTTGAAATCAATAAAATAAACGAAAAGATATAAATAAGGATTCGTTGTTGATGGAAATATAAGAACTCATTGTCTGTATTTAAAAATTGAAAAATAAAACCCTTCAATTTGTTTTCAATCTACTAAAAAATACATATGGGGAATTATTGAAATTCGTATATTCTTTTGAAATCAATAAAATAAACGAAAAGATATAAATAAGGATTCGTTGTTGATGGAAATATAAGAACTCATTGTCTATATTTAAAAAAAAAAAAATGAAACTCTTCAATTTGTTTTCAATCTACTAAAAAATACACATGGGAAAGTATTGAAATTCGTATATTCTTTTGAAATCAATAAAATAAACGAAAAGATATTAATAAAGATTCGTTAGTGATGGAAATATAAGAACTCATTGTCTATATTTAAAAAAAAAAATGAAACTCTTCAATTTGTTTTCAATCTACTAAAATATACATATGGGAAAGTATTGAAATTCGTATATTCTTTTGAAATCAATAAAATAAACGAAAAGATATATATAAGGATTCGTTGTTGATGGAAATATAAGAACTCATTGTCTTTATTTAAAAATTGAAAAATGAAACTCTTCAATTTATTTTCAATCTACTAAAAAAGACATATGGGAAAGTATTGAAATTCGTATATTCTTTTGAAATCAATAAAATAAATGAAAAGATATAAATAAGGATTCGTTGTTGATGGAAATATAAGAACTCATTGTCTATATTTAAAAAAAGAAAAATGAAACTCTTCAATTTGTTTTCAATCTACTAAAAAATACATATGGGAAAGTAATGAAATTCGTATATTCTTTTGAAATCAGTAAAATAAACGAAACGATATAAATAAGAATTCGTTAGTGATGGAAATATAAGAACTCATTGTCTTTATTTAAAAATCGAAAAATGAAACTCTTCAATTTGTTTTCAATCTACTAAAAAATACATATGGGAAAGTATTGAAATTCGTATATTCTTTTGAAATCAATAAAATAAACGAAAAGATATAAAAAAGGATTCGTTATTGATGGAAATATAAGAACTCATTGTCTACATTTAAAAAAGAAAAATGAAACTCTTCAATTTGTTTTCAATCTACTAAAAAATACATATGGGAAAGTATTGAAATTCGTATATTCTTTTGAAATCAATAAAATAAACGAAAAGATATAAATAAGGATTCGTTGTTGATGGAAATATAAGAACACATTGTCTTTATTTAAAAATTGAAAAATGAAACTCTTCAATTTGTTTTCAATCTACTAATAAATACATATGGGAAAGTATTGAAATTCGTATATTCTTTTGAAATCAATAAAATAAACGAAAAGATATAAATAAGGATTCGTTGTTGATGGAAATATAAGAACACATTGTCTTTATTTAAAAATTGAAAAATGAAACTCTTCAATTTGTTTTCAATCTACTAAAAAATACATATGGGAAAGTATTGAAATTCGTATATTCTTTTGAAATCAATAAAATAAACGAAAAGATATAAATAAAGATTCGTTAGTGATGGAAATATAAGAACTCATTGTCTATATTTAAAAAAAAAAATGAAACTCTTCAATTTGTTTTCAATCTACTAAAAAATACATATGGGAAATTAATGAAATTCGTATATTCTTTTGAAATCAATAAAATAAACGAAACGATATAAATAAGGATTCGTTGTTGATGGAAATATAAGAACACATTGTCTTTATTTAAAAATTGAAAAATGAAACTCTTCAATTTGTTTTCAATCTACTAATAAATACATATGGGAAAGTATTGAAATTCGTATATTCTTTTGAAATCAATAAAATAAACGAAAAAATATAAATAAGAATTCGTTATTGATGGAAATATAAGAACTCATTGTCTATATATAAAAAAAAGAAAAATGAAACTCTTCAATTTGTTTTCAATCTACTAAAAAATACATATGGGAAAGTATTGAAATTCGTATATTCTTTTGAAATCAATAAAATAAACGAAAAGATATAAATAAAGATTCGTTAGTGATGGAAATATAAGAACTCATTGTCTATATTTAAAAAAAAAATGAAACTCTTCAATTTGTTTTCAATCTACTAAAATATACATATGGGAAAGTATTGAAATTCGTATATTCTTTTGAAATCAATAAAATAAACGAAAAGATATATATAAGGATTCGTTGTTGATGGAAATATAAGAACTCATTGTCTTTATTTAAAAATTGAAAAATGAAACTCTTCAATTTGTTTTCAATCTACTAAAAAAGACATATGGGAAAGTATTGAAATTCGTATATTCTTTTGAAATCAATAAAATAAACGAAAAGATATAAATAAGGATTCGTTGTTGATGGAAATATAAGAACTCATTGTCTATATTAAAAAAAGAAAAATGAAACTCTTCAATTTGTTTTCAATCTACTAAAAAATACATATGGGAAAGTAATGAAATTCGTATATTCTTTTGAAATCAATAAAATAAACGAAACGATATAAATAAGAATTCGTTAGTGATGGAAATATAAGAACTCATTGTCTTTATTTAAAAATTGAAAAATGAAACTCTTCAATTTGTTTTCAATCTACTAAAAAATACATATGGGAAAGTATTGAAATTCGTATATTCTTTTGAAATCAATAAAATAAACGAAAAGATATAAATAAGAATTCGTTGTTGATGGAAATATAAGAACTCATTGTCTATATTAAAAAAAAGAAAAATGAAACTCTTCAATTTGTTTTCAATCTACTATAAAATATATATGGGAAAGTAATTAAATTCGTATATTCTTTTGAAATCAATAAAATTAACGAAACGATATAAATAAGAATTCGTTAGTGATGGAAATATAAGAACTCATTGTCTTTATTTAAAAATTGAAAAATGAATCTCTTCAATTTGTTTTCAATCTACTAAAAAATACATATGGGAAAGTATTGAAATTCGTATATTCTTTTGAAATCAATAAAATAAACGAAAAGATATAAATAAGGATTCGTTGTTGATGGAAATATAAGAACTCATTGTCTATATTTAAAAATTGAAAATTGAATCTCTTCAATTTGTTTTCAATCTACTAAAAAATATATATGGGAAAGTAATTAAATTCGTATATTCTTTTGAAATCAATAAAATTAACGAAACGATATAAATAAGAATTCGTTAGTAATGGAAATATAAGAACTCATTGTCTTTATTTAAAAATTGAAAAATGAAACTCTTCAATTTGTTTTCAATCTACTAAAAAATACATATGGGAAAGTATTGAAATTCGTATATTCTTTTGAAATCAATAAAATAAACGAAAAGATATAAATAAGGATTCGTTGTTGATGGAAATATAAGAACTCATTGTCTATATTAAAAAAAAGAAAAATGAAACTCTTCAATTTGTTTTCAATCTACTAAAAAATATATATGGGAAAGTAATTAAATTCGTATATTCTTTTGAAATCAATAAAATTAACGAAACGATATAAATAAGAATTCGTTAGTGATGGAAATATAAGAACTCATTGTCTTTATTTAAAAATTGAAAAATGAATCTCTTCAATTTGTTTTCAATCTACTAAAAAATACATATGGGAAAGTTTTGAAATTCGTATATTCTTTTGAAATCAATAAAATAAACGAAAAGATATAAAGAAAGATTCGTTGTTGATGGAAATATAAGAACTCATTGTCTATATTTAAAAAAAGAAAAATTAAACTCTTCAATTTGTTTTCAATCTACTAAAAAATACATATGGGAAAGTATTGAAATTCGTATATTCTTTTGAAATCAATAAAATTAACGAAACGATATAAATAAGAATTCGTTAGTGATGGAAATATAAGAACTCATTGTCTTTATTTAAAAATTGAAAAATGAATCTCTTCAATTTGTTTTCAATCTACTAAAAAATACATATGGGAAAGTATTGAAATTCGTATATTCTTTTGAAATCAATAAAATAAACGAAAAGATATAAATAAGGATTCGTTGTTGATGGAAATATAAGAACATATTGTCTTTATTTAAAAATTGAAAAATGAAACTCTTCAATTTGTTTTCAATTTACTAAAAAATACATATGGGAAAGTATTGAAATTCGTATATTCTTTTTAAATCAATAAAATAAACGAAAAGATATAAATAAGAATTCGTTAGTGATGGAAATATAAGAACTCATTGTCTTTATTTAAAAATTGAAAAATGAAACTCTTCAATTTGTTTTCAATCTACTAAAAATTACATATGGGAAAGTATTGAAATTCGTATATTCTTTTGAAATCAATAAAATAAACGAAAAGATATAAATAAGAATTCGTTGGTGATGGAAATATAGAAACTCATTGTCTGTAAATAAAATGATTTAATATGATACTCTGCAATTTATTTTCAATCTACTAAAATATACATATAGGAAAGTATTGAAATTCGTATATTCTTTTGAAATCAATAAAATAAACGAAAAGATATAAATAAGAATTCGTTGGTGATAGAAATATAAGAACTCATTGTCTTTATTTAAAAATTGAAAAATGAAACTCTTCAATTTGTTTTCAATCTTCTAAAAAATACATATGGGAAAGTATTGAAATTCGTATATTCTTTTGAAATCAATAAAATAAACGAAAAGATATAAAGAAAGATTCGTTGTTGATGGAAATATAAGAACTCATTGTCTATATTTAAAAAAAGAAAAATTAAACTCTTCAATTTGTTTTCAATCTACTAAAAAATACATATGGGAAAGTATTGAAATTCGTATATTCTTTTGAAATCAATAAAATTAACGAAACGATATAAATAAGAATTCGTTAGTGATGGAAATATAAGAACTCATTGTCTTTATTTAAAAATTGAAAAATGAATCTCTTCAATTTGTTTTCAATCTACTAAAAAATACATATGGGAAAGTATTGAAATTCGTATATTCTTTTGAAATCAATAAAATAAACGAAAAGATATAAATAAGGATTCGTTGTTGATGGAAATATAAGAACATATTGTCTTTATTTAAAAATTGAAAAATGAAACTCTTCAATTTGTTTTCAATTTACTAAAAAATACATATGGGAAAGTATTGAAATTCGTATATTCTTTTGAAATCAATAAAATAAACGAAAAGATATAAATAAGAATTCGTTGTTGATGGAAATATAAGAACTCATTGTCTTTATTTAAAAATTGAAAAATGAAACTCTTCAATTTGTTTTCAATCTACTAAAAATTACATATGGGAAAGTATTGAAATTCGTATATTCTTTTGAAATCAATAAAATAAACGAAAAGATATAAATAAGAATTCGTTGGTGATGGAAATATAGAAACTCATTGTCTATATTAAAAAAAAGAAAAATGAAACTCTTCAATTTGTTTTCAATCTACTAAAAAATACATATGGGAAAGTATTGAAATTCGTATATTCTTTTGAAATCAATAAAATAAACGAAAAGATATAAATAAGAATTCGTTGGTGATGGAAACATAAGGACTTATTGTCTGAATTTAAATAAAATAAAAATATAACGCTGCGATTACGTTCAATATACTTAAAAAAAACATATGGGAAAGTATTGAAATTCGTATATTATTTAGAAATCAATAAAATAAATGAAAAGATATAAATAAGGATTCGTTAGTGATGGAAATATAAGAACTCATTGTCTTTATTTAAAAATTGAAAAATGAAACTCTTCAATTTGTTTTCAATCTACTAAAAAATACATATGGGAAAGTATTGAAATTCGTATATTCTTTTGAAATCAATAAAATAAACAAAAAGATATAAATAAGAATTCGTTGGTGATGGAAATATAAGAACTCATTGTCTTTATTTAAAAATTGAAAAATGAAACTCTTCAATTTGTTTTCAATCTATTAAAAAATACATATGGGAAAGTATTGAAATTCGTATATTCTTTTGAAATCAATAAAATAAACGAAAAGATATAAATAAGAATTCGTTGGTGATGGAAATATAAGAACTCATTGTCTTTATTTAAAAATTGAAAAATGAAACTCTTCAATTTGTTTTCAATCTACTAAAAGATACATATGGGAAAGTATTGAAATTCGTATATTCTTTTGAAATCAATAAAATAAACGAAAAGATATAAATAAGAATTCGTTAGTGATGGAAATATAAGAACTCATTGTCTTTATTTAAAAATTGAAAAATGAAACTCTTCAATTTGTTTTCAATCTACTAAAAATTACATATGGGAAAGTATTGAAATTCGTATATTCTTTTGAAATCAATAAAATAAACGAAAAGATATAAATAAGAATTCGTTGGTGATGGAAATATAGAAACTCATTGTCTATATTAAAAAAAAGAAAAATGAAACTCTTCAATTTGTTTTCAATCTACTAAAAAATACATATGGGAAAGTATTGAAATTCGTATATTCTTTTGAAATCAATAAAATAAACGAAAAGATATAAATAAGAATTCGTTGGTGATGGAAACATAAGGACTTATTGTCTGAATTTAAATAAAATAAAAATATAACGCTGCGATTACGTTCAATATACTTAAAAAAAACATATGGGAAAGTATTGAAATTCGTATATTATTTAGAAATCAATAAAATAAATGAAAAGATATAAATAAGGATTCGTTAGTGATGGAAATATAAGAACTCATTGTCTTTATTTAAAAATTGAAAAATGAAACTCTTCAATTTGTTTTCAATCTACTAAAAAATACATATGGGAAAGTATTGAAATTCGTATATTCTTTTGAAATCAATAAAATAAACAAAAAGATATAAATAAGAATTCGTTGGTGATGGAAATATAAGAACTCATTGTCTTTATTTAAAAATTGAAAAATGAAACTCTTCAATTTGTTTTCAATCTATTAAAAAATACATATGGGAAAGTATTGAAATTCGTATATTCTTTTGAAATCAATAAAATAAACGAAAAGATATAAATAAGAATTCGTTGGTGATGGAAATATAAGAACTCATTGTCTTTATTTAAAAATTGAAAAATGAAACTCTTCAATTTGTTTTCAATCTACTAAAAGATACATATGGGAAAGTATTGAAATTCGTATATTCTTTTGAAATCAATAAAATAAACGAAAAGATATAAATAAGAATTCGTTGGTGATGGAAATATAAGAACTCATTGTCTTTATTAAAAAATTGAAAAATGAAACTCTTCAATTTGTTTTCAATCTACTAAAAAATACATATTTGAAAGTATTGAAATTCGTATATTCTTTTGAAATCAATAAAATAAACGAAAAGATATAAATAAGAATTCATTAGTGATGGAAATATAAGAACTCATTGTATTTATTTAAAAAAAGAAAAATGAAACTCTTCAATTTGTTTTCAATCTACTAAAAAATACATATGGGAAAGTATTGAAATTCGTATATTCTTTTGAAATCAATAAAATAAACGAAAAGATATAAATAAGAATTCGTTGGTGATGGAAATATAAGAACTCATTGTCTTTATTTAAAAATTGAAAAATGAAACTCTTCAATTTGTTTTCAATCTACTAAAAAATACATATGGGAAAGTATTGAAATTCGTATATTCTTTTGAAATCAATAAAATAAACGGAAAGATATAAATAAGGATTCGTTGTTGATGGAAATATAAGAACTCATGGTCTTTATTTAAAAATTGAAAAATGAAACTCTTCAATTTGTTTTCAATCTACTAAAAAATACATATGGGAAAGTAATGAAATTCGTATATTCTTTTGAAATCAATAAAATAAACGAAAAGATATAAATGTGGATTCGTTAGTGATGAAATATAAGAACTCATTGTCTATATTTAAAAATTGAAAAATGAAACTCTTCAGTTTGTTTTCAATCTACTAAAAAATACATATAGGAAAGTATTGAAATTCGTATATTCTTTTGAAATCAATAAAATAAACGAAAAGATATAAATAATAATTCGTTGGTGATGGAAATATAAGAACTCATTGTCTTTATTTAAAAACTGAAAAATGAAACTCTTCAATTTGTTTTCAATCTACTAAAAAATACATATGGGAAAGTATTGAAATTCGTATAGTCTTTTGAAATCAATAAAATAAACGAAAAGATATAAATAAGAATTCGTTGGTGATGGAAATATAAGAACTCATTGTCTTTATTTAAAAATTGAAAAATGAAACTCTTCAATTTGTTTTCAATCTACTAAAAGATACATATGGGAAAGTATTGAAATTCGTATATTCTTTTGAAATCAATAAAATAAACGAAAAGATATAAATAAGAATTCGTTAGTGATGGAAATATAAGAACTCATTGTCTTTATTTAAAAATTGAAAAATGAAACTCTTCAATTTGTTTTCAATCTACTAAAAATTACATATGGGAAAGTATTGAAATTCGTATATTCTTTTGAAATCAATAAAATAAACGAAAAGATATAAATAAGAATTCGTTGGTGATGGAAATATAGAAACTCATTGTCTATATTAAAAAAAAGAAAAATGAAACTCTTCAATTTGTTTTCAATCTACTAAAAAATACATATGGGAAAGTATTGAAATTCGTATATTCTTTTGAAATCAATAAAATAAACGAAAAGATATAAATAAGAATTCGTTGGTGATGGAAACATAAGGACTTATTGTCTGAATTTAAATAAAATAAAAATATAACGCTGCGATTACGTTCAATATACTTAAAAAAAACATATGGGAAAGTATTGAAATTCGTATATTATTTAGAAATCAATAAAATAAATGAAAAGATATAAATAAGGATTCGTTAGTGATGGAAATATAAGAACTCATTGTCTTTATTTAAAAATTGAAAAATGAAACTCTTCAATTTGTTTTCAATCTACTAAAAAATACATATGGGAAAGTATTGAAATTCGTATATTCTTTTGAAATCAATAAAATAAACAAAAAGATATAAATAAGAATTCGTTGGTGATGGAAATATAAGAACTCATTGTCTTTATTTAAAAATTGAAAAATGAAACTCTTCAATTTGTTTTCAATCTATTAAAAAATACATATGGGAAAGTATTGAAATTCGTATATTCTTTTGAAATCAATAAAATAAACGAAAAGATATAAATAAGAATTCGTTGGTGATGGAAATATAAGAACTCATTGTCTTTATTTAAAAATTGAAAAATGAAACTCTTCAATTTGTTTTCAATCTACTAAAAGATACATATGGGAAAGTATTGAAATTCGTATATTCTTTTGAAATCAATAAAATAAACGAAAAGATATAAATAAGAATTCGTTGGTGATGGAAATATAAGAACTCATTGTCTTTATTAAAAAATTGAAAAATGAAACTCTTCAATTTGTTTTCAATCTACTAAAAAATACATATTTGAAAGTATTGAAATTCGTATATTCTTTTGAAATCAATAAAATAAACGAAAAGATATAAATAAGAATTCATTAGTGATGGAAATATAAGAACTCATTGTATTTATTTAAAAAAAGAAAAATGAAACTCTTCAATTTGTTTTCAATCTACTAAAAAATACATATGGGAAAGTATTGAAATTCGTATATTCTTTTGAAATCAATAAAATAAACGAAAAGATATAAATAAGAATTCGTTGGTGATGGAAATATAAGAACTCATTGTCTTTATTAAAAAATTGAAAAATGAAACTCTTCAATTTGTTTTCAATCTACTAAAAAATACATATTTGAAAGTATTGAAATTCGTATATTCTTTTGAAATCAATAAAATAAACGAAAAGATATAAATAAGAATTCATTAGTGATGGAAATATAAGAACTCATTGTATTTATTTAAAAAAAGAAAAATGAAACTCTTCAATTTGTTTTCAATCTACTAAAAAATACATATGGGAAAGTATTGAAATTCGTATATTCTTTTGAAATCAATAAAATAAACGAAAAGATATAAATAAGAATTCGTTGGTGATGGAAATATAAGAACTCATTGTCTTTATTTAAAAATTGAAAAATGAAACTCTTCAATTTGTTTTCAATCTACTAAAAAATACATATGGGAAAGTATTGAAATTCGTATATTCTTTTGAAATCAATAAAATAAACGGAAAGATATAAATAAGGATTCGTTGTTGATGGAAATATAAGAACTCATGGTCTTTATTTAAAAATTGAAAAATGAAACTCTTCAATTTGTTTTCAATCTACTAAAAAATACATATGGGAAAGTAATGAAATTCGTATATTCTTTTGAAATCAATAAAATAAACGAAAAGATATAAATGTGGATTCGTTAGTGATGAAATATAAGAACTCATTGTCTATATTTAAAAATTGAAAAATGAAACTCTTCAGTTTGTTTTCAATCTACTAAAAAATACATATAGGAAAGTATTGAAATTCGTATATTCTTTTGAAATCAATAAAATAAACGAAAAGATATAAATAATAATTCGTTGGTGATGGAAATATAAGAACTCATTGTCTTTATTTAAAAACTGAAAAATGAAACTCTTCAATTTGTTTTCAATCTACTAAAAAATACATATGGGAAAGTATTGAAATTCGTATAGTCTTTTGAAATCAATAAAATAAACGAAAAGATATAAATAAGAATTCGTTGGTGATGGAAATATAAGAACTCATTGTCTTTATTTAAAAATTGAAAAATGAAACTCTTCAATTTGTTTTCAATCTACTAAAATATATGTATGGGAAAGTATTGAAATTCGTATATTCTTTTGAAATCAATAAAATAAACGAAAAGATATAAATAAGAATTCGTTGGTGATGGAAATATAAGAACTCATTGTCTTTATTTAAAAATTGAAAAATGAAACTCTTCAATTTGTTTTCAATCTACTAAAAAATACATATGGGAAAGTATTGAAATTCGTATATTCTTTTGAAATCAATAAAATAAACGGAAAGATATAAATAAGGATTCATTAGTGATGGAAATATAAGAACTCATTGTATTTATTTAAAAAAAGAAAAATGAAACTCTTCAATTTGTTTTCAATCTACTAAAAAATACATATGGGAAAGTATTGAAATTCGTATATTCTTTTGAAATCAATAAAATAAACGGAAAGATATAAATAAGGATTCGTTGTTGATGGAAATATAAGAACTCATGGTCTTTATTTAAAAATTGAAAAATGAAACTCTTCAATTTGTTTTCAATCTACTAAAAAATACATATGGGAAAGTAATGAAATTCGTATATTCTTTTGAAATCAATAAAATAAACGAAAAGATATAAATGTGGATTCGTTAGTGATGAAATATAAGAACTCATTGTCTATATTTAAAAACTGAAAAATGAAACTCTTCAGTTTGTTTTCAATCTACTAAAAAATACATATAGGAAAGTATTGAAATTCGTATATTCTTTTGAAATCAATAAAATAAACGAAAAGATATAAATAATAATTCGTTGGTGATGGAAATATAAGAACTCATTGTCTTTATTTAAAAACTGAAAAATGAAACTCTTCAATTTGTTTTCAATCTACTAAAAAATACATATGGGAAAGTATTGAAATTCGTATAGTCTTTTGAAATCAATAAAATAAACGAAAAGATATAAATAAGAATTCGTTGGTGATGGAAATATAAGAACTCATTGTCTTTATTTAAAAACTGAAAAATAAAACTCTTCAATTTGTTTTCAATCTACTAAGAATACATATTGTAAAGTATTGAAATTCGTATATTCTTTTGAAATCAATAAAATAAACGAAAAGATATAAATAAGGATTCGTTGGTGATGGAAATATAAGGACTCATTGTCTGTTAATAAAATGATTTAATATGATACTCTGCAATTTATTTTCAATCTACTAAAATATACATATAGGAAAGTATTGAAATTCGTATATTCTTTTGAAATCAATAAAATAAACGAAAAGATATAAATTAGAATTCGTTGTTGATGGAAATATAAGAACTCATTGTCTTTATTTAAAAATTGAAAAATGAAACTCTTCAATTTGTTTTCAATCTACTAAAAAATACATATGGGAAAGTATTGAAATTCGTATATTCTTTTGAAATCAATAAAATAAACGAAAAGATATAAATAAGAATTCGTTAGAGATGATAAGAACTCATTGTCTATATTTAAAAAATTGAAAAATGAAACTCTTCAATTTGTTTTCAATCTACTATAAAATACATATGGGAAAGTATTGAAATTCGTATATTCTTGTGAAATCAATAAAATAAACGAAAAGATGTAAATAAGAATTCGTTGGTGATGGAAATATAAGAACCCATTGTCTTTATTTAAAAATTGAAAAATGAAACTCTTCAATTTGTTTTCAATCTACTAAAAAATACATATGGGAAAGTATTGAAATTCGTATATTCTTTTGAAATCAATAAAATAAACGGAAATATATAAATAAGGATTCGTTGTTGATGGAAATATAAGAACTCATGGTCTTTATTTAAAAATTGAAAAATGAAACTCTTCAATTTGTTTTCAATATACTAAAAAATACATATGGTAAAGTATTGAAATTCGTATAGTCTTTTGAAATCAATAAAATAAACGAAAAGATATAAATAAGGGTTCGTTGTTGATGGAAATATAAGAACTCATTGTCTATATTTAAAAAAAGAAAAATGAAACTCTTCAATTTGTTTTCAATCTACTAAGAATACATATTGTAAAGTATTGAAATTCGTATATTCTTTTGAAATCAATAAAATAAACGAAAAGATATAAATAAGGATTCGTTAGTGATGGAAATATAAGAACTCATTGTCTTTATTTAAAAAAAGAAAAATGAAACTCTTTAATTTGTTTTCAATCTTTAAAAAAATACATATTTGAAAGTATTGAAATTTGTACATTCTTTTGAAATCAATAAAATAAACGAAGAGATATAAATAAGGATTCGTTGGTGATGGAAATATAAGGACTCATTGTCTGTTAATAAAATGATTTAATATGATACTCTGCAATTTATTTTCAATCTACTAAAATATACATATAGGAAAGTATTGAAATTCGTATATTCTTTTGAAATCAATAAAATAAACGAAAAGATATAAATTAGAATTCGTTGTTGATGGAAATATAAGAACTCATTGTCTTTATTTAAAAATTGAAAAATGAAACTCTTCAATTTGTTTTCAATCTACTAAAAAATACATATGGGAAAGTATTGAAATTCGTATATTCTTTTGAAATCAATAAAATAAACGAAAAGATATAAATAAGAATTCGTTAGAGATGATAAGAACTCATTGTCTATATTTAAAAAATTGAAAAATGAAACTCTTCAATTTGTTTTCAATCTACTATAAAATACATATGGGAAAGTATTGAAATTCGTATATTCTTGTGAAATCAATAAAATAAACGAAAAGATATAAATAAGAATTCGTTGGTGATGGAAATATAAGAACTCATTGTCTTTATTTAAAAACTGAAAAATAAAACTCTTCAATTTGTTTTCAATCTACTAAAAATACATATTGTAAAGTATTGAAATTCGTATATTCTTTTGAAATCAATAAAATAAACGAAAAGATATAAATAAGGATTCGTTAGTGATGGAAATATAAGAACTCATTGTCTTTATTTAAAAAAAGAAAAATGAAACTTTTTAATTTGTTTTCAATCTTTAAAAAAATACATATTTGAAAGTATTGAAATTCGTACATTCTTTTGAAATCAATAAAATAAACGAAGAGATATAAATAAGGATTCGTTGGTGATGGAAATATAAGGACTCATTGTCTGTAAATAAAATGATTTAATATGATACTCTGCAATTTATTTTCAATCTACTAAAATATACATATAGGATAGTATTGAAATTCGTATATTCTTTTGAAATCAATAAAATAAACGAAAAGATACAAATAAAGATTCGTTAGTGATGGAAATATAAGAACTCATTGTCTTTATTTAAAAAAAAAATGAAACTCTTCAATTTGTTTTCAATCTACTAAAAAATACATATGGGAAAGTATTGAAATTCGTATATTCTTTTGAAATCAATAAAATAAACGAAAAGATATAAATAAGGATTCGTTAGTGATGGAAATATAAGAACTCATGGTCTTTATTTACAAACTGAAAAATAAAACTCTTCAATTTGTTTTCAATCTACTAAAAATACATATGGGAAAGTATTGAAATTCGTATATTCTTTTGAAATCAATAAAATAAACGAAAAGATATAAATTAGAATTCGTTGTTGATGGAAATATAAGAACTCATTGTCTTTATTTAAAAACTGAAAAATAAAACTCTTCAATTTGTTTTCAATCTACTAAAAAATACATATGGGAAAGTATTGAAATTCGTATATTCTTTTGAAATCAATAAAATAAACGAAAAGATATAAATAAGAATTCGTTGTTGATGGAAATATAAGAACTCATTGTCTATATTTAAAAACTGAAAAATGAAACTCTTCAATTTGTTTTTAATCTACTAAAAAATACATATTTGAAAGTATTGAAATTCGTATATTCTTTTGAAATCAATAAAATAAACGAAAAGATATAAATAAGAATTCATTGGTGATGGAAATATAAGAACTCATTGTCTTTATTTAAAAACTGAAAAATGAATCTCTTCAATTAGTTTTCAATCTACTAAAAAATACATATTTGAAAGTATTGAAATTCGTACATTCTTTTGAAATCAATAAAATAAACGAAAAGATATAAATAAGGATTCGTTAGTGATGGTAATATAAGAACTCAATTTCTTTATTTAAAAACTGAAAAATGAAACTCTTCAATTTGTTTTCAATCTACTAAAAAATACATATAGGAAAGTATTGAAATTCGTATATTCTTTTGAAATCAATAAAATAAACGAAAAGATATAAATAAGGATTCGTTAGTGATGGAAATATAAGAACTCATGGTCTTTATTTAAAAACTGAAAAATAAAACTCTTCAATTTGTTTTCAATCTACTAAAAATACATATGGGAAAGTATTGAAATTCGTATATTCTTTTGAAATCAATAAAATAAACGAAAAGATATAAATAAGGATTCGTTGTTGATGGAAATATAAGAACTCATTGTCTTTATTTAAAAACTGAAAAATAAAACTCTTCAATTTGTTTTCAATCTACTAAAAAATACATATGGGAAAGTATTGAAATTCGTATATTCTTTTGAAATCAATAAAATAAACGAAAAGATATAAATAAGAATTCGTTGGTGATGGAAATATAAGAACTCATTGTCTATATTTAAAAACTGAAAAATGAAACTCTTCAATTTGTTTTTAATCTACTAAAAAATACATATTTGAAAGTATTGAAATTCGTATATTCTTTTGAAATCAATAAAATAAACGAAAAGATATAAATAAGAATTCGTTGGTGATGGAAATATAAGAACTCATTGTCTTTATTTAAAAACTGAAAAATGAATCTCTTCAATTAGTTTTCAATCTACTAAAAAATACATATTTGAAAGTATTGAAAGTCGTACATTCTTTTGAAACCAATAAAATAAACGAAAAGATATAAATAAGGATTCGTTAGTGATGGTAATATAAGAACTCAATGTCTTTATTTAAAAACTGAAAAATGAAACTCTTCAATTTGTTTTCAATCTACTAAAAAATACATATAGGAAAGTATTGAAATTCGTATATTCTTTTGAAATCAATAAAATAAACGAAAAGATATAAATAAGAATTCGTTGGTGATGGAAATATAAGAACTCATTGTCTATATTTAACAACTGAAAAATGAAACTCTTTAATTTGTTTTCAATCTATTAAAAAATACATATGGGAAAGTATTGAAATTCGTATATTCTTTTGAAATCAATAAAATAAACGAAAAGATATAAATAAGAATTCGTTGTTGATGGAAATATAAGAACTCATTGTCTTTATTTAAAAATTCAAAAATGAAACTCTTCAATTTGTTTTCAATCTACTAAAAAATATATATGGGAAAGTATTGAAATTCGTATATTCTTTTGAAATCAATAAAATAAACGAAAAGATATAAATAAGAATTCGTTGGTGATGGAAATATAAGAACTCATTGTCTTTATTTAAAAATTGAAAAATGAAACTCTTCAATTTGTTTTCAATCTACTAAAAAATACATATGGGAAAGTATTGAAATTCGTATATTCTTTTGAAATCAATAAAATAAACGAAAAGATATAAATAAGGATTCGTTGTTGATGGAAATATAAGAACTCATTGTCTTTATTTAAAAACTGAAAAATAAAACTCTTCAATTTGTTTTCAATCTACTAAAAAATACATATGGGAAAGTATTGAAATTCGTATATTCTTTTGAAATCAATAAAATAAACGAAAAGATATAAATAAGGATTCGTTAGTGATGGAAATATAAGAACTCATGGTCTTTATTTAAAAACTGAAAAATAAAACTCTTCAATTTGTTTTCAATCTACTAAAAAATACATATGGGAAAGTATTCAAATTCGTATATTCTTTTGAAATCAATAAAATAAACGAAAAGATATAAATAAGAATTCGTTGGTGATGGAAATATAAGAACTCAATGTCTTTATTTAAAAACTGAAAAATGAAACTCTTCAATTTGTTTTCAATCTACTAAAAAATACATATAGGAAAGTATTGAAATTCGTATATTCTTTTGAAATCAATAAAATAAACGAAAAGATATAAATAAGAATTCGTTGGTGATGGAAATATAAGAACTCATTGTCTATATTTAACAACTGAAAAATGAAACTCTTTAATTTGTTTTCAATCTATTAAAAAATACATATGGGAAAGTATTGAAATTCGTATATTCTTTTGAAATCAATAAAATAAACGAAAAGATATAAATAAGAATTCGTTGTTGATGGAAATATAAGAACTCATTGTCTTTATTTAAAAATTGAAAAATGAAACTCTTCAATTTGTTTTCAATCTACTAAAAAATACATATGGGAAAGTATTGAAATTCGTACATTCTTTTGAAATCAATAAAATAAACGAAAAGATATAAATAAGGATTCGTTAGTGATGGTAATATAAGAACTCAATGTCTTTATTTAAAAACTGAAAAATGAAACTCTTCAATTTGTTTTCAATCTACTAAAAAATACATATAGGAAAGTATTGAAATTCGTATATTCTTTTGAAATCAATAAAATAAACGAAAAGATATAAATAAGAATTCGTTGGTGATGGAAATATAAGAACTCATTGTCTATATTTAACAACTGAAAAATGAAACTCTTCAATTTGTTTTCAATCTACTAAAAAATACATATGGGAAAGTATTGAAATTCGTATATTCTTTTGAAATCAATAAAATAAACGAAAAGATATAAATAAGAATTCGTTGGTGATGGAAATATAAGAACTCATTGTCTATATTTAAAAACTGAAAAATGAAACTCTTCAATTTGTTTTCAATCTACTAAAAAATATATATGGGAAAGTATTGAAATTCGTATATTCTTTTGAAATCAATAAAATAAACGAAAAGATATAAATAAGAATTCGTTGGTGATGGAAATATAAGAACTCATTGTCTATATTTAAAAACTGAAAAATGAAACTCTTCAATTTGTTTTCAATCTACTAAAAAATACATATGGGAAAGTATTCAAATTCGTATATTCTTTTGAAATCAATAAAATAAACGAAAAGATATAAATAAGAATTCGTTGGTGATGGAAATATAAGAACTCATTGTCTATATTTAAAAACTGAAAAATGAAACTCTTCAATTTGTTTTTAATCTACTAAAAAATACATATTTGAAAGTATTGAAATTCGTATATTCTTTTGAAATCAATAAAATAAACGAAAAGATATAAATAGGAATTCGTTGGTGATGGAAATATAAGAACTCATTGTCTATATTTAAAAACTGAAAAATGAAACTCTTCAATTTGTTTTCAATCTACTAAAAAATACATATGGGAAAGTATTGAAATTCGTATATTCTTTTGAAATCAATAAAATAAACGAAAAGATATAAATAAGAATTCGTTGGTGATGGAAATATAAGAACTCATTGTCTATATTTAAAAACTGAAAAATGAAACTCTTCAATTTGTTTTCAATCTACTAAAAAATACATATAGGAAAGTATTGAAATTCGTATATTCTTTTGAAATCAATAAAATAAACGAAAAGATATAAATAAGAATTCGTTAGTGATGGAAATATAAGAACTCATTGTCTATATTTAAAAACTGAAAAATGAAACTCTTCAATTTGTTTTCAATCTACTAAAAAATACATATGGGAAAGTATTGAAATTCGTATATTTTTTTGAAATCAATAAAATAAACGAAAAGATATAAATAAGAATTCGTTGTTGATGGAAATATAAGAACTCATTGCCTTTATTTAAAAATTGAAAAATGAAACTCTTCAATTTGTTTTCAATCTACTAAAAAATATATATGGGAAAGTATTGAAATTCGTATATTCTTTTGAAATCAATAAAATAAACGAAAAGATATAAATAAGAATTCGTTGTTGATGGAAATATAAGAACTCATTGTCTATATTTAAAAACTGAAAAATGAAACTCTTCAATTTGTTTTCAATCTACTAAAAAATACATATGGGAAAGTATTGAAATTCGTATATTCTTTTGAAATCAATAAAATAAACGAAAAGATATAAATAAGAATTCGTTGGTGATGGAAATATAAGAACTCATTGTCTATATTTAAAAACTGAAAAATGAAACTCTTCAATTTGTTTTTAATCTACTAAAAAATACATATTTGAAAGTATTGAAATTCGTATATTCTTTTGAAATCAATAAAATAAACGAAAAGATATAAATAAGAATTCGTTGGTGATGGAAATATAAGAACTCATTGTCTTTATTTAAAAACTGAAAAATGAATCTCTTCAATTAGTTTTCAATCTACTAAAAAATACATATTTGAAAGTATTGAAATTCGTACATTCTTTTGAAATCAATAAAATAAACGAAAAGATATAAATAAGGATTCGTTAGTGATGGTAATATAAGAACTCATTGTCTATATTTAAAAACTGAAAAATGAAACTCTTCAATTTGTTTTCAATCTACTAAAAAATACATATGGGAAAGTATTGAAATTCGTATATTCTTTTGAAATCAATAAAATAAACGAAAAGATATAAATAAGAATTCGTTGTTGATGGAAATATAAGAACTCATTGCCTTTATTTAAAAATTGAAAAATGAAACTCTTCAATTTGTTTTCAATCTACTAAAAAATATATATGGGAAAGTATTGAAATTCGTATATTCTTTTGAAATCAATAAAATAAACGAAAAGATATAAATAAGAATTCGTTGTTGATGGAAATATAAGAACTCATTGTCTATATTTAAAAACTGAAAAATGAAACTCTTCAATTTGTTTTCAATCTACTAAAAAATACATATGGGAAAGTATTGAAATTCGTATATTCTTTTGAAATCAATAAAATAAACGAAAAGATATAAATAAGAATTCGTTGGTGATGGAAATATAAGAACTCATTGTCTATATTTAAAAACTGAAAAATGAAACTCTTCAATTTGTTTTTAATCTACTAAAAAATACATATTTGAAAGTATTGAAATTCGTATATTCTTTTGAAATCAATAAAATAAACGAAAAGATATAAATAAGAATTCGTTGGTGATGGAAATATAAGAACTCATTGTCTTTATTTAAAAACTGAAAAATGAATCTCTTCAATTAGTTTTCAATCTACTAAAAAATACATATTTGAAAGTATTGAAATTCGTACATTCTTTTGAAATCAATAAAATAAACGAAAAGATATAAATAAGGATTCGTTAGTGATGGTAATATAAGAACTCAATGTCTTTATTTAAAAACTGAAAAATGAAACTCTTCAATTTGTTTTCAATCTACTAAAAAATACATATGGGAAAGTATTGAAATTCGTATATTCTTTTGAAATCAATAAAATAAACGAAAAGATATAAATAAGAATTCGTTGGTGATGGAAATATAAGAACTCATTGTCTATATTTAAAAACTGAAAAATGAAACTCTTCAATTTGTTTTTAATCTACTAAAAAATACATATTTGAAAGTATTGAAATTCGTATATTCTTTTGAAATCAATAAAATAAACGAAAAGATATAAATAAGAATTCGTTGGTGATGGAAATATAAGAACTCATTGTCTTTATTTAAAAACTGAAAAATGAATCTCTTCAATTAGTTTTCAATCTACTAAAAAATACATATTTGAAAGTATTGAAATTCGTACATTCTTTTGAAATCAATAAAATAAACGAAAAGATATAAATAAGGATTCGTTAGTGATGGTAATATAAGAACTCAATGTCTTTATTTAAAAACTGAAAAATGAAACTCTTCAATTTGTTTTCAATCTACTAAAAAATACATATAGGAAAGTATTGAAATTCGTATATTCTTTTGAAATCAATAAAATAAACGAAAAGATATAAATAAGAATTCGTTGGTGATGGAAATATAAGAACTCATTGTCTATATTTAAAAACTGAAAAATGAAACTCTTCAATTTGTTTTCAATCTACTAAAAAATACATATAGGAAAGTATTGAAATTCGTATATTCTTTTGAAATCAATAAAATAAACGAAAAGATATAAATAAGAATTCGTTGTTGATGGAAATATAAAAACTCATTGTCTTTATTTAAAAATTGAAAAATGAAACTCTTCAATTTGTTTTCAATCTACTAAAAAATATATATGGGAAAGTATTGAAATTCGTATATTCTTTTGAAATCAATAAAATAAACGAAAAGATATAAATAAGAATTCGTTAGTGATGGAAATATAAGAACTCATTGTCTATATTTAAAAACTGAAAAATGAAACTCTTCAATTTGTTTTCAATCTACTAAAAAATACATATGGGAAAGTATTGAAATTCGTATATTCTTTTGAAATCAATAAAATAAACGAAAAGATATAAATAAGAATCCGTTGGTGATGGAAATATTCGAACTCATTGTCTATATTTAAAAACTGAAAAATGAAACTCTTCAATTTGTTTTCAATCTACTAAAAAATACATATGGGAAAGTATTGAAATTCGTATATTCTTTTGAAATCAATAAAATAAACGAAAAGATATAAATAAGAATTCGTTGGTGATGGAAATATAAGAACTCATTGTCTATATTTAAAAACTGAAAAATGAAACTCTTCAATTTGTTTTCAATCTACTAAAAAATACATATGGGAAAGTATTGAAATTCGTATATTCTTTTGAAATCAATAAAATAAACGAAAAGATATAAATAAGAATTCGTTAGTGATGGAAATATAAGAACTCATTGCCTTTATTTAAAAATTGAAAAATGAAACTCTTCAATTTGTTTTCAATCTACTAAAAAATATATATGGGAAAGTATTGAAATTCGTATATTCTTTTGAAATCAATGAAATAAACGAAAAGATATAAATAAGAATTCGTTGTTGATGGAAATATAAGAACTCATTGTCTATATTTAAAAACTGAAAAATGAAACTCTTCAATTTGTTTTCAATCTACTAAAAAATACATATGGGAAAGTATTGAAATTCGTATATTCTTTTGAAATCAATAAAATAAACGAAAAGATATAAATAAGAATTCGTTGGTGATGGAAATATAAGAACTCATTGTCTATATTTAACAACTGAAAAATGAAACTCTTCAATTTGTTTTCAATCTATTAAAAAATACATATGGGAAAGTATTGAAATTCGTATATTCTTTTGAAATCAATAAAATAAACGAAAAGATATAAATAAGAATTCGTTGTTGATGGAAATATAAGAACTCATTGTCTTTATTTAAAAATTTAAAAATGAAACTCTTCAATTTGTTTTCAATCTACTAAAAAATACATATGGGAAAGTATTGAAATTCGTATATTCTTTTGAAATCAATAAAATAAACGAAAAGATATAAATAAGAATTCGTTGTTGATGGAAATATAAGAACTCATTGTCTTTATTTAAAAATTGAAAAATGAAACTCTTCAATTTGTTTTCAATCTACTAAAAAATATATATGGGAAAGTATTGAAATTCGTATATTCTTTTGAAATCAATAAAATAAACGAAAAGATATAAATAAGAATTCGTTGGTGATGGAAATATAAGAACTCATTGTCTATGTTTAAAAACTGAAAAATGAAACTCTTCAATTTGTTTTCAATCTACTAAAAAATACATATGGGAAAGTATTGAAATTCGTATATTCTTTTGAAATCAATAAAATAAACGAAAAGATATAAATAAGAATTCGTTGGTGATGGAAATATAAGAACTTATTGTCTATATTTAAAAACTGAAAAATGAAACTCTTCAATTTGTTTTCAATCTACTAAAAAATACATATAGGAAAGTATTGAAATTCGTATATTCTTTTGAAATCAATAAAATAAGCGAAAAGATATAAATAAGAATTCGTTGGTGATGGAAATATAAGAACTCATTGTCTATATTTAAAAACTGAAAAATGAAACTCTTCAATTTGTTTTCAATCTACTAAAAAATACATATGGGAAAGTATTGAAATTCGTATATTCTTTTGAAATCAATAAAATAAACGAAAAGATATAAATAAGAATTCGTTGTTGATGGAAATATAAGAACTCATTGCTTTTATTTAAAAATTGAAATATGAAACTCTTCAATTTGTTTTCAATCTACTAAAAAATATATATGGGAAAGTATTGAAATTCGTATATTCTTTTGAAATCAATAAAATAAACGAAAAGATATAAATAAGAATTCGTTGGTGATGGAAATATAAGAACTCATGGTCTTTATTTAAAAACTGAAAAATAAAACTCTTCAATTTGTTTTCAATCTACTAAAAAATACATATGGGAAAGTATTGAAATTCGTATATTCTTTTGAAATCAATAAAATAAACGAAAAGATATAAATAAGGATTCGTTGGTGATGGAAATATAAGGACTCATTGTCTGTAAATAAAATGATTTAATATGATACTCTGCAATTTATTTTCAATCTACTAAAATATACATATAGGAAAGTATTGAAATTCGTATATTCTTTTGAAATCAATAAAATAAACGAAAAGATATAAATAAGGATTCGTTAGTGATGGAAATATAAGAACTCATGGTCTTTATTTAAAAACTGAAAAATAAAACTCTTCAATTTGTTTTCAATCTACTAAAAATACATATTGAAAAGTATTGAAATTCGTATATTCTTTTGAAATCAATAAAATAAACGAAAAGATATAAATAAGGATTCGTTGTTGATGGAAATATAAGAACTCATTGTCTTTATTTAAAAACTGAAAAATAAAACTCTTCAATTTGTTTTCAATCTACTAAAAAATACATATGGGAAAGTATTGAAATTCGTATATTCTTTTGAAATCAATAAAATAAACGAAAAGATATAAATAAGGATTCGTTGTTGATGGAAATATAAGAACTCATTGTCTTCATATAAAAAAAGAAAAATAAAACTCTTCAATTTGTTTTCAATCTTTAAAAAAATACATATTTGAAAGTATTGAAATTCGTACATTCTTTTGAAATCAATAAAATAAACGAAAAGATATAAATAAAGATTCGTTAGTGATGGAAATATAAGAACTCATTGTCTTTATTTAAAAATTGAAAAATGAAACTCTTCAATTTGTTTTCAATCTACTAAAAAATACATATGGGAAAGTATTGAAATTCGTATATTCTTTTGAAATCAATAAAATAAACGAAAAGATATAAATAAGAATTCGTTGGTGATGGAAATATAAGAACTCATTGTCTATATTTAAAAACTGAAAAATGAAACTCTTCAATTTGTTTTCAATCTACTAAAAAATACATATGGGAAAGTATTGAAATTCGTATATTCTTTTGAAATCAATAAAATAAACGAAAAGATATAAATAAGAATTCGTTGGTGATGGAAATATAAGAACTCATTGTCTATATTTAAAAACTGAAAAATGAAACTCTTCAATTTGTTTTTAATCTACTAAAAAATACATATTTGAAAGTATTGAAATTCGTATATTCTTTTGAAATCAATAAAATAAACGAAAAGATATAAATAAGAATTCGTTGGTGATGGAAATATAAGAACTCATTGTCTGTATTTAAAAATTGAAAAATAAAACCCTTCAATTTGTTTTCAATCTACTAAAAATACATATGGGGAATTATTGAAATTCATATATTCTTTTGAAATCAATAAAATAAACGAAAAGATATAAATAAGAATTCGTTGGTGATGGAAATATAAGAACTCATTGTCTTTATTTAAAAATTGAAAAATGAAACTCTTCAATTTGTTTTCAATCTACTAAAAAATACATATGGGAAAGTATTGAAATTCGTATATTCTTTTGAAATCAATAAAATAAACGAAAAGATATAAATAAGAATTCGTTGGTGATGGAAATATAAGAACTCATTGTCTATATTTAAAAACTGAAAAATGAAACTCTTCAATTTGTTTTCAATCTACTAAAAAATACATATAGGAAAGTATTGAAATTCGTATATTCTTTTGAAATCAATAAAATAAACGAAAAGATATAAATAAGAATTCGTTGTTGATGGAAATATAAAAACTCATTGTCTTTATTTAAAAATTGAAAAATGAAACTCTTCAATTTGTTTTCAATCTACTAAAAAATATATATGGGAAAGTATTGAAATTCGTATATTCTTTTGAAATCAATAAAATAAACGAAAAGATATAAATAAGAATTCGTTGGTGATGGAAATATAAGAACTCATTGTCTATATTTAAAAACTGAAAAATGAAACTCTTCAATTTGTTTTCAATCTACTAAAAAATACATATGGGAAAGTATTGAGATTCGTATATTCTTTTGAAATCAATAAAATAAACGAAAAGATATAAATAAGAATTCGTTGGTGATGGAAATATAAGAACTCATTGTCTATATTTAAAAACTGAAAAATGAAACTCTTCAATTTGTTTTCAATCTACTAAAAAATACATATAGGAAAGTATTGAAATTCGTATATTCTTTTGAAATCAATAAAATAAACGAAAAGATATAAATAAGAATTCGTTGTTGATGGAAATATAAAAACTCATTGTCTTTATTTAAAAATTGAAAAATGAAACTCTTCAATTTGTTTTCAATCCACTAAAAAATATATATGGGAAAGTATTGAAATTCGTATATTCTTTTGAAATCAATAAAATAAACGAAAAGATATAAATAAGAATTCGTTGGTGATGGAAATATAAGAACTCATTGTCTTTATTTAAAAATTGAAAAATGAAACTCTTCAATTTGTTTTCAATCTACTAAAAAATACATATGGGAAAGTATTGAAATTCGTATTTTCTTTTGAAATCAATAAAATAAACGAAAAGATATAAATAAGAATTCGTTGGTGATGGAAATATAAGAACTCATTGTCTATATTTAAAAACTGAAAAATGAAACTCTTCAATTTGTTTTCAATCTACTAAAAAATACATATAGGAAAGTATTGAAATTCGTATATTCTTTTGAAATCAATAAAATAAACGAAAAGATATAAATAAGAATTCGTTGTTGATGGAAATATAAAAACTCATTGTCTTTATTTAAAAATTGAAAAATGAAACTCTTCAATTTGTTTTCAATCTACTAAAAAATATATATGGGAAAGTATTGAAATTCGTATATTCTTTTGAAATCAATAAAATAAACGAAAAGATATAAATAAGAATTCGTTGGTGATGGAAATATAAGAACTCATTGTCTATATTTAAAAACTGAAAAATGAAACTCTTCAATTTGTTTTCAATCTACTAAAAAATACATATGGGAAAGTATTCAAATTCGTATATTCTTTTGAAATCAATAAAATAAACGAAAAGATATAAATAAGAATTCGTTGGTGATGGAAATATAAGAACTCATTGTCTTTATTTAACAACTGAAAAATGAAACTCTTCAATTTGTTTTTAATCTACTAAAAAATACATATTTGAAAGTATTGAAATTCGTATATTCTTTTGAAATCAATAAAATAAACGAAAAGATATAAATAAGAATTCGTTGGTGATGGAAATATAAGAACTCATTGTCTATATTTAAAAACTGAAAAATGAAACTCTTCAATTTGTTTTCAATCTACTAAAAAATACATATGGGAAAGTATTGAAATTCGTATATTCTTTTGAAATCAATAAAATAAACGAAAAGATATAAATAAGAATTCGTTGGTGATGGAAATATAAGAACTCATTGTCTATATTTAAAAACTGAAAAATGAAACTCTTCAATTTGTTTTCAATCTACTAAAAAATACATATGGGAAAGTATTGAAATTCGTATATTCTTTTGAAATCAATAAAATAAACGAAAAGATATAAATAAGAATTCGTTAGTGATGGAAATATAAGAACTCATTGCCTTTATTTAAAAATTGAAAAATGAAACTCTTCAATTTGTTTTCAATCTACTAAAAAATATATATGGGAAAGTATTGAAATTCGTATATTCTTTTGAAATCAATAAAATAAACGAAAAGATATAAATAAGAATTCGTTGTTGATGGAAATATAAGAACTCATTGTCTATATTTAAAAACTGAAAAATGAAACTCTTCAATTTGTTTTCAATCTACTAAAAAATACATATGGGAAAGTATTGAAATTCGTATATTCTTTTGAAATCAATAAAATAAACGAAAAGATATAAATAAGAATTCGTTGGTGATGGAAATATAAGAACTCATGGTCTTTATTTAAAAACTGAAAAATAAAACTCTTCAATTTGTTTTCAATCTACTAAAAAATACATATGGGAAAGTATTGAAATTCGTATATTCTTTTGAAATCAATAAAATAAACGAAAAGATATAAATAAGGATTCGTTGGTGATGGAAATATAAGGACTCATTGTCTGTAAATAAAATGATTTATTATGATACTCTGCAATTTATTTTCAATCTACTAAAATATACATATAGGAAAGTATTGAAATTCGTATATTCTTTTGAAATCAATAAAATAAACGAAAAGATATAAATAAGGATTCGTTAGTGATGGAAATATAAGAACTCATGGTCTTTATTTAAAAACTGAAAAATAAAACTCTTCAATTTGTTTTCAATCTACTAAAAATACATATTGAAAAGTATTGAAATTCGTATATTCTTTTGAAATCAATAAAATAAACGAAAAGATATAAATAAGGATTCGTTGTTGATGGAAATATAAGAACTCATTGTCTTTATTTAAAAACTGAAAAATAAAACTCTTCAATTTGTTTTCAATCTACTAAAAAATACATATGGGAAAGTATTGAAATTCGTATATTCTTTTGAAATCAATAAAATAAACGAAAAGATATAAATAAGGATTCGTTGTTGATGGAAATATAAGAACTCATTGTCTTCATATAAAAAAAGAAAAATAAAACTCTTCAATTTGTTTTCAATCTTTAAAAAAATACATATTTGAAAGTATTGAAATTCGTACATTCTTTTGAAATCAATAAAATAAACGAAAAGATATAAATAAAGATTCGTTAGTGATGGAAATATAAGAACTCATTGTCTTTATTTAAAAACTGAAAAATGAAACTCTTTAATTTGTTTTCAATCTACTAAAAAATACATATGGGAAAGTATTGAAATTCGTATATTCTTTTGAAATCAATAAAATAAACGAAAAGATATAAATAAGAATTCGTTGTTGATGGAAATATAAGAACTCATTGTCTTTATTTAAAAATTGAAAAATGAAACTCTTCAATTTGTTTTCAATCTACTAAAAAATATATATGGGAAAGTATTGAAATTCGTATATTCTTTTGAAATCAATAAAATAAACGAAAAGATATAAATAAGAATTCGTTGGTGATGGAAATATAAGAACTCATTGTCTATATTTAAAAACTGAAAAATGAAACTCTTCAATTTGTTTTCAATCTACTAAAAAATACATATGGGAAAGTATTCAAATTCGTATATTCTTTTGAAATCAATAAAATAAACGAAAAGATATAAATAAGAATTCGTTGGTGATGGAAATATAAGAACTCATTGTCTATATTTAACAACTGAAAAATGAAACTCTTCAATTTGTTTTTAATCTACTAAAAAATACATATTTGAAAGTATTGAAATTCGTATATTCTTTTGAAATCAATAAAATAAACGAAAAGATATAAATAAGAATTCGTTGGTGATGGAAATATAAGAACTCATTGTCTATATTTAAAAACTGAAAAATGAAACTCTTCAATTTGTTTTCAATCTACTAAAAAATACATATGGGAAAGTATTGAAATTCGTATATTCTTTTGAAATCAATAAAATAAACGAAAAGATATAAATAAGAATTCGTTGGTGATGGAAATATAAGAACTCATTGTCTATATTTAAAAACTGAAAAATGAAACTCTTCAATTTGTTTTCAATCTACTAAAAAATACATATGGGAAAGTATTGAAATTCGTATATTCTTTTGAAATCAATAAAATAAACGAAAAGATATAAATAAGAATTCGTTAGTGATGGAAATATAAAAACTCATTGCCTTTATTTAAAAATTGAAAAATGAAACTCTTCAATTTGTTTTCAATCTACTAAAAAATATATATGGGAAAGTATTGAAATTCGTATATTCTTTTGAAATCAATAAAATAAACGAAAAGATATAAATAAGAATTCGTTGTTGATGGAAATATAAGAACTCATTGTCTATATTTAAAAACTGAAAAATGAAACTCTTCAATTTGTTTTCAATCTATTAAAAAATACATATGGGAAAGTATTGGAATTCGTATATTCTTTTGAAATCAATAAAATAAACGAAAAGATATAATTAAGAATTCGTTGTTGATGGAAATATAAGAACTCATTGTCTTTATTTAAAAATTTAAAAATGAAACTCTTCAATTTGTTTTCAATCTACTAAAAAATACATATGGGAAAGTATTGAAATTCGTATATTCTTTTGAAATCAATAAAATAAACGAAAAGATATAAATAAGAATTCGTTGTTGATGGAAATATAAGAACTCATTGTCTTTATTTAAAAATTGAAAAATGAAACTCTTCAATTTGTTTTCAATCTACTAAAAAATATATATGGGAAAGTATTGAAATTCGTATATTCTTTTGAAATCAATAAAATAAACGAAAAGATATAAATAAGAATTCGTTGGTGATGGAAATATAAGAACTCATTGTCTATATTTAAAAACTGAAAAATGAAACTCTTCAATTTGTTTTCAATCTACTAAAAAATACATATGGGAAAGTATTGAAATTCGTATATTCTTTTGAAATCAATAAAATAAACGAAAAGATATAAATAAGAATTCGTTGGTGATGGAAATATAAGAACTTATTGTCTATATTTAAAAACTGAAAAATGAAACTCTTCAATTTGTTTTCAATCTACTAAAAAATACATATAGGAAAGTATTGAAATTCGTATATTCTTTTGAAATCAATAAAATAAGCGAAAAGATATAAATAAGAATTCGTTGGTGATGGAAATATAAGAACTCATTGTCTATATTTAAAAACTGAAAAATGAAACTCTTCAATTTGTTTTCAATCTACTAAAAAATACATATGGGAAAGTATTGAAATTCGTATATTCTTTTGAAATCAATAAAATAAACGAAAAGATATAAATAAGAATTCGTTGTTGATGGAAATATAAGAACTCATTGCTTTTATTTAAAAATTGAAAAATGAAACTCTTCAATTTGTTTTCAATCTACTAAAAAATATATATGGGAAAGTATTGAAATTCGTATATTCTTTTGAAATCAATAAAATAAACGAAAAGATATAAATAAGAATTCGTTGGTGATGGAAATATAAGAACTCATGGTCTTTATTTAAAAACTGAAAAATAAAACTCTTCAATTTGTTTTCAATCTACTAAAAAATACATATGGGAAAGTATTGAAATTCGTATATTCTTTTGAAATCAATAAAATAAACGAAAAGATATAAATAAGGATTCGTTGGTGATGGAAATATAAGGACTCATTGTCTATATTTAAAAAAAGAAAAATGAAACTCTTCAATTTATTTTCAATCTACTAAAATATACATATAGGAAAGTATTGAAATTCGTATATTCTTTTGAAATCAATAAAATAAACGAAAAGATATAAATAAGGATTCGTTAGTGATGGAAATATAAGAACTCATGGTCTTTATTTAAAAACTGAAAAATAAAACTCTTCAATTTGTTTTCAATCTACTAAAAATACATATTGAAAAGTATTGAAATTCGTATATTCTTTTGAAATCAATAAAATAAACGAAAAGATATAAATAAGGATTCGTTGTTGATGGAAATATAAGAACTCATTGTCTTTATTTAAAAATTGAAAAATGAAACTCTTCAATTTGTTTTCAATCTACTAAAAAATACATATGGGAAAGTATTGAAATTCGTATATTCTTTTGAAATCAATAAAATAAACGAAAAGATATAAATAAGGATTCGTTGTTGATGGAAATATAAGAACTCATTGTCTTCATATAAAAAAAGAAAAATAAAACTCTTCAATTTGTTTTCAATCTTTAAAAAAATACATATTTGAAAGTATTGAAATTCGTACATTCTTTTGAAATCAATAAAATAAACGAAAAGATATAAATAAAGATTCGTTAGTGATGGAAATATAAGAACTCATTGTCTTTATTTAAAAACTGAAAAATGAAACTCTTCAATTTGTTTTCAATCTACTAAAAAATACATATGGGAAAGTATTGAAATTCGTATATTCTTTTGAAATCAATAAAATAAACGAAAAGATATAAATAAGAATTCGTTGGTGATGGAAATATAAGAATTCATTGTCTATATTTAAAAACTGAAAAATGAAACTCTTCAATTTGTTTTCAATCTACTAAAAAATACATATGGGAAAGTATTGAAATTCGTATATTCTTTTGAAATCAATAAAATAAACGAAAAGATATAAATAAGAATTCGTTGGTGATGGAAATATAAGAACTCATTGTCTATATTTAAAAACTGAAAAATGAAACTCTTCAATTTGTTTTTAATCTACTAAAAAATACATATTTGAAAGTATTGAAATTCGTATATTCTTTTGAAATCAATAAAATAAACGAAAAGATATAAATAAGAATTCGTTGGTGATGGAAATATAAGAACTCATTGTCTGTATTTAAAAATTGAAAAATAAAACCCTTCAATTTGTTTTCAATCTACTAAAAATACATAT
Organism: Ptychoptera albimana; assembly: GCA_961205885.1. Lineage (NCBI taxonomy): Eukaryota > Metazoa > Arthropoda > Insecta > Diptera > Ptychopteridae > Ptychoptera > Ptychoptera albimana. Next base: position 17,591,853 of record OY540803.1, on the reverse strand, counting down.
GGGGAATTATTGAAATTCGTATATTCTTTTGAAATCAATAAAATAAACGAAAAGATATAAATAAGAATTCGTTGGTGATGGAAATATAAGAACTCATTGTCTTTATTTAAAAATTGAAAAATGAAACTCTTCAATTTGTTTTCAATCTACTAAAAAATATATATGGGAAAGTATTGAAATTCGTATATTCTTTTGAAATCAATAAAATAAACGAAAAGATATAAATAAGAATTCGTTGGTGATGGAAATATAAGAACTCATTGTCTATATTTAAAAACTGAAAAATGAAACTCTTCAATTTGTTTTCAATCTACTAAAAAATACATATGGGAAAGTATTGAAATTCGTATATTCTTTTGAAATCAATAAAATAAACGAAAAGATATAAATAAGAATTCGTTAGAGATGAAAATATAAGAACTCATTGTCTTTATTTAAAAAATTAAAAAATTAAACTCTTCAATTTGTTTTCAATCTATTAAAAAATACATATAGGAAAGTATTGAAATTCGTATATTCTTTTGAAATCAATAAAATAAACGAAAAGATATAAATAAGGATTCGTTAGTGATGGAAATATAAGAACTCATTGTCTTTATTTAAAAACTGAAAAATAAAACTCTTCAATTTGTTTTCAATCTACTAAAAATACATATTGTAAAGTATTGAAACTCGTATATTCTTTTGAAATCAATAAAATAAACGAAAAGATATAAATAAGGATTCTTTAGTTATGGAAATATAAGAACTCATTGTCTTTATTTAAAAACTGAAAATAAAAACTCTTCAATTTGTTTTCAATCTACTAAAAAATACATATGGGAAAGTATTGAAATTCGTATATACTTTTGAAATCAATAAAATAAACGAAAAGATATAAATAAGAATTCGTTGGTGATGGAAATATAAGAACTCATTGTCTTTATTTAAAAATTGGAAAATGATACTCTTCAATTTGTTTTCAATCTACTAAAAAATACATATAGGAAAGTATTGAAATTCGTATATTCTTTTGAAATCAATAAAATAAACGAAAAGATATAAATAAGAATTCGTTAGAGATGAAAATATAAGAACTCATTGTCTTTATTTAAAAAATTAAAAAATTAAACTCTTCAATTTGTTTTCAATCTACTAAAAAATACATATAGGAAAGTATTGAAATTCGTATATTCTTTTGAAATCAATAAAATAAACGAAAAGATATAAATAAGAATTCGATAGTGATCGAAATATAAGAGCTCATTGTCTTTATTTAAAAATTGAAAAATGAAACTCTTCAATTTGTTTTCAATCTACTAAAAAATACATATTTGAAAGTATTGAAATTCGTACATTCTTTTGAAATCAATAAAATAAACGAAAAGATATAAATAAGGATTCGTTAGTGATGGAAATATAAGAACTCATTGTCTTTATTTAAAAACTGAAAAATTAAACTCTTCAATTTGTTTTCAATCTACTAAAAAATACATATTTGAAAGTATTGAAATTCGTATATTCTTTTGAAATCAATAAAATAAACGAAAAGATATAAATAAGAATTCGTTGGTGATGGAAATATAAGAACTCATTGTCTATATTTAAAAATTGAAAAATGAAACTCTTCAATTTGTTTTCAATCTACTAAAAAATACATATAGGAAAGTATTGAAATTCGTATATTCTTTTGAAATCAATAAAATAAACGAAAAGATATAAATAAGGATTCGTTAGTGATGGAAATATAAGAACTCATTGTCTTTATTTAAAAACTGAAAAATAAAACTCTTCAATTTGTTTTCAATCTACTAAAAATACATATTGTAAAGTATTGAAATTCGTATATTCTTTTGAAATCAATAAAATAAACGAAAAGATATAAATAAGGATTCGTTAGTGATGGAAATATAAGAACTCATTGTCTTTATTTAAAAACTGAAAAATTAAACTCTTCAATTTGTTTTCAATCTACTAAAAAATACATATTTGAAAGTATTGAAATTCGTACATTCTTTTGAAATCAATAAAATAAACGAAAAGATATAAATAAGGATTCGTTAGTGATGGAAATATAAGAACTCATTGTCTTTATTTAAAAACTGAAAAATAAAACTCTTCAATTTGTTTTCAATCTACTAAAAATACATATGGGAAAGTATTGAAATTCGTATATTCTTTTGAAATCAATAAAGTAAACGAAAAGATATAAATAAGGATTCGTTAGTGATGGAAATATAAGAACTCATTGTCTTTATTTATAAACTGAAAAATAAAACTCTTCAATTTGTTTTCAATCTACTAAAAAATACATATGGGAAAGTATTGAAATTCGTATATTCTTTTGAAATCAATAAAATAAACGAAAAGATATAAATAAGGATTCGTTGGTGATGGAAATATAAGGACTCATTGTCTGTAAATAAAATAATTTAATATGATACTCTGTAATTTATTTTCAATCTACTAAAATATACATATAGGAAAGTATTGAAATTCGTATATTCTTTTGAAATCAATAAAATAAACGAAATGATATAAATAAGAATTCGTTGGTGATAGAAATATAAGAACTCATTGTCTTTATTTAAAAATTGAAAAATGAAACTCTTCAATTTGTTTTCAATCTTCTAAAAAATACATATTTGAAAGTATTGAAATTCGTATATTCTTTTGAAATCAATAAAATAAACGAAAAGATATAAATAAGAATTCGTTGGTGATGGAAATATAAGAACTCATGGTCTTTATTTAAAAATTGAAAAATGAAACTCTTCAATTTGTTTTCAATCTACTAAAAAATACATATGGGAAAGTATTGAAATTCGTATATTCTTTTGAAATCAATAAAATAAACGAAAAGATATAAATAAGAATTCGTTGTTGATGGAAATATAAGAACTCATTGTCTTTATTTAAAAATTGAAAAATTAAACTCTTCAATTTGTTTTCAATCTACTAAAAAATACATATGGGAAAGTATTGAAATTCGTATATTCTTTTGAAATCAATAAAATAAACGAAAAGATATAAATAAGGATTCGTTGTTGATGGAAATATAAGAACTCATGGTCTTTATTTAAAAATTGAAAAATGAAACTCTTCAATTTGTTTTCAATCTACTAAAAAATACATATGGGAAAGTATTGAAATTCGTATATTCTTTTGAAATCAATAAAATAAACGAAAAGATATAAATAAGGATTCGTTGTTGATGGAAATATAAGAACTCATTGTCTTTATTTAAAAATTGAAAAATTAAACTCTTCAATTTGTTTTCAATCTACTAAAAAATACATATGGGAAAGTATTGAAATTCGTATATTCTTTTGAAATCAATAAAATAAACGAAAAGATATAAATAAGGATTCGTTGTTGATGGAAATATAAGAACTCATTGTCGATATTTAAAAATTGAAAAATGAAACTCTTCATTTTGTTTTCAATTTACTTAAATATACATATAGGAAAGTATTGAAATTCGTATATTCTTTTGAAATCAATAAAATAAACGAAAAGATATAAATAAGAATTCGTTGGTGATGGAAATATAAGAACTCATTGTCTTTATTTAAAAATTGAAAAATGAAACTCTTCAATTTGTTTTCAATCTACTAAAAAATACAAATGGTAGAGTATTGAAATTCGTATATTCTTTTGAAATCAATAAAATAAACGAAAAGATATAAATAAGGATTCGTTGTTGATGAAAATATAAGGACTCATTGTTTGTAAATAAAATGATTTAATATGATACTCTGCAATTTATTTTCAATCTACTAAAAAAAACATATGGGAAAGTATTGAAATTCGTATATTCTTTTGAAATCAATAAAATAAACGAAAAGATATAAATAAGAATTCGTTGGTGATGGAAATATAAGAACTCATTGTCTTTATTTAAAAATTGGAAAATGATACTCTTCAATTTGTTTTCAATCTACTAAAAATACATATGGGAAAGTATTGAAATTCGTATATTCTTTTGAAATCAATAAAATAAACGAAAAGATATAAATAAGAATTCGTTAGAGATGAAAATATAAGAACTCATTGTCTTTATTTAAAAAATTAAAAAATTAAACTCTTCAATTTGTTTTCAATCTACTAAAAAATACATATTTGAAAGTATTGAAATTCGTATATTCTTTTGAAATCAATAAAATAAACGAAAAGATATAAATAAGGATTCGTTAGTGATGGAAATATAAGAACTCATTGTCTTTATTTAAAAACTGAAAAATAAAACTCTTCAATTTGTTTTCAATCTACTAAAAATACATATTTGAAAGTATTGAAATTCGTACATTCTTTTGAAATCAATAAAATAAACGAAAAGATATAAATAAGGATTCGTTAGTGATGGAAATATAAGAACTCATTGTCTTTATTTAAAAACTGAAAAATAAAACTTTTCAATTTGTTTTCAATCTACTAAAAAATACATATGGGAAAGTATTGAAATTCGTATATTCTTTTGAAATCAATAAAATAAACGAAAAGATATAAATAAGAATTCGTTGCTGATGGAAATATAAGAACTCGTTGTCTATATTTAAAAATTGAAAAATGAAACTCTTCAATTTGTTTTCAATCTACTAAAAAATACATATAGGAAAGTATTGAAATTCGTATATTCTTTTGAAATCAATAAAATAAACGAAAAGATATAAATAAGGATTCGTTTTTGATGGAAATATAAGAACTCATTGTCTTTATTTAAAAATTGAAAAATGAAACTCTTCAATTTGTTTTCAATCTTTTAAAAAATACATATTTGAAAGTATTGAAATTCGTATATTCTTTTGAAATCAATAAAATAAACGAAAAGATATAAATAAGAATTCGTTAGTGATCGAAATATAAGAACTCATTGTCTATATTTAAAAAAAGAAAAATGAAACTCTTCAATTTGTTTTCAATCTACTTAAAAATACATATGGGAAAGTATTGAAATTCGTATATTCTTTTGAAATCAATAAAATAAACGAAAAGATATAAATAAGAATTCGTTGTTGATGGAAATATAAGAACTCATTGTCTTTATTTAAAAATTGAAAAATGAAACTCTTCAATTTGTTTTCAATCTTTAAAAAAATACATATTTGAAACTATTGAAATTCGTATATTCTTTTGAAATCAATAAAATAAACGAAAAGATATATATAAGAATTCGTTGGTGATGGAAATATAAGAACTCATTGTCTTTATTTAAAAATTGAAAAATGAAACTCTTCAATTTGTTTTCAATCTACTAAAAAATACAAATGGTAGAGTATTGAAATTCGTATATTCTTTTGAAATCAATAAAATAAACGAAAAGATATAAATAAGGATTCGTTGTTGATGAAAATATAAGGACTCATTGTCTGTAAATAAAATGATTTTATATGATACTCTGCAATTTGTTTTCAATCTACTAAAAATACATATTGTAAAGTATTGAAATTCGTATATTCTTTTGAAATCAATAAAATAAACGAAAAGATATAAATAAGAATTCGTTGGTGATGGAAATATAAGAACTCATTGTCTTTATTTAAAAATTGAAAAATGAAACTCTTCAATTTGTTTTCAATCTACTAAAAAATACATATGGGAAAGTATTGAAATTCGTATATTCTTTTGAAATCAATAAAATAAACGAAAAGATATAAATAAGAATTCGTTGGTGATGGAAATATAAGAACTCATTGTCTTTATTTAAAAATTGAAAAATGAAACTCTTCAATTTGTTTTCAATCTACTAAAAAATACATATTTGAAAGTATTGAAATTCGTACATTCTTTTGAAATCAATAAAATAAACGAAAAGATATAAATAAGAATTCGTTGGTGATGAAAATATAAGAACTCATTGTCTTTATTTAAAAATTGAAAAATGAAACTCTTCAATTTGTTTTCAATCTACTAAAAAATACATATTTGAAAGTATTGAAATTCGTACATTCTTTTGAAATCAATAAAATAAACGAAAAGATATAAATAAGGATTCGTTGTTGATGGAAATATAAGAACTCATTGTCTTTATTTAAAAATTGAAAAATGAAACTCTTCAATTTGTTTTCAATCTTTTAAAAAATACATATTTGAAAGTATTGAAATTCGTATATTCTTTTGAAATCAATAAAATAAACGAAAAGATATAAATAAGAATTCGTTGGTGATGGAAATATAAGAACTCATTGTCTTTATTTAAAAATTGAAAAATGAAACTCTTCAATTTGTTTTCAATCTACTAAAAAATACAAATGGTAGAGTATTGAAATTCGTATATTCTTTTGAAATCAATAAAATAAACGAAAAGATATAAATAAAGATTCGTTAGTGATGGAAATATAAGAACTCATTTTCTATATTTAAAAATTGAAAAATGAAACTCTTCAATTTGTTTTCAATCTACTAAAAAATACAAATGGTAGAGTATTGAAATTCGTATATTCTTTTGAAATCAATAAAATAAACGAAAAGATATAAATAAGAATTCGTTGTTTATGAAAATATAAGGACTCATTGTCTGTAAATAAAATGATTTAATATGATACTCTGCAATTTGTTTTCAATCTACTAAAAATACATATTGTAAAGTATTGAAATTCGTATATTCTTTTGAAATCAATAAAATAAACGAAAAGATATAAATAAGGATTCGTTAGTGATGGAAATATAAGAACTCATTGTCTTTATTTAAAAACTGAAAAATAAAACTCTTCAATTTGTTTTCAATCTACTAAAAAATACATATGGGAAAGTATTGAAATTCGTTTATTCTTTTGAAATCAATAAAATAAACGAAAAGATATAAATAAGAATTCGTTGGTGATGGAAATATAAGAACTCATTGTCTATATTTAAAAATTGAAAAATGAAACTCTTCAATTTGTTTTCAATCTACTAAAAAATACATATTTGAAAGTATTGAAATTCGTACATTCTTTTGAAATCAATAAAATAAACGAAAAGATATAAATAAGAATTCGTTGGTGATGGAAATATAAGAACTCATTGTCTATATTTAAAAACTGAAAAATAAAACTCTTCAATTTTTTTTCAATCTACTAAAAAATACATATTTGAAAGTATTGAAATTCGTACATTCTTTTGAAATCAATAAAATAAACGAAAAGATATAAATAAGAATTCGTTGGTGATGAAAATATAAGAACTCATTGTCTTTATTTAAAAATTGAAAAATGAAACTCTTCAATTTGTTTCCAATCTACTAAAAAATACATATTTGAAAGTATTGAAATTCGTACATTCTTTTGAAATCAATAAAATAAACGAAAAGATATAATTAAGAATTCGTTAGTGATCGAAATATAAGAACTCATTGTCTATATTTAAAAAAAGAAAAATGAAACTCTTCAATTTGTTTTCAATCTACTAAAAAATACATATGGGAAAGTATTGAAATTCGTATATTCTTTTGAAATCAATAAAATAAACGAAAAGATATAAATTAGAATTCGTTGGTGATGGAAATATAAGAACTCATTGTCTTTATTTAAAAATTGAAAAATGAAACTCTTCAATTTGTTTTCAATCTAATTAAAAATACAAATGGTAGAGTATTGAAATTCGTATATTCTTTTGAAATCAATAAAATAAACGAAAAGATATAAATAAGGATTCGTTGTTGATGAAAATATAAGGACTCATTGTCTGTAAATAAAATGATTTAATATGATACTCTGCAATTTGTTTTCAATCTACTAAAAATACATATTGTAAAGTATTGAAATTCGTATATTCTTTTGAAATCAATAAAATAAACGAAAAGATATAATTAAGAATTCGTTAGTGATCGAAATATAAGAACTCATTGTCTATATTTAAAAAAAGAAAAATGAAACTCTTCAATTTGTTTTCAATCTACTAAAAAATACATATGGGAAAGTATTGAAATTCGTATATTCTTTTGAAATCAATAAAATAAACGAAAAGATATAAATAAGAATTCGTTGGTGATGGAAATATAAGAACTTATTGTCTTTATTTAAAAACTGAAAAATGAAACTCTTCAATTTGTTTTCAATCTACTAAAAAATACATATGGGAAAGTATTGAAATTCGTATATTCTTTTGAAATCAATAAAATAAACGAAAAGATATAAATAAGAATTCGTTGGTGATGAAAATATAAGAACTCATTGTCTTTATTTAAAAAAAGAAAAATGAAACTCTTCAATTTGTTTTCAATCTACTAAAAAATACATATGGGAAAGTATTGAAATTCGTATATTCTTTTGAAATCAATAAAATAAACGAAAAGATATAAATAAGGATTCGTTAGTGATGGAAATATAAGAACTCATTGTCTTTATTTAAAAACTGAAAAATAAAACTCTTCAATTTGTTTTCAATCTACTAAAAAATACATATGGGAAAGTATTGAAATTCGTATATTCTTTTGAAATCAATAAAATAAACGAAAAGATATAAATTAGAATTCGTTGGTGATGGAAATATAAGAACTCATTGTCTTTATTTAAAAACTGAAAAATAAAACTCTTCAATTTGTTTTCAATCTACTAAAAAATACATATGGGAAAGTATTGAAATTCGTATATTCTTTTGAAATCAATAAAATAAACGAAAAGATATAAATAAGAATTCGTTGGTGATGGAAATATAAGAACTCATTGTCTATATTTAAAAATTGAAAAATGAAACTCTTCAATTTGTTTTCAATCTACTAAAAAATACAAATGGTAGAGTATTGAAATTCGTATATTCTTTTGAAATCAATAAAATAAACGAAAAGATATAAATAAGGATTCGTTGTTGATGAAAATATAAGGACTCATTGTCTGTAAATAAAATGATTTAAAATGATACTCTGCAATTTGTTTTCAATCTACTAAAAATACATATTGTAAAGTATTGAAATTCGTATATTCTTTTGAAATCAATAAAATAAACGAAAAGATATAATTAAGAATTCGTTAGTGATCGAAATATAAGAACTCATTGTCTATATTTAAAAAAAGAAAAATGAAACTCTTCAATTTGTTTTCAATCTACTAAAAAATACATATGGGAAAGTATTGAAATTCGTATATTCTTTTGAAATCAATAAAATAAACGAAAAGATATAAATAAGAATTCGTTGGTGATGGAAATATAAGAACTCATTGTCTTTATTTAAAAATTGAAAAATGAAACTCTTCAATTTGTTTTCAATCTTTTAAAAAATACATATTTGAAAGTATTGAAATTCGTATATTCTTTTGAAATCAATAAAATAAACGAAAAGATATAAATAAGAATTCGTTGGTGATGGAAATATAAGAACTCATTGTCTTTATTTAAAAATTGAAAAATGAAACTCTTCAATTTGTTTTCAATCTACTAAAAAATACAAATGGTAGAGTATTGAAATTCGTATATTCTTTTGAAATCAATAAAATAAACGAAAAGATATAAATAAGGATTCGTTGTTGATGAAAATATAAGGACTCATTGTCTGTAAATAAAATGATTTAATATGATACTCTGCAATTTGTTTTCAATCTACTAAAAAATACATATGGGAAAGTATTGAAATTCGTATATTCTTTTGAAATCAATAAAATAAACGAAAAGATATAAATAAGAATTCGTTGGTGATGGAAATATAAGAACTCATTGTCTTTATTTAAAAATTGAAAAATGAAACTCTTCAATTTGTTTTCAATCTACTAAAAAATACAAATGGTAGAGTATTGAAATTCGTATATTCTTTTGAAATCAATAAAATAAACGAAAAGATATAAATAAGGATTCGTTGTTGATGAAAATATAAGGACTCATTGTCTGTAAATAAAATGATTTAAAATGATACTCTGCAATTTGTTTTCAATCTACTAAAAATACATATTGTAAAGTATTGAAATTCGTATATTCTTTTGAAATCAATAAAATAAACGAAAAGATATAATTAAGAATTCGTTAGTGATCGAAATATAAGAACTCATTGTCTATATTTAAAAAAAGAAAAATGAAACTCTTCAATTTGTTTTCAATCTACTAAAAAATACATATGGGAAAGTATTGAAATTCGTATATTCTTTTGAAATCAATAAAATAAACGAAAAGATATAAATAAGAATTCGTTGTTGATGGAAATATAAGAACTCATTGTCTTTATTTAAAAATTGAAAAATGAAACTCTTCAATTTGTTTTCAATCTTTTAAAAAATACATATTTGAAAGTATTGAAATTCGTATATTCTTTTGAAATCAATAAAATAAACGAAAAGATATAAATAAGAATTCGTTGGTGATGGAAATATAAGAACTCATTGTCTTTATTTAAAAATTGAAAAATGAAACTCTTCAATTTGTTTTCAATCTACTAAAAAATACAAATGGTAGAGTATTGAAATTCGTATATTCTTTTGAAATCAATAAAATAAACGAAAAGATATAAATAAGGATTCGTTAGTGATGGAAATATAAGAACTCATTGTCTTTATTTAAAAACTGAAAAATAAAACTCTTCAATTTGTTTTCAATCTACTAAAAAATACATATGGGAAAGTATTGAAATTCGTATATTCTTTTGAAATCAATAAAATAAACGAAAAGATATAAATTAGAATTCGTTGGTGATGGAAATATAAGAACTCATTGTCTTTATTTAAAAACTGAAAAATAAAACTCTTCAATTTGTTTTCAATCTACTAAAAAATACATATGGGAAAGTATTGAAATTCGTATATTCTTTTGAAATCAATAAAATAAACGAAAAGATATAAATAAGAATTCGTTGGTGATGGAAATATAAGAACTCATTGTCTTTATTTAAAAATTGAAAAATGAAACTCTTCAATTTGTTTTCAATCTACTAAAAAATACAAATGGTAGAGTATTGAAATTCGTATATTCTTTTGAAATCAATAAAATAAACGAAAAGATATAAATAAGGATTCGTTGTTGATGAAAATATAAGGACTCATTGTCTGTAAATAAAATGATTTAAAATGATACTCTGCAATTTGTTTTCAATCTACTAAAAATACATATTGGAAAGTATTGAAATTCGTATATTCTTTTGAAATCAATAAAATAAACGAAAAGATATAATTAAGAATTCGTTAGTGATCGAAATATAAGAACTCATTGTCTATATTTAAAAAAAGAAAAATGAAACTCTTCAATTTGTTTTCAATCTACTAAAAAATACATATGGGAAAGTATTGAAATTCGTATATTCTTTTGAAATCAATAAAATAAACGAAAAGATATAAATAAGGATTCGTTAGTGATGGAAATGTAAGAACTCATTGTCTTTATTTAAAAATTGAAAAATGAAACTCTTCAATTTGTTTTCAATCTACTAAAAAATACATATTTGAAAGTATTGAAATTCGTACATTCTTTTGAAATCAATAAAATAAACGAAAAGATATAAATAAGGATTCGTTGTTGATGGAAATATAAGAACTCATGGTCTTTATTTAAAAATTGAAAAATGAAACTCTTCAATTTGTTTTCAATCTACTAAAAAATACATATGGGAAAGTATTGAAATTCGTATATTCTTTTGAAATCAATAAAATAAACGAAAAGATATAAATAAGGATTCGTTAGTGATGGAAATATAAGAACTCATTGTCTTTATTTAAAAACTGAAAAATAAAACTCTTCAATTTGTTTTCAATCTACTAAAAAATACATATGGGAAAGTATTGAAATTCGTATATTCTTTTGAAATCAATAAAATAAACGAAAAGATATAAATAAGAATTCGTTGGTGATGGAAATATAAGAACTCATTGTCTTTATTTAAAAATTGAAAAATGAAACTCTTCAATTTGTTTTCAATCTACGAAAAAATACATATAGGAAAGTATTGAAATTCGTATATTCTTTTGAAATCAATAAAATAAACGAAAAGATATAAATAAGGATTCGTTGTTGATGGAAATATAAGAACTCATTGTCTTTATTTAAAAATTGAAAAATGAAACTCTTCAATTTGTTTTCAATCTTTTAAAAAATACATATTTGAAAGTATTGAAATTCGTATATTCTTTTGAAATCAATAAAATAAACGAAAAGATATAATTAAGAATTCGTTAGTGATCGAAATATAAGAACTCATTGTCTATATTTAAAAAAAGAAAAATGAAACTCTTCAATTTGTTTTCAATCTACTAAAAAATACATATGGGAAAGTATTGAAATTCGTATATTCTTTTGAAATCAATAAAATAAACGAAAAAATATAATTAAGAATTCGTTAGTGATCGAAATATAAGAACTCATTGTCTATATTTAAAAAAAGAAAAATGAAACTCTTCAATTTGTTTTCAATCTACTAAAAAATACATATGGGAAAGTATTGAAATTCGTATATTCTTTTGAAATCAATAAAATAAACGAAAAGATATAAATAAGAATTCGTTAGTGATCGAAATAAAAGGACTCATTGTCTTTATTTAAAAATTGAAAAATGAAACTCTTCAATTTGTTTTCAATCTACTAAAAAATACATATGGGAAAGTATTGAAATTCGTATATTCTTTTGAAATCAATAAAATAAACGAAAAGATATAAATAAGAATTCGTTAGTGATCGAAATAAAAGGACTCATTGTCTATATTTAAAAAAAGAAAAATGAAACTCTTCAATTTGTTTTCAATCTACTAAAAAATACATATAGGAAAGTATTGAAATTCGTATATTCTTTTGAAATCAATAAAATAAACGAAAAGATATAAATAAGAATTCGTTGGTGATGGAAATATAAGAACTCATTATCTTTATTTAAAAACTGAAAAATAAAACTCTTCAATTTGTTTCCAATCTACTAAAAAATACATATTTGAAAGTATTGAAATTCGTACATTCTTTTGAAATCAATAAAAGAAACGAAAAGATATAAATAAGAATTCGTTGGTGATGGAAACATAAGAACTCATTGTCTTTATTTAAAAATTGAAAAATGAAACTCTTCAATTTGTTTTCAATCTGTTAAAAAATACATATTTGAAAGTATTGAAATTCGTATATTCTTTTGAAATCAATAAAATAAACGAAAAGATATAATTAAGAATTCGTTAGTGATCGAAATATAAGAACTCATTGTCTATATTTAAAAAAAGAAAAATGAAACTCTTCAATTTGTTTTCAATCTACTAAAAAATACATATGGGAAAGTATTGAAATTCGTATATTCTTTTGAAATCAATAAAATAAACGAAAAGATATAAATAAGAATTCGTTAGTGATCGAAATAAAAGGACTCATTGTCTATATTTAAAAAAAGAAAAATGAAACTCTTCAATTTGTTTCCAATCTACTAAAAAATACATATTTGAAAGTATTGAAATTCGTACATTCTTTTGAAATCAATAAAATAAACGAAAAGATATAATTAAGAATTCGTTAGTGATCGAAATATAAGAACTCATTGTCTATATTTAAAAAAAGAAAAATGAAACTCTTCAATTTGTTTTCAATCTACTAAAAAATACATATGGGAAAGTATTGAAATTCGTATATTCTTTTGAAATCAATAAAATAAACGAAAAGATATAAATAAGAATTCGTTAGTGATCGAAATAAAAGGACTCATTGTCTATATTTAAAAAAAGAAAAATGAAACTCTTCAATTTGTTTTCAATCTACTAAAAAATACATATGGGAAAGTATTGAAATTCGTATATTCTTTTGAAATCAATAAAATAAACGAAAAGATATAAATAAGAATTCGTTGGTGATGGAAATATAAGAACTCATTATCTTTATTTAAAAACTGAAAAATGAAACTCTTCAATTTGTTTTCAATCTATTAAAAAATACATATTTGAAAGTATTGAAATTCGTACATTCTTTTGAAATCAATAAAATAAACGAAAAGATATAATTAAGAATTCTTTAGTGATCGAAATATAAGAACTCATTGTCTATATTTAAAAAAAGAAAAATGAAACTCTTCAATTTGTTTTCAATCTACTAAAAAATACATATGGGAAAGTATTGAAATTCGTATATTCTTTTGAAATCAATAAAATAAACGAAAAGATATAAATAAGAATTCGTTAGTGATCGAAATAAAAGGACTCATTGTCTATATTTAAAAAAAGAAAAATGAAACTCTTCAATTTGTTTTCAATCTACTAAAAAATACATATGGGAAAGTATTGAAATTCGTATATTCTTTTGAAATCAATAAAATAAACGAAAAGATATAAATAAGAATTCGTTGGTGATGGAAATATAAGAACTCATTGTCTTTATTTAAAAATTGAAAAATGAAACTCTTCAATTTGTTTTCAATCTACTAAAAAATACAAATGGTAGAGTATTGAAATTCGTATATTCTTTTGAAATCAATAAAATAAACGAAAAGATATAAATAAGGATTCGTTAGTGATGGAAATATAAGAACTCATTGTCTTTATTTAAAAACTGAAAAATAAAACTCTTCAATTTGTTTTCAATCTACTAAAAAATACATATGGGAAAGTATTGAAATTCGTATATTCTTTTGAAATCAATAAAATAAACGAAAAGATATAAATTAGAATTCGTTGGTGATGGAAATATAAGAACTCATTGTCTTTATTTAAAAACTGAAAAATAAAACTCTTCAATTTGTTTTCAATCTACTAAAAAATACATATGGGAAAGTATTGAAATTCGTATATTCTTTTGAAATCAATAAAATAAACGAAAAGATATAAATAAGAATTCGTTGGTGATGGAAATATAAGAACTCATTGTCTTTATTTAAAAATTGAAAAATGAAACTCTTCAATTTGTTTTCAATCTACTAAAAAATACAAATGGTAGAGTATTGAAATTCGTATATTCTTTTGAAATCAATAAAATAAACGAAAAGATATAAATAAGGATTCGTTGTTGATGAAAATATAAGGACTCATTGTCTGTAAATAAAATGATTTAAAATGATACTCTGCAATTTGTTTTCAATCTACTAAAAATACATATTGGAAAGTATTGAAATTCGTATATTCTTTTGAAATCAATAAAATAAACGAAAAGATATAATTAAGAATTCGTTAGTGATCGAAATATAAGAACTCATTGTCTATATTTAAAAAAAGAAAAATGAAACTCTTCAATTTGTTTTCAATCTACTAAAAAATACATATGGGAAAGTATTGAAATTCGTATATTCTTTTGAAATCAATAAAATAAACGAAAAGATATAAATAAGGATTCGTTAGTGATGGAAATGTAAGAACTCATTGTCTTTATTTAAAAATTGAAAAATGAAACTCTTCAATTTGTTTTCAATCTACTAAAAAATACATATTTGAAAGTATTGAAATTCGTACATTCTTTTGAAATCAATAAAATAAACGAAAAGATATAAATAAGGATTCGTTGTTGATGGAAATATAAGAACTCATGGTCTTTATTTAAAAATTGAAAAATGAAACTCTTCAATTTGTTTTCAATCTACTAAAAAATACATATGGGAAAGTATTGAAATTCGTATATTCTTTTGAAATCAATAAAATAAACGAAAAGATATAAATAAGGATTCGTTAGTGATGGAAATATAAGAACTCATTGTCTTTATTTAAAAACTGAAAAATAAAACTCTTCAATTTGTTTTCAATCTACTAAAAAATACATATGGGAAAGTATTGAAATTCGTATATTCTTTTGAAATCAATAAAATAAACGAAAAGATATAAATAAGAATTCGTTGGTGATGGAAATATAAGAACTCATTGTCTTTATTTAAAAATTGAAAAATGAAACTCTTCAATTTGTTTTCAATCTACGAAAAAATACATATAGGAAAGTATTGAAATTCGTATATTCTTTTGAAATCAATAAAATAAACGAAAAGATATAAATAAGGATTCGTTGTTGATGGAAATATAAGAACTCATTGTCTTTATTTAAAAATTGAAAAATGAAACTCTTCAATTTGTTTTCAATCTTTTAAAAAATACATATTTGAAAGTATTGAAATTCGTATATTCTTTTGAAATCAATAAAATAAACGAAAAGATATAATTAAGAATTCGTTAGTGATCGAAATATAAGAACTCATTGTCTATATTTAAAAAAAGAAAAATGAAACTCTTCAATTTGTTTTCAATCTACTAAAAAATACATATGGGAAAGTATTGAAATTCGTATATTCTTTTGAAATCAATAAAATAAACGAAAAAATATAATTAAGAATTCGTTAGTGATCGAAATATAAGAACTCATTGTCTATATTTAAAAAAAGAAAAATGAAACTCTTCAATTTGTTTTCAATCTACTAAAAAATACATATGGGAAAGTATTGAAATTCGTATATTCTTTTGAAATCAATAAAATAAACGAAAAGATATAAATAAGAATTCGTTAGTGATCGAAATAAAAGGACTCATTGTCTTTATTTAAAAATTGAAAAATGAAACTCTTCAATTTGTTTTCAATCTACTAAAAAATACATATGGGAAAGTATTGAAATTCGTATATTCTTTTGAAATCAATAAAATAAACGAAAAGATATAAATAAGAATTCGTTAGTGATCGAAATAAAAGGACTCATTGTCTATATTTAAAAAAAGAAAAATGAAACTCTTCAATTTGTTTTCAATCTACTAAAAAATACATATGGGAAAGTATTGAAATTCGTATATTCTTTTGAAATCAATAAAATAAACGAAAAGATATAAATAAGAATTCGTTGGTGATGGAAATATAAGAACTCATTATCTTTATTTAAAAACTGAAAAATAAAACTCTTCAATTTGTTTCCAATCTACTAAAAAATACATATTTGAAAGTATTGAAATTCGTACATTCTTTTGAAATCAATAAAAGAAACGAAAAGATATAAATAAGAATTCGTTGGTGATGGAAACATAAGAACTCATTGTCTTTATTTAAAAATTGAAAAATGAAACTCTTCAATTTGTTTTCAATCTGTTAAAAAATACATATTTGAAAGTATTGAAATTCGTATATTCTTTTGAAATCAATAAAATAAACGAAAAGATATAATTAAGAATTCGTTAGTGATCGAAATATAAGAACTCATTGTCTATATTTAAAAAAAGAAAAATGAAACTCTTCAATTTGTTTTCAATCTACTAAAAAATACATATGGGAAAGTATTGAAATTCGTATATTCTTTTGAAATCAATAAAATAAACGAAAAGATATAAATAAGAATTCGTTAGTGATCGAAATAAAAGGACTCATTGTCTATATTTAAAAAAAGAAAAATGAAACTCTTCAATTTGTTTCCAATCTACTAAAAAATACATATTTGAAAGTATTGAAATTCGTACATTCTTTTGAAATCAATAAAATAAACGAAAAGATATAATTAAGAATTCGTTAGTGATCGAAATATAAGAACTCATTGTCTATATTTAAAAAAAGAAAAATGAAACTCTTCAATTTGTTTTCAATCTACTAAAAAATACATATGGGAAAGTATTGAAATTCGTATATTCTTTTGAAATCAATAAAATAAACGAAAAGATATAAATAAGAATTCGTTAGTGATCGAAATAAAAGGACTCATTGTCTATATTTAAAAAAAGAAAAATGAAACTCTTCAATTTGTTTTCAATCTACTAAAAAATACATATGGGAAAGTATTGAAATTCGTATATTCTTTTGAAATCAATAAAATAAACGAAAAGATATAAATAAGAATTCGTTGGTGATGGAAATATAAGAACTCATTATCTTTATTTAAAAACTGAAAAATGAAACTCTTCAATTTGTTTTCAATCTATTAAAAAATACATATTTGAAAGTATTGAAATTCGTACATTCTTTTGAAATCAATAAAATAAACGAAAAGATATAATTAAGAATTCTTTAGTGATCGAAATATAAGAACTCATTGTCTATATTTAAAAAAAGAAAAATGAAACTCTTCAATTTGTTTTCAATCTACTAAAAAATACATATGGGAAAGTATTGAAATTCGTATATTCTTTTGAAATCAATAAAATAAACGAAAAGATATAATTAAGAATTCGTTAGTGATCGAAATATAAGAACTCATTGTCTATATTTAAAAAAAGAAAAATGAAACTCTTCAATTTGTTTTCAATCTACTAAAAAATACATATGGGAAAGTATTGAAATTCGTATATTCTTTTGAAATCAATAAAATAAACGAAAAGATATAAATAAGGATTCGTTGGTGATGGAAATATAAGGACTCATTGTCTTTATTTAAAAATTGAAAAATGAAACTCTTCAATTTGTTTTCAATCTACTAAAAAATACATATTTGAAAGTATTGAAATTCGTATATTCTTTTGAAATCAATAAAATAAACGAAAAGATATAAATAAGAATTCGTTAGTGATCGAAATAAAAGGACTCATTGTCTTTATTTAAAAATTGAAAAATGAAACTCTTCAATTTGTTTTCAATCTACTAAAAAATACATATGGGAAAGTATTGAAATTCGTATATTCTTTTGAAATCAATAAAATAAACGAAAAGATATAAATAAGAATTCGTTAGTGATCGAAATAAAAGGACTCATTGTCTATATTTAAAAAAAGAAAAATGAAACTCTTCAATTTGTTTTCAATCTACTAAAAAATACATATGGGAAAGTATTGAAATTCGTATATTCTTTTGAAATCAATAAAATAAACGAAAAGATATAAATAAGAATTCGTTGGTGATGGAAATATAAGAACTCATTGTCTTTATTTAAAAATTGAAAAATGAAACTCTTCAATTTGTTTTTAATCTACGAAAAAATACATATAGGAAAGTATTGAAATTCGTATATTCTTTTGAAATCAATAAAATAAACGAAAAGATATAAATAAGAATTCGTTGGTGATGGAAATATAAGAACTCATTGTCTTTATTTAAAAATTGAAAAATGAAACTCTTCAATTTGTTTTCAATCTTTTAAAAAATACATATTTGAAAGTATTGAAATTCGTATATTCTTTTGAAATCAATAAAATAAACGAAAAGATATAATTAAGAATTCGTTAGCGATCGAAATATAAGAACTCATTGTCTATATTTAAAAAAAGAAAAATGAAACTCTTCAATTTGTTTTCAATCTACTAAAAAATACATATGGGAAAGTATTGAAATTCGTATATTCTTTTGAAATCAATAAAATAAACGAAAAGATATAAATAAGAATTCGTTGTTGATGGAAATATAAGAACTCATTGTCTTTATTTAAAAATTGAAAAATGAAACTCTTCAATTTGTTTTCAATCTTTAAAAAAATACATATTTGAAAGTATTGAAATTCGTATATTCTTTTGAAATCAATAAAATAAACGAAAAGATATAAATAAGGATTCGTTGTTGATGGAAGTATAAGAACGCATTGTTTTTATTTAAAAATTGAAAAATGAAACTCTTCAATTTGTTTTCAATCTACTAAAAAATACATATGGGAAAGTATTGAAATTCGTATATTCTTTTGAAATCAATAAAATAAACGAAAAGATATATATAAGAATTCGTTGGTGATGGAAATATAAGAACTCATTGTCTTTATTTAAAAATTGAAAAATGAAACTCTTCAATTTGTTTTCAATCTTTAAAAAAATACATATTTGAAAGTATTGAAATTCGTATATTCTTTTGAAATCAATAAAATAAACGAAAAGATATAAATAAGGATTCGTTGTTGATGGAAGTATAAGAACGCATTGTTTTTATTTAAAAATTGAAAAATGAAACTCTTCAATTTGTTTTCAATCTACTAAAAAATACATATGGGAAAGTATTGAAATTCGTATATTCTTTTGAAATCAATAAAATAAACGAAAAGATATAAATAAGAATTCGTTGTTGATGGAAATATAAGAACTCATTGTCTTTATTTAAAAATTGAAAAATGAAACTCTTCAATTTGTTTTCAATCTTTAAAAAAATACATATTTGAAAGTATTGAAATTCGTATATTCTTTTGAAATCAATAAAATAAACGAAAAGATATAAATAAGGATTCGTTGTTGATGGAAGTATAAGAACGCATTGTTTTTATTTAAAAATTGAAAAATGAAACTCTTCAATTTGTTTTCAATCTACTAAAAAATACATATGGGAAAGTATTGAAATTCGTATATTCTTTTGAAATCAATAAAATAAACGAAAAGATATATATAAGAATTCGTTGGTGATGGAAATATAAGAACTCATTGTCTTTATTTAAAAATTGAAAAATGAAACTCTTCAATTTGTTTTCAATCTTTAAAAAAATACATATTTGAAAGTATTGAAATTCGTATATTCTTTTGAAATCAATAAAATAAACGAAAAGATATAAATAAGGATTCGTTGTTGATGGAAGTATAAGAACGCATTGTTTTTATTTAAAAATTGAAAAATGAAACTCTTCAATTTGTTTTCAATCTACTAAAAAATACATATGGGAAAGTATTGAAATTCGTATATTCTTTTGAAATCAATAAAATAAACGAAAAGATATAAATAAGAATTCGTTGTTGATGGAAATATAAGAACTCATTGTCTTTATTTAAAAATTGAAAAATGAAACTCTTCAATTTGTTTTCAATCTTTAAAAAAATACATATTTGAAAGTATTGAAATTCGTATATTCTTTTGAAATCAATAAAATAAACGAAAAGATATAAATAAGGATTCGTTGTTGATGGAAGTATAAGAACGCATTGTTTTTATTTAAAAATTGAAAAATGAAACTCTTCAATTTGTTTTCAATCTACTAAAAAATACATATGGGAAAGTATTGAAATTCGTATATTCTTTTGAAATCAATAAAATAAACGAAAAGATATAAATAAGAATTCGTTGGTGATGGAAATATAAGAACTCATTGTCTTTATTTAAAAATTGAAAAATGAAACTCTTCAATTTGTTTTCAATCTACTAAAAAATACATATGGGAAAGTATTGAAATTCGTATATTCTTTTGAAATCAATAAAATAAACGAAAAGATATAAATAAGAATTCGTTGGTGATGGAAATATAAGAACTCATTATCTTTATTTAAAAATTGAAAAATGAAACTCTTCAATTTGTTTCCAATCTACTAAAAAATACATATTTGAAAGTATTGAAATTCGTACATTCTTTTGAAATCAATAAAATAAACGAAAAGATATAATTAAGAATTCGTTAGTGATGGAAATATAAGAACTCATTGTCTATATTTAAAAAAAGAAAAATGAAACTCTTCAATTTGTTTTCAATCTACTAAAAAATACATATGGGAAAGTATTGAAATTCGTATATTCTTTTGAAATCAATAAAATAAAAAAAAAGATATAATTAAGAATTCGTTAGTGATCGAAATATAAGAACTCATTGTCTATATTTAAAAAAAGAAAAATGAAACTCTTCAATTTGTTTTCAATCTACTAAAAAATACATATGGGAAAGTATTGAAATTCGTATATTCTTTTGAAATCAATAAAATAAACGAAAAGATATAAATAAGGATTCGTTGGTGATGGAAATATAAGGACTCATTGTCTGTAAATAAAATGATTTAATATGATACTCTGCAATTTATTTTCAATCTACTAAAATATACATATAGGAAAGTATTGAAATTCGTATATTCTTTTGAAATCAATAAAATAAACGAAAAGATATAAATAAGAATTCGTTAGTGATCGAAATAAAAGGACTCATTGTCTTTATTTAAAAATTGAAAAATGAAACTCTTCAATTTGTTTTCAATCTACTAAAAAATACATATGGGAAAGTATTGAAATTCGTATATTCTTTTGAAATCAATAAAATAAACGAAAAGATATAAATAAGAATTCGTTAGTGATCGAAATAAAAGGACTCATTGTCTATATTTAAAAAAAGAAAAATGAAACTCTTCAATTTGTTTTCAATCTACTAAAAAATACATATGGGAAAGTATTGAAATTCGTATATTCTTTTGAAATCAATAAAATAAACGAAAAGATATAAATAAGAATTCGTTGGTGATGGAAATATAAGAACTCATTGTCTTTATTTAAAAATTGAAAAATGAAACTCTTCAATTTGTTTTTAATCTACGAAAAAATACATATAGGAAAGTATTGAAATTCGTATATTCTTTTGAAATCAATAAAATAAACGAAAAGATATAAATAAGAATTCGTTGGTGATGGAAATATAAGAACTCATTGTCTTTATTTAAAAATTGAAAAATGAAACTCTTCAATTTGTTTTCAATCTTTTAAAAAATACATATTTGAAAGTATTGAAATTCGTATATTCTTTTGAAATCAATAAAATAAACGAAAAGATATAATTAAGAATTCGTTAGCGATCGAAATATAAGAACTCATTGTCTATATTTAAAAAAAGAAAAATGAAACTCTTCAATTTGTTTTCAATCTACTAAAAAATACATATGGGAAAGTATTGAAATTCGTATATTCTTTTGAAATCAATAAAATAAACGAAAAGATATAAATAAGAATTCGTTGTTGATGGAAATATAAGAACTCATTGTCTTTATTTAAAAATTGAAAAATGAAACTCTTCAATTTGTTTTCAATCTTTAAAAAAATACATATTTGAAAGTATTGAAATTCGTATATTCTTTTGAAATCAATAAAATAAACGAAAAGATATAAATAAGGATTCGTTGTTGATGGAAGTATAAGAACGCATTGTTTTTATTTAAAAATTGAAAAATGAAACTCTTCAATTTGTTTTCAATCTACTAAAAAATACATATGGGAAAGTATTGAAATTCGTATATTCTTTTGAAATCAATAAAATAAACGAAAAGATATAAATAAGAATTCGTTGGTGATGGAAATATAAGAACTCATTGTCTTTATTTAAAAATTGAAAAATGAAACTCTTCAATTTGTTTTCAATCTACTAAAAAATACAATTGGTAGAGTATTGAAATTCGTATATTCTTTTGAAATCAATAAAATAAACGAAAAGATATAAATAAGGATTCGTTGTTGATGAAAATATAAGGACTCATTGTCTGTAAATAAAATGATTTAATATGATACTCTGCAATTTATTTTCAATCTACTAAAAAAAACATATGGGAAAGTATTGAAATCAATAAAATAAACAAAAAGATATAAATAAGAATTCGTTGGTGATGGAAATATAAGAACTCATTGTCTTTATTTAAAAATTGAAAAATGAAACTCTTCAATTTGTTTTCAATCTACGAAAAAATACATATAGGAAAGTATTGAAATTCGTATATTCTTTTGAAATCAATAAAATAAACGAAAAGATATAAATAAGGATTCGTTGTTGATGGAAATATAAGAACTCATTGTCTTTATTTAAAAATTGAAAAATGAAACTCTTCAATTTGTTTTCAATCTTTTAAAAAATACATATTTGAAAGTATTGAAATTCGTATATTCTTTTGAAATCAATAAAATAAACGAAAAGATATAATTAAGAATTCGTTAGTGATCGAAATATAAGAACTCATTGTCTATATTTAAAAAAAGAAAAATGAAACTCTTCAATTTGTTTTCAATCTACTAAAAAATACATATGGGAAAGTATTGAAATTCGTATATTCTTTTGAAATCAATAAAATAAACGAAAAGATATAAATAAGGATTCGTTGTTGATGAAAATATAAGGACTCATTGTCTGTAAATAAAATGATTTAATATGATACTCTGCAATTTATTTTCAATCTACTAAAAAAAACATATGGGAAAGTATTGAAATCAATAAAATAAACAAAAAGATATAAATAAGAATTCGTTGGTGATGGAAATATAAGAACTCATTGTCTTTATTTAAAAATTGAAAAATAAAACTCTTCAATTTGTTTTCAATCTACTAAAAAATACATATTTGAAAGTATTGAAATTCGTACATTCTTTTGAAATCAATAAAATAAATGAAAAGATATAAATAAGGATTCGTTAGTGATGGAAATATAAGAACTCATTGTCTTTATTTAAAAACTGAAAAATAAAACTCTTCAATTTGTTTTCAATCTACTAAAAAATACATATGGGAAAGTATTGAAATTCGTATATTCTTTTGAAATCAATAAAATAAACGAAAAGATATAAATAAGAATTCGTTGGTGATGGAAATATAAGAACTCATTGTCTTTATTTAAAAATTGAAAAATGAAACTCTTCAATTTGTTTTCAATCTACGAAAAAATACATATAGGAAAGTATTGAAATTCGTATATTCTTTTGAAATCAATAAAATAAACGAAAAGATATAAATAAGGATTCGTTGTTGATGGAAATATAAGAACTCATTGTCTTTATTTAAAAATTGAAAAATGAAACTCTTCAATTTGTTTTCAATCTTTTAAAAAATACATATTTGAAAGTATTGAAATTCGTACATTCTTTTGAAATCAATAAAATAAATGAAAAGATATAAATAAGGATTCGTTAGTGATGGAAATATAAGAACTCATTGTCTTTATTTAAAAACTGAAAAATAAAACTCTTCAATTTGTTTTCAATCTACTAAAAAATACATATGGGAAAGTATTGAAATTCGTATATTCTTTTGAAATCAATAAAATAAACGAAAAGATATAAATAAGAATTCGTTGGTGATGGAAATATAAGAACTCATTGTCTTTATTTAAAAATTGAAAAATAAAACTCTTCAATTTGTTTTCAATCTACTAAAAAATACATATTTGAAAGTATTGAAATTCGTACATTCTTTTGAAATCAATAAAATAAATGAAAAGATATAAATAAGGATTCGTTAGTGATGGAAATATAAGAACTCATTGTCTTTATTTAAAAACTGAAAAATAAAACTCTTCAATTTGTTTTCAATCTACTAAAAAATACATATGGGAAAGTATTGAAATTCGTATATTCTTTTGAAATCAATAAAATAAACGAAAAGATATAAATAAGAATTCGTTGGTGATGGAAATATAAGAACTCATTGTCTTTATTTAAAAATTGAAAAATGAAACTCTTCAATTTGTTTTCAATCTACGAAAAAATACATATAGGAAAGTATTGAAATTCGTATATTCTTTTGAAATCAATAAAATAAATGAAAAGATATAAATAAGGATTCGTTAGTGATGGAAATATAAGAACTCATTTTCTTTATTTAAAAACTGAAAAATAAAACTCTTCAATTTGTTTTCAATCTACTAAAAAATACATATGGGAAAGTATTGAAATTCGTATATTCTTTTGAAATCAATAAAATAAACGAAAAGATATAATTAAGAATTCGTTAGTGATCGAAATAAAAGGACTCATTGTCTATATTTAAAAAAAGAAAAATGAAACTCTTCAATTTGTTTTCAATCTACTAAAAAATACATATGGGAAAGTATTGAAATTCGTATATTCTTTTGAAATCAATAAAATAAACGAAAAGATATAATTAAGAATTCGTTAGTGATCGAAATATAAGAACTCATTGTCTATATTTAAAAAAAGAAAAATGAAACTCTTCAATTTGTTTTCAATCTACTAAAAAATACATATGGGAAAGTATTGAAATTCGTATATTCTTTTGAAATCAATAAAATAAACGAAAAGATATAAATAAGAATTCGTTGTTGATGGAAATATAAGAACTCATTGTCTTTATTTAAAAATTGAAAAATGAAACTCTTCAATTTGTTTTCAATCTTTAAAAAAATACATATTTGAAAGTATTGAAATTCGTATATTCTTTTGAAATCAATAAAATAAACGAAAAGATATAAATAAGGATTCGTTGTTGATGGAAGTATAAGAACGCATTGTTTTTATTTAAAAATTGAAAAATGAAACTCTTCAATTTGTTTTCAATCTACTAAAAAATACAAATGGTAGAGTATTGAAATTCGTATATTCTTTTGAATTCAATAAAATAAACGAAAAGATATAAATAAGGATTCGTTGTTGATGAAAATATAAGGACTCATTGTCTGTAAATAAAATGATTTAATATGATACTCTGCAATTTATTTTCAATCTACTAAAAAAAACATATGGGAAAGTATTGAAATCAATAAAATAAACAAAAAGATATAAATAAGAATTCGTTGGTGATGGAAATATAAGAACTCATTGTCTTTATTTAAAAATTGGAAAATGATACTCTTCAATTTGTTTTCAATCTACTAAAAAATACATATGAGAAAGTATTGAAATTCGTATATTCTTTTGAAATCAATAAAATAAACGAAAAGATATAAATAAGAATTCGTTAGAGATGAAAATATTAGAACTCATTGTCTTTATTTAAAAAATTAAAAAATTAAACTCTTCAATTTGTTTTCAATCTACTAAAAAATACATATAGGAAAGTATTGAAATTCGTATATTCTTTTGAAATCAATAAAATAAACGAAAAGATATAAATAAGGATTCGTTAGTGATGGAAATATTAGAACTCATTGTCTTTATTTAAAAACTGAAAAATAAAACTCTTCAATTTGTTTTCAATCTACTAAAAATATATATGGTAAAGTATTGAAATTCGTATATTCTTTTGAAATCAATAAAATAAACGAAAAGATATAAATAAGGATTCGTTGGTGATGGAAATATTAGAACTCATTGTCTTTATTTAAAAACTGAAAAATAAAACTCTTCAATTTGTTTTCAATCTACTAAAAATATATATGGTAAAGTATTGAAATTCGTATATTCTTTTGAAATCAATAAAATAAACGAAAAGATATAAATAAGGATTCGTTGGTGATGGAAATATAAGGACTCATTGTCTGTAAATAAAATGATTTAATATGATACTCTGCAATATATTTTCAATCTACTAAAATTAACATATAGGAAAGTATTGAAATTCGTATATTCTTTTGAAATCAATAAAATAAACGAAAAGATATAAATAAGAATTCGTTAGTGATCGAAATAAAAGGACTCATTGTCTTTATTTAAAAATTGAAAAATGAAACTCTTCAATTTGTTTTCAATCTACTAAAAAATACATATGGGAAAGTATTGAAATTCGTATATTCTTTTGAAATCATAAAAATAAACGAAAAGATATAAATAAGAATTCGTTAGTGATCGAAATAAAAGGACTCATTGTCTATATTTAAAAAAAGAAAAATGAAACTCTTCAATTTGTTTTCAATCTACTAAAAAATACATATGGGAAAGTATTGAAATTCGTATATTCTTTTGAAATCAATAAAATAAACGAAAAGATATAAATAAGAATTCGTTGGTGATGGAAATATAAGAACTCATTATCTTTATTTAAAAACTGAAAAATGAAACTCTTCAATTTGTTTCCAATCTACTAAAAAATACATATTTGAAAGTATTGAAATTCGTACATTCTTTTGAAATCAATAAAAGAAACGAAAAGATATAAATAAGAATTCGTTGGTGATGGAAACATAAGAACTCATTGTCTTTATTTAAAAATTGAAAAATGAAACTCTTCAATTTGTTTTCAATCTGTTAAAAAATACATATTTGAAAGTATTGAAATTCGTATATTCTTTTGAAATCAATAAAATAAACGAAAAGATATAATTAAGAATTCGTTAGTGATCGAAATATAAGAACTCATTGTCTATATTTAAAAAAAGAAAAATGAAACTCTTCAATTTGTTTTCAATCTACTAAAAAATACATATGGGAAAGTATTGAAATTCGTATATTCTTTTGAAATCAATAAAATAAACGAAAAGATATAAATAAGGATTCGTTGGTGATGGAAATATAAGGACTCATTGTCTGTAAATAAAATGATTTAATATGATACTCTGCAATTTATTTTCAATCTACTAAAATATACATATAGGAAAGTATTGAAATTCGTATATTCTTTTGAAATCAATAAAATAAACGAAAAGATATAAATAAGAATTCGTTAGTGATCGAAATAAAAGGACTCATTGTCTTTATTTAAAAATTGAAAAATGAAACTCTTCAATTTGTTTTCAATCTACTAAAAAATACATATGGGAAAGTATTGAAATTCGTATATTCTTCTGAAATCAATAAAATAAACGAAAAGATATAAATAAGAATTCGTTAGTGATCGAAATAAAAGGACTCATTGTCTATATTTAAAAAAAGAAAAATGAAACTCTTCAATTTGTTTTCAATCTACTAAAAAATACATATGGGAAAGTATTGAAATTCGTATATTCTTTTGAAATCAATAAAATAAACGAAAAGATATAAATAAGAATTCGTTGGTGATGGAAATATAAGAACTCATTATCTTTATTTAAAAACTGAAAAATGAAACTCTTCAATTTGTTTCCAATCTACTAAAAAATACATATTTGAAAGTATTGAAATTCGTACATTCTTTTGAAATCAATAAAAGAAACGAAAAGATATAAATAAGAATTCGTTGGTGATGGAAACATAAGAACTCATTGTCTTTATTTAAAAATTGAAAAATGAAACTCTTCAATTTGTTTTCAATCTGTTAAAAAATACATATTTGAAAGTATTGAAATTCGTATATTTTTTTGAAATCAATAAAATAAACGAAAAGATATAAATAAGAATTCGTTAGAGATGAAAATATTAGAACTCATTGTCTTTATTTAAAAAATTAAAAAATTAAACTCTTCAATTTGTTTTCAATCTACTAAAAAATACATAAAGGAAAGTATTGAAATTCGTATATTCTTTTGAAATCAATAAAATAAACGAAAAGATATAAATAAGGATTCGTTAGTGATGGAAATATTAGAACTCATTGTCTTTATTTAAAAACTGAAAAATAAAACTCTTCAATTTGTTTTCAATCTACTAAAAATATATATGGTAAAGTATTGAAATTCGTATATTCTTTTGAAATCAATAAAATAAACGAAAAGATATAAATAAGGATTCGTTAGTGATGGAAATATAAGAACTCATTGTCTTTATTTAAAAACTGAAAAATAAAACTCTTCAATTTGTTTTCAATCTACTAAAAAATACATATGGGAAAGTATTGAAATTCGTATATTCTTTTGATATCAATAAAATAAACGAAAAGATATAAATAAGAATTCGTTGGTGATGGAAATATAAGAACTCATTGTCTTTATTTAAAAATTGAAAAATGAAACTCTTCAATTTGTTTTCAATCTACTAAAAAATACATATTTGAAAGTATTGAAATTCGTACATTCTTTTGAAATCAATAAAATAAACGAAAAGATATAAATAAGGATTCGTTAGTGATGGAAATATAAGAACTCATTGTCTTTATTTAAAAACTGAAAAATGAAACTCTTCAATTTGTTTCCAATCTACTAAAAAATACATATTTGAAAGTATTGAAATTCGTACATTCTTTTGAAATCAATAAAAGAAACGAAAAGATATAAATAAGAATTCGTTGGTGATGGAAACATAAGAACTCATTGTCTTTATTTAAAAATTGAAAAATGAAACTCTTCAATTTGTTTTCAATCTGTTAAAAAATACATATTTGAAAGTATTGAAATTCGTATATTCTTTTGAAATCAATAAAATAAACGAAAAGATATAATTAAGAATTCGTTAGTGATCGAAATATAAGAACTCATTGTCTATATTTAAAAAAAGAAAAATGAAACTCTTCAATTTGTTTTCAATCTACTAAAAAATACATATGGGAAAGTATTGAAATTCGTATATTCTTTTGAAATCAATAAAATAAACGAAAAGATATAAATAAGGATTCGTTGGTGATGGAAATATAAGGACTCATTGTCTGTAAATAAAATGATTTAATATGATACTCTGCAATTTATTTTCAATCTACTAAAATATACATATAGGAAAGTATTGAAATTCGTATATTCTTTTGAAATCAATAAAATAAACGAAAAGATATAAATAAGAATTCGTAAGTGATCGAAATAAAAGGACTCATTGTCTTTATTTAAAAATTGAAAAATGAAACTCTTCAATTTGTTTTCAATCTACTAAAAAATACATATGGGAAAGTATTGAAATTCGTATATTCTTCTGAAATCAATAAAATAAACGAAAAGATATAAATAAGAATTCGTTAGTGATCGAAATAAAAGGACTCATTGTCTATATTTAAAAAAAGAAAAATGAAACTCTTCAATTTGTTTTCAATCTACTAAAAAATACATATGGGAAAGTATTGAAATTCGTATATTCTTTTGAAATCAATAAAATAAACGAAAAGATATAAATAAGAATTCGTTGGTGATGGAAATATAAGAACTCATTATCTTTATTTAAAAACTGAAAAATGAAACTCTTCAATTTGTTTCCAATCTACTAAAAAATACATATTTGAAAGTATTGAAATTCGTACATTCTTTTGAAATCAATAAAAGAAACGAAAAGATATAAATAAGAATTCGTTGGTGATGGAAACATAAGAACTCATTGTCTTTATTTAAAAATTGAAAAATGAAACTCTTCAATTTGTTTTCAATCTGTTAAAAAATACATATTTGAAAGTATTGAAATTCGTATATTCTTTTGAAATCAATAAAATAAACGAAAAGATATAAATAAGAATTCGTTAGAGATGAAAATATTAGAACTCATTGTCTTTATTTAAAAAATTAAAAAATTAAACTCTTCAATTTGTTTTCAATCTACTAAAAAATACATAAAGGAAAGTATTGAAATTCGTATATTCTTTTGAAATCAATAAAATAAACGAAAAGATATAAATAAGGATTCGTTAGTGATGGAAATATTAGAACTCATTGTCTTTATTTAAAAACTGAAAAATAAAACTCTTCAATTTGTTTTCAATCTACTAAAAATATATATGGTAAAGTATTGAAATTCGTATATTCTTTTGAAATCAATAAAATAAACGAAAAGATATAAATAAGGATTCGTTAGTGATGGAAATATAAGAACTCATTGTCTTTATTTAAAAACTGAAAAATAAAACTCTTCAATTTGTTTTCAATCTACTAAAAAATACATATGGAAAAGTATTGAAATTCGTATATTCTTTTGATATCAATAAAATAAACGAAAAGATATAAATAAGAATTCGTTGGTGATGGAAATATAAGAACTCATTGTCTTTATTTAAAAATTGAAAAATGAAACTCTTCAATTTGTTTTCAATCTACTAAAAAATACATATTTGAAAGTATTGAAATTCGTACATTCTTTTGAAATCAATAAAATAAACGAAAAGATATAAATAAGGATTCGTTAGTGATGGAAATATAAGAACTCATTGTCTTTATTTAAAAACTGAAAAATAAAACTCTTCAATTTGTTTTCAATCTACTAAAAAATACATATGGGAAAGTATTGAAATTCGTATATTCTTTTGAAATCAATAAAATAAACGAAAAGATATAAATAAGAATTCGTTGGTGATGGAAATATAAGAACTCATTGTCTATATTTAAAAATTGAAAAATGAAACTCTTCAATTTGTTTTCAATCTACTAAAAAATACATATAGGAAAGTATTGAAATTCGTTTATTCTTTTGAAATCAATAAAATAAACGAAAAGATATAAATAAGGATTCGTTGTTGATGGAAATATAAGAACTCATTGTCTTTATTTAAAAATTGAAAAATGAAACTCTTCAATTTGTTTTCAATCTGTTAAAAAATACATATTTGAAAGTATTGAAATTCGTATATTCTTTTGAAATCAATAAAATAAACGAAAAGATATAATTAAGAATTCGTTAGTGATCGAAATATAAGAACTCATTGTCTATATTTAAAAAAAGAAAAATGAAACTCTTCAATTTGTTTTCAATCTACTAAAAAATACATATGGGAAAGTATTGAAATTCGTATATTCTTTTGAAATCAATAAAATAAACGAAAAGATATAAATAAGGATTCGTTGGTGATGGAAATATAAGGACTCATTGTCTGTAAATAAAATGATTTAATATGATACTCTGCAATTTATTTTCAATCTACTAAAATATACATATAGGAAAGTATTGAAATTCGTATATTCTTTTGAAATCAATAAAATAAACGAAAAGATATAAATAAGAATTCGTTAGTGATCGAAATAAAAGGACTCATTGTCTTTATTTAAAAATTGAAAAATGAAACTCTTCAATTTGTTTTCAATCTACTAAAAAATACATATGGGAAAGTATTGAAATTCGTATATTCTTTTGAAATCAATAAAATAAACGAAAAGATATAAATAAGAATTCGTTAGTGATCGAAATAAAAGGACTCATTGTCTATATTTAAAAAAAGAAAAATGAAACTCTTCAATTTGTTTTCAATCTACTAAAAAATACATATGGGAAAGTATTGAAATTCGTATATTCTTTTGAAATCAATAAAATAAACGAAAAGATATAAATAAGAATTCGTTGGTGATGGAAATATAAGAACTCATTATCTTTATTTAAAAACTGAAAAATGAAACTCTTCAATTTGTTTCCAATCTACTAAAAAATACATATGGGAAAGTATTGAAATTCGTATATTCTTTTGAAATCAATAAAAGAAACGAAAAGATATAAATAATAATTCGTTGGTGATGGAAACATAAGAACTCATTGTCTTTATTTTAAAATTGAAAAATGAAACTCTTCAATTTGTTTTCAATCTGTTAAAAAATACATATTTGAAAGTATTGAAATTCGTATATTCTTT
The DNA here is from genome assembly GCA_961205885.1 of Ptychoptera albimana. Lineage (NCBI taxonomy): Eukaryota > Metazoa > Arthropoda > Insecta > Diptera > Ptychopteridae > Ptychoptera > Ptychoptera albimana. The sequence goes on along the minus strand of OY540803.1, from coordinate 17,559,401 downwards.
TGAAATCAATAAAATAAACGAAAAGATATAATTAAGAATTCGTTAGTGATCGAAATATAAGAACTCATTGTCTATATTAAAAAAAAGAAAAATGAAACTCTTCAATTTGTTTTCAATCTACTAAAAAATACATATGGGAAAGTATTGAAATTCGTATATTCTTTTGAAATCAATAAAATAAACGAAAAGATATAAATAAGAATTCGTTAGTGATCGAAATAAAAGAACTCATTGTCTATATTTAAAAAAAGAAAAATGAAACTCTTCAATTTGTTTTCAATCTACTAAAAAATACATATGGGAAAGTATTGAAATTCGTATATTCTTTTGAAATCAATAAAATAAACGAAAAGATATAAATAAGAATTCGTTGGTGATGGAAATATAAGAACTCATTATCTTTATTTAAAAACTGAAAAATGAAACTCTTCAATTTGTTTCCAATCTACTAAAATATACATATTTGAAAGTATTGAAATTCGTACATTCTTTTGAAATCAATAAAATAAACGAAAAGATATAAATAAGAATTCGTTGGTGATGGAAACATAAGAACTCATTGTCTTTATTTAAAAATTGAAAAATGAAACTCTTCAATTTGTTTTCAATCTACTAAAAAATACATATTTGAAAATATTGAAATTCGTATATTCTTTTGAAATCAATAAAATAAACGAAAAGATATAATTAAGAATTCGTTAGTGATCGAAATATAAGAACTCATTGTCTATATTTAAAAAAAGAAAAATGAAACTCTTCAATTTGTTTTCAATCTACTAAAAAATACATATGGGAAAGTATTGAAATTCGTATATTCTTTTGAAATCAATAAAATAAACGAAAAGATATAAATAAGGATTCGTTGTTGATGGAAATTTAAGAACTCATTGTCTTTATTTAAAAATTGAAAAATGAAACTCTTCAATTTGTTTTCAATCCACTAAAAAATACATATTTGAAAGTATTGAAATTCGTATATTCTTTTGAAATCAATAAAATAAACGAAAAGATATAATTAAGAATTCGTTGGTGATGGAAATATAAGAACTCATTGTCTATATTTAAAAATTGAAAAATGAAACTCTTCAATTTGTTTTCAATCTATTAAAAAATACATATGGGAAAGTATTGAAATTCGTATATTCTTTTGAAATAAATAAAATAAACGAAAAGATATAAATAAGAATTCGTTGGTGATGGAAATATAAGAACTCATTATCTTTATTTAAAAACTGAAAAATGAAACTCTTCAATTTGTTTCCAATCTACTAAAATATACATATAAGAAAGTATTGAAATTCGTATATTCTTTTGAAATCAATAAAATAAACGAAAAGATATAAATAAGGATTCGTTGTTGATGAAAATATAAGGACTCATTGTCTGTAAATAAAATGATTTAATATGATACTCTGCAATTTATTTTCAATCTACTAAAAAAAACATATGGGAAAGTATTGAAATTCGTATATTCTTTTGAAATCAATAAAATAAACGAAAAGATATAAATAAGAATTCGTTGGTGATGGAAATATAAGAACTCATTGTCTTTATTTCAAAAATTGGAAAATGATACTCTTCAATTTGTTTTCAATCTACTAAAAAATACATATGGGAAAGTATTGAAATTCGTATATTCTTTTGAAATCAATAAAATAAACGAAAATATATAATTAAGAATTCGTTAGTGATCGAAATATAAGAACTCATTGTCTATATTTAAAAAATTAAAAAATTAAACTCTTCAATTTGTTTTCAATCTACTAAAAAATACATATAGGAAAGTATTGAAATTCGTATATTCTTTTGAAATCAATAAAATAAACGAAAAGATATAAATAACGATTCGTTAGTGATGGAAAAATAAGAACTCATTGTCTTTATTTAAAAACTGAAAAATAAAACTCTTCAATTTGTTTTCAATCTACTAAAAATACATATTGTAAAGTATTGAAATTCGTATATTCTTTTGAAATCAATAAAATAAACGAAAAGATATAAATGAGGATTCGTTAGTGATGGAAATATAAGAACTCATTGTCTTTATTAAAAAACTGAAAAATAAAACTCTTCAATTTGTTTTCAATCTACTAAAAAATACATATGGGAAAGTATTGAAATTCGTATATTCTTTTGAAATCAATAAAATAAACGAAAAGATATAATTAAGAATTCGTTAGTGATCGAAATATAAGAACTCATTGTCTATATTTAAAAATTGAAAAATGAAACTCTTCAATTTGTTTTCAATCTACTAAAAAATACATATGGGAAAGTATTGAAATTCGTATATTCTTTTGAAATCAATAAAATAAACGAAAAGATATAAATAAGAATTCGTTAGAGATGAAAATATAAGAACTCATTGTCTATAATTAAAAAATTAAAAAATTAAACTCTTCAATTTGTTTTCAATCTACTAAAAAATACATATAGGAAAGTATTTAAATTCGTATATTCTTTTGAAATCAATAAAATAAACGAAAAGATATAAATAAGGATTCGTTAGTGATGGAAATATAAGAACTCATTGTCTTTATTTAAAAACTGAAAAATAAAACTCTTCAATTTGTTTTCAATCTACTAAAAAATACATATTTGAAAGTATTGAAATTCGTACATTCTTTTGAAATCAATAAAATAAACGAAAAGATATAAATAAGGATTCGTTAGTGATGGAAATATAAGAACTCATTGTCTTTATTAAAAAACTGAAAAATAAAACTCTTCAATTTGTTTTCAATCTACTAAAAAATACATATGGGAAAGTATTGAAATTCGTATATTCTTTTGAAATCAATAAAATAAACGAAAAGATATAATTAAGAATTCGTTAGTGATCGAAATAAAAGGACTCATTGTCTATATTTAAAAAAAGAAAAATGAAACTCTTCAATTTGTTTTCAATCTACTAAAAAATACATATGGGAAAGTATTGAAATTCGTATATTCTTTTGAAATCAATAAAATAAACGAAAAGATATAAATAAGAATTCGTTGGTGATGGAAATATAAGAACTCATTATCTTTATTTAAAAACTGAAAAATTTAACTCTTCAATTTGTTTCCAATCTACTAAAATATACATATAAGAAAGTTTTGAAATTCGTATATTCTTTTGAAATCAATAAAATAAACGAAAAGATATAAATAAGGATTCGTTGTTGATGAAAATATAAGAACTCATTGTCTTTATTTAAAAATTGTAAAATTAAACTCTTCAATTTGTTTTCAATCTACTAAAAAATACATATAGGAAAGTATTGAAATTCGTATATTCTTTTGAAATCAATAAAATAAACGAAAAGATATAAATAAGGATTCGTTAGTGATCGAAATATAAGAACTCATTGTCTTTATTTAAAAACTGAAAAATAAAACTCTTCAATTTGTTTTCAATCTACTAAAAATACATATTGTAAAGTATTGAAATTCGTATATTCTTTTGAAATCAATAAAATAAACGAAAAGATATAAATAAGGATTCGTTAGTGATGGAAATATAAGAACTCATTGTCTTTATTTAAAAACTGAAAAATAAAACTCTTCAATTTGTTTTCAATCTACTAAAAATACATATTGTAAAGTATTGAAATTCGTATATTCTTTTGAAATCAATAAAATAAACGAAAAGATATAAATAAGGATTCGTTAGTGATGGAAATATAAGAACTCATTGTCTTTATTAAAAAACTGAAAAATAAAACTCTTCAATTTGTTTTCAATCTACTAAAAAATACATACATGAAAGTATTGAAACTCGTATATTCTTTTGAAATCAATAAAATAAACGAAAAGATATAATTAAGAATTCGTTAGTGATCGAAATATAAGAACTCATTGTCTTTATTTAAAAAAAGAAAAATGAAACTCTTCAATTTGTTTTCAATCTACTAAAAAATACATATGGGAAAGTATTGAAATTCGTATATTCTTTTGAAATCAATAAAATAAACGAAAAGATATAAATAAGAATTCGTTGGTGATGGAAATATAAGAACTCATTATCTTTATTTAAAAACTGAAAAATGAAACTCTTCAATTTGTTTCCAATCTACTAAAAAATATATATTTGAAAGTATTGAAATTCGTACATTCTTTTGAAATCAATAAAATAAACGAAAAGATATAAATAAGAATTCGTTGGTGATGAAAACATAAGAACTCATTGTCTTTATTTAAAAATTGAAAAATGAAACTCTTCAATTTGTTTTCAATCTACTAAAAAGTACATATTTGAAAATATTGAAATTCGTATATTCTTTTGAAATCAATAAAATAAACGAAAAGATATAAATAAGAATTCGTTAGTGATCGAAATATAAGAACTCATTGTCTATATTTAAAAATTGAAAAATTAAACTCTTCAATTTGTTTTCAATCTACTAAAAAATACATATGGGAAAGTATTGAAATTCGTATATTCTTTTGAAATCAATAAAATAAACGAAAAAATATAATTAAGAATTCGTTAGTGATCGAAATAAAAGGACTCATTGTCTATATTTAAAAAAAGAAAAATGAAACTCTTCAATTTGTTTTCAATCTACTAAAAAATACATATGGGAAAGTATTGAAATTCGTATATTCTTTTGAAATCAATAAAATAAACGAAAAGATATAAATAAGAATTCGTTGGTGATGGTAATATAAGAACTCATTATCTTTATTTAAAAACTGAAAAATGAAACTCTTCAATTTGTTTCCAATCTACTAAAATATACATATAAGAAAGTATTGAAATTCGTATATTCTTTTGAAATCAATAAAATAAACGAAAAGATATAAATAAGGTTTCGTTGTTGATGAAAATATAAGGACTCATTGTCTGTAAATAAAATGATTTAATATGATACTCTGCAATTTATTTTCAATCTTCTAAAAAAAACATATGGGAAAGTATTGAAATTCGTATATTCTTTTGAAATCAATAAAATAAACGAAAAGATATAAATAAGAATTCGTTGGTGATGGAAATATAAGAACTCATTGTCTTTATTTAAAAATTGGAAAATGATACTCTTCAATTTGTTTTCAATCTACTAAAAAATACATATTGGAAAGTATTGAAATTCGTATATTCTTTTGAAATCAATAAAATAAACGAAAAGATATAAATAAGAATTCGTTAGAGATGAAAATATAAGAAGTCATTGTCTATATTTAAAAAATTAAAAAATTAAACTCTTCAATTTGTTTTCAATCTACTAAAAAATACATACAAGAAAGTATTGAAATTCGTATATTCTTTTGAAATCAATAAAATAAACGAAAAGATATAAATAAGGATTCGTTAGTGATGGAAATATAAGAACTCATTGTCTTTATTTAAAAACTGAAAAATAAAACTCTTCAATTTGTTTTCAATCTACTAAAAATACATATTCTAAAGTATTGAAATTCGTATATTCTTTTGAAATCAATAAAATAAACGAAAAGATATAAATAAGGATTCGTTAGTGATGGAAATATAAGAACTCATTGTCTTTATTTAAAAACTGAAAAATAAAACTCTTCAATTTGTTTTCAATCTACTAAAAAATACATATGGGAAAGTATTGAAATTCGTATATTCTTTTGAAATCAATAAAATAAACGAAAAGATATAAATAAGAATTCGTTGGTGATGGAAATATAAGAACTCATTGTCTATATTTAAAAATTGAAAAATGAAACTCTTCAATTTGTTTTCAATCTACTAAAAAATACATATAGGAAAGTATTGAAATTCGTATATTCTTTTGAAATCAATAAAATAAACGAAAAGATATAAATAAGAATTCGTTGGTGATGGAAATATAAGAACTCATTGTCTTTATTTAAAAATTGAAAAATGAAACTCTTCAATTTGTTTTCAATCTACTAAAAAATACATATTTGAAAATATTGAAATTCGTATATTCTTTTGAAATCAATAAAATAAACGAAAAGATATAATTAAGAATTCGTTAGTGATCGAAATATAAGAACTCATTGTCTATATTTAAAAAAAGAAAAATGAAACTCTTCAATTTGTTTTCAATCTACTAAAAAATACATATGGGAAAGTATTGAAATTCGTATATTCTTTTGAAATCAATAAAATAAACGAAAAGATATAAATAAGAATTCGTTGGTAATGGAAATATAAGAACTCATTGTCTTTATTTAAAAATTGAAAAATGAAACTCTTCAATTTGTTTTCAATCTACTAAAAAATACATATTTGAAAGTATTGAAATTCGTACATTCTTTTGAAATCAATAAAATAAACGAAAAGATATAAATAAGGATTCGTTAGTGATGGAAATATAAGAACTCATTGTATTTATTTAAAAACTGAAAAATAAAACTCTTCAATTTGTTTTCAATCTACTAAAAAATACATATAGGAAAGTATTGAAATTCGTATATTCTTTTGAAATCAATAAAATAAACGAAAAGATATAAATAAGAATTCGTTGGTGATGGAAATATAAGAACTCATTGTCTTTATTTAAAAATTAAAAAATTAAACTCTTCAATTTGTTTTCAATCTACTAAAAAATACATACAGGAAAGTATTGAAATTCGTATATTCTTTTGAAATCAATAAAATAAACGAAAAGATATAAATAAGGATTCGTTAGTGATGGAAATATAAGAACTCATTGTCTTTATTTAAAAACTGAAAAATAAAACTCTTCAATTTGTTTTCAATCTACTAAAAATACATATTGTAAAGTATTGAAATTCGTATATTCTTTTGAAATCAATAAAATAAACGAAAAGATATAAATAAGAATTCGTTGGTGATGGAAATATAAGAACTCATTGTCTTTATTTAAAAATTGAAAAATGAAACTCTTCAATTTGTTTTCAATCTACTAAAAAATACATATTTGAAAGTATTGAAATTCGTAAATTCTTTTGAAATTAATAAAATAAACGAAAAGATATAAATAAGAATTCGTTGGTGATGGAAATATAAGAACTCATTGTCTTTATTTAAAAATTGAAAAATGAAACTCTTCAATTTGTTTTCAATCTACTAAAAAATACATATAGGAAAGTATTGAAATTCGTATATTCTTTTGAAATCAATAAAATAAACGAAAAGATATAAATAAGAATTCGTTGGTGATGGAAATATAAGAACTCATTGTCTTTATTTAAAAATTGAAAAATGAAACTCTTCAATTTGTTTTCAATCTACTAAAAAATACATATTTGAAAGTATTGAAATTCGTATATTCTTTTGAAATCAATAAAATAAACGAAAAGATATAATTAAGAATTCGTTAGTGATCGAAATAAAAGAACTCATTGTCTATATTTAAAAAAAGAAAAATGAAACTCTTCAATTTGTTTTCAATATACTAAAAAATACATATGGGAAAGTATTGAAATTCGTATATTCTTTTGAAATCAATAAAATAAACGAAAAGATATAATTAAGAATTCGTTAGTGATCGAAATATAAGAACTCATTGTCTTTATTTAAAAATTGAAAAATGAAACTCTGCAATTTGATTTCAATCTACTAAAAAATACATATTTGAAAGTATTGAAATTCGTATATTCTTTTGAAATCAATAAATTAAACGAAAAGATATAAATAAGAATTCGTTGGTGATGGAAATCACTCATTGTCTTTATTTAAAAATTGAAAAATGGAACTCTTCAATTTGTTTTCAATCTACTAAAAAATATATATTTGAAAGTATTGAAATTCGTATATTCTTTTGAAATCAATAAAATAAACGAAAAGATATAATTAAGAATTCGTTGGTGATGGAAATATAAGGACTCATTGTCTGTAAATAAAATAATTTAATATGATACTCTGCAATTTATTTTCAATCTACTAAAATATACATATAGGAAAGTATTGAAATTCGTATATTCTTTTGAAATCAATAAAATAAACGAAAAGATATAAATAAGAATTCGTTGGTGACGGAAATATAAGACCTCATTGTCTTTATTTAAAAATTGAAAAATGAAACTCTGCAATTTGTTTTCAATCTTCTAAAAAATTCATATTTGAAAGTATTGAAATTCGTATATTCTTTTTAAATCAATAAAATAAACGAAAAGATATAATTAAGAATTCGTTAGTGATCGAAATAAAAGGACTCATTGTCTTTATTTAAAAATTGAAAAATGAAACTCTTCAATTTGTTTTCAATCTTCTAAAAAATACATATTTGAAAGTATTGAAATTCGTATATTCTTTTGAAATCAATAAAATAAACGAAAAGATATAATTAAGAATTCGTTAGTGATCGAAATATAAGAACTCATTGTCTTTATTTAAAAAAAGAAAAATGAAACTCTTCAATTTGTTTTCAATCTACTAAAAAATACATATGGGAAAGTATTGAAATTCGTATATTCTTTTGAAATCAATAAAATAAACGAAAAGATATAAATAAGGATTCGTTGTTGATGGAAATATAAGAACTCGTTGTCTTTATTTAAAAATTGAAAAATGAAACTCTTCAATTTGTTTTCAATCTTTAAAAAAATACATATTTGAAGGTATTGAAATTCGTAAATTCTTTTGAAATTAATAAAATAAACGAAAAGATATAAATAAGAATTCGTTGGTGATGGAAATATAAGAACTCATTGTCTTTATTTAAAAATTGAAAAATGAAACTCTTCAATTTGTTTTCAATCTACTAAAAATACATATAGGAAAGTATTGAAATTCGTATATTCTTTTGATATCAATAAAATAAACGAAAAGATATAAATAAGAATTCGTTGGTGATGGAAATATAAGAACTCATTGTCTTTATTTAAAAATTGAAAAATGAAACTCTTCAATTTGTTTTCAATCTACTAAAAAATACATATTTGAAAGTATTGAAATTCGTATATTCTTTTGAAATCAATAAAATAAACGAAAAGATATAATTAAGAATTCGTTAGTGATCGAAATAAAAGAACTCATTGTCTATATTTAAAAAAAGAAAAATGAAACTCTTCAATTTGTTTTCAATATACTAAAAAATACATATGGGAAAGTATTGAAATTCGTATATTCTTTTGAAATCAATAAAATAAACGAAAAGATATAAATAAGAATTCGTTGGTGATGGAAATATAAGAACTCATTGTCTTTATTTAAAAATTGAAAAATGAAACTCTTCAATTTGTTTTCAATCTACTAAAAAATACATATTTGAAAGTATTGAAATTCGTAAATTCTTTTGAAATTAATAAAATAAACGAAAAGATATAAATAAGAATTCGTTGGTGATGGAAATATAAGAACTCATTGTCTTTATTTAAAAATTGAAAAATGAAACTCTTCAATTTGTTTTCAATCTACTAAAAAATACATATAGGAAAGTATTGAAATTCGTATATTCTTTTGAAATCAATAAAATAAACGAAAAGATATAAATAAGAATTCGTTGGTGATGGAAATATAAGAACTCATTGTCTTTATTTAAAAATTGAAAAATGAAACTCTTCAATTTGTTTTCAATCTACTAAAAAATACATATTTGAAAGTATTGAAATTCGTATATTCTTTTGAAATCAATAAAATAAACGAAAAGATATAATTAAGAATTCGTTAGTGATCGAAATAAAAGAACTCATTGTCTATATTTAAAAATTGAAAAATGAAACTCTTCAATTTGTTTTCAATCTACTAAAAAATACATATGGGAAAGTATTGAAATTCGTATATTCTTTTGAAATCAATAAAATAAACGAAAAAATATAATTAAGAATTCGTTAGTGATCGAAATAAAAGGACTCATTGTCTATATTTAAAAAAAGAAAAATGAAACTCTTCAATTTGTTTTCAATCTACTAAAAAATACATATGGGAAAGTATTGAAATTCGTATATTCTTTTGAAATCAATAAAATAAACGAAAAGATATAAATAAGAATTCGTTGGTGATGGTAATATAAGAACTCATTATCTTTATTTAAAAACTGAAAAATGAAACTCTTCAATTTGTTTCCAATCTACTAAAATATACATATAAGAAAGTATTGAAATTCGTATATTCTTTTGAAATCAATAAAATAAACGAAAAGATATAAATAAGGTTTCGTTGTTGATGAAAATATAAGGACTCATTGTCTGTAAATAAAATGATTTAATATGATACTCTGCAATTTATTTTCAATCTACTAAAAAATACATATGGGAAAGTATTGAAATTCGTATATTCTTTTGAAATCAATAAAATAAACGAAAAGATATAAATAAGAATTCGTTGGTGATGGAAATATAAGAACTCATTATCTTTATTTAAAAACTGAAAAATGAAACTCTTCAATTTGTTTCCAATCTACTAAAAAATATATATTTGAAAGTATTGAAATTCGTACATTCTTTTGAAATCAATAAAATAAACGAAAAGATATAAATAAGAATTCGTTGGTGATGAAAACATAAGAACTCATTGTCTTTATTTAAAAATTGAAAAATGAAACTCTTCAATTTGTTTTCAATCTACTAAAAAGTACATATTTGAAAATATTGAAATTCGTATATTCTTTTGAAATCAATAAAATAAACGAAAAGATATAAATAAGGATTCGTTAGTGATCGAAATATAAGAACTCATTGTCTTTATTTAAAAACTGAAAAATAAAACTCTTCAATTTGTTTTCAATCTACTAAAAATACATATTGTAAAGTATTGAAATTCGTATATTCTTTTGAAATCAATAAAATAAACGAAAAGATATAAATAAGGATTCGTTAGTGATGGAAATATAAGAACTCATTGTCTTTATTTAAAAACTGAAAAATAAAACTCTTCAATTTGTTTTCAATCTACTAAAAATACATATTGTAAAGTATTGAAATTCGTATATTCTTTTGAAATCAATAAAATAAACGAAAAGATATAAATAAGGATTCGTTAGTGATGGAAATATAAGAACTCATTGTCTTTATTAAAAAACTGAAAAATAAAACTCTTCAATTTGTTTTCAATCTACTAAAAAATACATACATGAAAGTATTGAAACTCGTATATTCTTTTGAAATCAATAAAATAAACGAAAAGATATAATTAAGAATTCGTTAGTGATCGAAATATAAGAACTCATTGTCTTTATTTAAAAAAAGAAAAATGAAACTCTTCAATTTGTTTTCAATCTACTAAAAAATACATATGGGAAAGTATTGAAATTCGTATATTCTTTTGAAATCAATAAAATAAACGAAAAGATATAAATAAGAATTCGTTGGTGATGGAAATATAAGAACTCATTATCTTTATTTAAAAACTGAAAAATGAAACTCTTCAATTTGTTTCCAATCTACTAAAAAATATATATTTGAAAGTATTGAAATTCGTACATTCTTTTGAAATCAATAAAATAAACGAAAAGATATAAATAAGAATTCGTTGGTGATGAAAACATAAGAACTCATTGTCTTTATTTAAAAATTGAAAAATGAAACTCTTCAATTTGTTTTCAATCTACTAAAAAGTACATATTTGAAAATATTGAAATTCGTATATTCTTTTGAAATCAATAAAATAAACGAAAAGATATAAATAAGAATTCGTTAGTGATCGAAATATAAGAACTCATTGTCTATATTTAAAAATTGAAAAATGAAACTCTTCAATTTGTTTTCAATCTACTAAAAAATACATATGGGAAAGTATTGAAATTCGTATATTCTTTTGAAATCAATAAAATAAACGAAAAAATATAATTAAGAATTCGTTAGTGATCGAAATAAAAGGACTCATTGTCTATATTTAAAAAAAGAAAAATGAAACTCTTCAATTTGTTTTCAATCTACTAAAAAATACATATGGGAAAGTATTGAAATTCGTATATTCTTTTGAAATCAATAAAATAAACGAAAAGATATAAATAAGAATTCGTTGGTGATGGTAATATAAGAACTCATTATCTTTATTTAAAAACTGAAAAATGAAACTCTTCAATTTGTTTCCAATCTACTAAAATATACATATAAGAAAGTATTGAAATTCGTATATTCTTTTGAAATCAATAAAATAAACGAAAAGATATAAATAAGGTTTCGTTGTTGATGAAAATATAAGGACTCATTGTCTGTAAATAAAATGATTTAATATGATACTCTGCAATTTATTTTCAATCTTCTAAAAAAAACATATGGGAAAGTATTGAAATTCGTATATTCTTTTGAAATCAATAAAATAAACGAAAAGATATAAATAAGAATTCGTTGGTGATGGAAATATAAGAACTCATTGTCTTTATTTAAAAATTGGAAAATGATACTCTTCAATTTGTTTTCAATCTACTAAAAAATACATATTGGAAAGTATTGAAATTCGTATATTCTTTTGAAATCAATAAAATAAACGAAAAGATATAAATAAGAATTCGTTAGAGATGAAAATATAAGAAGTCATTGTCTATATTTAAAAAATTAAAAAATTAAACTCTTCAATTTGTTTTCAATCTACTAAAAAATACATACAGGAAAGTATTGAAATTCGTATATTCTTTTGAAATCAATAAAATAAACGAAAAGATATAAATAAGGATTCGTTAGTGATGGAAATATAAGAACTCATTGTCTTTATTTAAAAACTGAAAAATAAAACTCTTCAATTTGTTTTCAATCTACTAAAAATACATATTGTAAAGTATTGAAATTCGTATATTCTTTTGAAATCAATAAAATAAACGAAAAGATATAAATAAGGATTCGTTAGTGATGGAAATATAAGAACTCATTGTCTTTATTTAAAAACTGAAAAATAAAACTCTTCAATTTGTTTTCAATCTACTAAAAAATACATATGGGAAAGTATTGAAATTCGTATATTCTTTTGAAATCAATAAAATAAACGAAAAGATATAAATAAGAATTCGTTGGTGATGGAAATATAAGAACTCATTGTCTATATTTAAAAATTGAAAAATGAAACTCTTCAATTTGTTTTCAATCTACTAAAAAATACATATAGGAAAGTATTGAAATTCGTATATTCTTTTGAAATCAATAAAATAAACGAAAAGATATAAATAAGAATTCGTTGGTGATGGAAATATAAGAACTCATTGTCTTTATTTAAAAATTGAAAAATGAAACTCTTCAATTTGTTTTCAATCTACTAAAAAATACATATTTGAAAATATTGAAATTCGTATATTCTTTTGAAATCAATAAAATAAACGAAAAGATATAATTAAGAATTCGTTAGTGATCGAAATATAAGAACTCATTGTCTATATTTAAAAAAAGAAAAATGAAACTCTTCAATTTGTTTTCAATCTACTAAAAAATACATATGGGAAAGTATTGAAATTCGTATATTCTTTTGAAATCAATAAAATAAACGAAAAGATATAAATAAGAATTCGTTGGTAATGGAAATATAAGAACTCATTGTCTTTATTTAAAAATTGAAAAATGAAACTCTTCAATTTGTTTTCAATCTACTAAAAAATACATATTTGAAAGTATTGAAATTCGTACATTCTTTTGAAATCAATAAAATAAACGAAAAGATATAAATAAGGATTCGTTAGTGATGGAAATATAAGAACTCATTGTATTTATTTAAAAACTGAAAAATAAAACTCTTCAATTTGTTTTCAATCTACTAAAAAATACATATAGGAAAGTATTGAAATTCGTATATTCTTTTGAAATCAATAAAATAAACGAAAAGATATAAATAAGAATTCGTTGGTGATGGAAATATAAGAACTCATTGTCTTTATTTAAAAATTAAAAAATTAAACTCTTCAATTTGTTTTCAATCTACTAAAAAATACATACAGGAAAGTATTGAAATTCGTATATTCTTTTGAAATCAATAAAATAAACGAAAAGATATAAATAAGGATTCGTTAGTGATGGAAATATAAGAACTCATTGTCTTTATTTAAAAACTGAAAAATAAAACTCTTCAATTTGTTTTCAATCTACTAAAAATACATATTGTAAAGTATTGAAATTCGTATATTCTTTTGAAATCAATAAAATAAACGAAAAGATATAAATAAGAATTCGTTGGTGATGGAAATATAAGAACTCATTGTCTTTATTTAAAAATTGAAAAATGAAACTCTTCAATTTGTTTTCAATCTACTAAAAAATACATATTTGAAAGTATTGAAATTCGTAAATTCTTTTGAAATTAATAAAATAAACGAAAAGATATAAATAAGAATTCGTTGGTGATGGAAATATAAGAACTCATTGTCTTTATTTAAAAATTGAAAAATGAAACTCTTCAATTTGTTTTCAATCTACTAAAAAATACATATAGGAAAGTATTGAAATTCGTATATTCTTTTGAAATCAATAAAATAAACGAAAAGATATAAATAAGAATTCGTTGGTGATGGAAATATAAGAACTCATTGTCTTTATTTAAAAATTGAAAAATGAAACTCTTCAATTTGTTTTCAATCTACTAAAAAATACATATTTGAAAGTATTGAAATTCGTATATTCTTTTGAAATCAATAAAATAAACGAAAAGATATAATTAAGAATTCGTTAGTGATCGAAATAAAAGAACTCATTGTCTATATTTAAAAAAAGAAAAATGAAACTCTTCAATTTGTTTTCAATATACTAAAAAATACATATGGGAAAGTATTGAAATTCGTATATTCTTTTGAAATCAATAAAATAAACGAAAAGATATAATTAAGAATTCGTTAGTGATCGAAATATAAGAACTCATTGTCTTTATTTAAAAATTGAAAAATGAAACTCTGCAATTTGATTTCAATCTACTAAAAAATACATATTTGAAAGTATTGAAATTCGTATATTCTTTTGAAATCAATAAATTAAACGAAAAGATATAAATAAGAATTCGTTGGTGATGGAAATCACTCATTGTCTTTATTTAAAAATTGAAAAATGGAACTCTTCAATTTGTTTTCAATCTACTAAAAAATATATATTTGAAAGTATTGAAATTCGTATATTCTTTTGAAATCAATAAAATAAACGAAAAGATATAATTAAGAATTCGTTGGTGATGGAAATATAAGGACTCATTGTCTGTAAATAAAATAATTTAATATGATACTCTGCAATTTATTTTCAATCTACTAAAATATACATATAGGAAAGTATTGAAATTCGTATATTCTTTTGAAATCAATAAAATAAACGAAAAGATATAAATAAGAATTCGTTGGTGACGGAAATATAAGACCTCATTGTCTTTATTTAAAAATTGAAAAATGAAACTCTGCAATTTGTTTTCAATCTTCTAAAAAATTCATATTTGAAAGTATTGAAATTCGTATATTCTTTTTAAATCAATAAAATAAACGAAAAGATATAATTAAGAATTCGTTAGTGATCGAAATAAAAGGACTCATTGTCTTTATTTAAAAATTGAAAAATGAAACTCTTCAATTTGTTTTCAATCTTCTAAAAAATACATATTTGAAAGTATTGAAATTCGTATATTCTTTTGAAATCAATAAAATAAACGAAAAGATATAATTAAGAATTCGTTAGTGATCGAAATATAAGAACTCATTGTCTTTATTTAAAAAAAGAAAAATGAAACTCTTCAATTTGTTTTCAATCTACTAAAAAATACATATGGGAAAGTATTGAAATTCGTATATTCTTTTGAAATCAATAAAATAAACGAAAAGATATAAATAAGGATTCGTTGTTGATGGAAATATAAGAACTCGTTGTCTTTATTTAAAAATTGAAAAATGAAACTCTTCAATTTGTTTTCAATCTTTAAAAAAATACATATTTGAAGGTATTGAAATTCGTATATTCTTTTGAAATCAATAAAATAAACGAAAAGATATAATTAAGAATTCGTTAGTGATCGAAATAAAAGGACTCATTGTCTTTATTTAAAAATTGAAAAATGAAACTCTTCAATTTGTTTTCAATCTACTAAAAAATACATATGGGAAAGTATTGAAATTCGTATATTCTTTTGAAATCAATAAAATAAACGAAAAGATATAAATAAGGATTCGTTGTTGATGGAAATATAAGAACTCATTGTCTTTATTTAAAAATTGAAAAATGAAACTCTTCAATTTGTTTTCAATCTTTAAAAAAATACATATTTGAAAGTATTGAAATTCGTACATTCTTTTGAAATCAATAAAATAAACGAAAAGATATAAATAAGGATTCGTTAGTGATGGAAATATAAGAACTCATTGTCTTTATTTATAAACTGAAAAATAAAACTCTTCAATTTGTTTTCAATCTACTAAAAAATACATATGGGAAAGTATTGAAATTCGTATATTCTTTTGAAATCAATAAAATAAACGAAAAGATATAAATAAGGATTCGTTGTTGATGAAAATATAAGGACTCATTGTCTGTAAATAAAATGATTTAATATGATACTCTGCAATTTATTTTCAATCTACTAAAATATACATATAGGAAAGTATTGAAATTCGTATATTCTTTTGAAATCAATAAAATAAACGAAAAGATATAAATAAGAATTCGTTGGTGATAGAAATATAAGAACTCATTGTCTTTATTTAAAAATTGAAAAATGAAACTCTTCAATTTGTTTTCAATCTTCTAAAAAATACATATTTGAAAGTATTGAAATTCGTATATTCTTTTGAAATCAATAAAATAAACGAAAAGATATAATTAAGAATTCGTTAGTGATCGAAATAAAAGGACTCATTGTCTTTATTTAAAAATTGAAAAATGAAACTCTTCAATTTGTTTTCAATCTTCTAAAAAATACATATTTGAAAGTATTGAAATTCGTATATTCTTTTGAAATCAATAAAATAAACGAAAAGATATAATTAAGAATTCGTTAGTGATCGAAATAAAATGACTCATTGTCTATATTTAAAAAAAGAAAAATGAAACTCTTCAATTTGTTTTCAATCTACTAAAAAATACATATGGGAAAGTATTGAAATTCGTATATTCTTTTGAAATCAATAAAATAAACGAAAAGATATAATTAAGAATTTCTTAGTGATCGAAATATAAGAACTCATTGTCTTTATTTAAAAATTGAAAAATGAAACTCTGCAATTTGTTTTCAATCTACTAAAAAATACAAATTTGAAAGTATTGAAATTCGTATATTCTTTTGAAATCAATAAATTAAACGAAAAGATATAAATAAGAATTCGTTGGTGATGGAAATATAAGAACTCATTGTCTTTATTTAAAAATTGAAAAATGGAACTCTTCAATTTGTTTTCAATCTACTAAAAAATGTATATTTGAAAGTATTGAAATTCGTATATTCTTTTGAAATCAATAAAATAAACGAAAAGATATAATTAAGAATTCGTTGGTGATGGAAATATAAGGACTCATTGTCTGTAAATAAAATGATTTAATATGATACTCTGCAATTTATTTTCAATATACTAAAATATACATATAGGAAAGTATTGAAATTCGTATATTCTTTTGAAATCAATAAAATAAACGAAAAGATATAAATAAGAATTCGTTGGTGACGGAAATATAAGAACTCATTGTCTTTATTTAAAAATTGAAAAATGAAACTCTGCAATTTGTTTTCAATCTTCTAAAAAATACATATTAGAGAGTATTGAAATTCGTATATTCTTTTTAAATCAATAAAATAAACGAAAAGATATAATTAAGAATTCGTTAGTGATCGAAATAAAAGGACTCATTGTCTTTATTTAAAAATTGAAAAATGAAACTCTTCAATTTGTTTTCAATCTTCTAAAAAATACATATTTGAAAGTATTGAAATTCGTATATTCTTTTGAAATCAATAAAATAAACGAAAAGATATAATTAAGAATTCGTTAGTGATCGAAATAAAAGGACTCATTGTCTATATTTAAAAATTGAAAAATGAAACTCTTCAATTTGTTTTCAATCTACTAAAAAATACATATGGGAAAGTATTGAAATTCGTATATTCTTTTGAAATCAATAAAATAAACGAAAAGATATAATTAAGAATTCGTTAGTGATCGAAATATAAGAACTCATTGTCTATATTTAAAAAAAGAAAAATGAAACTCTTCAATTTGTTTTCAATCTACTAAAAAATACATATGGGAAAGTATTGAAATTCGTATATTCTTTTGAAATCAATAAAATAAACGAAAAGATATAAATAAGGATTCGTTGTTGATGGAAATATAAGAACTCATTGTCTTTATTTAAAAATTGAAAAATGAAACTCTTCAATTTGTTTTCAATCTTCTAAAAAATACATATTTGAAAGTATTGAAATTCGTATATTCTTTTGAAATCAATAAAATCAACGAAAAGATATAATTAAGAATTCGTTAGTGATCGAAATAAAAGGACTCATTGTCTTTATTTAAAAATTGAAAAATGAAACTCTTCAATTTGTTTTCAATCTTCTAAAAAATACATATTTGAAAGTATTGAAATTCGTATATTCTTTTGAAATCAATAAAATAAACGAAAAGATATAATTAAGAATTCGTTAGTGATCGAAATAAAATGACTCATTGTCTATATTTAAAAAAAGAAAAATGAAACTCTTCAATTTGTTTTCAATCTACTAAAAAATACATATGGGAAAGTATTGAAATTCGTATATTCTTTTGAAATCAATAAAATAAACGAAAAGATATAATTAAGAATTTCTTAGTGATCGAAATATAAGAACTCATTGTCTTTATTTAAAAATTGAAAAATGAAACTCTGCAATTTGTTTTCAATCTTCTAAAAAATACATATTAGAGAGTATTGAAATTCGTATATTCTTTTTAAATCAATAAAATAAACGAAAAGATATAATTAAGAATTCGTTAGTGATCGAAATAAAAGGACTCATTGTCTTTATTTAAAAATTGAAAAATGAAACTCTTCAATTTGTTTTCAATCTTCTAAAAAATACATATTTGAAAGTATTGAAATTCGTATATTCTTTTGAAATCAATAAAATAAACGAAAAGATATAATTAAGAATTCGTTAGTGATCGAAATAAAGGGACTCATTGTCTATATTTAAAAATTGAAAAATGAAACTCTTCAATTTGTTTTCAATCTACTAAAAAATACATATGGGAAAGTATTGAAATTCGTATATTCTTTTGAAATCAATAAAATAAACGAAAAGATATAATTAAGAATTCGTTAGTGATCGAAATATAAGAACTCATTGTCTATATTTAAAAAAAGAAAAATGAAACTCTTCAATTTGTTTTCAATCTACTAAAAAATACATATGGGAAAGTATTGAAATTCGTATATTCTTTTGAAATCAATAAAATAAACGAAAAGATATAAATAAGGATTCGTTGTTGATGGAAATATAAGAACTCATTGTCTTTATTTAAAAATTGAAAAATGAAACTCTTCAATTTGTTTTCAATCTTCTAAAAAATACATATTTGAAAGTATTGAAATTCGTATATTCTTTTGAAATCAATAAAATAAACGAAAAGATATAATTAAGAATTCGTTAGTGATCGAAATAAAAGGACTCATTGTCTTTATTTAAAAATTGAAAAATGAAACTCTTCAATTTGTTTTCAATCTTCTAAAAAATACATATTTGAAAGTATTGAAATTCGTATATTCTTTTGAAATCAATAAAATAAACGAAAAGATATAATTAAGAATTCGTTAGTGATCGAAATAAAATGACTCATTGTCTATATTTAAAAAAAGAAAAATGAAACTCTTCAATTTGTTTTCAATCTACTAAAAAATACATATGGGAAAGTATTGAAATTCGTATATTCTTTTGAAATCAATAAAATAAACGAAAAGATATAATTAAGAATTTCTTAGTGATCGAAATATAAGAACTCATTGTCTTTATTTAAAAATTGAAAAATGAAACTCTGCAATTTGTTTTCAATCTTCTAAAAAATACATATTAGAGAGTATTGAAATTCGTATATTCTTTTTAAATCAATAAAATAAACGAAAAGATATAATTAAGAATTCGTTAGTGATCGAAATAAAAGAACTCATTGTCTTTATTTAAAAATTGAAAAATGAAACTCTTCAATTTGTTTTCAATCTTCTAAAAAATACATATTTGAAAGTATTGAAATTCGTATATTCTTTTGAAATCAATAAAATAAACGAAAAGATATAATTAAGAATTCGTTAGTGATCGAAATAAAAGGACTCATTGTCTATATTTAAAAATTGAAAAATGAAACTCTTCAATTTGTTTTCAATCTACTAAAAAATACATATGGGAAAGTATTGAAATTCGTATATTCTTTTGAAATCAATAAAATAAACGAAAAGATATAATTAAGAATTCGTTAGTGATCGAAATATAAGAACTCATTGTCTATATTTAAAAAAAGAAAAATGAAACTCTTCAATTTGTTTTCAATCTACTAAAAAATACATATGGGAAAGTATTGAAATTCGTATATTCTTTTGAAATCAATAAAATAAACGAAAAGATATAAATAAGGATTCGTTGTTGATGGAAATATAAGAACTCATTGTCTTTATTTAAAAATTGAAAAATGAAACTCTTCAATTTGTTTTCAATCTTCTAAAAAATACATATTTGAAAGTATTGAAATTCGTATATTCTTTTGAAATCAATAAAATCAACGAAAAGATATAATTAAGAATTCGTTAGTGATCGAAATAAAAGGACTCATTGTCTTTATTTAAAAATTGAAAAATGAAACTCTTCAATTTGTTTTCAATCTTCTAAAAAATACATATTTGAAAGTATTGAAATTCGTATATTCTTTTGAAATCAATAAAATAAACGAAAAGATATAATTAAGAATTCGTTAGTGATCGAAATAAAATGACTCATTGTCTATATTTAAAAAAAGAAAAATGAAACTCTTCAATTTGTTTTCAATCTACTAAAAAATACATATGGGAAAGTATTGAAATTCGTATATTCTTTTGAAATCAATAAAATAAACGAAAAGATATAATTAAGAATTTCTTAGTGATCGAAATATAAGAACTCATTGTCTTTATTTAAAAATTGAAAAATGAAACTCTGCAATTTGTTTTCAATCTTCTAAAAAATACATATTAGAGAGTATTGAAATTCGTATATTCTTTTTAAATCAATAAAATAAACGAAAAGATATAATTAAGAATTCGTTAGTGATCGAAATAAAAGGACTCATTGTCTTTATTTAAAAATTGAAAAATGAAACTCTTCAATTTGTTTTCAATCTTCTAAAAAATACATATTTGAAAGTATTGAAATTCGTATATTCTTTTGAAATCAATAAAATAAACGAAAAGATATAATTAAGAATTCGTTAGTGATCGAAATAAAGGGACTCATTGTCTATATTTAAAAATTGAAAAATGAAACTCTTCAATTTGTTTTCAATCTACTAAAAAATACATATGGGAAAGTATTGAAATTCGTATATTCTTTTGAAATCAATAAAATAAACGAAAAGATATAATTAAGAATTCGTTAGTGATCGAAATATAAGAACTCATTGTCTATATTTAAAAAAAGAAAAATGAAACTCTTCAATTTGTTTTCAATCTACTAAAAAATACATATGGGAAAGTATTGAAATTCGTATATTCTTTTGAAATCAATAAAATAAACGAAAAGATATAAATAAGGATTCGTTGTTGATGGAAATATAAGAACTCATTGTCTTTATTTAAAAATTGAAAAATGAAACTCTTCAATTTGTTTTCAATCTTCTAAAAAATACATATTTGAAAGTATTGAAATTCGTATATTCTTTTGAAATCAATAAAATAAACGAAAAGATATAATTAAGAATTCGTTAGTGATCGAAATAAAAGGACTCATTGTCTTTATTTAAAAATTGAAAAATGAAACTCTTCAATTTGTTTTCAATCTTCTAAAAAATACATATTTGAAAGTATTGAAATTCGTATATTCTTTTGAAATCAATAAAATAAACGAAAAGATATAATTAAGAATTCGTTAGTGATCGAAATAAAATGACTCATTGTCTATATTTAAAAAAAGAAAAATGAAACTCTTCAATTTGTTTTCAATCTACTAAAAAATACATATGGGAAAGTATTGAAATTCGTATATTCTTTTGAAATCAATAAAATAAACGAAAAGATATAATTAAGAATTTCTTAGTGATCGAAATATAAGAACTCATTGTCTTTATTTAAAAATTGAAAAATGAAACTCTGCAATTTGTTTTCAATCTTCTAAAAAATACATATTAGAGAGTATTGAAATTCGTATATTCTTTTTAAATCAATAAAATAAACGAAAAGATATAATTAAGAATTCGTTAGTGATCGAAATAAAAGAACTCATTGTCTTTATTTAAAAATTGAAAAATGAAACTCTTCAATTTGTTTTCAATCTTCTAAAAAATACATATTTGAAAGTATTGAAATTCGTATATTCTTTTGAAATCAATAAAATAAACGAAAAGATATAATTAAGAATTCGTTAGTGATCGAAATAAAAGGACTCATTGTCTATATTTAAAAATTGAAAAATGAAACTCTTCAATTTGTTTTCAATCTACTAAAAAATACATATGGGAAAGTATTGAAATTCGTATATTCTTTTGAAATCAATAAAATAAACGAAAAGATATAATTAAGAATTCGTTAGTGATCGAAATATAAGAACTCATTGTCTATATTTAAAAAAAGAAAAATGAAACTCTTCAATTTGTTTTCAATCTACTAAAAAATACATATGGGAAAGTATTGAAATTCGTATATTCTTTTGAAATCAATAAAATAAACGAAAAGATATAAATAAGGATTCGTTGTTGATGGAAATATAAGAACTCATTGTCTTTATTTAAAAATTGAAAAATGAAACTCTTCAATTTGTTTTCAATCTACTAAAAAATACATATTTGAAAGTATTGAAATTCGTACATTCTTTTGAAATCAATAAAATAAACGAAAAGATATAAATAAGGATTCGTTAGTGATGGAAATATAAGAACTCATTGTATTTATTTAAAAACTGAAAAATAAAACTCTTCAATTTGTTTTCAATCTACTAAAAAATACATATAGGAAAGTATTGAAATTCGTATATTCTTTTGAAATCAATAAAATAAACGAAAAGATATAAATAAGAATTCGTTGGTGATGGAAATATAAGAACTCATTGTCTATATTTAAAAAAAGAAAAATGAAACTCTTCAATTTGTTTTCAATCTACTAAAAAATACATATTTGAAAGTATTGAAATTTGTATATTCTTTTGAAATCAATAAAATAAACGAAAAGATATAAATAAGGATTCGTTAGTGATGGAAATATAAGAACTCATTGTCTTTATTTAAAAACTGAAAAATAAAACTCTTCAATTTGTTTTCAATCTACTAAAAAATACATATAGGAAAGTATTGAAATTCGTATATTCTTTTGAAATCAATAAAATAAACGAAAAGATATAAATAAGAATTCGTTGGTGATGGAAATATAAGAACTCATTGTCTATATTTAAAAAAAGAAAAATGAAACTCTTCAATTTGTTTTCAATCTTTAAAAAAATACATATTTGAAAGTATTGAAATTCGTATATTCTTTTGAAATCAATAAAATAAACGAAAAGATATAAATAAGGATTCGTTAGTGATGGAAATATAAGAACTCATTGTCTTTATTTAAAAATTGAAAAATGAAACTCTTCAATTTGTTTTCAATCTACTAAAAAATACATATGGGAAAGTATTGAAATTCGTATATTCTTTTGAAATCAATAAAATAAACGAAAAGATATAAATAAGAATTCGTTGGTGATGGAAATATAAGAACTCATTGTCTATATTTAAAAATTGAAAAATGAAACTCTTCAATTTGTTTTCAATCTACTAAAAAATACATATAGGAAAGTATTGAAATTCGTATATTCTTTTGAAATCAATAAAATAAACGAAAAGATATAAATAAGAATTCGTTGGTGATGGAAATATAAGAACTCATTGTCTTTATTTAAAAATTGAAAAATGAAACTCTTCAATTTGTTTTCAATCTACTAAAAAATACATATTTGAAAATATTGAAATTCGTATATTCTTTTGAAATCAATAAAATAAACGAAAAGATATAATTAAGAATTCGTTAGTGATCGAAATATAAGAACTCATTGTCTATATTTAAAAAAAGAAAAATGAAACTCTTCAATTTGTTTTCAATCTACTAAAAAATACATATGGGAAAGTATTGAAATTCGTATATTCTTTTGAAATCAATAAAATAAACGAAAAGATATAAATAAGAATTCGTTGGTAATGGAAATATAAGAACTCATTGTCTTTATTTAAAATTTGAAAAATGAAACTCTTCAATTTGTTTTCAATCTACTAAAAAATACATATTTGAAAGTATTGAAATTCGTACATTCTTTTGAAATCAATAAAATAAACGAAAAGATATAAATAAGGATTCGTTAGTGATGGAAATATAAGAACTCATTGTATTTATTTAAAAACTGAAAAATAAAACTCTTCAATTTGTTTTCAATCTACTAAAAAATACATATAGGAAAGTATTGAAATTCGTATATTCTTTTGAAATCAATAAAATAAACGAAAAGATATAAATAAGAATTCGTTGGTGATGGAAATATAAGAACTCATTGTCTATATTTAAAAAAAGAAAAATGAAACTCTTCAATTTGTTTTCAATCTACTAAAAAATACATATTTGAAAGTATTGAAATTCGTATATTCTTTTGAAATCAATAAAATAAACGAAAAGATATAAATAAGGATTCGTTAGTGATGGAAATAAAAGAACTCATTGTCTTTATTTAAAAATTGAAAAATGAAACTCTTCAATTTGTTTTCAATCTACTAAAAAATACATATAGGAAAGTATTGAAATTCGTATATTCTTTTGAAATCAATAAAATAAACGAAAAGATATAAATAAGAATTCGTTGGTGATGGAAATATAAGAACTCATTGTCTTTATTTAAAAATTGAAAAATGAAACTCTTCAATTTGTTTTCAATCTACTAAAAAATACATATGGGAAAGTATTGAAATTCGTATATTCTTTTGAAATCAATAAAATAAACGAAAAGATATAAATAAGGATTCGTTGTTGATGGAAATATAAGAACTCATTGTCTTTATTTAAAAATTGAAAAATGAAACTCTTCAATTTGTTTTCAATCTTTAAAAAAATACATATTTGAAAGTATTGAAATTCGTACATTCTTTTGAAATCAATAAAATAAACGAAAAGATATAAATAAGGATTCGTTAGTGATGGAAATATAAGAACTCATTGTCTTTATTTATAAACTGAAAAATAAAACTCTTCAATTTGTTTTCAATCTACTAAAAAATACATATGGGAAAGTATTGAAATTCGTATATTCTTTTGAAATCAATAAAATAAACGAAAAGATATAAATAAGGATTCGTTAGTGATGGAAATATAAGGACTCATTGTCTGTAAATAAAATGATTTAATATGATACTCTGCAATTTATTTTCAATCTACTAAAATATACATATAGGAAAGTATTGAAATTCGTATATTCTTTTGAAATCAATAAAATAAACGAAAAGATATAAATAAGAATTCGTTGGTGATAGAAATATAAGAACTCATTGTCTTTATTTAAAAATTGAAAAATGAAACTCTTCAATTTGTTTTCAATCTTCTAAAAAATACATATTTGAAAGTATTGAAATTCGTATATTCTTTTGAAATCAATAAAATAAACGAAAAGATATAATTAAGAATTCGTTAGTGATCGAAATAAAAGGACTCATTGTCTTTATTTAAAAATTGAAAAATGAAACTCTTCAATTTGTTTTCAATCTTCTAAAAAATACATATTTGAAAGTATTGAAATTCGTATATTCTTTTGAAATCAATAAAATAAACGAAAAGATATAATTAAGAATTCGTTAGTGATCGAAATAAAATGACTCATTGTCTATATTTAAAAAAAGAAAAATGAAACTCTTCAATTTGTTTTCAATCTACTAAAAAATACATATGGGAAAGTATTGAAATTCGTATATTCTTTTGAAATCAATAAAATAAACGAAAAGATATAATTAAGAATTTCTTAGTGATCGAAATATAAGAACTCATTGTCTTTATTTAAAAATTGAAAAATGAAACTCTGCAATTTGTTTTCAATCTACTAAAAAATACAAATTTGAAAGTATTGAAATTCGTATATTCTTTTGAAATCAATAAATTAAACGAAAAGATATAAATAAGAATTCGTTGGTGATGGAAATATAAGAACTCATTGTCTTTATTTAAAAATTGAAAAATGGAACTCTTCAATTTGTTTTCAATCTACTAAAAAATATATATTTGAAAGTATTGAAATTCGTATATTCTTTTGAAATCAATAAAATAAACGAAAAGATATAATTAAGAATTCGTTGGTGATGGAAATATAAGGACTCATTGTCTGTAAATAAAATGATTTAATATGATACTCTGCAATTTATTTTCAATCTACTAAAATATACATATAGGAAAGTATTGAAATTCGTATATTCTTTTGAAATCAATAAAATAAACGAAAAGATATAAATAAGAATTCGTTGGTGACGGAAATATAAGAACTCATTGTCTTTATTTAAAAATTGAAAAATAAAACTCTGCAATTTGTTTTCAATCTTCAAAAAAATACATATTAGAGAGTATTGAAATTCGTATATTCTTTTTAAATCAATAAAATAAACGAAAAGATATAATTAAGAATTCGTTAGTGATCGAAATAAAAGGACTCATTGTCTTTATTTAAAAATTGAAAAATGAAACTCTTCAATTTGTTTTCAATCTTCTAAAAAATACATATTTGAAAGTATTGAAATTCGTATATTCTTTTGAAATCAATAAAATAAACGAAAAGATATAATTAAGAATTCGTTAGTGATCGAAATAAAAGGACTCATTGTCTATATTTAAAAATTGAAAAATGAAACTCTTCAATTTGTTTTCAATCTACTAAAAAATACATATGGGAAAGTATTGAAATTCGTATATTCTTTTGAAATCAATAAAATAAACGAAAAGATATAATTAAGAATTCGTTAGTGATCGAAATATAAGAACTCATTGTCTTTATTTAAAAAAAGAAAAATGAAACTCTTCAATTTGTTTTCAATCTACTAAAAAATACATATGGGAAAGTATTGAAATTCGTATATTCTTTTGAAATCAATAAAATAAACGAAAAGATATAAATAAGGATTCGTTGTTGATGGAAATATAAGAACTCGTTGTCTTTATTTAAAAATTGAAAAATGAAACTCTTCAATTTGTTTTCAATCTTTAAAAAAATACATATTTGAAAGTATTGAAATTCGTATATTCTTTTGAAATCAATAAAATAAACGAAAAGATATAAATAAGGATTCGTTGTTGATGGAAATATAAGAACTCATTGTCTATATTTAAAAAAAGAAAAATGAAACTCTTCAATTTGTTTTCAATCTACTAAAAAATACATATGGGAAAGTATTGAAATTCGTATATTCTTTTGAAATCAATAAAATAAACGAAAAGATATAAATAAGGATTCGTTGTTGATGGAAATATAAGAACTCGTTGTCTTTATTTAAAAATTGAAAAATGAAACTCTTCAATTTGTTTTCAATCTACTAAAAAATACATATGGGAAAGTATTGAAATTCGTATATTCTTTTGAAATCAATAAAATAAACGAAAAGATATAAATAAGGATTCGTTGTTGATGGAAATATAAGAACTCGTTGTCTTTATTTAAAAATTGAAAAATGAAACTCTTCAATTTGTTTTCAATCTTTAAAAAAATACATATTTGAAAGTATTGAAATTCGTACATTCTTTTGAAATCAATAAAATAAACGAAAAGATATAAATAAGGATTCGTTAGTGATGGAAATATAAGAACTCATTGTCTTTATTTATAAACTGAAAAATAAAACTCTTCAATTTGTTTTCAATCTACTAAAAAATACATATGGGAAAGTATTGAAATTCGTATATTCTTTTGAAATCAATAAAATAAACGAAAAGATATAAATAAGGATTCGTTAGTGATGGAAATATAAGGACTCATTGTCTGTAAATAAAATGATTTAATATGATACTCTGCAATTTATTTTCAATCTACTAAAATATACATATAGGAAAGTATTGAAATTCGTATATTCTTTTGAAATCAATAAAATAAACGAAAAGATATAAATAAGAATTCGTTGGTGATAGAAATATAAGAACTCATTGTCTTTATTTAAAAATTGAAAAATGAAACTCTTCAATTTGTTTTCAATCTTCTAAAAAATACATATTTGAAAGTATTGAAATTCGTATATTCTTTTGAAATCAATAAAATAAACGAAAAGATATAATTAAGAATTCGTTAGTGATCGAAATAAAAGGACTCATTGTCTTTATTTAAAAATTGAAAAATGAAACTCTTCAATTTGTTTTCAATCTTCTAAAAAATACATATTTGAAAGTATTGAAATTCGTATATTCTTTTGAAATCAATAAAATAAACGAAAAGATATAATTAAGAATTCGTTAGTGATCGAAATAAAATGACTCATTGTCTATATTTAAAAAAAGAAAAATGAAACTCTTCAATTTGTTTTCAATCTACTAAAAAATACATATGGGAAAGTATTGAAATTCGTATATTCTTTTGAAATCAATAAAATAAACGAAAAGATATAATTAAGAATTTCTTAGTGATCGAAATATAAGAACTCATTGTCTTTATTTAAAAATTGAAAAATGAAACTCTGCAATTTGTTTTCAATCTACTAAAAAATACAAATTTGAAAGTATTGAAATTCGTATATTCTTTTGAAATCAATAAATTAAACGAAAAGATATAAATAAGAATTCGTTGGTGATGGAAATATAAGAACTCATTGTCTTTATTTAAAAATTGAAAAATGGAACTCTTCAATTTGTTTTCAATCTACTAAAAAATATATATTTGAAAGTATTGAAATTCGTATATTCTTTTGAAATCAATAAAATAAACGAAAAGATATAATTAAGAATTCGTTGGTGATGGAAATATAAGGACTCATTGTCTGTAAATAAAATGATTTAATATGATACTCTGCAATTTATTTTCAATCTACTAAAATATACATATAGGAAAGTATTGAAATTCGTATATTCTTTTGAAATCAATAAAATAAACGAAAAGATATAAATAAGAATTCGTTGGTGACGGAAATATAAGAACTCATTGTCTTTATTTAAAAATTGAAAAATAAAACTCTGCAATTTGTTTTCAATCTTCAAAAAAATACATATTAGAGAGTATTGAAATTCGTATATTCTTTTTAAATCAATAAAATAAACGAAAAGATATAATTAAGAATTCGTTAGTGATCGAAATAAAAGGACTCATTGTCTTTATTTAAAAATTGAAAAATGAAACTCTTCAATTTGTTTTCAATCTTCTAAAAAATACATATTTGAAAGTATTGAAATTCGTATATTCTTTTGAAATCAATAAAATAAACGAAAAGATATAATTAAGAATTCGTTAGTGATCGAAATAAAAGGACTCATTGTCTATATTTAAAAATTGAAAAATGAAACTCTTCAATTTGTTTTCAATCTACTAAAAAATACATATGGGAAAGTATTGAAATTCGTATATTCTTTTGAAATCAATAAAATAAACGAAAAGATATAATTAAGAATTCGTTAGTGATCGAAATATAAGAACTCATTGTCTTTATTTAAAAAAAGAAAAATGAAACTCTTCAATTTGTTTTCAATCTACTAAAAAATACATATGGGAAAGTATTGAAATTCGTATATTCTTTTGAAATCAATAAAATAAACGAAAAGATATAAATAAGGATTCGTTGTTGATGGAAATATAAGAACTCGTTGTCTTTATTTAAAAATTGAAAAATGAAACTCTTCAATTTGTTTTCAATCTTTAAAAAAATACATATTTGAAAGTATTGAAATTCGTATATTCTTTTGAAATCAATAAAATAAACGAAAAGATATAAATAAGGATTCGTTGTTGATGGAAATATAAGAACTCATTGTCTATATTTAAAAAAAGAAAAATGAAACTCTTCAATTTGTTTTCAATCTACTAAAAAATACATATGGGAAAGTATTGAAATTCGTATATTCTTTTGAAATCAATAAAATAAACGAAAAGATATAAATAAGGATTCGTTGTTGATGGAAATATAAGAACTCGTTGTCTTTATTTAAAAATTGAAAAATGAAACTCTTCAATTTGTTTTCAATCTACTAAAAAATACATATGGGAAAGTATTGAAATTCGTATATTCTTTTGAAATCAATAAAATAAACGAAAAGATATAAATAAGGATTCGTTGTTGATGGAAATATAAGAACTCGTTGTCTTTATTTAAAAATTGAAAAATGAAACTCTTCAATTTGTTTTCAATCTTTAAAAAAATACATATTTGAAAGTATTGAAATTCGTTTATTCTTTTGAAATCAATAAAATAAACGAAAAGATATAATTAAGAATTCGTTAGTGATCGAAATATAAGAACTCATTGTCTTTATTTGAAAAAAGAAAAATGAAACTCTTCAATTTGTTTTCAATCTACTAAAATATACGTATAGGAAAGTATTGAAATTCGTATATTATTTTGAAATCAATAAAATAAACGAAAAGATATAAATAAGAATTCGTTAGTTATGGAAATATAAGAACTCATTGTCTTTATTTAAAAATTGAAAAATGAAACTCTTCAATTTGTTTTAAATCTACTAAAAAATACATATGGGAAAGTATTGAAATTCGTATATTCTTTTGAAATCAATAAAATAAACGAAAAGATATAAATAAGAATTCGTTGGTGATGGAAATATAAGAACTCATTGTCTTTATTTAAAAATTGAAAAATGAAATTCTTCAATTTGTTTTCAATCTACTAAAAAATACATATGGGAAAGTATTGAAATTCGTATATTCTTTTGAAATCAATAAAATAAACGAAAAGATATATATAAGAATTCGTTAGTGATGGAAATATAAGAACTCATTGTCTTTATTTAAAAATTGAAAAATAAAACTCTTCAATTTGTTTTCAATCTACTAAAAATACATATTGTAAAGTATTGAAATTCGTATATTCTTTTGAAATCAATAAAATAAACGAAAAGATATAAATAAGGATTCGTTAGTGATGGAAATATAAGAACTCATTGTCTTTATTTAAAAACTGAAAAATGAAACTCTTCAATTTGTTTTCAATCTACTAAAAAATACATATGGGAAAGTATTGAAATTCGTATATTCTTTTGAAATCAATAAAATAAACGAAAAGATATAAATAAGGATTCGTTGTTGATGGAAATATAAGAACTCGTTGTCTTTATTTAAAAATTGAAAAATGAAACTCTTCAATTTGTTTTCAATCTTTAAAAAAATACATATTTGAAAGTATTGAAATTCGTATATTCTTTTGAAATCAATAAAATAAACGAAAAGATATGATTAAGAATTCGTTAGTGATCGAAATATAAGAACTCATTGTCTTTATTTGAAAAACTGAAAAATGAAACTCTTCAATTTGTTTTCAATCTACTAAAAAATACATATGGGAAAGTATTGAAATTCGTATATTCTTTTGAAATCAATAAAATAAACGAAAAGATATAAATAAGAATTCGTTGGTGATGGAAATATAAGAACTCATTGTCTTTATTTAAAAATTGAAAAATGAAACTCTTCAATTTGTTTTCAATCTACTAAAAAATACATATTTGAAAGTATTGAAATTCGTACATTCTTTTGAAATTAATAAAATAAACGAAAAGATATAAATAAGGATTCGTTGTTGATGGAAATATAAGAACTCGTTGTCTTTATTTAAAAATTGAAAAATGAAACTCTTCAATTTGTTTTCAATCTTTAAAAAAATACATATGGGAAAGTATTGAAATTCGTATATTATTTTGAAATCAATAAAATAAACGAAAAGATATAAATAAGAATTCGTTAGTTATGGAAATATAAGAACTCATTGTCTTTATTTAAAAATTGAAAAATGAAACTCTTCAATTTGTTTTAAATCTACTAAAAAATACATATGGGAAAGTATTGAAATTCGTATATTCTTTTGAAATCAATAAAATAAACGAAAAGATATAAATAAGAATTCGTTGGTGATGGAAATATAAGAACTCATTGTCTTTATTTAAAAATTGAAAAATGAAACTCTTCAATTTGTTTTCAATCTACTAAAAAATACATATGGGAAAGTATTGAAATTCGTATATTCTTTTGAAATCAATAAAATAAACGAAAAGATATATATAAGAATTCGTTAGTGATGGAAATATAAGAACTCATTGTCTTTATTTAAAAATTGAAAAATAAAACTCTTCAATTTGTTTTCAATCTACTAAAAATACATATTGTAAAGTATTGAAATTCGTATATTCTTTTGAAATCAATAAAATAAACGAAAAGATATAAATAAGGATTCGTTAGTGATGGAAATATAAGAACTCATTGTCTTTATTTAAAAACTGAAAAATGAAACTCTTCAATTTGTTTTCAATCTACTAAAAAATACATATGGGAAAGTATTGAAATTCGTATATTCTTTTGAAATCAATAAAATAAACGAAAAGATATAAATAAGAATTCGTTGGTGATGGAAATATAAGAACTCATTGTCTTTATTTAAAAATTGAAAAATGAAACTCTTCAATTTGTTTCCAATCTACTAAAAAATACATATTTGAAAGTATTGAAATTCGTACATTCTTTTGAAATCAATAAAATAAACGAAAAGATATAAATAAGGATTCGTTAGTGATGGAAATATAAGAACTCATTGTCTTTATTTAAAAACTGAAAAATAAAACTCTTCAATTTGTTTTCAATCTACTAAAAAATACATATGGGAAAGTATTGAAATTCGTATATTCTTTTGAAATCAATAAAATAAACGAAAAGATATAAATAAGAATTCGTTGGTTATGGAAATATAAGAACTCATTGTCTTTATTTAAAAATTGAAAAATGAAACTCTTCAATTTGTTTTCAATCTACTAAAAAATACATATTTGAAAGTATTGAAATTCGTATATTCTTTTGAAATTAATAAAATAAACGAAAAGATATAAATAAGGATTCGTTAGTGATGGAAATATAAGAACTCATTGTCTTTATTTAAAAATTGAAAAATGAAACTCTTCAATTTGTTTTCAATCTACTAAAAAATACATATAGGAAAGTATTGAAATTCGTATATTCTTTTGAAATCAATAAAATAAACGAAAAGATATAAATAAGAATTCGTTGGTGATGGAAATATAAGAACTTATTGTCTTTATTTAAAAACTGAAAAATAAAACTCTTCAATTTGTTTTCAATCTACTAAAAAATACATATGGGAAAGTATTGAAATTCGTATATTCTTTTGAAATCAATAAAATAAACGAAAAGATATAAATAAGAATTCGTTGTTGATGGAAATATAAGAACTCATTGTCTTTATTTAAAAATTGAAAAATGAAACTCTTCAATTTGTTTTCAATCTACTAAAAAATACATATTTGAAAGTATTGAAATTTGTACATTCTTTTGAAATTAATAAAATAAACGAAAAGATATAAATAAGGATTCGTTAGTGATGGAAATATAAGAACTCATTGTCTTTATTTAAAAATTGAAAAATGAAACTCTTCAATTTGTTTTCAATCTACTAAAAAATACATATAGGAAAGTATTGAAATTCGTATATTCTTTTGAAATCAATAAAATAAACGAAAAGATATAAATAAGAATTCGTTGGTGATGGAAATATAAGAACTCATTGTCTTTATTTAAAAATTGAAAAATGAAACTCTTCAATTTGTTTTCAATCTACTAAAAAATACATATTTGAAAGTATTGAAATTTGTACATTCTTTTGAAATTAATAAAATAAACGAAAAGATATAAATAAGGATTCGTTAGTGATGGAAATATAAGAACTCATTGTCTTTATTTAAAAATTGAAAAATGAAACTCTTCAATTTGTTTTCAATCTACTAAAAAATACATATGGGAAAGTATTGAAATTCGTATATTCTTTTGAAATCAATAAAATAAACGAAAAGATATAAATAAGAATTCGTTGGTGATGGAAATATAAGAACTCATTGTCTTTATTTAAAAATTGAAAAATGAAACTCTTCAATTTGTTTTCAATTTACTAAAAAATACATATTTGAAAGTATTGAAATTCGTA
The DNA here is from genome assembly GCA_961205885.1 of Ptychoptera albimana. Taxonomy (NCBI): domain Eukaryota; kingdom Metazoa; phylum Arthropoda; class Insecta; order Diptera; family Ptychopteridae; genus Ptychoptera; species Ptychoptera albimana. The sequence goes on along the minus strand of OY540803.1, from coordinate 17,525,301 downwards.
CATTCTTTTGAAATTAATAAAATAAACGAAAAGATATAAATAAGGATTCGTTAGTGATGGAAATATAAGAACTCATTGTCTTTATTTAAAAATTGAAAAATGAAACTCTTCAATTTGTTTTCAATATACTAAAAAATACATATTTGAAAGTATTGAAATTCGTACATTCTTTTGAAATTAATAAAATAAACGAAAAGATATAAATAAGGATTCGTTAGTGATGGAAATATAAGAACTCATTGTCTTTATTTAAAAATTGAAAAATGAAACTCTTCAATTTGTTTTCAATCTACTAAAAAATACATATGGGAAAGTATTGAAATTCGTATATTCTTTTGAAATCAATAAAATAAACGAAAAGATATAAATAAGAATTCGTTGTTGATGGAAATATAAGAACTCATTGTCTTTATTTAAAAATTGAAAAATGAAACTCTTCAATTTGTTTTCAATCTACTAAAAAATACATATTTGAAAGTATTGAAATTTGTACATTCTTTTGAAATTAATAAAATAAACGAAAAGATATAAATAAGGATTCGTTAGTGATGGAAATATAAGAACTCATTGTCTTTATTTAAAAACTGAAAAATAAAACTCTTCAATTTGTTTTCAATCTACTAAAAAATACATATTTGAAAGTATTGAAATTCGTATATTCTTTTCAAATCAATAAAATAAACGAAAAGATATAAATAAGAATTCGTTGGTGATGGAAATATAAGAACTCATTGTCTTTATTTAAAAATTGAAAAATGAAACTCTTCAATTTGTTTTCAATCTACTAAAAAATACATATTTGAAAGTATTGAAATTCGTACATTCTTTTGAAATTAATAAAATAAACGAAAAGATATAAATAAGGATTCGTTAGTGATGGAAATATAAGAACTCATTGTCTTTATTTAAAAATTGAAAAATGAAACTCTTCAATTTGTTTTCAATCTACTAAAAAATACATATAGGAAAGTATTGAAATTCGTATATTCTTTTGAAATCAATAAAATAAACGAAAAGATATAAATAAGAATTCGTTGGTGATGGAAATATAAGAACTTATTGTCTTTATTTAAAAACTGAAAAATAAAACTCTTCAATTTGTTTTCAATCTACTAAAAAATACATATGGGAAAGTATTGAAATTCGTATATTCTTTTGAAATCAATAAAATAAACGAAAAGATATAAATAAGAATTCGTTGGTGACGGAAATATAAGAACTCATTGTCTTTATTTAAAAATTGAAAAATGAAACTCTTCAATTTGTTTTCAATCTACTAAAAAATACATATAGGAAAGTATTGAAATTCGTATATTCTTTTGAAATCAATAAAATAAACGAAAAGATATAAATAAGAATTCGTTGGTGATGGAAATATAAGAACTTATTGTCTTTATTTAAAAACTGAAAAATAAAACTCTTCAATTTGTTTTCAATCTACTAAAAAATACATATGGGAAAGTATTGAAATTCGTATATTCTTTTGAAATCAATAAAATAAACGAAAAGATATAAATAAGAATTCGTTGTTGATGGAAATATAAGAACTCATTGTCTTTATTTAAAAATTGAAAAATGAAACTCTTCAATTTGTTTTCAATCTACTAAAAAATACATATTTGAAAGTATTGAAATTTGTACATTCTTTTGAAATTAATAAAATAAACAAAAAGATATAAATAAGGATTCGTTAGTGATGGAAATATAAGAACTCATTGTCTTTATTTAAAAATTGAAAAATGAAACTCTTCAATTTGTTTTCAATCTACTAAAAAATACATATGGGAAAGTATTGAAATTCGTATATTCTTTTGAAATCAATAAAATAAACGAAAAGATATAAATAAGAATTCGTTGGTGATGGAAATATAAGAACTCATTGTCTTTATTTAAAAATTGAAAAATGAAACTCTTCAATTTGTTTTCAATTTACTAAAAAATACATATTTGAAAGTATTGAAATTCGTACATTCTTTTGAAATTAATAAAATAAACGAAAAGATATAAATAAGGATTCGTTAGTGATGGAAATATAAGAACTCATTGTCTTTATTTAAATATTGAAAAATGAAACTCTTCAATTTGTTTTCAATATACTAAAAAATACATATTTGAAAGTATTGAAATTCGTACATTCTTTTGAAATTAATAAAATAAACGAAAAGATATAAATAAGGATTCGTTAGTGATGGAAATATAAGAACTCATTGTCTTTATTTAAAAATTGAAAAATGAAACTCTTCAATTTGTTTTCAATCTACTAAAAAATACATATTTGAAAGTATTGAAATTCGTACATTCTTTTGAAATCAATAAAATAAACGAAAAGATATAAATAAGGATTCGTTAGTGATGGAAATATAAGAATTCATTGTCTTTATTTAAAAACTGAAAAATAAAACTCTTCAATTTGTTTTCAATCTACTAAAAAATACATATGGGAAAGTATTGAAATTCGTATATTCTTTTGAAATCAATAAAATAAACGAAAAGATATAAATAAGAATTCGTTGGTGATGGAAATATAAGAACTCATTGTCTTTATTTAAAAATTGAAAAATGAAACTCTTCAATTTGTTTTCAATCTACTAAAAAATACATATTTGAAAGTATTAAAATTCGTACATTCTTTTGAAATTAATAAAATAAACGAAAAGATATAAATAAGGATTCGTTAGTGATGGAAATATAAGAACTCATTGTCTTTATTTAAAAATTGAAAAATGAAACTCTTCAATTTGTTTTCAATCTACTAAAAAATACATATAGGAAAGTATTGAAATTCGTATATTCTTTTGAAATCAATAAAATAAACGAAAAGATATAAATAAGAATTCGTTGGTGATGGAAATATAAGAACTCATTGTCTTTATTTAAAAACTGAAAAATAAAACTCTTCAATTTGTTTTCAATCTACTAAAAAATACATATTTGAAAGTATTGAAATTTGTACATTCTTTTGAAATTAATAAAATAAACGAAAAGATATAAATAAGGATTCGTTAGTGATGGAAATATAAGAACTCATTGTCTTTATTTAAAAATTGAAAAATGAAACTCTTCAATTTGTTTTCAATCTACTAAAAAATACATATGGGAAAGTATTGAAATTCGTATATTCTTTTGAAATCAATAAAATAAACGAAAAGATATAAATAAGAATTCGTTGGTGATGGAAATATAAGAACTCATTGTCTTTATTTAAAAATTGAAAAATGAAACTCTTCAATTTGTTTTCAATCTACTAAAAAATACATATTTGAAAGTATTGAAATTCGTACATTCTTTTGAAATTAATAAAATAAACGAAAAGATATAAATAAGGATTCGTTAGTGATGGAAATATAAGAACTCATTGTCTTTATTTAAAAATTGAAAAATGAAACTCTTCAATTTGTTTTCAATATACTAAAAAATACATATTTGAAAGTATTGAAATTCGTACATTCTTTTGAAATTAATAAAATAAACGAAAAGATATAAATAAGGATTCGTTAGTGATGGAAATATAAGAACTCATTGTCTTTATTTAAAAATTGAAAAATGAAACTCTTCAATTTGTTTTCAATCTACTAAAAAATACATATTTGAAAGTATTGAAATTCGTATATTCTTTTGAAATCAATAAAATAAACGAAAAGATATAAATAAGGATTCGTTAGTGATGGAAATATAAGAATTCATTGTCTTTATTTAAAAACTGAAAAATAAAACTCTTCAATTTGTTTTCAATCTACTAAAAAATACATATGGGAAAGTATTGAAATTCGTATATTCTTTTGAAATCAATAAAATAAACGAAAAGATATAAATAAGAATTCGTTGGTGATGGAAATATAAGAACTCATTGTCTTTATTTAAAAATTGAAAAATGAAACTCTTCAATTTGTTTTCAATCTACTAAAAAATACATATTTGAAAGTATTGAAATTCGTACATTCTTTTGAAATTAATAAAATAAACGAAAAGATATAAATAAGGATTCGTTAGTGATGGAAATATAAGAACTCATTGTCTTTATTTAAAAACTGAAAAATAAAACTCTTCAATTTGTTTTCAATCTACTAAAAAATACATATGGGAAAGTATTGAAATTCGTATATTCTTTTGAAATCAATAAAATAAACGAAAAGATATAAATAAAGATTCGTTAGTGATGGAAATATAAGAACTCATTGTCTTTATTTAAAAATTGAAAAATGAAACTCTTCAATTTGTTTTCAATCTACTAAAAAATACATATTTGAAAGTATTGAAATTCGTACATTCTTTTGAAATTAATAAAATAAACGAAAAGATATAAATAAGGATTTGTTAGTGATGGAAATATAAGAACTCATTGTCTTTATTTAAAAATTGAAAAATGAAACTCTTCAATTTGTTTTCAATCTACTAAAAAATACATATAGGAAAGTATTGAAATTCGTATATTCTTTTGAAATCAATAAAATAAACGAAAAGATATAAATAAGGATTCGTTGTTGATGGAAATATAAGAACTCATTGTCTTTATTTAAAAATTGAAAAATGAAACTCTTCAATTTGTTTTCAATATACTAAAAAATACATATTTAAAAGTATTGAAATTCGTACATTCTTTTGAAATTAATAAAATAAACGAAAAGATATAAATAAGGATTCGTTAGTGATGGAAATATAAGAACTCATTGTCTTTATTTAAAAATTGAAAAATGAAACTCTTCAATTTGTTTTCAATCTACTAAAAAATACATATTTGAAAGTATTGAAATTCGTACATTCTTTTGAAATTAATAAAATAAACGAAAAGATATAAATAAGGATTCGTTAGTGATGGAAATATAAGAACTCATTGTCTTTATTTAAAAATTGAAAAATGAAACTCTTCAATTTGTTTTCAATCTACTAAAAAATACATATTTGAAAGTATTGAAATTCGTACATTCTTTTGAAATCAATAAAATAAACGAAAAGATATAAATAAGGATTCATTAGTGATGGAAATATAAGAACTCATTGTCTTTATTTAAAAACTGAAAAATAAAACTCTTCAATTTGTTTTCAATCTACTAAAAAATACATATGGGAAAGTATTGAAATTCGTATATTCTTTTGAAATCAATAAAATAAACGAAAAGATATAAATAAGAATTCGTTGGTGATGGAAATATAAGAACTCATTGTCTTTATTTAAAAATTGAAAAATGAAACTCTTCAATTTGTTTTCAATCTACTAAAAAATACATATTTGAAAGTATTGAAATTCGTACATTCTTTTGAAATTAATAAAATAAACGAAAAGATATAAATAAGGATTCGTTAGTGATGGAAATATAAGAACTCATTGTCTTTATTTAAAAATTGAAAAATGAAACTCTTCAATTTGTTTTCAATCTACTAAAAAATACATATAGGAAAGTATTGAAATTCGTATATTCTTTTGAAATCAATAAAATAAACGAAAAGATATAAATAAGAATTCGTTGGTGATGGAAATATAAGAACTCATTGTCTTTATTTAAAAATTGAAAAATGAAACTCTTCAATTTGTTTTCAATCTACTAAAAAATACATATTTGAAAGTATTGAAATTCGTACATTCTTTTGAAATCAATAAAATAAACGAAAAGATATAAATAAGGATTCGTTAGTGATGGAAATATAAGAACTCATTGTCTTTATTTAATAACTGAAAAATAAAACTCTTCAATTTGTTTTCAATCTACTAAAAAATACATATGGGAAAGTATTGAAATTCGTATATTCTTTTGAAATCAATAAAATAAACGAAAAGATATAAATAAGAATTCGTTGGTGATGGAAATATAAGAACTCATTGTCTATATTTAAAAATTGAAAAATGAAACTCTTCAATTTGTTTTCAATCTACTAAAAAATACATATAGGAAAGTATTTAAATTCGTATATTCTTTTGAAATCAATAAAATAAACGAAAAGATATAAATAAGAATTCGTTGGTGATGGAAATATAAGAACTCATTGTCTTTATTTAAAAATTGAAAAATGAAACTCTTCAATTTGTTTTCAATCTACTAAAAAATACATATTTGAAAGTATTGAAATTCGTACATTCTTTTGAAATCAATAAAATAAACGAAAAGATATAAATAAGGATTCGTTGGTGATGGAAATATAAGAACTCATTGTCTTTATTTAAAAACTGAAAAATGAAACTCTTCAATTTGTTTTCAATCTACTAAAAAATACATATTTGAAAGTATTGAAATTCGTACATTCTTTTGAAATCAATAAAATAAACGAAAAGATATAAATAAGGATTCGTTAGTGATGGAAATATAAGAACTCATTGTCTTTATTTAAAAACTGAAAAATGAAACTCTTCAATTTGTTTTCAATCTACTAAAAAATACATATTTGAAAGTATTGAAATTCGTACATTCTTTTGAAATCAATAAAATAAACGAAAAGATATAAATAAGGATTCGTTAGTGATGGAAATATAAGAACTCATTGTCTTTATTTAAAAACTGAAAAATAAAACTCTTCAATTTGTTTTCAATCTACTAAAAAATACATATAGGAAAGTATTTAAATTCGTATATTCTTTTGAAATCAATAAAATAAACGAAAAGATATAAATAAGAATTCGTTGGTGATGGAAATATAAGAACTCATTGTCTATATTTAAAAATTGAAAAATGAAACTCTTCAATTTGTTTTCAATCTACTAAAAAATACATATAGGAAAGTATTGAAATTCGTATATTCTTTTGAAATCAATAAAATAAACGAAAAGATATAAATAAGAATTCGTTGGTGATGGAAATATAAGAACTCATTGTCTTTATTTAAAAATTGAAAAATGAAACTCTTCAATTTGTTTTCAATCTACTAAAAAATACATATTTGAAAGTATTGAAATTCGTACATTCTTTTGAAATCAATAAAATAAACGAAAAGATATAAATAAGGATTCGTTAGTGATGGAAATATAAGAACTCATTGTCTATATTTAAAAATTGAAAAATGAAACTCTTCAATTTGTTTTCAATCTACTAAAAAATACATATAGGAAAGTATTGAAATTCGTATATTCTTTTGAAATCAATAAAATAAACGAAAAGATATAAATAAGAATTCGTTGGTGATGGAAATATAAGAACTCATTGTCTTTATTTAAAAACTGAAAAATAAAACTCTTCAATTTGTTTTCAATCTACTAAAAATACATATTGTAAAGTATTGAAATTCGTATATTCTTTTGAAATCAATAAAATAAACGAAAAGATATAAATAAGGATTCGTTGGTGATGGAAATATAAGAACTCATTGTCTTTATTTAAAAACTGAAAAATAAAACTCTTCAATTTGTTTTCAATCTACTAAAAAATACATATGGGAAAGTATTGAAATTCGTATATTCTTTTGAAATCAATAAAATAAACGAAAAGATATAAATAAGAATTCGTTGGTGATGGAAATATAAGAACTCATTGTCTTTATTTAAAAACTGAAAAATAAAACTCTTCAATTTGTTTTCAATCTACTAAAAATACATATTGTAAAGTATTGAAATTCGTATATTCTTTTGAAATCAATAAAATAAACGAAAAGATATAAATAAGGATTCGTTAGTGATGGAAATATAAGAACTCATTGTCTTTATTTAAAAACTGAAAAATAAAACTCTTGAATTTGTTTTCAATCTACTAAAAAATACATATGGGAAAGTATTGAAATTCGTATATTCTTTTGAAATCAATAAAATAAACGAAAAGATATAAATAAGAATTCGTTGTTGATGGAAATATAAGAACTCATTGTCTTTATTTAAAAATTGAAAAATGAATCTCTTCAATTTGTTTTCAATCTACTAAAAAATACATATTTGAAAGTATTGAAATTCGTACATTCTTTTGAAATCAATAAAATAAACGAAAAGATATAAATAAGGATTCGTTAGTGATGGAAATATAAGAACTCATTGTCTTTATTTAAAAACTGAAAAATAAAACTCTTCAATTTGTTTTCAATCTACTAAAAAATACATATGGGAAAGTATTGAAATTCGTATATTCTTTTGAAATCAATAAAATAAACGAAAAGATATAAATAAGAATTCGTTGGTGATGGAAATATAAGAACTCATTGTCTTTATTTAAAAATTGAAAAATGAAACTCTTCAATTTGTTTTCAATCTACTAAAAAATACATATAGGAAAGTATTGAAATTCGTACATTCTTTTGAAATCAATAAAATAAACGAAAAGATATAAATAAGAATTCTTTAGTGATGGAAATATAAGAACTCATTGTCTTTATTTAAAAACTGAAAAATAAAACTCTTCAATTTGTTTTCAATCTACTAAAAAATACATATGGGAAAGTATTGAAATTCGTATATTCTTTTGAAATCAATAAAATAAACGAAAAGATATAAATAAGAATTCGTTGGTGATGGAAATATAAGAACTCATTGTCTTTATTTAAAAATTGAAAAATGAAACTCTTCAATTTGTTTTCAATCTACTAAAAAATACATATAGGAAAGTATTGAAATTCGTATATTCTTTTGAAATCAATAAAATAAACGAAAAGATATAAATAAGAATTCGTTGGTGATGGAAATATAAGAACTCATTGTCTTTATTTAAAAATTGAAAAATGAAACTCTTCAATTTGTTTTCAATCTACTAAAAAATACATATTTGAAAGTATTGAAATTCGTACATTCTTTTGAAATCAATAAAATAAACGAAAAGATATAATTAAGAATTCGTTAGTGATGGAAATATAAGAACTCATTGTCTTTATTTAAAAACTGAAAAATGAAACTCTTCAATTTGTTTTCAATCTACTAAAAAATACATATTTGAAAGTATTGAAATTCGTACATTCTTTTGAAATCAATAAAATAAACGAAAAGATATAAATAAGGATTCGTTAGTGATGGAAATATAAGAACTCATTGTCTTTATTTAAAAACTGAAAAATGAAACTCTTCAATTTGTTTTCAATCTACTAAAAAATACATATTTGAAAGTATTGAAATTCGTACATTCTTTTGAAATCAATAAAATAAACGAAAAGATATAAATAAGGATTCGTTAGTGATGGAAATATAAGAACTCATTGTCTTTATTTAAAAACTGAAAAATAAAACTCTTCAATTTGTTTTCAATCTACTAAAAAATACATATAGGAAAGTATTGAAATTCGAATATTCTTTTGAAATCAATAAAATAAACGAAAAGATATAAATAAGAATTCGTTGGTGATGGAAATATAAGAACTCATTGTCTTTATTTAAAAATTGAAAAATGAAACTCTTCAATTTGTTTTCAATCTACTAAAAAATACATATTTGAAAGTATTGAAATTCGTACATTCTTTTGAAATTAATAAAATAAACGAAAAGATATAAATAAGGATTCGTTAGTGATGGAAATATAAGAACTCATTGTCTTTATTTAAAAATTGAAAAATGAAACTCTTCAATTTGTTTTCAATCTACTAAAAAATACATATAGGAAAGTATTGAAATTCGTACATTCTTTTGAAATTAATAAAATAAACGAAAAGATATAAATAAGGATTCGTTAGTGATGGAAATATAAGAACTCATTGTCTTTATTTAAAAACTGAAAAATAAAACTCTTCAATTTGTTTTCAATCTACTAAAAAATACATATGGGAAAGTATTGAAATTCGTATATTCTTTTGAAATCAATAAAATAAACGAAAAGATATAAATAAGAATTCGTTGGTGATGGAAATATAAGAACTCATTGTCTTTATTTAAAAATTGAAAAATGAAACTCTTCAATTTGTTTTCAATCTACTAAAAAATACATATTTGAAAGTATTGAAATTCGTACATTCTTTTGAAATCAATAAAATAAACGAAAAGATATAAATAAGGATTCGTTAGTGATGGAAATATAAGAACTCATTGTCTTTATTTAAAAACTGAAAAATAAAACTCTTCAATTTGTTTTCAATCTACTAAAAAATACATATGGGAAAGTATTGAAATTCGTATATTCTTTTGAAATCAATAAAATAAACGAAAAGATATAAATAAGAATTCGTTGGTGATGGAAATATAAGAACTCATTGTCTATATTTAAAAATTGAAAAATGAAACTCTTCAATTTGTTTTCAATCTACTAAAAAATACATATAGGAAAGTATTGAAATTCGTATATTCTTTTGAAATCAATAAAATAAACGAAAAGATATAATTAAGAATTCGTTAGTGATCGAAATATAAGAACTCATTGTCTATATTTAAAAAAAGAAAAATGAAACTCTTCAATTTGTTTTCAATCTACTAAAAAATACATATAGGAAAGTATTGAAATTCGTATATTCTTTTGAAACCAATAAAATAAACGAAAAGATATAAATAAGAATTCGTTGGTGATGGAAATATAAGAACTCATTGTCTATATTTAAAAAAAGAAAAATGAAACTCTTCAATTTGTTTTCAATCTACTAAAAAATACATATTTGAAAGTATTGAAATTCGTATATTCTTTTGAAATCAATAAAATAAACGAAAAGATATAAATAAGGATTCATTAGTGATGGAAATATAAGAACTCATTGTCTTTATTTAAAAATTGAAAAATGAAACTCTTCAATTTGTTTTCAATCTACTAAAAAATACATATAGGAAAGTATTGAAATTCGTATATTCTTTTGAAATCAATAAAATAAACGAAAAGATATAAATAAGAATTCGTTGGTGATGGAAATATAAGAACTCATTGTCTTTATTTAAAAATTGAAAAATGAAACTCTTCAATTTGTTTTCAATCTACTAAAAAATACATATTTGAAAGTATTGAAATTCGTACATTCTTTTGAAATTAATAAAATAAACGAAAAGATATAAATAAGGATTCGTTAGTGATGGAAATATAAGAACTCATTGTCTTTATTTAAAAATTGAAAAATGAAACTCTTCAATTTGTTTTCAATCTACTAAAAAATACATATTTGAAAGTATTGAAATTCGTATATTCTTTTGAAATCAATAAAATAAACGAAAAGATATAAATAAGAATTCGTTGGTGATGGAAATATAAGAACTCATTGTCTTTATTTAAAAATTGAAAGATGAAACTCTTCAATTTGTTTTCAATCTACTAAAAAATACATATTTGAAAGTATTGAAATTCGTATATTCTTTTGAAATCAATAAAATAAACGAAAAGATATAATTAAGAATTCGTTAGTGATCGAAATAAAAGAACTCATTGTCTATATTTAAAAAAAGAAAAATGAAACTCTTCAATTTGTTTTCAATCTACTAAAAAATACATATGGGAAAGTATTGAAATTCGTATATTCTTTTGAAATCAATAAAATAAACGAAAAGATATAATTAAGAATTCGTTAGTGATCGAAATATAAGAACTCATTGTCTTTATTTAAAAATTGAAAAATGAAACTCTGCAATTTGTTTTCAATCTACTAAAAAATACATATTTGAAAGTATTGAAATTCGTATAATCTTTTGAAATCAATAAAATAAACGAAAAGATATAAATAAGAATTCGTTGGTGATGGAAATATAAGAACTCATTGTCTTTATTTAAAAATTGAAAAATGGAACTCTTCAATTTGTTTTCAATCTACTAAAAAATATATATTTGAAAGTATTGAAATTCGTATATTCTTTTGAAATCAATAAAATAAACGAAAAGATATAATTAAGATTTCGTTGGTGATGGAAATATAAGGACTCATTGTCTGTAAATAAAATGATTTAATATGATACTCTTCAATTTATTTTCAATCTACTAAAATATACATATAGGAAAGTATTGAAATTCGTATATTCTTTTGAAATCAATAAAATAAACGAAAAGATATAAATAAGAATTCGTTGGTGACCGAAATATAAGAACTCATTGTCTTTATTTAAAAATTGAAAAATGAAACTCTGCAATTTGTTTTCAATCTTCTAAAAAATACATATTAGAAAGTATTGAAATTCGTATATTCTTTTGAAATCAATCAAATAAACGAAAAGATATAATTAAGAATTCGTTAGTGATCGAAATAAAAGGACTCATTGTCTATATTAAAAAAAAGAAAAATGAAACTCTTCAATTTGTTTTCAATCTACTAAAAAATACATAATGGAAAGTATTGAAATTCGTATATTCTTTTGAAATCAATAAAATAAACGAAAAGATATAATTAAGAATTCGTTAGTGATCGAAATATAAGAACTCATTGTCTTTATTTAAAAATTGAAAAATGAAACTCTTCAATTTGTTTTCAATCTTCTAAAAAATACATATTTGAAAATATTGAAATTCGTATATTCTTTTGAAATCAATAAAATAAACGAAAAGATATAATTAAGAATTCGTTAGTGATCGAAATAAAAGGACTCATTGTCTATATTTAAAAAAAGAAAAATGAAACTCTTCAATTTGTTTTCAATCTACTAAAAAATACATATGGGAAAGTATTGAAATTCGTATATTCTTTTGAAATCAATAAAATAAACGAAAAGATATAATTAAGAATTCGTTAGTGATCAAAATATAAGAACTCATTGTTTATATTTAAAAAAAGAAAAATGAAACTCTTCAATTTGTTTTCAATCTACTAAAAAATACATATTTGAAAGTATTGAAATTCGTATATTCTTTTGAAATCAATAAAATAAACGAAAAGATATAAATAAGGATTCGTTGTTGATGGAAATATAAGAACTCATTGTCTTTATTTAAAAATTGAAAAATGAAACTCTTCAATTTGTTTTCAATCTTTAAAAAAATACATATTTGAAAGTATTGAAATTCGTATATTCTTTTGAAATCAATAAAATAAACGAAAAGATATAATTAAGAATTCGTTAGTGATCGAAATATAAGAACTCATTGTCTATATTTAAAAAAAGAAAAATGAAACTCTTCAATTTGTTTTCAATCTACTGAAAAAACATATGGGAAAGTATTGAAATTCGTATATTCTTTTGAAATCAATAAAATAAACGAAAAGATATAAATAAGGATTCGTTGTTGATGGAAATATAAGAACTCATTGTCTTTATTTAAAAATTGAAAAATGAAACTCTTCAATTTGTTTTCAATCTTTAAAAAAATACATATTTGAAAGTATTGAAATTCGTACATTCTTTTGAAATTAATAAAATAAACGAAAAGATATAAATAAGGATTCGTTAGTGATGGAAATATAAGAACTCATTGTCTTTATTTAAAAATTGAAAAATGAAACTCTTCAATTTGTTTTCAATCTACTAAAAAATACATATGGGAAAGTATTGAAATTCGTATATTCTTTTGAAATCAATAAAATAAACGAAAAGATATAAATAAGAATTCGTTGGTGATGGAAATATAAGAACTCATTGTCTTTATTTAAAAATTGAAAAATGAAACTCTTCAATTTGTTTTCAATCTACTAAAAAATACATATTTGAAAGTATTGAAATTCGTACATTCTTTTGAAATCATTAAAATAAACGAAAAGATATAAATAAGGATTCGTTAGTGATGGAAATATAAGAACTCATTGTCTTTATTTAAAAACTGAAAAATAAAACTCTTCAATTTGTTTTCAATCTACTAAAAAATACATATGGGAAAGTATTGAAATTCGTATATTTTTTTGAAATCAATAAAATAAACGAAAAGATATAAATAAGAATTCGTTGGTGATGGAAATATAAGGACTCATTGTCTTTAGTTAAAAATTGAAAAATGAAACTCTTCAATTTGTTTTCAATCTACTAAAATATACGTATAGGAAAGTATTGAAATTCGTATATTCTTTTGAAATCAATAAAATAAACGAAAAGATATAAATAAGAATTCGTTGGTGATGGAAATATAAGAACTCATTGTCTTTATTTAAAAATTGAAAAATGAAACTCTTCAATTTGTTTTCAATCTACTAAAAAATACATATAGGAAAGTATTGAAATTCGTATATTCTTTTGAAATCAATAAAATAAACGAAAAGATATAAATAAGAATTCGTTGGTGATGGAAATATAAGATCTCATTGTCTTTATTTAAAAATTGAAAAATGAAACTCTTCAATTTGTTTTCAATCTACTAAAAAATACATATTTGAAAGTATTGAAATTCGTACATTCTTTTGAAATCAATAAAATAAACGAAAAGATATAAATAAGGATTCGTTAGTGATGGAAATATAAGAACTAATTGTCTTTATTTAAAAATTGAAAAATGAAACTCTTCAATTTGTTTTCAATCTACTAAAAAATACATATAGGAAAGTATTGAAATTCGTACATTCTTTTGAAATTAATAAAATAAACGAAAAGATATAAATAAGGATTCGTTAGTGATGGAAATATAAGAACTCATTGTCTTTATTTAAAAACTGAAAAATAAAACTCTTCAATTTGTTTTCAATCTACTAAAAAATACATATGGGAAAGTATTGAAATTCGTATATTCTTTTGAAATCAATAAAATAAACGAAAAGATATAAATAAGAATTCGTTGGTGATGGAAATATAAGAACTCATTGTCTTTATTTAAAAATTGAAAAATGAAACTCTTCAATTTGTTTTCAATCTACTAAAAAATACATATTTGAAAGTATTGAAATTCGTACATTCTTTTGAAATCAATAAAATAAACGAAAAGATATAAATAAGGATTCGTTAGTGATGGAAATATAAGAACTCATTGTCTTTATTTAAAAACTGAAAAATAAAACTCTTCAATTTGTTTTCAATCTACTAAAAAATACATATGGGAAAGTATTGAAATTCGTATATTCTTTTGAAATCAATAAAATAAACGAAAAGATATAAATAAGGATTCGTTGTTGATGGAAATATAAGAACTCATTGTCTTTATTTAAAAATTGAAAAATGAAACTCTTCAATTTGTTTTCAATCTACTAAAAAATACATATAGGAAAGTATTGAAATTCGTATATTCTTTTGAAATCAATAAAATAAACGAAAAGATATAAATAAGAATTCGTTGGTGATGGAAATATAAGAACTCATTGTCTTTATTTAAAAATTGAAAAATGAAACTCTTCAATTTGTTTTCAATCTACTAAAAAATACATATTTGAAAATATTGAAATTCGTATATTCTTTTGAAATCAATAAAATAAACGAAAAGATATAATTAAGAATTCGTTAGTGATCGAAATATAAGAACTCATTGTCTATATTTAAAAAAAGAAAAATGAAACTCTTCAATTTGTTTTCAATCTACTAAAAAATACATATAGGAAAGTATTGAAATTCGTATATTCTTTTGAAATCAATAAAATAAACGAAAAGATATAAATAAGAATTCGTTGGTGATGGAAATATAAGAACTCATTGTCTATATTTAAAAAAAGAAAAATGAAACTCTTCAATTTGTTTTCAATCTACTAAAAAATACATATTTGAAAGTATTGAAATTCGTATATTCTTTTGAAATCAATAAAATAAACGAAAAGATATAAATAAGGATTCGTTAGTGATGGAAATATAAGAACTCATTGTCTTTATTTAAAAATTGAAAAATGAAACTCTTCAATTTGTTTTCAATCTACTAAAAAATACATATAGGAAAGTATTGAAATTCGTATATTCTTTTGAAATCAATAAAATAAACGAAAAGATATAAATAAGAATTCGTTGGTGATGGAAATATAAGAATTCATTGTCTTTATTTAAAAATTGAAAAATGAAACTCTTCAATTTGTTTTCAATCTACTAAAAAATACATATTTGAAAGTATTGAAATTCGTACATTCTTTTGAAATTAATAAAATAAACGAAAAGATATAAATAAGGATTCGTTAGTGATGGAAATATAAGAACTCATTGTCTTTATTTAAAAATTGAAAAATGAAACTCTTCAATTTGTTTTCAATCTACTAAAAAATACATATAGGAAAGTATTGAAATTCGTATATTCTTTTGAAATCAATAAAATAAACGAAAAGATATAAATAAGAATTCGTTGGTGATGGAAATATAAGAACTCATTGTCTTTATTTAAAAATTGAAAAATGAAACTCTTCAATTTGTTTTCAATCTACTAAAAAATACATATTTGAAAGTATTGAAATTCGTATATTCTTTTGAAATCAATAAAATAAACGAAAAGATATAATTAAGAATTCGTTAGTGATCGAAATATAAGAACTCATTGTCTTTATTTAAAAATTGAAAAATGAAACTCTGCAATTTGTTTTCAATCTACTAAAAAATACATATTTGAAAGTATTGAAATTCGTATATTCTTTTGAAATCAATAAATTAAACGAAAAGATATAAATAAGAATTCGTTGGTGATGGAAATATAAGAACTCATTGTCTTTATTTAAAAATTGAAAAATGGAACTCTTCAATTTGTTTTCAATCTACTAAAAAATATATATTTGAAAGTATTGAAATTCGTATATTCTTTTGAAATCAATAAAATAAACGAAAAGATATAATTAAGATTTCGTTGGTGATGGAAATATAAGGACTCATTGTCTGTAAATAAAATGATTTAATATGATACTCTGCAATTTATTTTCAATCTACTGAAATATACATATAGGAAAGTATTGAAATTCGTATATTCTTTTGAAATCAATAAAATAAACGAAAAGATATAAATAAGAATTCGTTGGTGACGGAAATATAAGAACTTATTGTCTATATTTAAAAATTGAAAAATGAAACTCTGCAATTTGTTTTCAATCTTCTAAAAAATACATATTTGAAAGTATTGAAATTCGTATATTCTTTTTAAATCAATAAAATAAACGAAAAGATATAATTAAGAATTCGTTAGTGATCGAAATAAAAGGACTCATTGTCTTTATTTAAAAATTGAAAAATGAAACTCTTCAATTTGTTTTCAATCTTCTAAAAAATACATATTTGAAAGTATTGAAATTCGTATATTCTTTTGAAATCAATAAAATAAACGAAAAGATATAATTAAGAATTCGTTAGTGATCGAAATAAAATGACTCATTGTCTATATTTAAAAAAAGAAAAATGAAACTCTTCAATTTGTTTTCAATCTACTAAAAAATACATATGGGAAAGTATTGAAATTCGTATATTCTTTTGAAATCAATAAAATAAACGAAAAGATATAATTAAGAATTCGTTTGTGATCGAAATATAAGAACTCATTGTCTTTATTTAAAAATTGAAAAATGAAACTCTTCAATTTGTTTTCAATCTACTAAAAAATACATATGGGAAAGTATTGAAATTCGTATATTCTTTTGAAATCAATAAAATAAACGAAAAGATATAAATAAGGATTCGTTAGTGATGGAAATATAAGATCTCATTGTCTTTATTTAAAAATTGAAAAATGAAACTCTTCAATTTGTTTTCAATCTTTAAAAAAATACATATTTGAAAGTATTGAAATTCGTATATTCTTTTGAAATCAATAAAATAAACGAAAAGATATAATTAAGAATTCGTTAGTGATCGAAATATAAGAACTCATTGTCTATATTTAAAAAAAGAAAAATGAAACTCTTCAATTTGTTTTCAATCTACTAAAAAATACATATGGGAAAGTATTGAAATTCGTATATTCTTTTGAAATCAATAAAATAAACGAAAAGATATAAATAAGAATTCGTTGTTGATGGAAATATAAGAACTCATTGTCTTTATTTAAAAATTGAAAAATGAAACTCTTCAATTTGTTTTCAATCTTTAAAAAAATACATATTTGAAAGTATTGAAATTCGTATATTCTTTTGAAATCAATAAAATAAACGAAAAGATATAAATAAGGATTCGTTAGTGATGGAAATATAAGAACTCATTGTCTTTATTTATAAACTGAAAAATAAAACTCTTCAATTTGTTTTCAATCTACTAAAAAATACATATGGGAAAGTATTGAAATTCGTATATTCTTTTGAAATCAATAAAATAAACGAAAAGATATAAATAAGGATTCGTTGGTGATGGAAATATAAGAACTCATTGTCTGTAAATAAAATGATTTAATATGATACTCTGCAATTTATTTTCAATCTACTAAAATATACATATAGGAAAGTATTGAAATTCGTACATTCTTTTGAAATCAATAAAATAAACGAAAAGATATAAATAAGAATTCGTTGGTGATAGAAATATAAGAACTCATTGTCTTTATTTAAAAATTGAAAAATGAAACTCTTCAATTTGTTTTCAATCTTCTAAAAAATACATATTTGAAAGTATTGAAATTCGTATATTCTTTTGAAATCAATAAAATAAACGAAAAGATATAATTAAGAATTCGTTAGTGATGGAAATATAAGAACTCATTGTCTTTATTTAAAAATTGAAAAATGAAACTCTTCAATTTGTTTTCAATCTTCTAAAAAATACATATTTGAAAGTATTGAAATTCGTATATTCTTTTGAAATCAATAAAATAAACGAAAAGATATAATTAAGAATTCGTTAGTGATCGAAATAAAATGACTCATTGTCTATATTTAAAAAAAGAAAAATGAAACTCTTCAATTTGTTTTCAATCTACTAAAAAATACTAATGGGAAAGTATTGAAATTCGTATATTCTTTTGAAATCAATAAAATAAACGAAAAGATATAATTAAGAATTCGTTAGTGATCGAAATATAAGAACTCATTGTCTTTATTTAAAAATTGAAAAATGAAACTCTTCAATTTGTTTTTAATGTTCTAAAAAATACATATTTGAAAGTATTGAAATTCGTATATTCTTTTGAAATCAATAAAATAAACGAAAAGATATAATTAAGAATTCGTTAGTGATCGAAATAAAAGGACTCATTGTCTATATTTAAAAAAAGAAAAATGAAACTCTTCAATTTGTTTTCAATCCACTAAAAAATACATATGGAAAAGTATTGAAATTCGTATATTCTTTTGAAATCAATAAAATAAACGAAAAGATATAATTAAGAATTCGTTAGTGATCGAAATATAAGAACTCATTGTCTTTATTTAAAAATTGAAAAATGAAACTCTTCAATTTGTTTTTAATGTTCTAAAAAATATATTTGAAAGTATTGAAATTCGTATATTCTTTTGAAATCAATAAAATAAACGAAAAGATATAATTAAGAATTCGTTAGTGATCGAAATAAAAGGACTCATTGTCTATATTTAAAAAAAGAAAAATGAAACTCTTCAATTTGTTTTCAATCCACTAAAAAATACATATGGGAAAGTATTTAAATTCGTATATTCTTTTGAAATCAATAAAATAAACGAAAAGATATAAATAAGAATTCGTTAGAGATGAAAATATAAGAACTAATTGTCTATATTTAATAAATTGAAAAATGAAACTCTTCAATTTGTTTTCAATCTACTAAAAAATACATATAGGAAAGTATTGAAATTCGTATATTCTTTTGAAATCAATAAAATAAACGAAAAGATATAAATAAGGATTCGTTGTTGATGGAAATATAAGAACTCATTGTCTTTATTTAAAAATTGAAAAATGAAACTCTTCAATTTGTTTTCAATCTACTAAAAAATACATATGGGAAAGTATTGAAATTCGTATATTCTTTTGAAATCAATAAAATAAACGAAAAGATATAAATAAGGATTTGTTGTTGATGGAAATATAAGAACTCATTGTCTTTATTTAAAAATTGAAAAATGAAACTCTTCAATTTGTTTTTAATCTTCTAAAAAATACATATTTCAAAGTATTGAAATTCGTATATTCTTTTGAAATCAATAAAATAAACGAAAAGATATAATTAAGAATTCGTTAGTGATCGAAATAAAATGACTCATTGTCTATATTTAAAAAAAGAAAAATGAAACTCTTCAATTTGTTTTCAATCTACTAAAAAATACATATGGGAAAGTATTGAAATTCGTATATTCTTTTGAAATCAATAAAATAAACGAAAAGATATAATTAAGAATTCGTTAGTGATCGAAATATAAGAACTCATTGTCTTTATTTAAAAATTGAAAAATGAAACTCTTCAATTTGTTTTTAATGTTCTAAAAAATACATATGTGAAAGTATTGAAATTCGTATATTCTTTTGAAATCAATAAAATAAACAAAAAGACATAATTAAGAATTCGTTAGTGATCGAAATAAAAGGACTCATTGTCTATATTTAAAAAAAGAAAAATGAAACTCTTCAATTTGTTTTCAATCTACTAAAAAATACATATGGGAAAGTATTGAAATTCGTATATTCTTTTGAAATCAATAAAATAAACGAAAAGATATAATTAAGAATTCGTTAGTGATCGAAATATAAGAACTCATTGTCTTTATTTAAAAATTGAAAAATGAAACTCTTCAATTTGTTTTCAATCTTCTAAAAAATACATATTTGAAAATATTGAAATTCGTATATTCTTTTGAAATCAATAAAATAAACGAAAAGATATAATTAAGAATTCGTTAGTGATCGAAATAAAAGAACTCATTGTCTATATTTAAAAATTGAAAAATGAAACTCTTCAATTTGTTTTCAATCTACTAAAAAATACATATGGGAAAGTATTGAAATTCGTATATTCTTTTGAAATCAATAAAATAAACGAAAAGATATAATTAAGAATTCGTTAGTGATCGAAATATAAGAACTCATTGTCTTTATTTAAAAATTGAAAAATGAAACTCTGCAATTTGTTTTCAATCTACTAAAAAATACATATTTGAAAGTATTGAAATTCGTATATTCTTTTGAAATCAATAAATTAAACGAAAAGATATAAATAAGAATTCGTTTGTGATGGAAATATAAGAACTCATTGTCTTTATTTAAAAATTGAAAAATTAAACTCTTCAATTTGTTTTCAATCTACTAAAAAATACATATTTGAAAATATTGAAATTCGTATATTCTTTTGAAATCAATAAAATAAACGAAAAGATATAATTAAGAATTCGTTAGTGATAGAAATATAAGAACTCATTGTCTATATTTAAAAAAAGAAAAATGAAACTCTTCAATTTGTTTTCAATCTACTAAAAAATACATATGGGAAAGTATTGAAATTCGTATATTCTTTTGAAATCAATAAAATAAACGAAAAGATATAAATAAGAATTCGTTAGTGATGGAAATATAAGAACTCATTGTCTTTATTTAAAAATTGAAAAATGAAACTCTTCAATTTGTTTTCAATCAACTAAAAAAATACATATTTGAAAGTATTGAAATTCGTACATTCTTTTGAAATCAATAAAAAAAACGAAAAGATATAAATAAGGATTCGTTAGTGATGGAAATATAAGAACTCATTGTCTTTATTTAAAAACTGAAAAATGAAACTCTTCAATATGTTTTCAATCTACTAAAAAATACATATAGGAAAGTATTGAAATTCGTATATTCTTCTGAAATCAATAAAATAAACGAAAAGATATAAATAAGGATTCGTTGGTGATGGAAATATAAGAACTCATTGTCTATATTTAAAAATTGAAAAATGAAACTCTTCAATTTGTTTTTAATCTTCTAAAAAATACATATTTCAAAGTATTGAAATTCGTATATTCTTTTGAAATCAATAAAATAAACGAAAAGATATAATTAAGAATTCGTTAGTGATCGAAATAAAATGACTCATTGTCTATATTTAAAAAAAGAAAAATGAAACTCTTCAATTTGTTTTCAATCTACTAAAAAATACATATGGGAAAGTATTGAAATTCGTATATTCTTTTGAAATCAATAAAATAAACGAAAAGATATAATTAAGAATTCGTTAGTGATCGAAATATAAGAACTCATTGTCTTTATTTAAAAATTGAAAAATGAAACTCTTCAATTTGTTTTTAATGTTCTAAAAAATACATATGTGAAAGTATTGAAATTCGTATATTCTTTTGAAATCAATAAAATAAACAAAAAGACATAATTAAGAATTCGTTAGTGATCGAAATAAAAGGACTCATTGTCTATATTTAAAAAAAGAAAAATGAAACTCTTCAATTTGTTTTCAATCTACTAAAAAATACATATGGGAAAGTATTGAAATTCGTATATTCTTTTGAAATCAATAAAATAAACGAAAAGATATAATTAAGAATTCGTTAGTGATCGAAATATAAGAACTCATTGTCTTTATTTAAAAATTGAAAAATGAAACTCTTCAATTTGTTTTCAATCTTCTAAAAAATACATATTTGAAAATATTGAAATTCGTATATTCTTTTGAAATCAATAAAATAAACGAAAAGATATAATTAAGAATTCGTTAGTGATCGAAATAAAAGAACTCATTGTCTATATTTAAAAATTGAAAAATGAAACTCTTCAATTTGTTTTCAATCTACTAAAAAATACATATGGGAAAGTATTGAAATTCGTATATTCTTTTGAAATCAATAAAATAAACGAAAAGATATAATTAAGAATTCGTTAGTGATCGAAATATAAGAACTCATTGTCTTTATTTAAAAATTGAAAAATGAAACTCTGCAATTTGTTTTCAATCTACTAAAAAATACATATTTGAAAGTATTGAAATTCGTATATTCTTTTGAAATCAATAAATTAAACGAAAAGATATAAATAAGAATTCGTTTGTGATGGAAATATAAGAACTCATTGTCTTTATTTAAAAATTGAAAAATTAAACTCTTCAATTTGTTTTCAATCTACTAAAAAATACATATTTGAAAATATTGAAATTCGTATATTCTTTTGAAATCAATAAAATAAACGAAAAGATATAATTAAGAATTCGTTAGTGATAGAAATATAAGAACTCATTGTCTATATTTAAAAAAAGAAAAATGAAACTCTTCAATTTGTTTTCAATCTACTAAAAAATACATATGGGAAAGTATTGAAATTCGTATATTCTTTTGAAATCAATAAAATAAACGAAAAGATATAAATAAGAATTCGTTAGTGATGGAAATATAAGAACTCATTGTCTTTATTTAAAAATTGAAAAATGAAACTCTTCAATTTGTTTTCAATCAACTAAAAAAATACATATTTGAAAGTATTGAAATTCGTACATTCTTTTGAAATCAATAAAAAAAACGAAAAGATATAAATAAGGATTCGTTAGTGATGGAAATATAAGAACTCATTGTCTTTATTTAAAAACTGAAAAATGAAACTCTTCAATATGTTTTCAATCTACTAAAAAATACATATAGGAAAGTATTGAAATTCGTATATTCTTCTGAAATCAATAAAATAAACGAAAAGATATAAATAAGGATTCGTTGGTGATGGAAATATAAGAACTCATTGTCTATATTTAAAAATTGAAAAATGAAACTCTTCAATTTGTTTTTAATCTTCTAAAAAATACATATTTCAAAGTATTGAAATTCGTATATTCTTTTGAAATCAATAAAATAAACGAAAAGATATAATTAAGAATTCGTTAGTGATCGAAATAAAATGACTCATTGTCTATATTTAAAAAAAGAAAAATGAAACTCTTCAATTTGTTTTCAATCTACTAAAAAATACATATGGGAAAGTATTGAAATTCGTATATTCTTTTGAAATCAATAAAATAAACGAAAAGATATAATTAAGAATTCGTTAGTGATCGAAATATAAGAACTCATTGTCTTTATTTAAAAATTGAAAAATGAAACTCTTCAATTTGTTTTTAATGTTCTAAAAAATACATATGTGAAAGTATTGAAATTCGTATATTCTTTTGAAATCAATAAAATAAACAAAAAGACATAATTAAGAATTCGTTAGTGATCGAAATAAAAGGACTCATTGTCTATATTTAAAAAAAGAAAAATGAAACTCTTCAATTTGTTTTCAATCTACTAAAAAATACATATGGGAAAGTATTGAAATTCGTATATTCTTTTGAAATCAATAAAATAAACGAAAAGATATAATTAAGAATTCGTTAGTGATCGAAATATAAGAACTCATTGTCTTTATTTAAAAATTGAAAAATGAAACTCTTCAATTTGTTTTCAATCTTCTAAAAAATACATATTTGAAAATATTGAAATTCGTATATTCTTTTGAAATCAATAAAATAAACGAAAAGATATAATTAAGAATTCGTTAGTGATCGAAATAAAAGAACTCATTGTCTATATTTAAAAATTGAAAAATGAAACTCTTCAATTTGTTTTCAATCTACTAAAAAATACATATGGGAAAGTATTGAAATTCGTATATTCTTTTGAAATCAATAAAATAAACGAAAAGATATAATTAAGAATTCGTTAGTGATCGAAATATAAGAACTCATTGTCTTTATTTAAAAATTGAAAAATGAAACTCTGCAATTTGTTTTCAATCTACTAAAAAATACATATTTGAAAGTATTGAAATTCGTATATTCTTTTGAAATCAATAAATTAAACGAAAAGATATAAATAAGAATTCGTTTGTGATGGAAATATAAGAACTCATTGTCTTTATTTAAAAATTGAAAAATTAAACTCTTCAATTTGTTTTCAATCTACTAAAAAATACATATTTGAAAATATTGAAATTCGTATATTCTTTTGAAATCAATAAAATAAACGAAAAGATATAATTAAGAATTCGTTAGTGATAGAAATATAAGAACTCATTGTCTATATTTAAAAAAAGAAAAATGAAACTCTTCAATTTGTTTTCAATCTACTAAAAAATACATACAGTTTTCAATTCGAATTCATTAGGCTAGGACGTGTTTTCTATGCTCCTAGAATATATTTAATTAGATTGCAAAACACACACACAACAAAACAAGAAAAATTAAAATTAAAATTATAAATTATAAATAGTAACATTAGATTCAAAATTTCTCAAACAATTACTCTAAATCATAGTACTTCTCTATCAAATTCCATTTATTGCATTTAGAAATAAACTGTCAATAAATAAATAAAATTAAAAAGTAACGTTTTTTTTCTTCATTAACATCTGTGTTAGTGAATAGTTTAGTGCAGTGTTACGCATTAGTATACATAAATTCATACATCTGCACCTGACGATTTTTCAGCGCTGTCATCTTCTATATGTATATAGCACTATATATACAAATATCGAAATCCAACCCTACTACTGCTGTGAAAAGTAAGTTTCAATCTTCTCTCTCATTAATATTGTGACAAGTTTTATTCTACTTTTTCCTAAGCTATACTTGTGTTGTGTGTTGTTGTTGCATCTAATCAAATTAAATATATATTATCACTGTATTCGTAAGTGCGTATATTCATAATAAAACTCAAATTTTCACTAAGCCTAATAATTATACATAGCACTATCCATTTTATGCATACAACTGCAACGTCTTTAGCACACCACACCAAATAATTCTAAACTGTCACAACACTAATAAACAGTTTATCACAAATTCAAGTATAGAATGAACTGATTATTAAATCGTATAATTTTATTACATATTATATTTTTTTATTATTATTATAAATATGATTTTATTTGTTTATTAATTTAATGTAAAACTTTCGTTGGTATTATACAATATGAATAATACCAAAGATTTTAATGCATTGCACCAATTTGGGAACCCTAGACCTGGTCAGGGTTCTTCAACTAAATTGGCGTCACGTCGTAAGAATCCCACTCCATCATTTATCCTTAATAGTACGAATATTCGCGGCCTAATTTCAAATTTTAATTGCGTAGAACAACATATAAGACAAGAACAACCGGATGTTCTAATTTTAACAGAAACACAGGTAACTCGTAACTGTGACGCGGATTTATACTTGATAAACGGTTTTAGGTTAGAACATTCGTTTGAACGCAAACACGGGGTTTGCGCTTATATTAATAATAATATCGCATACGCGCGACTCAAAAAATACGAAATCAATTCTGAAGCATATAATACTTTAATTTTTAAAATAACCCTCGCAGCAAAGGATATAATCATCGTAGGATTATATCGGTCACCTAATAATAAATATAATTGTGACTTCTTTGAAAAATTGTCAGAAAAAATGGACCAACTAGTTAAACGTTTCGCGAAATCGGAAATTATTATAGTCGGAGATTTTAATATCCATAACCCGGAATGGTTAAGTTTTTCATCCCAAATCGCACCAAAAGAATCGGGTAAAAGAGCAGAAATTTTTGCAAGCGGACTTAACCTTACGCAAATGGTTAAGGATGCAACATTTTTCCCTCGTACACCAGGTCATACCGGGCATATACTTGACCTTTATTTAACGTCAATGCCTAACATAACTAAGGTAGCTGTTAAAGCCAAAATCGGAAATTCGGACCATGAACTCGTTACCTCCAAAGTGTTGTTGCACAAATGTAAAAACTCGAAAGTTCAACCTAGGCAAATTTGGCATTTTAAAAAAATGGATAGCGAAGGCCTCAAAAATTTTTTCCATTGTTACCCATGGGAAAAAAGTTGTCTAAACAACGATCCTAACCAAGCTGCTATAATCCTCACCGAAGTTATTAAGCACGGAATGAATGCATTCGTTCCGTCTTCGCTCATTACACCTAAAATGCGGCAGTTTTCTAAACGTGCTAAAACTGCATGCATACAAAAAAAAAAAGCATTTAATATCTTTCTCCAAACAAAATCCGAAAAGAACCGCTTAGCGTATAAAGCAGCCAGCAAAGCGTGTAAAGAAATTATTGACAAGGAAAAAAATAAAAACAACGCAGCTAAAGCTGCTAAATTCGCTAATTGCCCAACGGGCACACGACAATTCTGGCAAATGGCAAAATCTGTCAAAGTAAATTTCACGGAATCATCCCTTCCCCCATTTAAAACCAACAGCACTTTAATTGTCAACTCAGAGGAAAAGGCTAATACTCTTGCAGCAATTTTCGCAGCAAACTCTATGAGTATTCACCCTCAGTTGGAAAAACCAACAAAATTGCCACTCTCTAACCAGACAATGAATGCAATTGTATTTAGAAAATGCATTGTAAAAAAATATTTAATGGAGCTTGATGTAAAAAAATCAACCGGACCGGATGGAATACCATCCTTTATTCTTAAAACTTTCGCATCAGAACTGGCTCCTATAATTACGAAAATATTCGCTCTGTCTTATAAACGCGGAATTTTCCCCGAAAGCTGGAAAACCGCTAACGTCCACCCAATCCCCAAAAAAGGTGACCATTCAGACCCTTCAAACTATCGCCCAATAGCTATCATTCCAATCATCGCAAAGGTTTTCGAGAAATACATTAATCACAACATCAAGAGATTCATTGAAGACTTTAAAATAGTGGACGATAAGCAATATGGTTTTAGAACCAAAAGGTCCACTGGAGATCTTTTAGTAAATGTCGCCCATAAGTGGAATAACGCAATGGAAAATCACGGCGAGTCATTCGCTGTTGCGTTAGATATTGCTAAAGCCTTCGACAAAGTATGGCATGAAAATCTTCTTGCAAAACTGGAAGCGTATGGGTTAGGCGAACAAACCGTTAAATGGCTTGAAAACTACCTGGGCAATCGACGTTTTCGTGTCGTTGTAGACGGTACTTCTTCAAATGAATTTCGGACAAATTCAGGAGTACCACAGGGCTCGGTTCTCTCCCCCACCCTTTTTACATTATACATAAATGATCTTTTAAAATCAACTACGAATCCGATTCATAGTTTTGCTGATGATAGCACTCTGCATACTTCACACTGTTACTCGTCCTTAAACTTCAAAGAAAGGGAAGAGGAAAGAAACGCAGTTTTGAAGTCATTGAATGAGGATTTGAATAGAATCATTAAATGGGGTGATTGTAATTCCGTAACATTTAACGCGGCAAAAACGCAACTTTGCAACATAACGCGACTTAAGAACTTCAATTCAGAAACGGAAATTATGTTCAACCAAACAAAACTCGAAAAAAAACCGTCGGTCCGCCTTCTCGGAGTAAATATTGCGTCAAATTTGTTATGGCATGAACATATATTAAGTATAGCTAAACAGGCATCTAAAAAATTAGGTTTCTTGTACCGGTGCAAGACATTTTTCAACCCATACCAACTCGGGCTTATTTATAAATCTTTCATACGCCCGTGTATGGAATACTGTTGTCATGTATGGGGAGCTGCGTCAAAAAGCTCATTAGATTTATTAGATAGGGTTCAGAAACGTGCCGTGCGGTTGATAAACGATACTGAAATTACAAACAAATTAGATTCGCTAAAACATCGACGAGACGTAGCTGATCTTACTATTTTTTATAAATATAGCTCAGGTCACTGCTCAAAGGAGGTTGCGGATATCATGCCTCCTCGCGAAAAGCGGTTACGCGCTACAAGGGCTGGAACAGCTGCTCACAGCCGAACTGTGACTATTGATAAAATTAGAACCGCTAAATATCAAAACGACTTTTTTAATAGAACCGCGATAAAATGGAACGCCTTACCATCGGTCGTGTTTCCCTCCAAATTTAACATACAATCCTTTAAAACTAATGTCCACAAATACCTAAAAACCAATCCTTTAAATTCCAATGCTAATTGACATGGTAGCTTAGGCTATTCATAGGTCTACTTTAAGTTATAAAGCCTAAACATGTTAATTCAATAACATAAAAAAAAAAAAAAAAAAAATATGGGAAAGTATTGAAATTCGTATATTCTTTTGAAATCAATAAAATAAACGAAAAGATATAAATAAGAATTCGTTAGTGATGGAAATATAAGAACTCATTGTCTTTATTTAAAAATTGAAAAATGAAACTCTTCAATTTGTTTTCAATCAACTAAAAAAATACATATTTGAAAGTATTGAAATTCGTACATTCTTTTGAAATCAATAAAAAAAACGAAAAGATATAAATAAGGATTCGTTAGTGATGGAAATATAAGAACTCATTGTCTTTATTTAAAAACTGAAAAATGAAACTCTTCAATATGTTTTCAATCTACTAAAAAATACATATAGGAAAGTATTGAAATTCGTATATTCTTCTGAAATCAATAAAATAAACGAAAAGATATAAATAAGGATTCGTTGGTGATGGAAATATAAGAACTCATTGTCTATATTTAAAAAAAGAAAAATAAAACTCTTCAATTTGTTTTCAATCTACTAAAAAATACATATTTGAAAGTATTGAAATTCGTATATTCTTTTGAAATCAATAAAATAAACGAAAAGATATAAATAAGGATTCGTTAGTGATGGAAATATAAGAACTCATTGTCTTTATTTAAAAATTGAAAAATGAAACTCTTCAATTTGTTTTCAATCTACTAAAAAATACATATAGGAAAGTATTGAAATTCGTATATTCTTTTGAAATCAATAAAATAAACGAAAAGATATAAATAAGAATTCGTTGGTGATGGAAATATAAGAACTCATTGTCTTTATTTAAAAATTGAAAAATGAAACTCTTCAATTTGTTTTCAATCTACTAAAAAATACATATTTGAAAGTATTGAAATTCGTACATTCTTTTAAAATTAATAAAATAAACGAAAAGATATAAATAAGGATTCGTTAGTGATGGAAATATAAGAACTCATTGTCTTTATTTAAAAATTGAAAAATGAAACTCTTCAATTTGTTTTCAATCTACTAAAAAATACATATAGGAAAGTATTGAAATTCGTATATTCTTTTGAAATCAATAAAATAAACGAAAAGATATAAATAAGAATTCGTTGGTGATGGAAATATAAGAACTCATTGTCTTTATTTAAAAATTGAAAAATGAAACTCTTCAATTTGTTTTCAATCTACTAAAAAATACATATTTGAAAGTATTGAAATTCGTATATTCTTTTGAAATCAATAAAATAAACGAAAAGATATAATTAAGAATTCGTTAGTGATCGAAATAAAAGAACTCATTGTCTATATTTAAAAAAAGAAAAATGAAACTCTTCAATTTGTTTTCAATCTACTAAAAAATACATATGGGAAAGTATTGAAATTCGTATATTCTTTTGAAATCAATAAAATAAACGAAAAGATATAAATAAGAATTCGTTGGTGATCGAAATATAAGAACTCATTGTTTATATTTAAAAAAAGAAAAATGAAACTCTTCAATTTGTTTTCAATCTACTAAAAAATACATATTTGAAAGTATTGAAATTCGTATATTCTTTTGAAATCAATAAAATAAACGAAAAGATATAAATAAGGATTCGTTAGTGATGGAAATATAAGAACTCATTGTCTTTATTTAAAAATTGAAAAATGAAACTCTTCAATTTGTTTTCAATCTACTAAAAAATACATATGGGAAAGTATTGAAATTCGTATATTCTTTTGAAATCAATAAAATAAACGAAAAGATATAAATAAGAATTCGTTGGTGATGGAAATATAAGAACTCATTGTCTTTATTTAAAAATTGAAAAATGAAACTCTTCAATTTGTTTTCAATCTACTAAAAAATACATATTTGAAAGTATTGAAATTCGTACATTCTTTTGAAATTAATAAAATAAACGAAAAGATATAAATAAGGATTCGTTAGTGATGGAAATATAAGAACTCATTGTCTTTATTTAAAAATTGAAAAATGAAACTCTTCAATTTGTTTTCAATCTACTAAAAAATACATATAGGAAAGTATTGAAATTCGTATATTCTTTTGAAATCAATAAAATAAACGAAAAGATATAAATAAGAATTCGTTGGTGATGGAAATATAAGAACTCATTGTCTTTATTTAAAAATTGAAAAATGAAACTCTTCAATTTGTTTTCAATCTACTAAAAAATACATATGGGAAAGTATTGAAATTCGTATATTCTTTTGAAATCAATAAAATAAACGAAAAGATATAATTAAGAATTCGTTAGTGATCGAAATATAAGAACTCATTGTCTTTATTTAAAAATTGAAAAATGAAACTGTGCAATTTGTTTTCAATCTACTAAAAAATACATATTTGAAAGTATTGAAATTCGTATATTCTTTTGAAATCAATAAATTAAACGAAAAGATATAATTAAGAATTCGTTGGTGATATAAATATAAGGACTCATTGTCTGTAAATAAAATGATTTAATATGATACTCTGCAATTTATTTTCAATCTACTAAAATATACATATTTGAAAGTATTGAAATTCGTACATTCTTTTGAAATTAATAAAATAAACGAAAAGATATAAATAAGGATTCGTTAGTGATGGAAATATAAGAACTCATTGTCTTTATTTAAAAATTGAAAAATGAAACTCTTCAATTTGTTTTCAATCTACTAAAAAATACATATAGGAAAGTATTGAAATTCGTATATTCTTTTGAAATCAATAAAATAAACGAAAAGATATAAATAAGAATTCGTTGGTGATGGAAATATAAGAACTCATTGTCTTTATTTAAAAATTGAAAAATGAAACTCTTCAATTTGTTTTCAATCTACTAAAAAATACATATTTGAAAGTATTGAAATTCGTACATTCTTTTGAAATTAATAAAATAAACGAAAAGATATAAATAAGGATTCGTTAGTGATGGAAATATAAGAACTCATTGTCTTTATTTAAAAATTGAAAAATGAAACTCTTCAATTTGTTTTCAATCTACTAAAAAATACATATAGGAAAGTATTGAAATTCGTATATTCTTTTGAAATCAATAAAATAAACGAAAAGATATAAATAAGAATTCGTTGGTGATGGAAATATAAGAACTCATTGTCTTTATTTAAAAATTGAAAAATGAAACTCTTCAATTTGTTTTCAATCTACTAAAAAATACATATTTGAAAGTATTGAAATTCGTACATTCTTTTAAAATTAATAAAATAAACGAAAAGATATAAATAAGGATTCGTTAGTGATGGAAATATAAGAACTCATTGTCTTTATTTAAAAATTGAAAAATGAAACTCTTCAATTTGTTTTCAATCTACTAAAAAATACATATAGGAAAGTATTGAAATTCGTATATTCTTTTGAAATCAATAAAATAAACGAAAAGATATAAATAAGAATTCGTTGGTGATGGAAATATAAGAACTCATTGTCTTTATTTAAAAATTGAAAAATGAAACTCTTCAATTTGTTTTCAATCTACTAAAAAATACATATTTGAAAGTATTGAAATTCGTATATTCTTTTGAAATCAATAAAATAAACGAAAAGATATAATTAAGAATTCGTTAGTGATCGAAATAAAAGAACTCATTGTCTATATTTAAAAAAAGAAAAATGAAACTCTTCAATTTGTTTTCAATCTACTAAAAAATACATATGGGAAAGTATTGAAATTCGTATATTCTTTTGAAATCAATAAAATAAACGAAAAGATATAAATAAGAATTCGTTGGTGATCGAAATATAAGAACTCATTGTTTATATTTAAAAAAAGAAAAATGAAACTCTTCAATTTGTTTTCAATCTACTAAAAAATACATATTTGAAAGTATTGAAATTCGTATATTCTTTTGAAATCAATAAAATAAACGAAAAGATATAAATAAGGATTCGTTAGTGATGGAAATATAAGAACTCATTGTCTTTATTTAAAAATTGAAAAATGAAACTCTTCAATTTGTTTTCAATCTACTAAAAAATACATATGGGAAAGTATTGAAATTCGTATATTCTTTTGAAATCAATAAAATAAACGAAAAGATATAAATAAGAATTCGTTGGTGATGGAAATATAAGAACTCATTGTCTTTATTTAAAAATTGAAAAATGAAACTCTTCAATTTGTTTTCAATCTACTAAAAAATACATATTTGAAAGTATTGAAATTCGTACATTCTTTTGAAATTAATAAAATAAACGAAAAGATATAAATAAGGATTCGTTAGTGATGGAAATATAAGAACTCATTGTCTTTATTTAAAAATTGAAAAATGAAACTCTTCAATTTGTTTTCAATCTACTAAAAAATACATATAGGAAAGTATTGAAATTCGTATATTCTTTTGAAATCAATAAAATAAACGAAAAGATATAAATAAGAATTCGTTGGTGATGGAAATATAAGAACTCATTGTCTTTATTTAAAAATTGAAAAATGAAACTCTTCAATTTGTTTTCAATCTACTAAAAAATACATATGGGAAAGTATTGAAATTCGTATATTCTTTTGAAATCAATAAAATAAACGAAAAGATATAAATAAGAATTCGTTGGTGATGGAAATATAAGAACTCATTGTCTTTATTTAAAAATTGAAAAATGAAACTCTTCAATTTGTTTTCAATCTACTAAAAAATACATATGGGAAAGTATTGAAATTCGTATATTCTTTTGAAATCAATAAAATAAACGAAAAGATATAATTAAGAATTCGTTAGTGATCGAAATAAAAGGACTCATTGTCTATATTTAAAAAAAGAAAAATGAAACTCTTCAATTTGTTTTCAATCTACTAAAAAATATATATGGGAAAGTATTGAAATTCGTATATTCTTTTAAAATCAATAAAATAAACGAAAAGATATAATTAAGAATTCGTTAGTGATCGAAATATAAGAACTCATTGTCTTTATTTAAAAAAAGAAAAATGAAACTCTTCAATTTGTTTTCAATCTACTAAAAAATACATATGGGAAAGTATTGAAATTCGTATATTCTTTTGAAATCAATAAAATAAACGAAAAGATATAAATAAGGATTCGTTGTTGATGGAAATATAAGATCTCATTGTCTTTATTTAAAAATTGAAAAATGAAACTCTTCAATTTGTTTTCAATCTACTAAAAAATACATATTTGAAAGTATTGAAATTCGTATATTCTTTTGAAATCAATTAAATAAATGAAAAGATATAAATAAGGATTCGTTGTTGATGGAAATATAAGAACTCATTGTCTTTATTTAAAAATTGAAAAATGAAACTCTTCAATTTGTTTTCAATCTTTAAAAAAATACATATTTGAAAGTATTGAAATTCGTATATTCTTTTGAAATCAATAAAATAAACGAAAAGATATAAATAAGGATTCGTTAGTGATGGAAATATAAGAACTCATTGTCTTTATTTATAAACTGAAAAATAAAACTCTTCAATTTGTTTTCAATCTACTAAAAAATACATATGGGAAAGTATTGAAATTCGTATATTCTTTGAAATCAATAAAATAAACGAAAAGATATAAATAAGGATTCGTTGGTGATGGAAATATAAGGACTCATTGTCTGTAAATAAAATGATTTAATATGATACTCTGCAATTTATTTTCAATCTACTAAAATATACATATAGGAAAGTATTGAAATTCGTATATTCTTTTGAAATCAATAAAATAAACGAAAAGATATAAATAAGAATTCGTTGGTGATAGAAATATAAGAACTCATTGTCTTTATTTAAAAATTGAAAAATGAAACTCTTCAATTTGTTTTCAATCTTCTAAAAAATACATATTTGAAAGTATTGAAATTCGTATATTCTTTTGAAATCAATAAAATAAACGAAAAGATATAATTAAGAATTCGTTAGTGATCGAAATAAAAGGACTCATTGTCTTTATTTAAAAATTGAAAAATGAAACTCTTCAATTTGTTTTCAATCTTCTAAAAAATACATATTTGAAAGTATTGAAATTCGTATATTCTTTTGAAATCAATAAAATAAACGAAAAGATATAAATAAGAATTCGTTAGTGATCGAAATATAAGAACTCATTGTCTTTATTTAAAAAAAGAAAAATGAAACTCTTCAATTTGTTTTCAATCTACTAAAAAATACATATGGGAAAGTATTGAAATTCGTATATTCTTTTGAAATCAATAAAATAAACGAAAAGATAAAAATAAGGATTCGTTGTTGATGGAAATATAAGAACTCATTGTCTTTATCTAAAAATTGAAAAATGAAACTCTTCAATTTGTTTTCAATCTTTAAAAAAATACATATTTGAAAGTATTGAAATTCGTATATTCTTTTGAAATCAATAAAATAAACGAAAAGATATAAATAAGGATTCGTTAGTGATCGAAATAAAAGGACTCATTGTCTATATTTAAAAGCTGAAAAATGAAACTCTTCAATTTGTTTTCAATCTACTAAAAAATACATATGGGAAAGTATTGATATTCGTATATTCTTTTGAAATCAATAAAATAAACGAAAAGATATAAATAAGGATTCGTTGGTGATGGAAATATAAGAACTCATTGTCTGTAAATAAAATGATTTAATATGATACTCTGCAATTTATTTTCAATCTACTAAAATATACATATAGGAAAGTATTGAAATTCGTATATTCTTTTGAAATCAATAAAATAAACGAAAAGATATAAATAAGAATTCGTTGGTGATGGAAATATAAGAACTCATTGTCTTTATTTAAAAATTGAAAAATGAAACTTTTCAATTTGTTTTCAATCTTCTAAAAAATACATATTTGAAAGTATTGAAATTCGTATATTCTTTTGAAATCAATAAAATAAACGAAAAGATATAATTAAGAATTCGTTAGTGATCGAAATAAAAGGACTCATTGTCTATATTTAAAAAAAGAAAAATGAAACTCTTCAATTTGTTTTCAATCTTTAAAAAAATACATATTTTAAAGTATTGAAATTCGTATATTCTTTTGAAATCAATAAAATAAACGAAAAGATATAAATAAGGATTCGTTAGTGATAGAAATATAAGAACTCATTGTCTTTATTTAAAAACTGAAAAATAAAACTCTTCAATTTGTTTTCAATCTACAAAAAAATATATGGGAAAGTATTGAAATTCGTATATTCTTTTGAAATCAATAAAATAAACGAAAAGATATAAATAAGAATTCGTTAGAGATGAAAATATAAGAACTAATTGTCTATATTTAATAAATTGAAAAATGAAACTCTTCAATTTGTTTTCAATCTACTAAAAAATACATATAGGAAAGTATTGAAATTCGTATATTCTTTTGAAATCAATAAAATAAACGAAAAGAAATAAATAAGGATTCGTTGTTGATGGAAATATAAGAACTCATTGTATTTATTTAAAAATTGAAAAATGAAACTCTTCAATTTGTTTTCAATCTACTAAAAAATACATATGGGAAAGTATTGAAATTCGTATATTCTTTTGAAATCAATAAAATAAACGAAAAGATATAAATAAGGATTCGTTGTTGATGGAAATATAAGAACTCATTGTCTTTATTTAAAAATTGAAAAATGAAACTTTTCAATTTGTTTTCAATCTTCTAAAAAATACATATTTCAAAGTATTGAAATTCGTACATTCTTTTGAAATCAATAAAATAAACGAAAAGATATAATTAAGAATTCGTTAGTGATCGAAATAAAAGGACTCATTGTCTATATTTAAAAAAAGAAAAATGAAACTCATCAATTTGTTTTCAATCTTTAAAAAAATACATATTTCAAAGTATTGAAATTCGTTTATTCTTTTGAAATCAATAAAATAAACGAAAAAATATAAATAAGGATTCGTTGTTGATGGAAATATAAGAACTCATTGTCTTTATTTAAAAATTGAAAAATGAAACTCTTCAATTTGTTTTCAATCTACTAAAAAATACATATAGGAAAGTATTGAAATTCGTATATTCTTTTGAAATCAATAAAATAAACGAAAAGATATAAATAAGAATTCGTTGTTGAAGGAAATATAAGAACTCATTGTCTTTATTTAAAAACTGAAAAATAAAACTCTTCAATTTGTTTTCAATCTACTAAAAAATACATATGGGAAAGTATTGAAATTCGTATATTCTTTTGAAATCAATAAAATAAACGAAAAGATATAAATAAGAATTCGTTAGAGATGAAAATATAAGAACTTATTGTCTATATTTAATAAATTGAAAAATGAAACTCTTCAATTTGTTTTCAATCTACTAAAAAATACATATAGGAAAGTATTGAAATTCGTATATTCTTTTGAAATCAATAAAATAAACGAAAAGATATAAATAAGGATTCGTTGTTGATGGAAATATAAGAACTCATTGTCTTTATTTAAAAATTGAAAAATGAAACTCTTCAATTTGTTTTCAATCTACTAAAAAATACATATGGGAAAGTATTGAAATTCGTATATTCTTTTGAAATCAATAAAATAAACGAAAAGATATAAATAAGGATTCGTTGTTGATGGAAATATAAAAACTCATTGTCTTTATTTATAAATTGAAAAATGAAACCCTTCAATTTGTTTTCAATCTTCTAAAAAATACATATTTCAAAGTATTGAAATTCGTATATTCTTTTGAAATCAATAAAATAAACGAAAAGATATAAATAAGAATTCGTTAGTGATCGAAATAAAATGACTCATTGTCTATATTTAAAAAAAGAAAAATGAAACTCTTCAATTTGTTTTCAATCTACTAAAAAATACATATGGGAAAGTATTGAAATTCGTATATTCTTTTGAAATCAATAAAATAAACGAAAAGATATAAATAAGAATTCGTTAGTGATCGAAATATAAGAACTCATTGTCTTTATTTAAAAATTGAAAAATGAAACTCTTCAATTTGTTTTTAATGTTCTAAAAAATACATATTTGAAAGTATTGAAATTCGTATATTCTTTTGAAATCAATAAAATAAACGAAAAGATATTATTAAGAATTCGTTAGTGATCGAAATAAAAGAACTCATTGTCTATATTTAAAAAAAGAAAAATGAAACTCTTCAATTTGTTTTCAATCCACTAAAAAATACATATGCGAAAGTATTGAAATTCGTATATTCTTTTGAAATCAATAAAATAAACGAAAAGATATAAATAAGGATTCGTTGGTGATGGAAATATAAGGACTCATTGTCTGTAAATAAAATGATTTGATATGATACTCTGCAATTTATTTTCAATCTACTAAAATATACATATAGGAAAGTATTGAAATTCGTATATTCTTTTGAAATCAATAAAATAAACGAAAAGCTATAAATAAGAATTCGTTGGTGATGGAAATATAAGAACTCATTGTCTTCATATAAAAAAAGAAAAATAAAACTCTTCAATTTGTTTTCAATCTTTAAAAAAATACATATTTGAAAGTATTGAAATTCGTACATTCTTTTGAAATCAATAAAATAAACGAAAAAATATATATAAAAGAATTCGTTGGTGATGGAAATATAAGAACTCATTGTCTTTATTTAAAAATTGAAAAATGAAATTCTTCAATTTGTTTTCAATCTACTAAAAAATACATATGGGAAAGTATTGGAATTCGTATATTCTTTTGAAATCAATAAAATAAACGAAAAGATATAAATAAGAATTCGTTAGAGATGAAAATATAAGAACTCATTGTCTATATTTAATAAATTGAAAAATGAAACTCTTCAATTTGTTTTCAATCTACTAAAAATACATATAGGAAAGTATTGAAATTCGTATATTCTTTTGAAATCAATAAAATAAACGAAAAGATATAAATAAGGATTCGTTGTTGATGGAAATATAAGAACTCATTGTCTTTATTTAAAAATTGAAAAATGAAACTCTTCAATTTGTTTTCAATCTACTAAAAAATACATATGGGAAAGTATTGAAATTCGTATATTCTTTTGAAATCAATAAAATAAACGAAAAGATATAAATAAGAATTCGTTGGTGATGGAAATATAAGAACTCATTGTCTTTATTTAAAAATTGAAAAATAAAACTCTGCAATTTGTTTTCAATCTTTAAAAAAATACATATTTGAAAGTATTGAAATTCGTACATTCTTTTGAAATCAATAAAATAAACGAAAAGATATAATTAAGAATTCGTTAGTGATGGAAATATAAGGACTTATTGTCTGAATTTTAATATAATAAAAATAAAACTCTGCGATTACTTTTAATCTACTAAAAAATACATATGGGAAAGTATTGAAATTCGTATATTCTTTTGAAATCAATAAAATAAACGAAAAGATATAAATAAGAATTCGTTGTTGATGGAAATATAAGGACTCATTGTCTGTAAATAAAATGATTTAATATGATACTCTGCAATTTATTTTCAATCTACTAAAATATACATATAGGCAAGTATTGAAATTCGTATATTCTTTTGAAATCAATAAAATAAACGAAAAGATATAAATAAGAATTCGTTGGTGATGGAAATATAAGAACTCATTGTCTTTATTTAAAAATTGAAAAATGAAACTCTTCAATTTGTTTTCAATCTACTTAAAAATACATATTTGCAAGTATTGAAATTCGTATATTCTTTTGAAATCAATAAAATAAACGAAGAGATATAATTAAGAATTCGTTAGTGATCGAAATATAAGAACTCATTGTCTATATTTAAAAAAAGAAAAATGAAACTCTTCAATTTGTTTTCAATCTACTAAAAAATACATATAGGAAAGTATTGAAATTCGTATATTCTTTTGAAATCAATAAAATAAACGAAAAGATATAAATAAGGATTTGTTGTTGAAGGAAATATAAGAACTCATTGTTTTTATTTAAAAATTGAAAAATGAAACTCTTCAATTTGTTTTCAATCTACTAAAAAATACATATGGGAAAGTATTGAAATTCGTTTATTCTTTTGAAATCAATAAAATAAACGAAAAAATATAAATAAGTATTCGTTGTTGATGGAAATATAAGAACTCATTGTCTTTATTTAAAAATTGAAAAATGAAACTCTTCAATTTGTTTTCAATCTACTAAAAAATACATATAGGAAAGTATTGAAATTCGTATATTCTTTTGAAATCAATAAAATAAACGAAAAGATATAAATAAGAATTCGTTGTTGAAGGAAATATAAGAACTCATTGTCTTTATTTAAAAATTGAAAAATGAAACTCTTCAATTTGTTTTCAATCTACTAAAAAATACATATGGGAAAGTATTGAAATTCGTTTATTCTTTTGAAATCAATAAAATAAACGAATAAATATAAATAAGGATTCGTTGTTGATGGAAATATAAGAACTCATTGTCTTTATTTAAAAATTGAAAAATGAAACTCTTCATTTTGTTTTCAATCTACTAAAAAATACAAATGGGAAAGTATTGAAATTCGTATATTCTTTTGAAATCAATAAAATAAACGAAAAGATATAAATAAGGATTCGTTGTTGAAGGAAATATAAGAACTCATTGTCTTTATTTAAAAATTGAAAAATGAAACTCTTCAATTTGTTTTCAATCTACTAAAAAATACATATGGGAAAGTATTGAAATTCGTATATTCTTTTGAAATCAATAAAATAAACGAAAAGATATAAATCAGAATTCGTTGGTGATGAAAATATAAGAACTCAATGACTTTATTTAAAAATTGAAAAATGAAACTCTTCAATTTGTTTTTAATCTTCTAAGAAATACATATTTGAAAGTATTGAAATTCGTATATTCTTTTGAAATCAATAAAATAAACGAAAAGATATAAATAAGGATTCGTTGGTGATGGAAATATAAGGACTCATTGTCTGTAAATAAAATGATTTGATATGATACTCTGCAATTAGTTTTCAATCTTCTAAAAAATACATATGGGAAAGTATTGAAATTCGTATATTCTTTTGAAATCAATAAAATAAACGAAAAGATATAAATAAGGATTCGTTGTTGATGGAAATATAAGAACTCATTGTCTTCATATAAAAAAAGAAAAATAAAACTCTTCAATTTGTTTTCAATCTTTAAAAAAATACATATTTGAAAGTATTGAAATTCGTACATTCTTTTGAAATCAATAAAATAAACGAAAAGATATATATCTGAATTCGTTAGTGATGGAAATATAAGAACTCATTGTCTTTATTTAAAAATTGAAAAATGAAATTCTTCATTTTGTTTTCAATCTACTAAAAAATACATATGGGAAAGTATTGAAATTCGTATATTCTTTTGAAATCAATAAAATAAACGAAAAGATATAAATAAGAATTCGTTGGTGATGGAAATATAAGAACTCATTGTCTATATTTAAAAAATTGAAAAATGAAACTCTTCAATTTGTTTTCAATCTACTAAAAAATACATATTGTAAAGTATTGAAATTCGTATATTCTTTTGAAATCAATAAAATAAACGAAAAGATATAAATAAGGATTCGTTGTTGATGGAAATATAAGAACTCATTATCTTTATTTAAAAAAAGAAAAATGAAACTCATTAATTTGTTTTCAATCTTTAAAAAAATACATATTTGAAAGTATTGAAATTCGTATATTCTTTTGAAATCAATAAAATAAACGAAAAGATATAAATAAGGATTCGTTGGTGATGGAAATATAAGGACTCATTGTCTGTTAATAAAATGATTTAATATGATACTCTTCAATTTGTTTTCAATCTACTAAAATATACATATAGGAAAATATTGCAATTCGTATATTCTTTTGAAATCAATAAAATAAACGAAAAGAGATAAATAAGAATTCGTTGGTGATGGAAATATAAGAACTCATTGTCTTTATTTAAAAAAAGAAAAATGAAACTCTTTAATTTGTTTTCAATCTTTAAAAAAATACATATTTGAAAGTTTTGAAATTCGTACATTCTTTTGAAATCAATAAAATAAACGAAAAGATATAAATAAGAATTCGTTGGTGATGGAAAAATAAGAACTCATTGTCTTTATTAAAAAACTGAAAAATAAAACTCTTCAATTTGTTTTCAATCTACTAAAAAATACATATGGGAAAGTATTGAAATTCGTATATTCTTTTGAAATCAATAAAATAAACGAAAAGATATAAATAAGGATTCGTTGGTGATGGAAATATAAGGACTCATTGTTTGTAAATAAAATGATTTAATATGATACTCTGCAATTTATTTTCAATCTACTAAAATATACATAAGGGAAAGTATTGAAATTCGTATATTCTTTTGAAATCAATAAAATAAACGAAAAGATATAAATCAGAATTCGTTGGTGATGAAAATATAAGAACTCAATGACTTTATTTAAAAATTGAAAAATGAAACTCTTCAATTTGTTTTTAATCTACTAAAAAA
This sequence comes from Ptychoptera albimana, assembly GCA_961205885.1. Taxonomy (NCBI): domain Eukaryota; kingdom Metazoa; phylum Arthropoda; class Insecta; order Diptera; family Ptychopteridae; genus Ptychoptera; species Ptychoptera albimana. The sequence continues at coordinate 17,483,532 of OY540803.1, read as the reverse complement.
TACATATGGGAAAGTATTGAAATTCGTATATTCTTTTGAAATCAATAAAATAAACGAAAAGATATAAATAAGGATTCGTTGTTGATGGAAATATAAGAACTCATTGTCTTCATATAAAAAAAGAAAAATAAAACTCTTCAATTTGTTTTCAATCTTTAAAAAAATACATATTTGAAAGTATTGAAATTCGTACATTCTTTTGAAATCAATAAAATAAACGAAAAGATATATATCAGAATTCGTTAGTGATGGAAATTTAAGAACTCATTGTCTTTATTTAAAAATTGAAAAATGAAATTCTTCATTTTGTTTTCAATCTACTAAAAAATACATATGGGAAAGTATTGAAATTCGTATATTCTTTTGAAATCAATAAAATAAACGAAAAGATATAAATAAGAATTCGTTGGTGATGGAAATATAAGAACTCATTGTCTATATTTAAAAAATTGAAAAATGAAACTCTTCAATTTGTTTTCAATCTACAAAAAATACATATTGTAAAGTATTGAAATTCGTACATTCTTTTGAAATCAATAAAATAAACGAAAAGATATAAATAAGGATTCGTTGTTGATGGAAATATAAGAACTCATTGTCTTTATTTAAAAAAAGAAAAATGAAACTATTTAATTTGTTTTCAATCTTTAAAAAAATACATATTTGAAAGTATTGAAATTCGTACATTCTTTTGAAATCAATAAAATAAACGAAAAGATATATATAAGAATTCGATAGTGATGGAAATATAAGAACTCATTGTCTTTATTTAAAAATTGAAAAATGAAATTCTTCATTTTGTTTTCAATCTACTAAAAAATACATATGGGAAAGTATTTAAATTCGTATATTCTTTTGAAATCAATAAAATAAACGAAAAGATATAAATAAGAATTCGTTGGTGATGGAGATATAAGAACTTATTGTCTATATTTCAAAAATTAAAAAATGAAACTCTTCAATTTGTTTTCAATCTACTTAAAAATACATATTTGAAAGTATTGAAATTCGTATATTCTTTTGAAATCAATAAAATAAACGAAGAGATATAATTAAGAATTCGTTAGTGATCGAAATATAAGAACTCATTGTCTATATTTAAAAAAAGAAAAATGAAACTCTTCAATTTGATTTCAATCTACTAAAAAATACATATGGGAAAGTATTGAAATTCGTATATTCTTTTGAAATCAATAAAATAAACGAAAAGATATAAATAAGAATTCGTTGTTGAAGGAAATATAAGAACTCATTGTTTTTATTTAAAAATTGAAAAATGAAACTCTTCAATTTGTTTTCAATCTACTAAAAAATACATATGGGAAAGTATTGAAATTCGTTTATTCTTTTGAAATCAATAAAATAAACGAAAAAATATAAATAAGGATTCGTTGTTGATGGAAATATAAGAACTCATTGTCTTTATTTAAAAATTGAAAAATGAAACTCTTCAATTTGTTTTCAATCTACTAAAAAATACATATAGGAAAGTATTGAAATTCGTATATTCTTTTGAAATCAATAAAATAAACGAAAAGATATAAATAAGGATTCGTTGTTGAAGGAAATATAAGAACTCATTGTCTTTATTTAAAAATTGAAAAATGAAACTCTTCAATTTGTTTTCAATCTACTAAAAAATACATATGGGAAAGTTTTGAAATTCGTTTATTCTTTTGAAATCAATAAAATAAACGAAAAAATATAAATAAGGATTCGTTGTTGATGGAAATATAAGAACTCATGGTCTTTATTTAAAAATTGAAAAATGAAACTTTTCAATTTGTTTTCAATCTACTAAAAAATACATATGGGAAAGTATTGAAATTCGTATATTTTTTTGAAATCAATAAAATAAACGAAAAGATATAAATAAGGATTCGTTGTTGAAGGAAATATAAGAACTCATTGTCTTTATTTAAAAATTGAAAAATTAAACTCTTCAATTTGTTTTCAATCTACTAAAAAATACATATGGGAAAGTATTGAAATTCGCTTATTCTTTTGAAATCAATAAAATAAACGAAAAAATATAAATAAGGATTCGTTGTTGATGGAAATATAAGAACTCATGGTCTTTATTTAAAAATTGAAAAATGAAACTCTTCAATTTGTTTTCAATCTACTAAAAAATACATATGGGAAAGTATTGAAATTCGTACATTCTTTTGAAATCAATAAAATAAACGAAAAGATATAAATAAGAATTCGTTGGTGATGGAAAAATAAGAACTCATTGTCTTTATTAAAAAACTGAAAAATAAAACTCTTCAATTTGTTTTCAATCTACTAAAAAATACATATGGGAAAGTATTGAAATTCGTATATTCTTTTGAAATCAATAAAATAAACGAAAAGAGATAAATAAGAATTCGTTGGTGATGGAAATATAAGAACTCATTGTCTTTATTTAAAAAAAGAAAAATGAAACTCTTTAATTTGTTTTCAATCTTTAAAAAAATACATATTTGAAAGTTTTGAAATTCGTACATTCTTTTGAAATCAATAAAATAAACGAAAAGATATAAATAAGAATTCGTTGGTGATGGAAAAATAAGAACTCATTGTCTTTATTAAAAAACTGAAAAATAAAACTCTTCAATTTGTTTTCAATCTACTAAAAAATACATATGGGAAAGTATTGAAATTCGTATATTCTTTTGAAATCAATAAAATAAACGAAAAGATATAAATAAGGATTCGTTGGTGATGGAAATATAAGGACTCATTGTTTGTAAATAAAATGATTTAATATGATACTCTTCAATTTGTTTTCAATCTACTAAAATATACATATAGGAAAATATTGCAATTCGTATATTCTTTTGAAATCAATAAAATAAACGAAAAGAGATAAATAAGAATTCGTTGGTGATGGAAATATAAGAACTCATTGTCTTTATTTAAAAAAAGAAAAATGAAACTCTTTAATTTGTTTTCAATCTTTAAAAAAATACATATTTGAAAGTTTTGAAATTCGTACATTCTTTTGAAATCAATAAAATAAACGAAAAGATATAAATAAGAATTCGTTGGTGATGGAAAAATAAGAACTCATTGTCTTTATTAAAAAACTGAAAAATAAAACTCTTCAATTTGTTTTCAATCTACTAAAAAATACATATGGGAAAGTATTGAAATTCGTATATTCTTTTGAAATCAATAAAATAAACGAAAAGATATAAATAAGGATTCGTTGGTGATGGAAATATAAGGACTCATTGTTTGTAAATAAAATGATTTAATATGATACTCTGCAATTTATTTTCAATCTACTAAAATATACATAAGGGAAAGTATTGAAATTCGTATATTCTTTTGAAATCAATAAAATAAACGAAAAGATATAAATCAGAATTCGTTGGTGATGAAAATATAAGAACTCAATGACTTTATTTAAAAATTGAAAAATGAAACTCTTCAATTTGTTTTTAATCTACTAAAAAATACATATGGGAAAGTATTGAAATTCGTATATTCTTTTGAAATCAATAAAATAAACGAAAAGATATAAATAAGGATTCGTTGTTGATGGAAATATAAGAACTCATTGTCTTCATATAAAAAAAGAAAAATAAAACTCTTCAATTTGTTTTCAATCTTTAAAAAAATACATATTTGAAAGTATTGAAATTCGTACATTCTTTTGAAATCAATAAAATAAACGAAAAGATATATATCAGAATTCGTTAGTGATGGAAATTTAAGAACTCATTGTCTTTATTTAAAAATTGAAAAATGAAATTCTTCATTTTGTTTTCAATCTACTAAAAAATACATATGGGAAAGTATTGAAATTCGTATATTCTTTTGAAATCAATAAAATAAACGAAAAGATATAAATAAGAATTCGTTGGTGATGGAAATATAAGAACTCATTGTCTATATTTAAAAAATTGAAAAATGAAACTCTTCAATTTGTTTTCAATCTACAAAAAATACATATTGTAAAGTATTGAAATTCGTACATTCTTTTGAAATCAATAAAATAAACGAAAAGATATAAATAAGGATTCGTTGTTGATGGAAATATAAGAACTCATTGTCTTTATTTAAAAAAAGAAAAATGAAACTATTTAATTTGTTTTCAATCTTTAAAAAAATACATATTTGAAAGTATTGAAATTCGTACATTCTTTTGAAATCAATAAAATAAACGAAAAGATATATATAAGAATTCGATAGTGATGGAAATATAAGAACTCATTGTCTTTATTTAAAAATTGAAAAATGAAATTCTTCATTTTGTTTTCAATCTACTAAAAAATACATATGGGAAAGTATTTAAATTCGTATATTCTTTTGAAATCAATAAAATAAACGAAAAGATATAAATAAGAATTCGTTGGTGATGGAGATATAAGAACTTATTGTCTATATTTCAAAAATTAAAAAATGAAACTCTTCAATTTGTTTTCAATCTACTTAAAAATACATATTTGAAAGTATTGAAATTCGTATATTCTTTTGAAATCAATAAAATAAACGAAGAGATATAATTAAGAATTCGTTAGTGATCGAAATATAAGAACTCATTGTCTATATTTAAAAAAAGAAAAATGAAACTCTTCAATTTGATTTCAATCTACTAAAAAATACATATGGGAAAGTATTGAAATTCGTATATTCTTTTGAAATCAATAAAATAAACGAAAAGATATAAATAAGAATTCGTTGTTGAAGGAAATATAAGAACTCATTGTTTTTATTTAAAAATTGAAAAATGAAACTCTTCAATTTGTTTTCAATCTACTAAAAAATACATATGGGAAAGTATTGAAATTCGTTTATTCTTTTGAAATCAATAAAATAAACGAAAAAATATAAATAAGGATTCGTTGTTGATGGAAATATAAGAACTCATTGTCTTTATTTAAAAATTGAAAAATGAAACTCTTCAATTTGTTTTCAATCTACTAAAAAATACATATAGGAAAGTATTGAAATTCGTATATTCTTTTGAAATCAATAAAATAAACGAAAAGATATAATTAAGAATTCGTTAGTGATCGAAATAAAAGGACTCATTGTCTATATTTAAAAAAAGAAAAATGAAACTCTTCAATTTGTTTTCAATCTACTAAAAAATATATATGGGAAAGTATTGAAATTCGTATATTCTTTTAAAATCAATAAAATAAACGAAAAGATATAATTAAGAATTCGTTAGTGATCGAAATATAAGAACTCATTGTCTTTATTTAAAAAAAGAAAAATGAAACTCTTCAATTTGTTTTCAATCTACTAAAAAATACATATGGGAAAGTATTGAAATTCGTATATTCTTTTGAAATCAATAAAATAAACGAAAAGATATAAATAAGGATTCGTTGTTGATGGAAATATAAGATCTCATTGTCTTTATTTAAAAATTGAAAAATGAAACTCTTCAATTTGTTTTCAATCTACTAAAAAATACATATTTGAAAGTATTGAAATTCGTATATTCTTTTGAAATCAATTAAATAAATGAAAAGATATAAATAAGGATTCGTTGTTGATGGAAATATAAGAACTCATTGTCTTTATTTAAAAATTGAAAAATGAAACTCTTCAATTTGTTTTCAATCTTTAAAAAAATACATATTTGAAAGTATTGAAATTCGTATATTCTTTTGAAATCAATAAAATAAACGAAAAGATATAAATAAGGATTCGTTAGTGATGGAAATATAAGAACTCATTGTCTTTATTTATAAACTGAAAAATAAAACTCTTCAATTTGTTTTCAATCTACTAAAAAATACATATGGGAAAGTATTGAAATTCGTATATTCTTTGAAATCAATAAAATAAACGAAAAGATATAAATAAGGATTCGTTGGTGATGGAAATATAAGGACTCATTGTCTGTAAATAAAATGATTTAATATGATACTCTGCAATTTATTTTCAATCTACTAAAATATACATATAGGAAAGTATTGAAATTCGTATATTCTTTTGAAATCAATAAAATAAACGAAAAGATATAAATAAGAATTCGTTGGTGATAGAAATATAAGAACTCATTGTCTTTATTTAAAAATTGAAAAATGAAACTCTTCAATTTGTTTTCAATCTTCTAAAAAATACATATTTGAAAGTATTGAAATTCGTATATTCTTTTGAAATCAATAAAATAAACGAAAAGATATAATTAAGAATTCGTTAGTGATCGAAATAAAAGGACTCATTGTCTTTATTTAAAAATTGAAAAATGAAACTCTTCAATTTGTTTTCAATCTTCTAAAAAATACATATTTGAAAGTATTGAAATTCGTATATTCTTTTGAAATCAATAAAATAAACGAAAAGATATAAATAAGAATTCGTTAGTGATCGAAATATAAGAACTCATTGTCTTTATTTAAAAAAAGAAAAATGAAACTCTTCAATTTGTTTTCAATCTACTAAAAAATACATATGGGAAAGTATTGAAATTCGTATATTCTTTTGAAATCAATAAAATAAACGAAAAGATAAAAATAAGGATTCGTTGTTGATGGAAATATAAGAACTCATTGTCTTTATCTAAAAATTGAAAAATGAAACTCTTCAATTTGTTTTCAATCTTTAAAAAAATACATATTTGAAAGTATTGAAATTCGTATATTCTTTTGAAATCAATAAAATAAACGAAAAGATATAAATAAGGATTCGTTAGTGATCGAAATAAAAGGACTCATTGTCTATATTTAAAAGCTGAAAAATGAAACTCTTCAATTTGTTTTCAATCTACTAAAAAATACATATGGGAAAGTATTGATATTCGTATATTCTTTTGAAATCAATAAAATAAACGAAAAGATATAAATAAGGATTCGTTGGTGATGGAAATATAAGAACTCATTGTCTGTAAATAAAATGATTTAATATGATACTCTGCAATTTATTTTCAATCTACTAAAATATACATATAGGAAAGTATTGAAATTCGTATATTCTTTTGAAATCAATAAAATAAACGAAAAGATATAAATAAGAATTCGTTGGTGATGGAAATATAAGAACTCATTGTCTTTATTTAAAAATTGAAAAATGAAACTTTTCAATTTGTTTTCAATCTTCTAAAAAATACATATTTGAAAGTATTGAAATTCGTATATTCTTTTGAAATCAATAAAATAAACGAAAAGATATAATTAAGAATTCGTTAGTGATCGAAATAAAAGGACTCATTGTCTATATTTAAAAAAAGAAAAATGAAACTCTTCAATTTGTTTTCAATCTTTAAAAAAATACATATTTTAAAGTATTGAAATTCGTATATTCTTTTGAAATCAATAAAATAAACGAAAAGATATAAATAAGGATTCGTTAGTGATAGAAATATAAGAACTCATTGTCTTTATTTAAAAACTGAAAAATAAAACTCTTCAATTTGTTTTCAATCTACAAAAAAATATATGGGAAAGTATTGAAATTCGTATATTCTTTTGAAATCAATAAAATAAACGAAAAGATATAAATAAGAATTCGTTAGAGATGAAAATATAAGAACTAATTGTCTATATTTAATAAATTGAAAAATGAAACTCTTCAATTTGTTTTCAATCTACTAAAAAATACATATAGGAAAGTATTGAAATTCGTATATTCTTTTGAAATCAATAAAATAAACGAAAAGAAATAAATAAGGATTCGTTGTTGATGGAAATATAAGAACTCATTGTATTTATTTAAAAATTGAAAAATGAAACTCTTCAATTTGTTTTCAATCTACTAAAAAATACATATGGGAAAGTATTGAAATTCGTATATTCTTTTGAAATCAATAAAATAAACGAAAAGATATAAATAAGGATTCGTTGTTGATGGAAATATAAGAACTCATTGTCTTTATTTAAAAATTGAAAAATGAAACTTTTCAATTTGTTTTCAATCTTCTAAAAAATACATATTTCAAAGTATTGAAATTCGTACATTCTTTTGAAATCAATAAAATAAACGAAAAGATATAATTAAGAATTCGTTAGTGATCGAAATAAAAGGACTCATTGTCTATATTTAAAAAAAGAAAAATGAAACTCATCAATTTGTTTTCAATCTTTAAAAAAATACATATTTCAAAGTATTGAAATTCGTTTATTCTTTTGAAATCAATAAAATAAACGAAAAAATATAAATAAGGATTCGTTGTTGATGGAAATATAAGAACTCATTGTCTTTATTTAAAAATTGAAAAATGAAACTCTTCAATTTGTTTTCAATCTACTAAAAAATACATATAGGAAAGTATTGAAATTCGTATATTCTTTTGAAATCAATAAAATAAACGAAAAGATATAAATAAGAATTCGTTGTTGAAGGAAATATAAGAACTCATTGTCTTTATTTAAAAACTGAAAAATAAAACTCTTCAATTTGTTTTCAATCTACTAAAAAATACATATGGGAAAGTATTGAAATTCGTATATTCTTTTGAAATCAATAAAATAAACGAAAAGATATAAATAAGAATTCGTTAGAGATGAAAATATAAGAACTTATTGTCTATATTTAATAAATTGAAAAATGAAACTCTTCAATTTGTTTTCAATCTACTAAAAAATACATATAGGAAAGTATTGAAATTCGTATATTCTTTTGAAATCAATAAAATAAACGAAAAGATATAAATAAGGATTCGTTGTTGATGGAAATATAAGAACTCATTGTCTTTATTTAAAAATTGAAAAATGAAACTCTTCAATTTGTTTTCAATCTACTAAAAAATACATATGGGAAAGTATTGAAATTCGTATATTCTTTTGAAATCAATAAAATAAACGAAAAGATATAAATAAGGATTCGTTGTTGATGGAAATATAAAAACTCATTGTCTTTATTTATAAATTGAAAAATGAAACCCTTCAATTTGTTTTCAATCTTCTAAAAAATACATATTTCAAAGTATTGAAATTCGTATATTCTTTTGAAATCAATAAAATAAACGAAAAGATATAAATAAGAATTCGTTAGTGATCGAAATAAAATGACTCATTGTCTATATTTAAAAAAAGAAAAATGAAACTCTTCAATTTGTTTTCAATCTACTAAAAAATACATATGGGAAAGTATTGAAATTCGTATATTCTTTTGAAATCAATAAAATAAACGAAAAGATATAAATAAGAATTCGTTAGTGATCGAAATATAAGAACTCATTGTCTTTATTTAAAAATTGAAAAATGAAACTCTTCAATTTGTTTTTAATGTTCTAAAAAATACATATTTGAAAGTATTGAAATTCGTATATTCTTTTGAAATCAATAAAATAAACGAAAAGATATTATTAAGAATTCGTTAGTGATCGAAATAAAAGAACTCATTGTCTATATTTAAAAAAAGAAAAATGAAACTCTTCAATTTGTTTTCAATCCACTAAAAAATACATATGCGAAAGTATTGAAATTCGTATATTCTTTTGAAATCAATAAAATAAACGAAAAGATATAAATAAGGATTCGTTGGTGATGGAAATATAAGGACTCATTGTCTGTAAATAAAATGATTTGATATGATACTCTGCAATTTATTTTCAATCTACTAAAATATACATATAGGAAAGTATTGAAATTCGTATATTCTTTTGAAATCAATAAAATAAACGAAAAGCTATAAATAAGAATTCGTTGGTGATGGAAATATAAGAACTCATTGTCTTCATATAAAAAAAGAAAAATAAAACTCTTCAATTTGTTTTCAATCTTTAAAAAAATACATATTTGAAAGTATTGAAATTCGTACATTCTTTTGAAATCAATAAAATAAACGAAAAAATATATATAAAAGAATTCGTTGGTGATGGAAATATAAGAACTCATTGTCTTTATTTAAAAATTGAAAAATGAAATTCTTCAATTTGTTTTCAATCTACTAAAAAATACATATGGGAAAGTATTGGAATTCGTATATTCTTTTGAAATCAATAAAATAAACGAAAAGATATAAATAAGAATTCGTTAGAGATGAAAATATAAGAACTCATTGTCTATATTTAATAAATTGAAAAATGAAACTCTTCAATTTGTTTTCAATCTACTAAAAATACATATAGGAAAGTATTGAAATTCGTATATTCTTTTGAAATCAATAAAATAAACGAAAAGATATAAATAAGGATTCGTTGTTGATGGAAATATAAGAACTCATTGTCTTTATTTAAAAATTGAAAAATGAAACTCTTCAATTTGTTTTCAATCTACTAAAAAATACATATGGGAAAGTATTGAAATTCGTATATTCTTTTGAAATCAATAAAATAAACGAAAAGATATAAATAAGAATTCGTTGGTGATGGAAATATAAGAACTCATTGTCTTTATTTAAAAATTGAAAAATAAAACTCTGCAATTTGTTTTCAATCTTTAAAAAAATACATATTTGAAAGTATTGAAATTCGTACATTCTTTTGAAATCAATAAAATAAACGAAAAGATATAATTAAGAATTCGTTAGTGATGGAAATATAAGGACTTATTGTCTGAATTTTAATATAATAAAAATAAAACTCTGCGATTACTTTTAATCTACTAAAAAATACATATGGGAAAGTATTGAAATTCGTATATTCTTTTGAAATCAATAAAATAAACGAAAAGATATAAATAAGAATTCGTTGTTGATGGAAATATAAGGACTCATTGTCTGTAAATAAAATGATTTAATATGATACTCTGCAATTTATTTTCAATCTACTAAAATATACATATAGGCAAGTATTGAAATTCGTATATTCTTTTGAAATCAATAAAATAAACGAAAAGATATAAATAAGAATTCGTTGGTGATGGAAATATAAGAACTCATTGTCTTTATTTAAAAATTGAAAAATGAAACTCTTCAATTTGTTTTCAATCTACTTAAAAATACATATTTGCAAGTATTGAAATTCGTATATTCTTTTGAAATCAATAAAATAAACGAAGAGATATAATTAAGAATTCGTTAGTGATCGAAATATAAGAACTCATTGTCTATATTTAAAAAAAGAAAAATGAAACTCTTCAATTTGTTTTCAATCTACTAAAAAATACATATAGGAAAGTATTGAAATTCGTATATTCTTTTGAAATCAATAAAATAAACGAAAAGATATAAATAAGGATTTGTTGTTGAAGGAAATATAAGAACTCATTGTTTTTATTTAAAAATTGAAAAATGAAACTCTTCAATTTGTTTTCAATCTACTAAAAAATACATATGGGAAAGTATTGAAATTCGTTTATTCTTTTGAAATCAATAAAATAAACGAAAAAATATAAATAAGTATTCGTTGTTGATGGAAATATAAGAACTCATTGTCTTTATTTAAAAATTGAAAAATGAAACTCTTCAATTTGTTTTCAATCTACTAAAAAATACATATAGGAAAGTATTGAAATTCGTATATTCTTTTGAAATCAATAAAATAAACGAAAAGATATAAATAAGAATTCGTTGTTGAAGGAAATATAAGAACTCATTGTCTTTATTTAAAAATTGAAAAATGAAACTCTTCAATTTGTTTTCAATCTACTAAAAAATACATATGGGAAAGTATTGAAATTCGTTTATTCTTTTGAAATCAATAAAATAAACGAATAAATATAAATAAGGATTCGTTGTTGATGGAAATATAAGAACTCATTGTCTTTATTTAAAAATTGAAAAATGAAACTCTTCATTTTGTTTTCAATCTACTAAAAAATACAAATGGGAAAGTATTGAAATTCGTATATTCTTTTGAAATCAATAAAATAAACGAAAAGATATAAATAAGGATTCGTTGTTGAAGGAAATATAAGAACTCATTGTCTTTATTTAAAAATTGAAAAATGAAACTCTTCAATTTGTTTTCAATCTACTAAAAAATACATATGGGAAAGTATTGAAATTCGTATATTCTTTTGAAATCAATAAAATAAACGAAAAGATATAAATCAGAATTCGTTGGTGATGAAAATATAAGAACTCAATGACTTTATTTAAAAATTGAAAAATGAAACTCTTCAATTTGTTTTTAATCTTCTAAGAAATACATATTTGAAAGTATTGAAATTCGTATATTCTTTTGAAATCAATAAAATAAACGAAAAGATATAAATAAGGATTCGTTGGTGATGGAAATATAAGGACTCATTGTCTGTAAATAAAATGATTTGATATGATACTCTGCAATTAGTTTTCAATCTTCTAAAAAATACATATGGGAAAGTATTGAAATTCGTATATTCTTTTGAAATCAATAAAATAAACGAAAAGATATAAATAAGGATTCGTTGTTGATGGAAATATAAGAACTCATTGTCTTCATATAAAAAAAGAAAAATAAAACTCTTCAATTTGTTTTCAATCTTTAAAAAAATACATATTTGAAAGTATTGAAATTCGTACATTCTTTTGAAATCAATAAAATAAACGAAAAGATATATATCTGAATTCGTTAGTGATGGAAATATAAGAACTCATTGTCTTTATTTAAAAATTGAAAAATGAAATTCTTCATTTTGTTTTCAATCTACTAAAAAATACATATGGGAAAGTATTGAAATTCGTATATTCTTTTGAAATCAATAAAATAAACGAAAAGATATAAATAAGAATTCGTTGGTGATGGAAATATAAGAACTCATTGTCTATATTTAAAAAATTGAAAAATGAAACTCTTCAATTTGTTTTCAATCTACTAAAAAATACATATTGTAAAGTATTGAAATTCGTATATTCTTTTGAAATCAATAAAATAAACGAAAAGATATAAATAAGGATTCGTTGTTGATGGAAATATAAGAACTCATTATCTTTATTTAAAAAAAGAAAAATGAAACTCATTAATTTGTTTTCAATCTTTAAAAAAATACATATTTGAAAGTATTGAAATTCGTATATTCTTTTGAAATCAATAAAATAAACGAAAAGATATAAATAAGGATTCGTTGGTGATGGAAATATAAGGACTCATTGTCTGTTAATAAAATGATTTAATATGATACTCTTCAATTTGTTTTCAATCTACTAAAATATACATATAGGAAAATATTGCAATTCGTATATTCTTTTGAAATCAATAAAATAAACGAAAAGAGATAAATAAGAATTCGTTGGTGATGGAAATATAAGAACTCATTGTCTTTATTTAAAAAAAGAAAAATGAAACTCTTTAATTTGTTTTCAATCTTTAAAAAAATACATATTTGAAAGTTTTGAAATTCGTACATTCTTTTGAAATCAATAAAATAAACGAAAAGATATAAATAAGAATTCGTTGGTGATGGAAAAATAAGAACTCATTGTCTTTATTAAAAAACTGAAAAATAAAACTCTTCAATTTGTTTTCAATCTACTAAAAAATACATATGGGAAAGTATTGAAATTCGTATATTCTTTTGAAATCAATAAAATAAACGAAAAGATATAAATAAGGATTCGTTGGTGATGGAAATATAAGGACTCATTGTTTGTAAATAAAATGATTTAATATGATACTCTGCAATTTATTTTCAATCTACTAAAATATACATAAGGGAAAGTATTGAAATTCGTATATTCTTTTGAAATCAATAAAATAAACGAAAAGATATAAATCAGAATTCGTTGGTGATGAAAATATAAGAACTCAATGACTTTATTTAAAAATTGAAAAATGAAACTCTTCAATTTGTTTTTAATCTACTAAAAAATACATATGGGAAAGTATTGAAATTCGTATATTCTTTTGAAATCAATAAAATAAACGAAAAGATATAAATAAGGATTCGTTGTTGATGGAAATATAAGAACTCATTGTCTTCATATAAAAAAAGAAAAATAAAACTCTTCAATTTGTTTTCAATCTTTAAAAAAATACATATTTGAAAGTATTGAAATTCGTACATTCTTTTGAAATCAATAAAATAAACGAAAAGATATATATCAGAATTCGTTAGTGATGGAAATTTAAGAACTCATTGTCTTTATTTAAAAATTGAAAAATGAAATTCTTCATTTTGTTTTCAATCTACTAAAAAATACATATGGGAAAGTATTGAAATTCGTATATTCTTTTGAAATCAATAAAATAAACGAAAAGATATAAATAAGAATTCGTTGGTGATGGAAATATAAGAACTCATTGTCTATATTTAAAAAATTGAAAAATGAAACTCTTCAATTTGTTTTCAATCTACAAAAAATACATATTGTAAAGTATTGAAATTCGTACATTCTTTTGAAATCAATAAAATAAACGAAAAGATATAAATAAGGATTCGTTGTTGATGGAAATATAAGAACTCATTGTCTTTATTTAAAAAAAGAAAAATGAAACTATTTAATTTGTTTTCAATCTTTAAAAAAATACATATTTGAAAGTATTGAAATTCGTACATTCTTTTGAAATCAATAAAATAAACGAAAAGATATATATAAGAATTCGATAGTGATGGAAATATAAGAACTCATTGTCTTTATTTAAAAATTGAAAAATGAAATTCTTCATTTTGTTTTCAATCTACTAAAAAATACATATGGGAAAGTATTTAAATTCGTATATTCTTTTGAAATCAATAAAATAAACGAAAAGATATAAATAAGAATTCGTTGGTGATGGAGATATAAGAACTTATTGTCTATATTTCAAAAATTAAAAAATGAAACTCTTCAATTTGTTTTCAATCTACTTAAAAATACATATTTGAAAGTATTGAAATTCGTATATTCTTTTGAAATCAATAAAATAAACGAAGAGATATAATTAAGAATTCGTTAGTGATCGAAATATAAGAACTCATTGTCTATATTTAAAAAAAGAAAAATGAAACTCTTCAATTTGATTTCAATCTACTAAAAAATACATATGGGAAAGTATTGAAATTCGTATATTCTTTTGAAATCAATAAAATAAACGAAAAGATATAAATAAGAATTCGTTGTTGAAGGAAATATAAGAACTCATTGTTTTTATTTAAAAATTGAAAAATGAAACTCTTCAATTTGTTTTCAATCTACTAAAAAATACATATGGGAAAGTATTGAAATTCGTTTATTCTTTTGAAATCAATAAAATAAACGAAAAAATATAAATAAGGATTCGTTGTTGATGGAAATATAAGAACTCATTGTCTTTATTTAAAAATTGAAAAATGAAACTCTTCAATTTGTTTTCAATCTACTAAAAAATACATATAGGAAAGTATTGAAATTCGTATATTCTTTTGAAATCAATAAAATAAACGAAAAGATATAAATAAGGATTCGTTGTTGAAGGAAATATAAGAACTCATTGTCTTTATTTAAAAATTGAAAAATGAAACTCTTCAATTTGTTTTCAATCTACTAAAAAATACATATGGGAAAGTTTTGAAATTCGTTTATTCTTTTGAAATCAATAAAATAAACGAAAAAATATAAATAAGGATTCGTTGTTGATGGAAATATAAGAACTCATGGTCTTTATTTAAAAATTGAAAAATGAAACTTTTCAATTTGTTTTCAATCTACTAAAAAATACATATGGGAAAGTATTGAAATTCGTATATTTTTTTGAAATCAATAAAATAAACGAAAAGATATAAATAAGGATTCGTTGTTGAAGGAAATATAAGAACTCATTGTCTTTATTTAAAAATTGAAAAATTAAACTCTTCAATTTGTTTTCAATCTACTAAAAAATACATATGGGAAAGTATTGAAATTCGCTTATTCTTTTGAAATCAATAAAATAAACGAAAAAATATAAATAAGGATTCGTTGTTGATGGAAATATAAGAACTCATGGTCTTTATTTAAAAATTGAAAAATGAAACTCTTCAATTTGTTTTCAATCTACTAAAAAATACATATGGGAAAGTATTGAAATTCGTACATTCTTTTGAAATCAATAAAATAAACGAAAAGATATAAATAAGAATTCGTTGGTGATGGAAAAATAAGAACTCATTGTCTTTATTAAAAAACTGAAAAATAAAACTCTTCAATTTGTTTTCAATCTACTAAAAAATACATATGGGAAAGTATTGAAATTCGTATATTCTTTTGAAATCAATAAAATAAACGAAAAGAGATAAATAAGAATTCGTTGGTGATGGAAATATAAGAACTCATTGTCTTTATTTAAAAAAAGAAAAATGAAACTCTTTAATTTGTTTTCAATCTTTAAAAAAATACATATTTGAAAGTTTTGAAATTCGTACATTCTTTTGAAATCAATAAAATAAACGAAAAGATATAAATAAGAATTCGTTGGTGATGGAAAAATAAGAACTCATTGTCTTTATTAAAAAACTGAAAAATAAAACTCTTCAATTTGTTTTCAATCTACTAAAAAATACATATGGGAAAGTATTGAAATTCGTATATTCTTTTGAAATCAATAAAATAAACGAAAAGATATAAATAAGGATTCGTTGGTGATGGAAATATAAGGACTCATTGTTTGTAAATAAAATGATTTAATATGATACTCTTCAATTTGTTTTCAATCTACTAAAATATACATATAGGAAAATATTGCAATTCGTATATTCTTTTGAAATCAATAAAATAAACGAAAAGAGATAAATAAGAATTCGTTGGTGATGGAAATATAAGAACTCATTGTCTTTATTAAAAAACTGAAAAATAAAACTCTTCAATTTGTTTTCAATCTACTAAAAAATACATATGGGAAAGTATTGAAATTCGTATATTCTTTTGAAATCAATAAAATAAACGAAAAGAGATAAATAAGAATTCGTTGGTGATGGAAATATAAGAACTCATTGTCTTTATTTAAAAATTGAAAAATTAAACTCTTCAATTTGTTTTCAATCTACTAAAAAATACATATGGGAAAGTATTGAAATTCGCTTATTCTTTTGAAATCAATAAAATAAACGAAAAAATATAAATAAGGATTCGTTGTTGATGGAAATATAAGAACTCATGGTCTTTATTTAAAAATTGAAAAATGAAACTCTTCAATTTGTTTTCAATCTACTAAAAAATACATATGGGAAAGTATTGAAATTCGTACATTCTTTTGAAATCAATAAAATAAACGAAAAGATATAAATAAGAATTCGTTGGTGATGGAAAAATAAGAACTCATTGTCTTTATTAAAAAACTGAAAAATAAAACTCTTCAATTTGTTTTCAATCTACTAAAAAATACATATGGGAAAGTATTGAAATTCGTATATTCTTTTGAAATCAATAAAATAAACGAAAAGAGATAAATAAGAATTCGTTGGTGATGGAAATATAAGAACTCATTGTCTTTATTTAAAAAAAGAAAAATGAAACTCTTTAATTTGTTTTCAATCTTTAAAAAAATACATATTTGAAAGTTTTGAAATTCGTACATTCTTTTGAAATCAATAAAATAAACGAAAAGATATAAATAAGAATTCGTTGGTGATGGAAAAATAAGAACTCATTGTCTTTATTAAAAAACTGAAAAATAAAACTCTTCAATTTGTTTTCAATCTACTAAAAAATACATATGGGAAAGTATTGAAATTCGTATATTCTTTTGAAATCAATAAAATAAACGAAAAGATATAAATAAGGATTCGTTGGTGATGGAAATATAAGGACTCATTGTTTGTAAATAAAATGATTTAATATGATACTCTTCAATTTGTTTTCAATCTACTAAAATATACATATAGGAAAATATTGCAATTCGTATATTCTTTTGAAATCAATAAAATAAACGAAAAGAGATAAATAAGAATTCGTTGGTGATGGAAATATAAGAACTCATTGTCTTTATTTAAAAAAAGAAAAATGAAACTCTTTAATTTGTTTTCAATCTTTAAAAAAATACATATTTGAAAGTTTTGAAATTCGTACATTCTTTTGAAATCAATAAAATAAACGAAAAGATATAAATAAGAATTCGTTGGTGATGGAAAAATAAGAACTCATTGTCTTTATTAAAAAACTGAAAAATAAAACTCTTCAATTTGTTTTCAATCTACTAAAAAATACATATGGGAAAGTATTGAAATTCGTATATTCTTTTGAAATCAATAAAATAAACGAAAAGATATAAATAAGGATTCGTTGGTGATGGAAATATAAGGACTCATTGTTTGTAAATAAAATGATTTAATATGATACTCTGCAATTTATTTTCAATCTACTAAAATATACATAAGGGAAAGTATTGAAATTCGTATATTCTTTTGAAATCAATAAAATAAACGAAAAGATATAAATCAGAATTCGTTGGTGATGAAAATATAAGAACTCAATGACTTTATTTAAAAATTGAAAAATGAAACTCTTCAATTTGTTTTTAATCTACTAAAAAATACATATGGGAAAGTATTGAAATTCGTATATTCTTTTGAAATCAATAAAATAAACGAAAAGATATAAATAAGGATTCGTTGTTGATGGAAATATAAGAACTCATTGTCTTCATATAAAAAAAGAAAAATAAAACTCTTCAATTTGTTTTCAATCTTTAAAAAAATACATATTTGAAAGTATTGAAATTCGTACATTCTTTTGAAATCAATAAAATAAACGAAAAGATATATATCAGAATTCGTTAGTGATGGAAATTTAAGAACTCATTGTCTTTATTTAAAAATTGAAAAATGAAATTCTTCATTTTGTTTTCAATCTACTAAAAAATACATATGGGAAAGTATTGAAATTCGTATATTCTTTTGAAATCAATAAAATAAACGAAAAGATATAAATAAGAATTCGTTGGTGATGGAAATATAAGAACTCATTGTCTATATTTAAAAAATTGAAAAATGAAACTCTTCAATTTGTTTTCAATCTACAAAAAATACATATTGTAAAGTATTGAAATTCGTACATTCTTTTGAAATCAATAAAATAAACGAAAAGATATAAATAAGGATTCGTTGTTGATGGAAATATAAGAACTCATTGTCTTTATTTAAAAAAAGAAAAATGAAACTATTTAATTTGTTTTCAATCTTTAAAAAAATACATATTTGAAAGTATTGAAATTCGTACATTCTTTTGAAATCAATAAAATAAACGAAAAGATATATATAAGAATTCGATAGTGATGGAAATATAAGAACTCATTGTCTTTATTTAAAAATTGAAAAATGAAATTCTTCATTTTGTTTTCAATCTACTAAAAAATACATATGGGAAAGTATTTAAATTCGTATATTCTTTTGAAATCAATAAAATAAACGAAAAGATATAAATAAGAATTCGTTGGTGATGGAGATATAAGAACTTATTGTCTATATTTCAAAAATTAAAAAATGAAACTCTTCAATTTGTTTTCAATCTACTTAAAAATACATATTTGAAAGTATTGAAATTCGTATATTCTTTTGAAATCAATAAAATAAACGAAGAGATATAATTAAGAATTCGTTAGTGATCGAAATATAAGAACTCATTGTCTATATTTAAAAAAAGAAAAATGAAACTCTTCAATTTGATTTCAATCTACTAAAAAATACATATGGGAAAGTATTGAAATTCGTATATTCTTTTGAAATCAATAAAATAAACGAAAAGATATAAATAAGAATTCGTTGTTGAAGGAAATATAAGAACTCATTGTTTTTATTTAAAAATTGAAAAATGAAACTCTTCAATTTGTTTTCAATCTACTAAAAAATACATATGGGAAAGTATTGAAATTCGTTTATTCTTTTGAAATCAATAAAATAAACGAAAAAATATAAATAAGGATTCGTTGTTGATGGAAATATAAGAACTCATTGTCTTTATTTAAAAATTGAAAAATGAAACTCTTCAATTTGTTTTCAATCTACTAAAAAATACATATAGGAAAGTATTGAAATTCGTATATTCTTTTGAAATCAATAAAATAAACGAAAAGATATAAATAAGGATTCGTTGTTGAAGGAAATATAAGAACTCATTGTCTTTATTTAAAAATTGAAAAATGAAACTCTTCAATTTGTTTTCAATCTACTAAAAAATACATATGGGAAAGTTTTGAAATTCGTTTATTCTTTTGAAATCAATAAAATAAACGAAAAAATATAAATAAGGATTCGTTGTTGATGGAAATATAAGAACTCATGGTCTTTATTTAAAAATTGAAAAATGAAACTTTTCAATTTGTTTTCAATCTACTAAAAAATACATATGGGAAAGTATTGAAATTCGTATATTTTTTTGAAATCAATAAAATAAACGAAAAGATATAAATAAGGATTCGTTGTTGAAGGAAATATAATAACTCATTGTCTTTATTTAAAAATTGAAAAATTAAACTCTTCAATTTGTTTTCAATCTACTAAAAAATACATATGGGAAAGTATTGAAATTCGCTTATTCTTTTGAAATCAATAAAATAAACGAAAAAATATAAATAAGGATTCGTTGTTGATGGAAATATAAGAACTCATGGTCTTTATTTAAAAATTGAAAAATGAAACTCTTCAATTTGTTTTCAATCTACTAAAAAATACATATGGGAAAGTATTGAAATTCGTATATTCTTTTGAAATCAATAAAATAAACGAAAAGATATAAATAAGAATTCGTTAGAGATGAAAATATAAGAACTCATTTTCTATATTTAAAAAATTGAAAAATGAAACTCTTCAATTTGTTTTCAATCTACTAAAAAATACATAGAGGAAAGTATTGAAACTCGTATATTCTTTTGAAATCAATAAAATAAACGAAAAGATATAAATAAGGATTCGTTGTTGATGGAAATATAAGAACTCATTGTCTTTATTTAAAAAAAGAAAAATGAAACTCTTTAATTTGTTTTCAATCTTTAAAAAAATACATATTTCAAAGTATTGAAATTCGTACATTCTTTTGAAATCAATAAAATAAACGAAAAGATATAAATAAGGATTCGTTGGTGATGGAAATATAAGGACTCATTGTCTGTAAATAAAATGATTTAATATGATACTCTGCAATTTATTTTCAATCTACTAAAATATACATATAGGAAAATATTGAAATTCGTATATTCTTTTGAAATCAATAAAATAAACGAAAAGAGATAAATAAGAATTCGTTGGTGATGGAAATATAAGAATTCGTTGTCTTTATTTAAAAATTGAAAAATGAAACTCTTCAATTTGTTTTCAATCTACTAAAAAATACATATGGGAAAGTATTGAAATTCGTATATTCTTTTGAAATCAATAAAATAAACGAAAAGATATAAATAAGAATTCGTTGTTGAAGGAAATATAAGAACTCATTGTTTTTATTTAAAAATTGAAAAATGAAACTCTTCAATTTGTTTTCAATCTACTAAAAAATACATATGGGAAAGTATTGAAATTCGTTTATTCTTTTGAAATCAATAAAATAAACGAAAAAATATAAATAAGGATTCGTTGTTGATGGAAATATAAGAACTCATTGTCTTTATTTAAAAATTGAAAAATGAAACTCTTCAATTTGTTTTCAATCTACTAAAAAATACATATAGGAAAGTATTGAAATTCGTATATTCTTTTGAAATCAATAAAATAAACGAAAAGATATAAATAAGGATTCGTTGTTGAAGGAAATATAAGAACTCATTGTCTTTATTTAAAAATTGAAAAATGAAACTCTTCAATTTGTTTTCAATCTACTAAAAAATACATATGGGAAAGTTTTGAAATTCGTTTATTCTTTTGAAATCAATAAAATAAACGAAAAAATATAAATAAGGATTCGTTGTTGATGGAAATATAAGAACTCATGGTCTTTATTTAAAAATTGAAAAATGAAACTTTTCAATTTGTTTTCAATCTACTAAAAAATACATATGGGAAAGTATTGAAATTCGTATATTTTTTTGAAATCAATAAAATAAACGAAAAGATATAAATAAGGATTCGTTGTTGAAGGAAATATAAGAACTCATTGTCTTTATTTAAAAATTGAAAAATTAAACTCTTCAATTTGTTTTCAATCTACTAAAAAATACATATGGGAAAGTATTGAAATTCGCTTATTCTTTTGAAATCAATAAAATAAACGAAAAAATATAAATAAGGATTCGTTGTTGATGGAAATATAAGAACTCATGGTCTTTATTTAAAAATTGAAAAATGAAACTCTTCAATTTGTTTTCAATCTACTAAAAAATACATATGGGAAAGTATTGAAATTCGTATATTCTTTTGAAATCAATAAAATAAACGAAAAGATATAAATAAGAATTCGTTAGAGATGAAAATATAAGAACTCATTTTCTATATTTAAAAAATTGAAAAATGAAACTCTTCAATTTGTTTTCAATCTACTAAAAAATACATATAGGAAAGTATTGAAACTCGTATATTCTTTTGAAATCAATAAAATAAACGAAAAGATATAAATAAGGATTCGTTGTTGATGGAAATATAAGAACTCATTGTCTTTATTTAAAAAAAGAAAAATGAAACTCTTTAATTTGTTTTCAATCTTTAAAAAAATACATATTTCAAAGTATTGAAATTCGTACATTCTTTTGAAATCAATAAAATAAACGAAAAGATATAAATAAGGATTCGTTGGTGATGGAAATATAAGGACTCATTGTCTGTAAATAAAATGATTTAATATGATACTCTGCAATTTATTTTCAATCTACTAAAATATACATATAGGAAAATATTGAAATTCGTATATTCTTTTGAAATCAATAAAATAAACGAAAAGAGATAAATAAGAATTCGTTGGTGATGGAAATATAAGAATTCATTGTCTTTATTTAAAAATTGAAAAATGAAACTCTTCAATTTGTTTTCAATCTACTAAAAAATACATATGGGAAAGTATTGAAATTCGTATATTCTTTTGAAATCAATAAAATAAACGAAAAGATATAAATAAGAATTCGTTAGAGATGAAAATATAAGAACTCATTTTCTATATTTAAAAAATTGAAAAATGAAACTCTTCAATTTGTTTTCAATCTACTAAAAAATACATATAGGAAAGTATTGAAACTCGTATATTCTTTTGAAATCAATAAAATAAACGAAAAGATATAAATAAGGATTCGTTAGTGATGGAAATATAAGAACTCATTGTTTTTATATAAAAAATTAAAAAATGAAACTCTTCAATTTGTTTTCAATCTACTTAAAAATACATATTTGAAAGTATTGAAATTCGTATATTCTTTTGAAATCAATAAAATAAACGAAAAGATATAAATAAGGATTCGTTGTTGAAGGAAATATAAGAACTCATTGTTTTTATTTAAAAATTGAAAAATGAAACTCTTCAATTTGTTTTCAATCTACTAAAAAATACATATGGGAAAGTATTGAAATTCGTTTATTCTTTTGAAATCAATAAAATAAACGAAAAAATATAAATAAGGATTCGTTGTTGATGGAAATATAAGAACTCATTGTCTTTATTTAAAAATTGAAAAATGAAACTCTTCAATTTGTTTTCAATCTACTAAAAAATACATATGGGAAAGTATTGAAATTCGTATATTCTTTTGAAATCAATAAAATAAACGAAAAGATATAAATAAGAATTCGTTGTTGAAGGAAATATAAGAACTCATTGTTTTTATTTAAAAATTGAAAAATGAAACTCTTCAATTTGTTTTCAATCTACTAAAAAATACATATGGGAAAGTATTGAAATTCGTTTATTCTTTTGAAATCAATAAAATAAACGAAAAAATATAAATAAGGATTCGTTGTTGATGGAAATATAAGAACTCATTGTCTTTATTTAAAAATTGAAAAATGAAACTCTTCAATTTGTTTTCAATCTACTAAAAAATACATATAGGAAAGTATTGAAATTCGTATATTCTTTTGAAATCAATAAAATAAACGAAAAGATATAAATAAGGATTCGTTGTTGAAGGAAATATAAGAACTCATTGTCTTTATTTAAAAATTGAAAAATGAAACTCTTCAATTTGTTTTCAATCTACTAAAAAATACATATGGGAAAGTTTTGAAATTCGTTTATTCTTTTGAAATCAATAAAATAAACGAAAAAATATAAATAAGGATTCGTTGTTGATGGAAATATAAGAACTCATGGTCTTTATTTAAAAATTGAAAAATGAAACTTTTCAATTTGTTTTCAATCTACTAAAAAATACATATGGGAAAGTATTGAAATTCGTATATTTTTTTGAAATCAATAAAATAAACGAAAAGATATAAATAAGGATTCGTTGTTGAAGGAAATATAAGAACTCATTGTCTTTATTTAAAAATTGAAAAATTAAACTCTTCAATTTGTTTTCAATCTACTAAAAAATACATATGGGAAAGTATTGAAATTCGCTTATTCTTTTGAAATCAATAAAATAAACGAAAAAATATAAATAAGGATTCGTTGTTGATGGAAATATAAGAACTCATGGTCTTTATTTAAAAATTGAAAAATGAAACTCTTCAATTTGTTTTCAATCTACTAAAAAATACATATGGGAAAGTATTGAAATTCGTATATTCTTTTGAAATCAATAAAATAAACGAAAAGATATAAATAAGAATTCGTTAGAGATGAAAATATAAGAACTCATTTTCTATATTTAAAAAATTGAAAAATGAAACTCTTCAATTTGTTTTCAATCTACTAAAAAATACATATAGGAAAGTATTGAAACTCGTATATTCTTTTGAAATCAATAAAATAAACGAAAAGATATAAATAAGGATTCGTTGTTGATGGAAATATAAGAACTCATTGTCTTTATTTAAAAAAAGAAAAATGAAACTCTTTAATTTGTTTTCAATCTTTAAAAAAATACATATTTCAAAGTATTGAAATTCGTACATTCTTTTGAAATCAATAAAATAAACGAAAAGATATAAATAAGGATTCGTTGGTGATGGAAATATAAGGACTCATTGTCTGTAAATAAAATGATTTAATATGATACTCTGCAATTTATTTTCAATCTACTAAAATATACATATAGGAAAATATTGAAATTCGTATATTCTTTTGAAATCAATAAAATAAACGAAAAGAGATAAATAAGAATTCGTTGGTGATGGAAATATAAGAATTCATTGTCTTTATTTAAAAATTGAAAAATGAAACTCTTCAATTTGTTTTCAATCTACTAAAAAATACATATGGGAAAGTATTGAAATTCGTATATTCTTTTGAAATCAATAAAATAAACGAAAAGATATAATTAAGAATTCGTTAGTGATCGAAATATAAGAACTGATTGTCTATATTTTAAAAAAGAAAAATGAAACTCTTCAATTTGATTTCAATCTACTAAAAAATACATATGGGAAAGTATTGAAATTCGTATATTCTTTTGAAATCAATAAAATAAACGAAAAGATATAAATAAGGATTCGTTGTTGAAGGAAATATAAGAACTCATTGTTTTTATTTAAAAATTGAAAAATGAAACTCTTCAATTTGTTTTCAATCTACTAAAAAATACATATGGGAAAGTATTGAAATTCGTTTATTCTTTTGAAATCAGTAAAATAAACGAAAAAATATAAATAAGGATTCGTTGTTGATGGAAATATAAGAACTCATTGTCTTTATTTAAAAATTGAAAAATGAAACTCTTCAATTTGTTTTCAATCTACTAAAAAATACATATAGGAAAGTATTGAAATTCGTATATTCTTTTGAAATCAATAAAATAAACGAAAAGATATAAATAAGAATTCGTTGTTGAAGGAAATATAAGAACTCATTGTCTTTATTTAAAAATTGAAAAATGAAACTCTTCAATTTGTTTTCAATCTACTAAAAAATACATATTGGAAAGTTTTGAAATTCGTTTATTCTTTTGAAATCAATAAAATAAACGAAAAAATATAAATAAGGATTCGTTGTTGATGGAAATATAAGAACTCATGGTCTTTATTTAAAAATTGAAAAATGAAACTTTTCAATTTGTTTTCAATCTACTAAAAAATACATATGGGAAAGTATTGAAATTCGTATATTCTTTTGAAATCAATAAAATAAACGAAAAGATATAAATAAGGATTCGTAAGTGATGGAAATATAAGAACTCATTGTTTTTATATAAAAAATTAAAAAATGAAACTCTTCAATTTGTTTTTAATCTACTAAAAAATACATATAGGAAAGTATTAAAATTCGTATATTCTTTTGAAATCAATAAAATAAACGAAAAAATATAAATAAGGATTCGTTGTTGATGGAAATATAAGAACTCATGGTCTTTATTTAAAAATTGAAAAATGAAACTTTTCAATTTGTTTTCAATCTACTAAAAAATACATATGGTAAAGTATTGAAATTCGTATATTCTTTTGAAATCATTAAAATAAACGAAAAGATATACATAAGTATTCGTTAGTGATGAAATATAAGAACTCATTGTCTATATTTAAAAAAAGAAAAATGAAACTCTTCAATTTGTTTTCAATCTACTAAAAAATACATATAGGAAAATATTGAAATTCGTATATTCTTTTGAAATCAATAAAATAAACGAAAAGAGATAAATAAGAATTCGTTGGTGATGGAAATATAAGAATTCATTGTCTTTATTTAAAAATTGAAAAATGAAACTCTTCAATTTGATTTCAATCTACTAAAAAATACATATGGGAAAGTATTGAAATTCGTATATTCTTTTGAAATCAATAAAATAAACGAAAAGATATAAATAAGGATTCGTTGTTGAAGGAAATATAAGAACTCATTGTTTTTATTTAAAAATTGAAAAATGAAACTCTTCAATTTGTTTTCAATCTACTAAAAAATACATATGGGAAAGTATTGAAATTCGTTTATTCTTTTGAAATCAATAAAATAAACGAAAAAATATAAATAAGGATTCGTTGTTGATGGAAATATAAGAACTCATTGTCTTTATTTAAAAATTGAAAAATGAAACTCTTCAATTTGTTTTCAATCTACTAAAAAATACATATAGGAAAGTATTGAAATTCGTATATTCTTTTGAAATCAATAAAATAAACGAAAAGATATAAATAAGGATTCGTTGTTGATGGAAATATAAGAACTCATTGTCTTTATTTAAAAATTGAAAAATTAAACTCTTCAATTTGTTTTCAATCTACTAAAAAATACATATGGGAAAGTATTGAAATTCGCTTATTCTTTTGAAATCAATAAAATAAACGAAAAAATATAAATAAGGATTCGTTGTTGATGGAAATATAAGAACTCATGGTCTTTATTTAAAAATTGAAAAATGAAACTTTTCAATTTGTTTTCAATCTACTAAAAAATACATATGGTAAAGTATTGAAATTCGTATATTCTTTTGAAATCAATAAAATAAACGAAAAGATATAAATAAGGATTCGTTAGTGATGAAATATAAGAACTCATTGTCTATATTTAAAAAATTGAAAAATGAAACTCTTCAATTTGTTTTCAATCTACTAAAAAATACATATAGAAAAGTATTGAAATTCGTATATTCTTTTGAAACCAATAAAATAAACGAAAAGAATAAATAAGGATTCGTTAGTGATGGAAATATAAGAACTCATTGTCTTTATTTAAAAACTGAAAAATAAAACTCTTCAATTTGTTTTCAATCTACTAAAAATACATATTGTAAAGTATTGAAATTCGTATATTCTTTTGAAATCAATAAAATAAACGAAAAGATATAAATAAGGATTCGTTGTTGATGGAAATATAAGAACTCATTGTCTTTATTTAAAAAAAGAAAAATGAAACTCTTTAATTTGTTTTCAATCTTTAAAAAAATACATATTTGAAAGTATTGAAATTCGTACATTCTTTTGAAATCAATAAAATAAACGAAAAGATATAAATAAGGATTCGTTGGTGATGGAAATATAAGGACTCATTGTCTGTAAATAAAATGATTTAATATGATACTCTGCAATTTATTTTCAATCTACTAAAATATACATATAGGAAAATATTGAAATTCGTATATTCTTTTGAAATCAATAAAATAAACGAAGAGAGATAATAAAGAATTCGTTGGTGATGGAAATATAAGAACTCATTGTCTTTATTTAAAAATTGAAAAATGAAACTCTTCAATTTGTTTTCAATCTACTAAAAAATACATATAGGAAAGTATTGAAATTCGTATATTCTTTTGAAATCAATAAAATAAACGAAAAGATATAAATAAGAATTCGTTAGAGATGAAAATATAAGAACTCATTGTCTATATTTAAAAAATTGAAAAATGAAACTCTTCAATTTGTTTTCAATCTACTAAAAAATATATATAGGAAAGTATTGAAACTCGTATATTCTTTTGAAATCAATAAAATAAACGAAAAGATATAAATAAGGATTCGTTAGTGATGGAAATATAAGAACTCATTGTCTTTATATAAAAAATAAAAAATAAAACTCTTCAGTTTGTTTTCAATCTACTAAAAATACATATTGTAAAGTATTGAAATTCGTATATTCTTTTGAAATCAATAAAATAAACGAAAAGATATAAATAAGGATTCGTTGTTGATGGAAATATAAGAACTCATTGTCTTTATTTAAAAAAAGAAAAATGAAACTCTTTAATTTGTTTTCAATCTTTAAAAAAATACATATTTGAAAGTATTGAAATTCGTACATTCTTTTGAAATCAATAAAATAAACGAAAAGATATAAATAAGGATTCGTTGGTGATGGAAATATAAGGACTCATTGTCTGTAAATAAAATGATTTAATATGATACTCTGCAATTTATTTTCAATCTACTAAAATATACATATAGGAAAATATTGAAATTCGTATATTCTATTGAAATCAATAAAATAAACGAAGAGAGATAATAAAGAATTCGTTGGTGATGGAAATATAAGAACTCATTGTCTTTATTTAAAAATTGAAAAATGAAACTCTTCAATTTGTTTTCAATCTACTAAAAAATACATATAGGAAAGTATTGAAATTCGTATATTCTTTTGAAATCAATAAAATAAACGAAAAGATATAAATAAGAATTCGTTAGAGATGAAAATATAAGAACTCATTGTCTATATTTAAAAAATTGAAAAATGAAACTCTTCAATTTGTTTTCAATCTACTAAAAAATACATATAGGAAAGTATTGAAACTCGTATATTCTTTTCAAATCAATAAAATAAACGAAAAGATATAAATAAGTATTCGTTAGTGATGGAAATATAAGAACTCATTGTCTTTATATAAAAAATAAAAAATAAAACTCTTCAGTTTGTTTTCAATCTACTAAAAATACATATTGTAAAGTATTGAAATTCGTATATTCTTTTGAAATCAATAAAATAAACGAAAAGATATAAATAAAGATTCGTTGTTGATGGAAATATAAGAACTCATTGTCTTTATTTAAAAAAAGAAAAATGAAACTCTTTAATTTGTTTTCAATCTTTAAAAAAATACATATTTGAAAGTATTGAAATTCGTATATTCTTTTGAAATCAATAAAATAAATGAAAAGATATAAATAAGGATTCGTTGGTGATGGAAATATAAGAACTCATTGTCTTTATTTAAAAAAAGAAAAATGAAACTCTGCAATTTATTTTCAATCTACTAAAAAATACATATAGGAAAATATTGAAACTCGTATATTCTTTTGAAATCAATAAAATAAACGAAAAGAGATAAATAAGAATTCGTTGATGATGGAAATATAAGAACTCATTGTCTTTATTTAAAAAAAGAAAAATGAAACTCTTTAATTTGTTTTCAATCTTTAAAAAAATACATATGGGAAAGTATTGAAATTCGTACATTCTTTTGAAATCAATAAAATAAACGAAAAGCTATAAATAAGAATTCGTTGGTGATGGAAAAATAAGAACTCATTGTCTTTATTAAAAAACTGAAAAATAAAACTCTGCAATTTGTTTTCAATCTACTAAAAAATACATATGGGAAAGTATTGAAATTCGTATATTCTTTTGAAATCAATAAAATAAACGAAAAGATATAAATAAGGATTCGTTGGTGATGGAAATATAAGGACTCATTGTTTGTAAATAAAATGATTTAATATGATACTCTGCAATTTATTTTCAATCTACTAATATATACATATAGGAAAGTATTGAAATTCGTATATTCTTTTGAAATCAATAAAATAAACGAAAAGATATAAATCAGAATTCGTTGGTGATGAAAATATAAGAACTCATTGTCTTTATTTAAAAATTGAAAAATGAAACTCTTCAATTTGTTTTCAATCTTCTAAAAAATACATATTTGAAAGTATTGAAATTCGTATATTCTTTTGAAATCAATAAAATAAACGAAAAGCTATAAATAAGAATTCGTTGGTGATGGAAATATAAGAGCTCATTGTCTATATTTAAAAAAAGAAAAATAAAACTCTTCAATTTGTTTTCAATCTACTAAAAAATACATATAGGAAAGTATTGAAATTCGTATATTCTTTTGAAATCAATAAAATAAACGAAAAGATATAAATAAGGATTCGTTGTTGATGGAAATATAAGAACTCATTGTCTTCATATAAAAACAGAAAAATAAAACTCTTCAATTTGTTTTCAATCTTTTAAAAAATACATATTTGAAAGTATTGAATATCCTACATTCTTTTAAAATCAATAAAATAAACGAAAAGATATATATAAGAATTCGTTAGTAATGGAATTATAAGAACTCATTGTCTTTATTTAAAAATTGAAAAATGAAATTCTTCATTTTGTTTTCAATCTACTAAAAAATACATATGGGAAAGTATTGAAATTCGTATATTCTTTTGAAATCAATAAAATAAACGAAAAGCTATAAATAAGAATTCGTTGGTGATTGAAATATAAGAACTCATTGTCTATATTTAAAAAAAGAAAAATGAAACTCTTCAATTTGTTTTCAATCTACTAAAAACTACATATGGGAAAGTATTGAAATTCGTATATTCTTTTGAAATCAATAAAATAAACGAAAAGATATAAATAAGGATTCGTTGTTGATGGAAATATAAGAACTCATTGTCTTTATTTAAAAACTGAAAATGAAACTCTTCAATTTGTTTTCAATCTACTAAAAACTACATATGAGAAAGTATTGAAATTCGTATATTCTTTTGAAATCAATAAAATAAACGAAAAGATATAAATAAGGATTCGTTGTTGATGGAAATATAAGAACTCATTGTCTTTATTTAAAAACTGAAAATGAAACTCTTCAATTTGTTTTCAATCTACTAAAAAATACATATGGGAAAATATTGAAATTCGTACATTCTTTTAAAATCAATAAAATAAACGAAAAGATATATATAAGAATTCGTTAGTGATGGAATTATAAGAACTCATTGTCTTTATTTAAAAATTGAAAAATGAAATTCTTCATTTTGTTTTCAATCTACTAAAAAATACATTTAGGAAAGTATTGAAATTCGTATATTCTTTTGAAATCAATAAAATAAACGAAAAGATATAAATAAGAATTCGTTGGTGATGGAAATATAAGAACTCATTGTCTTCATATAAAAAAAGAAAAATAAAACTCTTCAATTTGTTTTCAATCTTTAAAAAAATACATATTTGAAAGTATTGAATATCGTACATTCTTTTGAAATCAATAAAATAAACGAAAAGATATATATAAGAATTCGTTAGTAATGGAATTATAAGAACTCATTGTCTTTATTTAAAAATTGAAAAATGAAATTCTTCATTTTATTTTCAATCTACTAAAAAAAACATATAGGCAAGTATTAAAATTCGTATATTCTTTTGAAATCAATAAAATAAACGAAAAGATATAAATAAGAATTCGTTGGTGATGGAAATATAAGAACTCATTGTCTATATTTAAAAAATTGAAAAATGAAACTCTTCAATTTGTTTTCAATCTACTAAAAAATACATATAGGAAAGTATTGAAATTCGTATATTCTTTTGAAATCAATAAAATAAACGAAAAGATATAAATAAGGATTCGTTAGTGATGGAAATATAAGAACTCATTGTCTTTATTTAAAAACTGAAAATGAAACTCTTCAATTTGTTTTCAATCTACTAAAAATACATATTGTAAAGTATTGAAATTCGTATATTCTTTTGAAATCAATAAAATAAACGAAAAGATATAAATAAGGATTCGTTGTTGATGGAAATATAAGAACTCATTGTCTTTATTTAAAAAAAGAAAAATGAAACTCTTTAATTTGTTTTCAATCTTTAAAAAAATACATATTTGAAAGTATTGAAATTCGTACATTCTTTTGAAATCAATAAAATAAACGAAAAGATATAAATAAGGATTCGTTGGTGATGGAAATATAAGGACTCATTGTTTGTAAATAAAATGATTTAATATGATACTCTGCAATTTATTTTCAATCTACTAAAATATACATATAGGAAAATATTGAAATTCGTATATTCTATTGAAATCAATAAAATAAACGAAGAGAGATAATAAAGAATTCGTTGGTGATGGAAATATAAGAACTCATTGTCTTTATTTAAAAATTGAAAAATGAAACTCTTCAATTTGTTTTCAATCTACTAAAAAATACATATAGGAAAGTATTGAAATTCGTATATTCTTTTGAAATCAATAAAATAAACGAAAAGATATAAATAAGAATTCGTTAGAGATGAAAATATAAGAACTCATTGTCTTTATTTAAAAAAAGAAAAATGAAACTCTTTAATTTGTTTTCAATCTTTAAACAAATACATATTTGAAAGTATTGAAATTCGTATATTCTTTTGAAATCAATAAAATAAACGAAAAGATATAAATAAGGATTCGTTGGTGATGGAAATATAAGGACTCATTGTCTGTAAATAAAATGATTTAATATGATACTCTGCAATTTATTTTCAATCTACTAAAAAATACATATAGGAAAATATTGAAACTCGTATATTCTTTTGAAATCAATAAAATAAACGAAAAGAGATAAATAAGAATTCGTTGATGATGGAAATATAAGAACTCATTGTCTTTATTTAAAAAAAGAAAAATGAAACTCTTTAATTTGTTTTCAATCTTTAAAAAAATACATATGGGAAAGTATTGAAATTCGTACATTCTTTTGAAATCAATAAAATAAACGAAAAGCTATAAATAAGAATTCGTTGGTGATGGAAAAATAAGAACTCATTGTCTTTATTAAAAAACTGAAAAATAAAACTCTTCAATTTGTTTTCAATCTACTAAAAAATACATATGGGAAAGTATTGAAATTCGTATATTCTTTTGAAATCAATAAAATAAACGAAAAGATATAAATAAGGATTCGTTGGTGATGGAAATATAAGGACTCATTGTTTGTAAATAAAATGATTTAATATGATACTCTGCAATTTATTTTCAATCTACTAATATATACATATAGGAAAGTATTGAAATTCGTATATTCTTTTGAAATCAATAAAATAAACGAAAAGATATAAATCAGAATTCGTTGGTGATGAAAATATAAGAACTCATTGTCTTTATTTAAAAATTGAAAAATGAAACTCTTCAATTTGTTTTCAATCTTCTAAAAAATACATATTTGAAAGTATTGAAATTCGTATATTCTTTTGAAATCAATAAAATAAACGAAAAGCTATAAATAAGAATTCGTTGGTGATGGAAATATAAGAGCTCATTGTCTATATTTAAAAAAAGAAAAATAAAACTCTTCAATTTGTTTTCAATCTTTAAAAAAATACATATAGGAAAGTATTGAAATTCGTATATTCTTTTGAAATCAATAAAATAAACGAAAAGATATAAATAAGGATTCGTTGTTGATGGAAATATAAGAACTCATTGTCTTCATATAAAAACAGAAAAATAAAACTCTTCAATTTGTTTTCAATCTTTAAAAAAATACATATTTGAAAGTATTGAATATCGTACATTCTTTTAAAATCAATAAAATAAACGAAAAGATATATATAAGAATTCGTTAGTAATGGAATTATAAGAACTCATTGTCTTTATTTAAAAATTGAAAAATGAAATTCTTCATTTTGTTTTCAATCTACTAAAAAATACATATGGGAAAGTATTGAAATTCGTATATTCTTTTGAAATCAATAAAATAAACGAAAAGATATAAATAAGAATTCGTTGGTGATGGAAATATAAGAACTCATTGTCTATATTTAAAAAATTGAAAAATGAAACTCTTCAATTTGTTTTCAATCTTTAAAAAAATACATATAGGAAAGTATTGAAATTCGTATATTCTTTTGAAATCAATAAAATAAACGAAAAGATATAAATAAGGATTCGTTGTTGATGGAAATATAAGAACTCATTGTCTTTATTTAAAAATTGAAAAATGAAACTCTTCAATTTGTTTTCAATCTTCTAAAAAATACATATTTGAAAGTATTGAAATACGTATATTCTTTTGAAATCAATAAAATAAACGAAAAGCTATAAATAAGAATTCGTTGGTGATGGAAATATAAGAACTCATTGTCTATATTTAAAAAAAAAAAAATGAAACTCTTCAATTTGTTTTCAATCTACTAAAAACTACATATGGGAAAGTATTGAAATTCGTATATTCTTTTGAAATCAATAAAATAAACGAAAAGATATAAATAAGGATTCGTTGTTGATGGAAATATAAGAACTCATTGTCTTTATTTAAAAACTGAAAATGAAACTCTTCAATTTGTTTTCAATCTACTAAAAAATACATATGGGAAAGTATTGAAATTCGTATATTCTTTTGAAATCAATAAAATAAACGAAAAGATATAAATAAGAATTCGTTGTTGATGGAAATATAAGAACTCATTGTCTTTATTTAAAAACTGAAAATGAAACTCTTCAATTTGTTTTCAATCTACTAAAAAATACATATGGGAAAGTATTGAAATTCGTACATTCTTTTAAAATCAATAAAATAAACGAAAAGATATATATAAGAATTCGTTAGTGATGGAATTATAAGAACTCATTGTCTTTATTTAAAAATTGAAAAATGAAATTCTTCATTTTGTTTTCAATCTACTAAAAAATACATTTAGGAAAGTATTGAAATTCGTATATTCTTTTGAAATCAATAAAATAAACGAAAAGATATAAATAAGAATTCGTTGGTGATGGAAATATAAGAACTCATTGTCTTCATATAAAAAAAGAAAAATAAAACTCTTCAATTTGTTTTCAATCTTTAAAAAAATACATATTTGAAAGTATTGAATATCGTACATTCTTTTGAAATCAATAAAATAAACGAAAAGATATATATAAGAATTCGTTAGTAATGGAATTATAAGAACTCATTGTCTTTATTTAAAAATTGAAAAATGAAATTCTTCATTTTGTTTTCAATCTACTAAAAAAAACATATAGGCAAGTATTAAAATTCGTATATTCTTTTGAAATCAATAAAATAAACGAAAAGATTTAAATAAGAATTCGTTGGTGATGGAAATATAAGAACTCATTGTCTATATTTAAAAAATTGAAAAATGAAACTCTTCAATTTGTTTTCAATCTACTAAAAAATACATATAGGAAAGTATTGAAATTCGTATATTCTTTTGAAATCAATAAAATAAACGAAAAGATATAAATAAGGATTCGTTGTTGATGGAAATATAAGAACTCATTGTCTTTATTTAAAAACTGAAAATGAAACTCTTCAATTTGTTTTCAATCTACTAAAAAATACATATGGGAAAGTATTGAAATTCGTATATTCTTTTGAAATCAATAAAATAAACGAAAAGATATAAATAAGGATTCGTTGTTGATGGAAATATAAGAACTCATTGTCTTTATTTAAAAATTGAAAAATGAAACTCTTCAATTTGTTTTCAATCTACTAAAAAATACTTATGGGAAAGTATTGAAATTCGTATATTCTTTTGAAATCAATAAAATAAACGAAAAGATATAAATAAGGATTCATTGTTGATGGAAATATAAGAACTCATTGTCTTCATATAAAAAAAGAAAAATAAAACTCTTCAATTTGTTTTCAATCTTTAAAAAAATACATATAGGAAAGTATTGAAATTCGTATATTCTTTTGAAATCAATAAAATAAACGAAAAGATATAAATAAGGATTCGTTGTTGATGGAAATATAAGAACTCATTGTCTTTATTTAAAAACTGAAAATGAAACTCTTCAATTTGTTTTCAATCTACTAAAAAATACATATGGGAAAGTATTGAAATTCGTATATTCTTTTGAAATAAATAAAATAAACGAAAAGATATAAATAAGGATTCGTTGTTGATGGAAATATAAGAACTCATTGTCTTTATTTAAAAATTGAAAAATTAAACTCTTCAATTTGTTTTCAATCTACTAAAAAATACTTATGGGAAAGTATTGAAATTCGTATATTCTTTTGAAATCAATAAAATAAACGAAAAGATATAAATAAGAATTCGTTGGTGATGGAAATATAAGAACTCATTGTCTATATTTAAAAAATTGAAAAATGAAACTCTTCAATTTGTTTTCAATCTACTAAAAAATACATATAGGAAAGTATTGAAATTCGTATATTCTTTTGAAATCAATAAAATAAACGAAAAGATATAAATAAGGATTCGTTGTTGATGGAAATATAAGAACTCATTGTCTTTATTTAAAAACTGAAAATAAAACTCTTCAATTTGTTTTCAATCTACTAAAAAATACATATGGGAAAGTATTGAAATTCGTATATTCTTTTGAAATCAATAAAATAAACGAAAAGATATGAATAAGGATTCGTTGTTGATGGAAATATAAGAACTCATTGTCTTTATTTAAAAAAAGAAAAATGAAACTCTGTAATTTGTTTTCAATCTTAAAAAAAATACATATTTGAAAGTATTGAAATTCGTACATTCTTTTGAAATCAATAAAATAAACGAAAAGATATAAATAAGGATTCGTTAGTGATGAAATATAAGAACTCATTGTCTATATTTAAAAAATTGAAAAATGAAACTCTTCAATTTGTTTTTAATCTACTAAAAAATACATATGGGAAAGTATTGAAATTCGTATATTCTTTTGAAATCAATAAAATAAACGAAAAGATATAAATAAGGATTCGTTGGTGATGGAAATATAAGAACTCATTGTCTATATTTAATAAAATGATTAAATATGATACTCTGCAATTTATTTTCAATCTACTAAAATATACATATAGGAATGTATTGAAATTCGTATATTCATTTGAAATCAATAAAATAAACGAAAAGATATAAATCAGAATTCGTTGGTGATGAAAATATAAGAACTCATTGTCTTTATTTAAAAATTGAAAAATGAAACTCTTCAATTTGTTTTCAATCTACTTAAAAATACATATTTGAAAGTATTGAAATACGTATATTCTTTTGAAATCAATAAAATAAACGAAAAGCTATAAATAAGAATTCGTTGGTGATGGAAATATAAGAACTCATTGTCTATATTTAAAAAAAGAAAAATGAAACTCTTCAATTTGTTTTCAATCTACTAAAAACTACATATGGGAAAGTATTGAAATTCGTATATTCTTTTGAAATCAATAAAATAAACGAAAAGATATAAATAAGGATTCGTTGTTGATGGAAATATAAGAACTCATTGTCTTCATATAAAAAAAGAAAAATAAAACTCTTCAATTTGTTTTCAATCTTTAAAAAAATACATATTTGAAAGTATTGAATATCGTACATTCTTTTGAAATCAATAAAATAAATGAAAAGATATATATAAGAATTCGTTAGTGATGGAATTATAAGAACTCATTGTCTTTATTTAAAAATTGAAAAATGAAATTCTTCATTTTGTTTTCAATCTACTAAAAAATACATATGGGAAAGTATTGAAATTCGTATATTCTTTTGAAATCAATAAAATAAACGAAAAGATATAAATAAGAATTCGTTGGTGATGGAAATATAAGAACTCATTGTCTATATTTAAAAAATTGTAAAATGAAACTCTTCAATTTGTTTTCAATCTACTAAAAAATACATATAGGAAAGTATTGAAATTCGTATATTCTTTTGAAATCAATAAAATAAACGAAAAGATATAAATAAGGATTCGTTGTTGATGGAAATATAAGAACTCATTGTCTTTATTTAAAAACTGAAAATGAAACTCTTCAATTTGTTTTCAATCTACTAAAAAATACATATAGGAAAGTATTGAAATTCGTATATTCTTTTGAAATCAATAAAATAAACGAAAAGATATAAATAAGGATTCGTTGTTGATGGAAATATAAGAACTCATTGTCTTTATTTAAAAATTGAAAAATGAAACTCTTCAATTTGTTTTCAATCTACTAAAAAATACTTATGGGAAAGTATTGAAATTCGTATATTCTTTTGAAATCAATAAAATAAACGAAAAGATATAAATAAGGATTCGTTGTTGATGGAAATATAAGAACTCATTGTCTTCATATAAAAAAAGAAAAATAAAACTCTTCAATTTGTTTTTAATCTACTAAAAAATACATATTTGAAAGTATTGAAATTCGAACATTCTTTTGAAATCAATAAAATAAACGAAAAGATATAAATAAGGATTCGTTGTTGATGGAAATATAAGAACTCATTGTCTTTATTTAAAAACTGAAAATGAAACTCTTCAATTTGTTTTCAATCTACTAAAAAATACATATAGGAAAGTATTGAAATTCGTATATTCTTTTGAAATCAATAAAATAAACGAAAAGATATAAATAAGGATTCGTTGTTGATGGAAATATAAGAACTCATTGTCTTTATTTAAAAACTGAAAATGAAACTCTTCAATTTGTTTTCAATCTACTAAAAAATACATATGGGAAAGTATTGAAATTCGTATATTCTTTTGAAATCAATAAAATAAACGAAAAGATATAAATAAGGATTCGTTGTTGATGGAAATATAAGAACTCATTGTCTTTATTTAAAAAAAGAAAAATGAAACTCTTTAATTTGTTTTCAATCTTAAAAAAAATACATATTTGAAAGTATTGAAATTCGTACATTCTTTTGAAATCAATAAAATAAACGAAAAGATATAAATAAGGATTCGTTGTTGATGGAAATATAAGAACTCATTGTCTTCATATAAAAAAAGAAAAATAAAACTCTTCAATTTGTTTTTAATCTACTAAAAAATACATATTTGAAAGTATTGAAATTCGAACATTCTTTTGAAATCAATAAAATAAACGAAAAGATATAAATAAGAATTCGTTGGTGATGGAAATATAAGAACTCATTGTCTATATTTAAAAAATTGAAAAATGAAACTCTTCAATTTGTTTTCAATCTACTAAAAAATACATATAGGAAAGTATTGAAATTCGTATATTCTTTTGAAATCAATAAAATAAACGAAAAGATATAAATAAGGATTCGTTGTTGATGGAAATATAAGAACTCATTGTCTTTATATAAAAACTGAAAATGAAACTCTTCAATTTGTTTTCAATCTACTAAAAAATACATATGGGAAAGTATTGAAATTCGTATATTCTTTTGAAATCAATAAAATAAACGAAAAGATATAAATAAGGATTCGTTGTTGATGGAAATATAAGAACTCATTGTCTTTATTTAAAAAAAGAAAAATGAAACTCTTTAATTTGTTTTCAATCTTAAAAAAAATACATATTTGAAAGTATTGAAATTCGTACATTCTTTTGAAATCAATAAAATAAACGAAAAGCTATAAATAAGAATTCGTTGGTGATGGAAATATAAGAACTGATTGTCTATATTTAAAAAAAGAAAAATGAAACTCTTCAATTTGTTTTCAATCTACTAAAAACTACATATGAAAAAGTATTGAAATTCGTATATTCTTTTGAAATCAATAAAATAAACGAAAAGATATAAATAAGGATTCGTTGTTGATGGAAATATAAGAACTCATTGTCTTCATATAAAAAAAGAAAAATAAAACTCTTCAATTTGTTTTCAATCTTTAAAAAAATACATATTTGAAAGTATTGAATATCGTACATTCTTTTGAAATCAATAAAATAAACGAAAAGATATATATAAGAATTCGTTAGTGATGGAATTATAAGAACTCATTGTCTTTATTTAAAAATTGAAAAATGAAATTCTTCATTTTGTTTTCAATCTACTAAAAAATATACATGGGAAAGTATTGAAATTCGTATATTCTTTTGAAATCAATAAAATAAACGAAAAGATATAAATAAGAATTCGTTGGTGATGGAAATATAAGAACTCATTGTCTATATTTAAAAAATTGTAAAATGAAACTCTTCAATTTGTTTTCAATCTACTAAAAAATACATATAGGAAAGTATTGAAATTCGTATATTCTTTTGAAATCAATAAAATAAACGAAAAGATATAAATAAGGATTCGTTGTTGATGGAAATATAAGAACTCATTGTCTTTATTTAAAAACTGAAAATGAAACTCTTCTATTTGTTTTCAATCTACTAAAAAATACATATGGGAAAGTATTGAAATTCGTATATTCTTTTGAAATCAATAAAATAAACGAAAAGATATAAATAAGGATTCGTTGTTGATGGAAATATAAGAACTCATTGTCTTTATTTAAAAATTGAAAAATGAAACTCTTCAATTTGTTTTCAATCTACTAAAAAATACTTATGGGAAAGTATTGAAATTCGTATATTCTTTTGAAATCAATAAAATAAACGAAAAGATATAAATAAGGATTCGTTGTTGATGGAAATATAAGAACTCATTGTCTTCATATAAAAAAAGAAAAATAAAACTTATCAATTTGTTTTCAATCTACTAAAAAATACATATTTGAAAGTATTGAAATTCGAACATTCTTTTGAAATCAATAAAATAAACGAAAAGATAAAAATAAGAATTCGTTGTTCATGGAAATATAAGAACTCATTGTCTTCATATAAAAAAAGAAAAATAAAACTCTTCAATTTGTTTTTAATCTACTAAAAAATACATATTTGAAAGTATTGAAATTCGAACATTCTTTTGAAATCAATAAAATAAACGAAAAGATATAAATAAGAATTCGTTGGTGATGGAAATATAAGAACTCATTGTCTATATTTAAAAAATTGAAAAATGAAACTCTTCAATTTGTTTTCAATCTACTAAAAAATACATATAGGAAAGTATTGAAATTCGTATATTCTTTTGAAATCAATAAAATAAACGAAAAGATATAAATAAGGATTCGTTGTTGATGGAAATATAAGAACTCATTGTCTTTATTTAAAAACTGAAAATGAAACTCTTCAATTTGTTTTCAATCTACTAAAAAATACATATGGGAAAGTATTGAAATTCGTATATTCTTTTGAAATCAATAAAATAAACGAAAAGATATAAATAAGGATTCGTTGTTGATGGAAATATAAGAACTCATTGTCTTTATTTAAAAAAAGAAAAATGAGACTCTTTAATTTGTTTTCAATCTTAAAAAAAATACATATTTGAAAGTATTGAAATTCGTACATTCTTTTGAAATCAATAAAATAAACGAAAAGATATAAATAAGGATTCGTTGTTGATGGAAATATAAGAACTCATTGTCTTTATTTAAAAATTGAAAAATGAAACTCTTCAATTTGTTTTCAATCTACTAAAAAATACTTATGGGAAAGTATTGAAATTCGTATATTCTTTTGAAATCAATAAAATAAACGAAAAGATATAAATAAGGATTCGTTGTTGATGGAAATATAAGAACTCATTGTCTTCATATAAAAAAAGAAAAATAAAACTCTTCAATTTGTTTTTAATCTACTAAAAAATACATATTTGAAAGTATTGAAATTCGAACATTCTTTTGAAATCAATAAAATAAACGAAAAGATATAAATAAGGATTCGTTGTTGATGGAAATATAAGAACTCATTGTCTTTATTTAAAAACTGAAAATGAAACTCTTCAATTTGTTTTCAATCTACTAAAAAATACATATAGGAAAGTATTGAAATTCGTATATTCTTTTGAAATCAATAAAATAAACGAAAAGATATAAATAAGGATTCGTTGTTGATGGAAATATAAGAACTCATTGTCTTTATTTAAAAACTGAAAATGAAACTCTTCAATTTGTTTTCAATCTACTAAAAAATACATATGGGAAAGTATTGAAAT
Source organism: Ptychoptera albimana (assembly GCA_961205885.1). Taxonomy (NCBI): domain Eukaryota; kingdom Metazoa; phylum Arthropoda; class Insecta; order Diptera; family Ptychopteridae; genus Ptychoptera; species Ptychoptera albimana. The sequence continues at coordinate 17,441,664 of OY540803.1, read as the reverse complement.
TCGTATATTCTTTTGAAATCAATAAAATAAACGAAAAGATATAAATAAGGATTCGTTGTTGATGGAAATATAAGAACTCATTGTCTTTATTTAAAAAAAGAAAAATGAAACTCTTTAATTTGTTTTCAATCTTAAAAAAAATACATATTTGAAAGTATTGAAATTCGTACATTCTTTTGAAATCAATAAAATAAACGAAAAGATATAAATAAGGATTCGTTGTTGATGGAAATATAAGAACTCATTGTCTTCATATAAAAAAAGAAAAATAAAACTCTTCAATTTGTTTTTAATCTACTAAAAAATACATATTTGAAAGTATTGAAATTCGAACATTCTTTTGAAATCAATAAAATAAACGAAAAGATATAAATAAGAATTCGTTGGTGATGGAAATATAAGAACTCATTGTCTATATTTAAAAAATTGAAAAATGAAACTCTTCAATTTGTTTTCAATCTACTAAAAAATACATATAGGAAAGTATTGAAATTCGTATATTCTTTTGAAATCAATAAAATAAACGAAAAGATATAAATAAGGATTCGTTGTTGATGGAAATATAAGAACTCATTGTCTTTATATAAAAACTGAAAATGAAACTCTTCAATTTGTTTTCAATCTACTAAAAAATACATATGGGAAAGTATTGAAATTCGTATATTCTTTTGAAATCAATAAAATAAACGAAAAGATATAAATAAGGATTCGTTGTTGATGGAAATATAAGAACTCATTGTCTTTATTTAAAAAAAGAAAAATGAAACTCTTTAATTTGTTTTCAATCTTAAAAAAAATACATATTTGAAAGTATTGAAATTCGTACATTCTTTTGAAATCAATAAAATAAACGAAAAGCTATAAATAAGAATTCGTTGGTGATGGAAATATAAGAACTGATTGTCTATATTTAAAAAAAGAAAAATGAAACTCTTCAATTTGTTTTCAATCTACTAAAAACTACATATGGAAAAGTATTGAAATTCGTATATTCTTTTGAAATCAATAAAATAAACGAAAAGATATAAATAAGGATTCGTTGTTGATGGAAATATAAGAACTCATTGTCTTCATATAAAAAAAGAAAAATAAAACTCTTCAATTTGTTTTCAATCTTTAAAAAAATACATATTTGAAAGTATTGAATATCGTACATTCTTTTGAAATCAATAAAATAAACGAAAAGATATATATAAGAATTCGTTAGTGATGGAATTATAAGAACTCATTGTCTTTATTTAAAAATTGAAAAATGAAATTCTTCATTTTGTTTTCAATCTACTAAAAAATATACATGGGAAAGTATTGAAATTCGTATATTCTTTTGAAATCAATAAAATAAACGAAAAGATATAAATAAGAATTCGTTGGTGATGGAAATATAAGAACTCATTGTCTATATTTAAAAAATTGTAAAATGAAACTCTTCAATTTGTTTTCAATCTACTAAAAAATACATATAGGAAAGTATTGAAATTCGTATATTCTTTTGAAATCAATAAAATAAACGAAAAGATATAAATAAGGATTCGTTGTTGATGGAAATATAAGAACTCATTGTCTTTATTTAAAAACTGAAAATGAAACTCTTCTATTTGTTTTCAATCTACTAAAAAATACATATGGGAAAGTATTGAAATTCGTATATTCTTTTGAAATCAATAAAATAAACGAAAAGATATAAATAAGGATTCGTTGTTGATGGAAATATAAGAACTCATTGTCTTTATTTAAAAATTGAAAAATGAAACTCTTCAATTTGTTTTCAATCTACTAAAAAATACTTATGGGAAAGTATTGAAATTCGTATATTCTTTTGAAATCAATAAAATAAACGAAAAGATATAAATAAGGATTCGTTGTTGATGGAAATATAAGAACTCATTGTCTTCATATAAAAAAAGAAAAATAAAACTTATCAATTTGTTTTCAATCTACTAAAAAATACATATTTGAAAGTATTGAAATTCGAACATTCTTTTGAAATCAATAAAATAAACGAAAAGATAAAAATAAGAATTCGTTGTTGATGGAAATATAAGAACTCATTGTCTTCATATAAAAAAAGAAAAATAAAACTCTTCAATTTGTTTTTAATCTACTAAAAAATACATATTTGAAAGTATTGAAATTCGAACATTCTTTTGAAATCAATAAAATAAACGAAAAGATATAAATAAGAATTCGTTGGTGATGGAAATATAAGAACTCATTGTCTATATTTAAAAAATTGAAAAATGAAACTCTTCAATTTGTTTTCAATCTACTAAAAAATACATATAGGAAAGTATTGAAATTCGTATATTCTTTTGAAATCAATAAAATAAACGAAAAGATATAAATAAGGATTCGTTGTTGATGGAAATATAAGAACTCATTGTCTTTATTTAAAAACTGAAAATGAAACTCTTCAATTTGTTTTCAATCTACTAAAAAATACATATGGGAAAGTATTGAAATTCGTATATTCTTTTGAAATCAATAAAATAAACGAAAAGATATAAATAAGGATTCGTTGTTGATGGAAATATAAGAACTCATTGTCTTTATTTAAAAAAAGAAAAATGAGACTCTTTAATTTGTTTTCAATCTTAAAAAAAATACATATTTGAAAGTATTGAAATTCGTACATTCTTTTGAAATCAATAAAATAAACGAAAAGATATAAATAAGGATTCGTTAGTGATGAAATATAAGAACTCATTGTCTATATTTAAAAAATTGAAAAATGAAACTCTTCAATTTGTTTTTAATCTACTAAAAAATACATATGGGAAAGTATTGAAATTCGTATATTCTTTTAAAATCAATAAAATAAACGAAAAGATATAAATAAGGATTCGTTGGTGATGGAAATATAAGAACTCATTGTCTATATTTAATAAAATGATTAAATATGATACTCTGCAATTTATTTTCAATCTACTAAAATATACATATAGGAAAGTATTGAAATTCGTATATTCTTTTGAAATCAATAAAATAAACGAAAAGATATAAATCAGAATTCGTTGGTGATGAAAATATAAGAACTCATTGTCTTTATTTAAAAATTGAAAAATGAAACTCTTCAATTTGTTTTCAATCTTCTAAAAAATACATATTTGAAAGTATTGAAATACGTATATTCTTTTGAAATCAATAAAATAAACGAAAAGCTATAAATAAGAATTCGTTGGTGATGGAAATATAAGAACTCATTGTCTATATTTAAAAAAAGAAAAATGAAACTCTTCAATTTGTTTTCAATCTACTAAAAACTACATATGGGAAAGTATTGAAATTCGTATATTCTTTTGAAATCAATAAAATAAACGAAAAGATATAAATAAGGATTCGTTGTTGATGGAAATATAAGAACTCATTGTCTTCATATAAAAAAAGAAAACTAAAACTCTTCAATTTGTTTTCAATCTTTAAAAAAATACATATTTGAAAGTATTGAATATCGTACATTGTTTTGAAATCAATAAAATAAACGAAAAGATATATATAAGAATTCGTTAGTGATGGAATTATAAGAACTCATTGTCTTTATTTAAAAATTGAAAAATGAAATTCTTCATTTTGTTTTCAATCTACTAAAAAATACATATGGGAAAGTATTGAAATTCGTATATTCTTTTGAAATCAATAAAATAAACGAAAAGATATAAATAAGAATTCGTTGGTGATGGAAATATAAGAACTCATTGTCTATATTTAAAAAATTGTAAAATGAAACTCTTCAATTTGTTTTCAATCTACTAAAAAATACATATAGGAAAGTATTGAAATTCGTATATTCTTTTGAAATCAATAAAATAAACGAAAAGATATAAATAAGGATTCGTTGTTGATGGAAATATAAGAACTCATTGTCTTTATTTAAAAACTGAAAATGAAACTCTTCAATTTGTTTTCAATCTACTAAAAAATACATATGGGAAAGTATTGAAATTCGTATATTCTTTTGAAATCAATAAAATAAACGAAAAGATATAAATAAGGATTCGTTGTTGATGGAAATATAAGAACTCATTGTCTTTATTTAAAAATTGAAAAATGAAACTCTTCAATTTGTTTTCAATCTACTAAAAAATACTTATGGGAAAGTATTGAAATTCGTATATTCTTTTGAAATCAATAAAATAAACGAAAAGATATAAATAAGGATTCGTTGTTGATGGAAATATAAGAACTCATTGTCTTCATATAAAAAAAGAAAAATAAAACTCTTCAATTTGTTTTTAATCTACTAAAAAATACATATTTGAAAGTATTGAAATTCGAACATTCTTTTGAAATCAATAAAATAAACGAAAAGATATATATAAGAATTCGTTGGTGATGGAAATATAAGAACTCATTGTCTTTATTTAAAAATTAAAAATTAAATTCTTCAATTTGTTTTCAATCTACTAAAAAATACATATGGGAAAGTATTGAAATTCGTATATTCTTTTGAAATCAATAAAATAAACGAAAAGATATAAATAAGAATTCGTTAGAGATAAAAATATAAGAACTCATTGTCTATATTTAAAAAATTGAAAAATGAAACTCTTCAATTTGTTTTCAATCTACTAAAAAATACATATTTGAAAGTATTGAAATTCGTATATTCTTTTGAAATCAATAAAATAAACGAAAAGATATAAATAAGGATTCGTTGTTGATGAAAATATAAAAACTCATTGTCTTTATTTAAAAAAAGAAAAATGAAACTCTTCAATTTGTTTTCAATCTTCTAAAAAATACATATTTGAAAGAATTGAAATTCGTATATTCTTTTGAAATCAATAAAATAAACGAAAAGATATAAATAAGGATTCGTTGTTGATGGAAATATAAGAACTCATTGTCTTTATTTAAAAAAAGAAAAATGAAACTCTTCAATTTGTTTTCAATCTTCTAAAAAATACATTTTTGAAAGTATTGAAATTCGTATATTCTTTTGAAATCAATAAAATAAACGAAAAGATATAATTAAGAATTCGTTAGTGATGGAAATATAAGAACTCATTGTCTTTATTTAAAAATTGAAAAATGAAACTCTTCAATTTGTTTTCAATCTACTAAAAAATACATATGGGAAAGTATTGAAATTCGTATATTCTTTTGAAATCAATAAAATAAACGAAAAGATATAAATAAGAATTCGTTGTTGATGGAAATATAAGAACTCATTGTCTTCATATAAAAAAAGAAAAAGAAAACTCTTCAATTTGTTTTCAATCTTTAAAAAAATACATATTTGAAAGTATTGAAATTCGTACATTCTTTTGAAATCAATAAAATAAACGAAAAGATATATATAAGAATTCGTTAGTGATGGAAATATAAGAACTCATTGTCTTTATTTAAAAATTGAAAAATGAAACTCTTCAATTTGTTTTCAATCTACTAAAAAATACATATGGGAAAGTATTGAAATTCGTATATTCTTTTGATATCAATAAAATAAACGAAAAGATATAAATAAGGATTCGTTGGTGATGGAAATATAAGAACTCATTGTCTTTATTTAAAAATTGAAAAATGAAACTCTTTAATTTGTTTTCAATCTACTAAAAAATACTAAAAGTATTGAAATTCGTATATTCTTTTGAAATCAATAAAATAAACGAAAAGATATAAATAAGAATTCGTTAGTGATGGAAATATAAGAACTAATTGTCTTTATTTAAAAATTGAAAAATGAAACTCTTCAATTTGTTTTCAATCTACTAAAAAATACATATGGGAAAGTATTGAAATTCGTATATTCTTTTGAAATCAATAAAATAAACGAAAAGATATAAATAAGAATTCGTTAGAGATGAAAATATAAGAACTCATTGTGTATATTTAAAAAATTGAAAAATGAAACTCTTCAATTTGTTTTCAGTCTACTAAAAATACATATGGGAAAGTATTGAAATTCGTATATTCTTTTGAAATCAATAAAATAAACAAAAAGATATAAATAAGGATTCGTTGTTGATGGAAATATAAGAACTCATTGTCTTCATATAAAAAAAGAAAAATAAAACTCTTCCATTTGTTTTTAATCTACTAAAAAATACATATTTGAAAGTATTGAAATTCGAACATTCTTTTGAAATCAATAAAATAAACGAAAAGATATATATAAGAATTCGATAGTGATGGAAATATAAGAACTCATTGTCTTTATTTAAAAATTAAAAATTAAATTCTTCAATTTGTTTTCAATCTACTAAAAAATACATATGGGAAAGTATTGAAATTTGTATATTCTTTTGAAATCAATAAAATAAACGAAAAGATATAAATAAGGATTCGTTGGTGATGGAAATATAAGAACTCATTGTCTTTATTTAAAAATTGAAAAATGAAACTCTTTAATTTGTTTTCAATCTACTAAAAAATACATATGGGAAAGTATTGAAATTCGTATATTCTTTTGAAATAAATAAAATAAACGAAAAGATATAAATAAGAATTCGTTAGTGATGGAAATATAAGAACTCATTGTCTTTATTTAAAAATTGAAAAATGAAACTCTTCAATTTGTTTTCAATCTACTAAAAAATACATATGGGAAAGTATTGAAATTCGTATATTCTTTTGAAATCAATAAAATAAACGAAAAGATATAAATAAGAATTCGTTAGAGATGAAAATATAAGAACTCATTGTCTATATTTAAAAAATTGAAAAATGAAACTCTTCAATTTGTTTTCAGTCTACTAAAAATACATATGGGAAAGTATTGAAATTCGTATATTCTTTTGAAATCAATAAAATAAACGAAAAGATATAAATAAGGATTCGTTGTTGATGGAAATATAAGAACTCATTGTCTTCATATAAAAAAAGAAAAATAAAACTCTTCAATTTGTTTTTAATCTACTAAAAAATACATATTTGAAAGTATTGAAATTCGAACATTCTTTTGAAATCAATAAAATAAACGAAAAGATATATATAAGAATTCGTTAGTGATGGAAATATAAGAACTCATTGTCTTTATTTAAAAATTAAAAATTAAATTCTTCAATTTGTTTTCAATCTACTAAAAAATACATATGGGAAAGTATTGAAATTTGTATATTCTTTTGAAATCAATAAAATAAACGAAAAGATATAAATAAGAATTCGTTAGAGATAAAAATATAAGAACTCATTGTCTATATTTAAAAAATTGAAAAATGAAACTCTTCAATTTGTTTTCAATCTACTAAAAAATACATATTTGAAAGTTATGAAATTCGTATATTCTTTTGAAATCAATAAAATAAACGAAAAGATATAAATAAGGATTCGTTGTTGATGAAAATATAAAAACTCATTGTCTTTATTTAAAAAAAGAAAAATGAAACTCTTCAATTTGTTTTCAATCTTCTAAAAAATACATATTTGAAAGAATTGAAATTCGTATATTCTTTTGAAATCAATAAAATAAACGAAAAGATATAAATAAGAATTCGTTATTGATGGAAATATAAGAACTCATTGTCTTTATTTAAAAATTGAAAAATGAAACTCTTCAATTTGTTTTCAATCTACTAAAAAATACATATGGGAAAGTATTGAAATTCGTATATTCTTTTAAAATCAATAAAATAAACGACAAGATATAAATAAGAATTCGTTGTTGATGGAAATATAAGAACTCATTGTCTTCATATAAAAAAAGAAAAAGAAAACTCTTCAATTTGTTTTCAATCTTTAAAAAAATACATATTTGAAAGTATTGAAATTCGTACATTCTTTTGAAATCAATAAAATAAACGAAAAGATATATATAAGAATTCGTTAGTGATGGAAATATAAGAACTCATTGTCTTTATTTAAAAATTGAAAAATGAAACTCTTCAATTTGTTTTCAATCTACTAAAAAATACATATGGGAAAGTATTGAAATTCGTATATTCTTTTGAAATCAATAAAATAAACGAAAAGATATAAATAAGGATTCGTTGGTGATGGAAATATAAGAACTCATTGTCTTTATTTAAAAATTGAAAAATGAAACTCTTTAATTTGTTTTCAATCTACTAAAAAATACATATGGGAAAGTATTGAAATTCGTATATTCTTTTGAAATAAATAAAATAAACGAAAAGATATAAATAAGAATTCGTTGGTGATGGAAATATAAGAACTAATTGTCTTTATTTAAAAATTGAAAAATGAAACTCTTCAATTTGTTTTCAATCTACTAAAAAATACATATGGGAAAGTATTGAAATTCGTATATTCTTTTCAAATCAATAAAATAAACGAAAAGATATAAATAAGAATTCGTTAGAGATGAAAATATAAGAACTCATTGTCTATATTTAAAAAATTGAAAAATGAAACTCTTCAATTTGTTTTCAGTCTACTAAAAATATATATGGGAAAGTATTGAAATTCGTATATTCTTTTAAAATCAATAAAATAAACGAAAAGATATAAATAAGGATTCGTTGTTGATGGAAATATAAAAAACTCATTGTCTTCATATAAAAAAAGAAAAATTAAACTCTTCAATTTGTTTTTAATCTACTAAAAAATACATATTTGAAAGTATTGAAATTCGAACATTCTTTTGAAATCAATAAAATAAACGAAAAGATATATATAAGAATTCGTTAGTGATGGAAATATAAGAACTCATTGTCTTTATTTAAAAATTAAAAATTAAATTCTTCAATTTGTTTTCAATCTACTAAAAAATACATATGGGAAAGTATTGAAATTCGTATATTCTTTTGAAATCAATAAAATAAACGAAAAGATATAAATAAGGATTCGTTGTTGATGGAAATATAAAAACTCATTGTCTTCATATAAAAAAAGAAAAATAAAACTCTTCAATTTTCTTTTCAATCTTTAAAAAAATACATATTTGAAAGAATTGAAATTCGTATATTCTTTTGAAATCAATAAAATAAATGAAAAGATATAAATAAAGATTCGTTAGTGATGGAAATATAAAGACTCATTGTCTGTTAATAAAATGATTTAATATGATACTCTGCAATTTATTTTCAATCTACTAAAATATACATATAGGAAAGTATTGAAATTCGTAAATTCTTTTGAAATCAATAAAATAAACGAAAAGATATAAATAAGAATTCGTTGGTGATGGAAATATAAGAACTCATTGTCTTCATATAAAAAAAGAAAAATGAAACTCTTCAATTTGTTTTCAATCTACTAAAAAATACACATTTGAAAGAATTGAAATTCGTATATTCTTTTGAAATCAATAAAATAAATGAAAAGATATATATAAGAATTCGATAGTGATATATTAAAAATATGATATATTAAAAAAAAAAATGAAACTCTTCAATTTGTTTTCAATCTACTAAAAAATACATATGGGAAAGTATTGAAATTCGTATATTCTTTTGAAATCAATAAAATAAACGAAAAGATATAAATAAGGATTCGTTAGTGATGGAAATATAAGAACTCATTGTCTTTATTTAAAAACTGAAAAAAAAACTCTTCAATTTGTTTTCAATCTACTAAAAATACATATTGTAAAGTATTGAAATTTGTACATTCTTTTGAAATCAATAAAATAAACGAAAAGATATAAATAAAGATTCGTTAGTGATGGAAATATAAAGACTCATTGTCTATTAATAAAATGATTTAATATGATACTCTGCAATTTATTTTCAATCTACTAAAATATACATATAGGAAAGTATTGAAATTCGTATATTCTTTTGAAATCAATAAAATAAACGAAAAGATATAAATAAGAATTCGTTGGTGATGGAAATATAAGATCTCATTGTCTTTATTTAAAAAAAGAAAAATGAAACTCTTCAATTTGTTTTCAATCTACTAAAAAATACATATGGGAAAGTATTGAAATTCGTATATTCTTTTGAAATCAATAAAATAAACGAAAAGATATAAATAAGGATTCGTTGTTGATGAAAATATAAGAACTCATTGTCTTTATTTAAAAAAAGAAAAATGAAACTCTTCAATTTGTTTTCAATCTTCTAAAAAATACATATTTGAAAGAATTGAAATTCGTATATTCTTTTGAAATCAATAAAATAAACGAAAAGATATAAATAAGGATTCGTTGTTGATGGAAATATAAGAACTCATTGTCTTCATATAAAAAAAGAAAAATAAAACTCTTCAATTTGTTTTCAATCTTTAAAAAAATACATATTTGAAAGTATTGAAATTCGTATATTCTTTTGAAATCAATAAAATAAACGAAAAGATATAAATAAGGATTCGTTGTTGATGAAAATATAAGAACTCATTGTCTTTATTTAAAAAAAGAAAAATGAAACTCTTCAATTTGTTTTCAATCTTCTAAAAAATACATATTTGAAAGAATTGAAATTCGTATATTCTTTTGAAATCAATAAAATAAACGAAAAGATATAAATAAGGATTCGTTGTTGATGGAAATATAAGAACTCATTGTCTTCATATAAAAAAAGAAAAATAAAACTCTTCAATTTGTTTTCAATCTTTAAAAAAATACATATTTGAAAGTATTGAAATTCGTATATTCTTTTGAAATCAATAAAATAAACGAAAAGATATATATAAGAATTCGTTAGTGATGGAAATATAAGAACTCATTGTCTTTATTTAAAAATTGAAAAATGAAACTCTTCAATTTGTTTTCAATCTACTAAAAAATACATATGGGAAAGTATTGAAATTCGTATATTCTTTTGAAATCAATAAAATAAACGAAAAGATATAAATAAGAATTCGTTGTTGATGGAAATATAAGAACTTATTGTCTTCATATAAAAAAAGAAAAAGAAGAATCTTCAATTTGTTTTCAATCTTTAAAAAAATACATATTTGAAAGTATTGAAATTCGTACATTCTTTTGAAATCAATAAAATAAACGAAAAGATATATATAAGAATTCGTTAGTGATGGAAATATAAGAACTCATTGTCTTTATTTAAAAATTGAAAAATTAAACTCTTCAATTTGTTTTCAATCTACTAAAAAATACATATGGGAATGTATTGAAATTCGTATATTCTTTTGAAATAAATAAAATAAACGAAAAGATATAAATAAGGATTCGTTGTTGATGGAAATATAAGAAATAATTGTCTTTATTTAAAAATTGAAAAATGAAACTCTTCAATTTGTTTTCAATCTACTAAAAAATACATATGGGAAAGTATTGAAATTCGTATATTCTTTTGAAATCAATAAAATAAACGAAAAGATATAAATAAGGATTCGTTGGTGATGGAAATATAAGAACTCATTGTCTTTATTTAAAAATTGAAAAATGAAACTCTTCAATTTGTTTTCAATCTACTAAAAAATACATATGGGAAAGTATTGAAATTCGTATATTCTTTTGAAATCAATAAAATAAACGAAAAGATATAAATAAGAATTCGTTAGTGCTGGAAATATAAAGACACATTGTCTGTAAATAAAATGATTTAATATGATACTCTGCAATTTATTTTCAATCTACTAATATATACATATAGGAAAATATTGAAATTCGTATATTCTTTTGAAATCAATAAAATAAACGAAAAGATATAAATGAGAATTCGTTGGTGATGGAAATATAAGAACTCATTGTCTTTATTTAAAAAAAGAAAAATGAAACTCTTCAATTTGTTTTCAATCTACTAAAAAATACACATTTGAAAGTATTGAAATTCGTACATTCTTTTGAAATCAATAAAATAAACGAAAAGATATATATAAGAATTCGTTAGTGATGGAAATATAAGAACTCATTGTCTTCATATAAAAAAAGAAAAATAAAACTCTTCAATTTGTTTTCAAACTTTAAAAAAATACATATTTGAAAGTATTGAAATTCGTACATTCTTTTGAAATCAATAAAATAAACGAAAAGATATATATAAGAATTCGTTAGTGATGGAAATATAAGAACTCATTGTCTTTATTTAAAAATTGAAAAATGAAACTCTTCAATTTGTTTTCAATCTACTAAAAAATACATATGGGAAAGTATTGAAATTCGTATATTCTTTTGAAATCAATAAAATAAACGAAAAGATATAAATAAGAATTCATTGTTGATGGAAATATAAAAACTCATTGTCTTTATTTAAAAAAAGAAAAATGAAACTCTTCAATTTGTTTTCAATCTTCTAAAAAATACACATTTGAAAGAATTGAAATTCGTATATTCTTTTGAAATCAATAAAATAAATGAAAAGATATATATAAGAATTCGATAGTGATATATTAAAAATATGATATATTAAAAAAAAAATGAAACTCTTCAATTTGTTTTCAATCTACTAAAAAATACATATGTGAAAGTATTGAAATTCGTATATTCTTTTGAAATCAATAAAATAAACGAAAAGATATAAATAAGGATTCGTTGTTGATGGAAATATAAAAACTCATTGTCTTCATATAAAAAAAGAAAAATAAAACTCTTCAATTTGTTTTCAATCTTTAAAAAAATACATATTTGAAAGAATTGAAATTCGTATATTCTTTTGAAATCAATAAAATAAATGAAAAGATATAAATAAAGATTCGTTAGTGATGGAAATATAAAGACTCATTGTCTGTTAATAAAATGATTTAATATGATACTCTGCAATTTATTTTCAATCTACTAAAATATACATATAGGAAAGTATTGAAATTCGTAAATTCTTTTGAAATCAATAAAATAAACGAAAAGATATAAATAAGAATTCGTTGGTGATGGAAATATAAGAACTCATTGTCTTCATATAAAAAAAGAAAAATGAAACTCTTCAATTTGTTTTCAATCTACTAAAAAATACACATTTGAAAGAATTGAAATTCGTATATTCTTTTGAAATCAATAAAATAAACGAAAAGATATAAATAAGAATTCGTTGTTGATGGAAATATAAGAACTCATTGTCTTCATATAAAAAAAGAAAAAGAAGAATCTTCAATTTGTTTTCAATCTTTAAAAAAATACATATTTGAAAGTATTGAAATTCGTACATTCTTTTGAAATCAATAAAATAAACGAAAAGATATATATAAGAATTCGTTGGTTATGGAAATATAAGAACTCATTGTCTTTATTTAAAAATTGAAAAATTAAACTCTTCAATTTGTTTTCAATCTACTAAAAAATACATATGGGAAAGTATTGAAATTCGTATATTCTTTTGAAATAAATAAAATAAACGAAAAGATATAAATAAGAATTCGTTAGTGATGGAAATATAAGAAATAATTGTCTTTATTTAAAAATTGAAAAATGAAACTCTTCAATTTGTTTTCAATCTACTAAAAAATACATATGGGAAAGTATTGAAATTCGTATATTCTTTTGAAATCAATAAAATAAACGAAAAGATATAAATAAGGATTCGTTGGTGATGGAAATATAAGAACTCATTGTCTTTATTTAAAAATTGAAAAATGAAACTCTTCAATTTGTTTTCAATCTACTAAAAAATACATATGGGAAAGTATTGAAATTCGTATATTCTTTTGAAATCAATAAAATAAACGAAAAGATATAAATAAGAATTCGTTGTTGATGGAAATATAAGAACTCATTGTCTTCATATAAAAAAAGAAAAAGAAGAATCTTCAATTTGTTTTCAATCTTTAAAAAAATACATATTTGAAAGTATTGAAATTCGTACATTCTTTTGAAATCAATAAAATAAACGAAAAGATATATATAAGAATTCGTTAGTGATGGAAATATAAGAACTCATTGTCTTTATTTAAAAATTGAAAAATTAAACTCTTCAATTTGTTTTCAATCTACTAAAAAATACATATGGGAAAGTATTGAAATTCGTATATTCTTTTGAAATAAATAAAATAAACGAAAAGATATAAATAAGAATTCGTTAGTGATGGAAATATAAGAAATAATTGTCTTTATTTAAAAATTGAAAAATGAAACTCTTCAATTTGTTTTCAATCTACTAAAAAATACATATGGGAAAGTATTGAAATTCGTATATTCTTTTGAAATCAATAAAATAAACGAAAAGATATAAATAAGGATTCGTTGGTGATGGAAATATAAGAACTCATTGTCTTTATTTAAAAATTGAAAAATGAAACTCTTCAATTTGTTTTCAATCTACTAAAAAATACATATGGGAAAGTATTGAAATTCGTATATTCTTTTGAAATCAATAAAATAAACGAAAAGATATAAATAAGGATTCGTTAGTGCTGGAAATATAAAGACACATTGTCTGTAAATAAAATGATTTAATATGATACTCTGCAATTTATTTTCAATCTACTAATATATACATATAGGAAAATATTGAAATTCGTATATTCTTTTGAAATCAATAAAATAAACGAAAAGATATAAATGAGAATTCGTTGGTGATGGAAATATAAGAACTCATTGTCTTTATTTAAAAAAAGAAAAATGAAACTCTTCAATTTGTTTTCAATCTACTAAAAAATACACATTTGAAAGTATTGAAATTCGTATATTCTTTTGAAATCAATAAAAAAATGAAAAGATATAAATAAGGATTCGATAGTGATCGAAATATAAGAACTCATTGTCTATATTTAAAAAAAGAAAAATGAAACTCTTCAATTTGTTTTCAATCTACTAAAAAATACATATGGGAAAGTATTGAAATTCGTATATTCTTTTGAAATCAATAAAGTAAACGAAAAGATATAAATAAGGATTCGTTGTTGATGGAAATATAAGTACTCATTGTCTTCATATAAAAAAAGAAAAATAAAACTCTTCAATTTGTTTTCAAACTTTAAAAAAATACATATTTGAAAGTATTGAAATTCGTACATTCTTTTGAAATCAATAAAATAAACGAAAAGATATATATAAGAATTCGTTAGTGATGGAAATATAAGAACTCATTGTCTTTATTTAAAAATTGAAAAATGAAACTCTTCAATTTGTTTTCAATCTACTAAAAAATACATATGGGAAAGTATTGAAATTCGTATATTCTTTTGAAATCAATAAAATAAACGAAAAGATATAAATAAGAATTCGTTGTTGATGGAAATATAAGAACTCATTGTCTTCATATAAAAAAAGAAAAATGAAACTCTTCAATTTGTTTTCAATCTTCTAAAAAATACACATTTGAAAGAATTGAAATTCGTATATTCTTTTGAAATCAATAAAATAAATGAAAAGATATATATAAGAATTCGATAGTGATATATTAAAAATATGATATATTAAAAAAAAAATGAAACTCTTCAATTTGTTTTCAATCTACTAAAAAATACATATGGGAAAGTATTGAAATTCGTATATTCTTTTGAAATCAATAAAATAAACGAAAAGATATAAATAAGGATTCGTTGTTGATGGAAATATAAAAACTCATTGTCTTCATATAAAAAAAGAAAAATAAAACTCTTCAATTTTCTTTTCAATCTTTAAAAAAATACATATTTGAAAGAATTGAAATTCGTATATTCTTTTGAAATCAATAAAATAAATGAAAAGATATAAATAAAGATTCGTTAGTGATGGAAATATAAAGACTCATTGTCTGTTAATAAAATGATTTAATATGATACTCTGCAATTTATTTTCAATCTACTAAAATATACATATAGGAAAGTATTGAAATTCGTAAATTCTTTTGAAATCAATAAAATAAACGAAAAGATATAAATAAGAATTCGTTGGTGATGGAAATATAAGAACTCATTGTCTTCATATAAAAAAAGAAAAATGAAACTCTTCAATTTGTTTTCAATCTACTAAAAAATACACATTTGAAAGAATTGAAATTCGTATATTCTTTTGAAATCAATAAAATAAATGAAAAGATATATATAAGAATTCGATAGTGATATATTAAAAATATGATATATTAAAAAAAAAAATGAAACTCTTCAATTTGTTTTCAATCTACTAAAAAATACATATGGGAAAGTATTGAAATTCGTATATTCTTTTGAAATCAATAAAATAAACGAAAAGATATAAATAAGGATTCGTTAGTGATGGAAATATAAGAACTCATTGTCTTTATTTAAAAACTGAAAAAAAAACTCTTCAATTTGTTTTCAATCTACTAAAAATACATATTGTAAAGTATTGAAATTTGTACATTCTTTTGAAATCAATAAAATAAACGAAAAGATATAAATAAAGATTCGTTAGTGATGGAAATATAAAGACTCATTGTCTGTTAATAAAATGATTTAATATGATACTCTGCAATTTATTTTCAATCTACTAAAATATACATATAGGAAAGTATTGAAATTCGTATATTCTTTTGAAATCAATAAAATAAACGAAAAGATATAAATAAGAATTCGTTGGTGATGGAAATATAAGATCTCATTGTCTTTATTTAAAAAAAGAAAAATGAAACTCTTCAATTTGTTTTCAATCTACTAAAAAATACATATGGGAAAGTATTGAAATTCGTATATTCTTTTGAAATCAATAAAATAAACGAAAAGATATAAATAAGGATTCGTTGTTGATGAAAATATAAGAACTCATTGTCTTTATTTAAAAAAAGAAAAATGAAACTCTTCAATTTGTTTTCAATCTTCTAAAAAATACATATTTGAAAGAATTGAAATTCGTATATTCTTTTGAAATCAATAAAATAAACGAAAAGATATAAATAAGGATTCGTTGTTGATGGAAATATAAGAACTCATTGTCTTCATATAAAAAAAGAAAAATAAAACTCTTCAATTTGTTTTCAATCTTTAAAAAAATACATATTTGAAAGTATTGAAATTCGTATATTCTTTTGAAATCAATAAAATAAACGAAAAGATATAAATAAGGATTCGTTGTTGATGAAAATATAAGAACTCATTGTCTTTATTTAAAAAAAGAAAAATGAAACTCTTCAATTTGTTTTCAATCTTCTAAAAAATACATATTTGAAAGAATTGAAATTCGTATATTCTTTTGAAATCAATAAAATAAACGAAAAGATATAAATAAGGATTCGTTGTTGATGGAAATATAAGAACTCATTGTCTTCATATAAAAAAAGAAAAATAAAACTCTTCAATTTGTTTTCAATCTTTAAAAAAATACATATTTGAAAGTATTGAAATTCGTATATTCTTTTGAAATCAATAAAATAAACGAAAAGATATATATAAGAATTCGTTAGTGATGGAAATATAAGAACTCATTGTCTTTATTTAAAAATTGAAAAATGAAACTCTTCAATTTGTTTTCAATCTACTAAAAAATACATATGGGAAAGTATTGAAATTCGTATATTCTTTTGAAATCAATAAAATAAACGAAAAGATATAAATAAGAATTCGTTGTTGATGGAAATATAAGAACTCATTGTCTTCATATAAAAAAAGAAAAAGAAGAATCTTCAATTTGTTTTCAATCTTTAAAAAAATACATATATGAAAGTATTGAAATTCGTACATTCTTTTGAAATCAATAAAATAAACGAAAAGATATATATAAGAATTCGTTAGTGATGGAAATATAAGAACTCATTGTCTTTATTTAAAAATTGAAAAATTAAACTCTTCAATTTGTTTTCAATCTACTAAAAAATACATATGGGAATGTATTGAAATTCGTATATTCTTTTGAAATAAATAAAATAAACGAAAAGATATAAATAAGGATTCGTTGTTGATGGAAATATAAGAAATAATTGTCTTTATTTAAAAATTGAAAAATGAAACTCTTCAATTTGTTTTCAATCTACTAAAAAATACATATGGGAAAGTATTGAAATTCGTATATTCTTTTGAAATCAATAAAATAAACGAAAAGATATAAATAAGGATTCGTTGGTGATGGAAATATAAGAACTCATTGTCTTTATTTAAAAATTGAAAAATGAAACTCTTCAATTTGTTTTCAATCTACTAAAAAATACATATGGGAAAGTATTGAAATTCGTATATTCTTTTGAAATCAATAAAATAAACGAAAAGATATAAATAAGAATTCGTTAGTGCTGGAAATATAAAGACACATTGTCTGTAAATAAAATGATTTAATATGATACTCTGCAATTTATTTTCAATCTACTAATATATACATATAGGAAAATATTGAAATTCGTATATTCTTTTGAAATCAATAAAATAAACGAAAAGATATAAATGAGAATTCGTTGGTGATGGAAATATAAGAACTCATTGTCTTTATTTAAAAAAAGAAAAATGAAACTCTTCAATTTGTTTTCAATCTACTAAAAAATACACATTTGAAAGTATTGAAATTCGTATATTCTTTTGAAATCAATAAAAAAATGAAAAGATATAAATAAGAATTCGATAGTGATCGAAATATAAGAACTCATTGTCTATATTTAAAAAAAGAAAAATGAAACTCTTCAATTTGTTTTCAATCTACTAAAAAATACATATAGGAAAGTATTGAAATTCGTATATTCTTTTGAAATCAATAAAGTAAACGAAAAGATATAAATAAGGATTCGTTGTTGATGGAAATATAAGAACTCATTGTCTTCATATAAAAAAAGAAAAATAAAACTCTTCAATTTGTTTTCAAACTTTAAAAAAATACATATTTGAAAGTATTGAAATTCGTACATTCTTTTGAAATCAATAAAATAAACGAAAAGATATATATAAGAATTCGTTAGTGATGGAAATATAAGAACTCATTGTCTTTATTTAAAAATTGAAAAATGAAACTCTTCAATTTGTTTTCAATCTACTAAAAAATACATATGGGAAAGTATTGAAATTCGTATATTCTTTTGAAATCAATAAAATAAACGAAAAGATATAAATAAGAATTCGTTGTTGATGGAAATATAAAAACTCATTGTCTTTATTTAAAAAAAGAAAAATGAAACTCTTCAATTTGTTTTCAATCTTCTAAAAAATACACATTTGAAAGAATTGAAATTCGTATATTCTTTTGAAATCAATAAAATAAATGAAAAGATATATATAAGAATTCGATAGTGATATATTAAAAATATGATATATTAAAAAAAAAATGAAACTCTTCAATTTGTTTTCAATCTACTAAAAAATACATATGGGAAAGTATTGAAATTCGTATATTCTTTTGAAATCAATAAAATAAACGAAAAGATATAAATTAGGATTCGTTGTTGATGGAAATATAAAAACTCATTGTCTTCATATAAAAAAAGAAAAATAAAACTCTTCAATTTGTTTTCAATCTTTAAAAAAATACATATTTGAAAGAATTGAAATTCGTATATTCTTTTGAAATCAATAAAATAAATGAAAAGATATAAATAAAGATTCGTTAGTGATGGAAATATAAAGACTCATTGTCTGTTAATAAAATGATTTAATATGATACTCTGCAATTTATTTTCAATCTACTAAAATATACATATAGGAAAGTATTGAAATTCGTAAATTCTTTTGAAATCAATAAAATAAACGAAAAGATATAAATAAGAATTCGTTGGTGATGGAAATATAAGAACTCATTGTCTTCATATAAAAAAAGAAAAATGAAACTCTTCAATTTGTTTTCAATCTACTAAAAAATACACATTTGAAAGAATTAAATTCGTATATTCTTTTGAAATCAATAAAATAAACGAAAAGATATAAATAAGAATTCGTTGTTGATGGAAATATAAGAACTCATTGTCTTCATATAAAAAAAGAAAAAGAAGAATCTTCAATTTGTTTTCAATCTTTAAAAAAATACATATTTGAAAGTATTGAAATTCGTACATTCTTTTGAAATCAATAAAATAAACGAAAAGATATATATAAGAATTCGTTAGTGATGGAAATATAAGAACTCATTGTCTTTATTTAAAAATTGAAAAATTAAACTCTTCAATTTGTTTTCAATCTACTAAAAAATACATATGGGAAAGTATTGAAATTCGTATATTCTTTTGAAATAAATAAAATAAACGAAAAGATATAAATAAGAATTCGTTAGTGATGGAAATATAAGAAATAATTGTCTTTATTTAAAAATTGAAAAATGAAACTCTTCAATTTGTTTTTAATCTACTAAAAAATACATATGGGAAAGTATTGAAATTCGTATATTCTTTTGAAATCAATAAAATAAACGAAAAGATATAAATAAGGATTCGTTGGTGATGGAAATATAAGAACTCATTGTCTTTATTTAAAAATTGAAAAATGAAACTCTTCAATTTGTTTTCAATCTACTAAAAAATACATATGGGAAAGTATTGAAATTCGTATATTCTTTTGAAATCAATAAAATAAACGAAAAGATATAAATAAGAATTCGTTGTTGATGGAAATATAAGAACTCATTGTCTTCATATAAAAAAAGAAAAAGAAGAATCTTCAATTTGTTTTCAATCTTTAAAAAAATACATATTTGAAAGTATTGAAATTCGTACATTCTTTTGAAATCAATAAAATAAACGAAAAGATATATATAAGAATTCGTTAGTGATGGAAATATAAGAACTCATTGTCTTTATTTAAAAATTGAAAAATTAAACTCTTCAATTTGTTTTCAATCTACTAAAAAATACATATGGGAAAGTATTGAAATTCGTATATTCTTTTGAAATAAATAAAATAAACGAAAAGATATAAATAAGAATTCGTTAGTGATGGAAATATAAGAAATAATTGTCTTTATTTAAAAATTGAAAAATGAAACTCTTCAATTTGTTTTCAATCTACTAAAAAATACATATGGGAAAGTATTGAAATTCGTATATTCTTTTGAAATCAATAAAATAAACGAAAAGATATAAATAAGGATTCGTTGGTGATGGAAATATAAGAACTCATTGTCTTTATTTAAAAATTGAAAAATGAAACTCTTCAATTTGTTTTCAATCTACTAAAAAATACATATGGGAAAGTATTGAAATTCGTATATTCTTTTGAAATCAATAAAATAAACGAAAAGATATAAATAAGGATTCGTTAGTGCTGGAAATATAAAGACACATTGTCTGTAAATAAAATGATTTAATATGATACTCTGCAATTTATTTTCAATCTACTAATATATACATATAGGAAAATATTGAAATTCGTATATTCTTTTGAAATCAATAAAATAAACGAAAAGATATAAATGAGAATTCGTTGGTGATGGAAATATAAGAACTCATTGTCTTTATTTAAAAAAAGAAAAATGAAACTCTTCAATTTGTTTTCAATCTACTAAAAAATACACATTTGAAAGTATTGAAATTCGTATATTCTTTTGAAATCAATAAAAAAATGAAAAGATATAAATAAGGATTCGATAGTGATCGAAATATAAGAACTCATTGTCTATATTTAAAAAAAGAAAAATGAAACTCTTCAATTTGTTTTCAATCTACTAAAAAATACATATGGGAAAGTATTGAAATTCGTATATTCTTTTGAAATCAATAAAGTAAACGAAAAGATATAAATAAGGATTCGTTGTTGATGGAAATATAAGTACTCATTGTCTTCATATAAAAAAAGAAAAATAAAACTCTTCAATTTGTTTTCAAACTTTAAAAAAATACATATTTGAAAGTATTGAAATTCGTACATTCTTTTGAAATCAATAAAATAAACGAAAAGATATATATAAGAATTCGTTAGTGATGGAAATATAAGAACTCATTGTCTTTATTTAAAAATTGAAAAATGAAACTCTTCAATTTGTTTTCAATCTACTAAAAAATACATATGGGAAAGTATTGAAATTCGTATATTCTTTTGAAATCAATAAAATAAACGAAAAGATATAAATAAGAATTCGTTGTTGATGGAAATATAAGAACTCATTGTCTTTATTTAAAAAAAGAAAAATGAAACTCTTCAATTTGTTTTCAATCTTTAAAAAATACACATTTGAAAGAATTGAAATTCGTATATTCTTTTGAAATCAATAAAATAAATGAAAAGATATATATAAGAATTCGATAGTGATATATTAAAAATATGATATATTAAAAAAAAAATGAAACTCTTCAATTTGTTTTCAATCTACTAAAAAATACATATGGGAAAGTATTGAAATTCGTATATTCTTTTGAAATCAATAAAATAAACGAAAAGATATAAATAAGGATTCGTTGTTGATGGAAATATAAAAACTCATTGTCTTCATATAAAAAAAGAAAAATAAAACTCTTCAATTTTCTTTTCAATCTTTAAAAAAATACATATTTGAAAGAATTGAAATTCGTATATTCTTTTGAAATCAATAAAATAAATGAAAAGATATAAATAAAGATTCGTTAGTGATGGAAATATAAAGACTCATTGTCTGTTAATAAAATGATTTAATATGATACTCTGCAATTTATTTTCAATCTACTAAAATATACATATAGGAAAGTATTGAAATTCGTAAATTCTTTTGAAATCAATAAAATAAACGAAAAGATATAAATAAGAATTCGTTGGTGATGGAAATATAAGAACTCATTGTCTTCATATAAAAAAAGAAAAATGAAACTCTTCAATTTGTTTTCAATCTACTAAAAAATACACATTTGAAAGAATTGAAATTCGTATATTCTTTTGAAATCAATAAAATAAATGAAAAGATATATATAAGAATTCGATAGTGATATATTAAAAATATGATATGTTAAAAAAAAAAATGAAACTCTTCAATTTGTTTTCAATCTACTAAAAAATACATATGGGAAAGTATTGAAATTCGTATATTCTTTTGAAATCAATAAAATAAACGAAAAGATATAAATAAGGATTCGTTAGTGATGGAAATATAAGAACTCATTGTTTTTATTTAAAAACTGAAAAAAAAACTCTTCAATTTGTTTTCAATCTACTAAAAATACATATTGTAAAGTATTGAAATTTGTACATTCTTTTGAAATCAATAAAATAAACGAAAAGATATAAATAAAGATTCGTTAGTGATGGAAATATAAAGACTCATTGTCTGTTAATAAAATGATTTAATATGATACTCTGCAATTTATTTTCAATCTACTAAAATATACATATAGGAAAGTATTGAAATTCGTATATTCTTTTGAAATCAATAAAATAAACGAAAAGATATAAATAAGAATTCGTTGGTGATGGAAATATAAGATCTCATTATCTTTATTTAAAAAAAGAAAAATGAAACTCTTCAATTTGTTTTCAATCTACTAAAAAATACATATGGGAAAGTATTGAAATTCGTATATTCTTTTGAAATCAATAAAATAAACGAAAAGATATAAATAAGGATTCGTTGTTGATGGAAATATAAGAACTCATTGTCTTCATATAAAAAAAGAAAAATAAAACTCTTCAATTTGTTTTCAATCTTTAAAAAAATACATATTTGAAAGTATTGAAATTCGTACATTCTTTTGAAATCAATAAAATAAATGAAAAGATATATATAAGAATTCGATAGTGATCGAAATATAAGAACTCATTGTCTATATTAAAAAAAAAAATGAAACTCTTCAATTTGTTTTCAATCTACTAAAAAATACATATGGGAAAGTATTGAAATTCGTATATTCTTTTGAAATCAATAAAATAAACGAAAAGATATAAATAAGAATTCATTATTGATGGAAATATAAGAACTCATTGTCTTTATTTAAAAAAAGAAAAATGAAACTCTTCAATTTGTTTTCAATCTTCAAAAAAATACACATTTGAAAGAATTGAAATTCGTATATTCTTTTGAAATCAATAAAATAAATGAAAAGATATATATAAGAATTCGATAGTGATATATTAAAAATATGATATATTAAAAAAAAAATGAAACTCTTCAATTTGTTTTCAATCTACTAAAAAATACATATGGGAAAGTATTGAAATTCGTATATTCTTTTGAAATCAATAAAGTAAACGAAAAGATATAAATAAGGATTCGTTGTTGATGGAAATATAAGAACTCATTGTCTTCATATAAAAAAAGAAAAATAAAACTCTTCAATTTGTTTTCAAACTTTAAAAAAATACATATTTGAAAGTATTGAAATTCGTACATTCTTTTGAAATCAATAAAATAAACGAAAAGATATATATAAGAATTCGTTAGTGATGGAAATATAAGAACTCATTGTCTTTATTTAAAAATTGAAAAATGAAACTCTTCAATTTGTTTTCAATCTACTAAAAAAAACATATGGGAAAGTATTGAAATTCGTATATTCTTTTGAAATCAATAAAATAAACGAAAAGATATAAATAAGAATTCGTTAGAGATGGAAATATAAGGACTTATTGTCTGAATTTAAAAAATTTAAAAATGAAACTCTTCAATTTGTTTTCAATCTACTAAAATATACATATGGGAAAGTATTGAAATTCGTATATTCTTTTGAAATCAATAAAATAAACGAAAAGATATATATAAGAATTCGTTGGTGATGGAAATATAAGAACTCATTGTCTTTATTTAAAAATTGAAAAATGAAACTCTTCAATTTATTTTCAATCTACTAAAAAATACATATGGGAAAGTATTGAAATTCGTATATTCTTTTGAAATCAATAAAATAAACGAAAAGATATAAATAAGAATTCGTTAGAGATGGAAATATAAGGACTTATTGTCTAAATTTAAAAAATTTAAAAATGAAACTCTTCAATTTGTTTTCAATCTACTAAAATTTACATATGGGAAAGTATTGAAATTCGTATATTCTTTTGAAATCAATAAAATAAACGAAAAGATATAAATAAGGATTCGTTGTTGATGGAAATATAAGAACTCATTGTCTTTATTTAAAAAAAGAAAAATGAAACTCTTTAATTTGTTTTCAATCTTTAAAAAAATACATATTTGAAAGTATTAAAATTCGTACATTCTTTTGAAATCAATAAAATAAACGAAAAGATATATATAAGAATTTGTTAGTGATGGAAATATAAGAACTCATTGTCTATATTTTTTAAAATTGAAAAATGAAACTCTTCAATTTATTTTCAATCTACTAAAAAATACATATGGGAAAGTATTGAAATTCGTATATTCTTTTGAAATCAATAAAATAAATGAAAAGATATAAATAAAGATTCGTTAGTGATGGAAATATAAAGACTCATTGTCTGTTAATAAAATGATTTAATATGATACTCTGCAATTTATTTTCAATCTACTAAAATATACATATAGGAAAGTATTGAAATTCGTATATTCTTTTGAAATCAATAAAATAAACGAAAAGATATAAATAAGAATTCGTTGGTGATGGAAATATAAGATCTCATTGTCTTTATTTAAAAACTGAAAAAAAAACTCTTCAATTTGTTTTCAATCTACTAAAAATACATATTGTAAAGTATTGAAATTTGTACATTCTTTTGAAATCAATAAAATAAACGAAAAGATATAAATAAGGATTCGTTGTTGATGGAAATATAAGAACTCATTGTCTTTATTTAAAAAAAGAAAAATGAAACTCTTCAATTTGTTTTCAATCTTCTAAAAAATACATATTTGAAAGTATTGAAATTCGTATATTCTTTTGAAATCAATAAAATAAACGAAAAGATATAAATAAGGATTCGTTGTTGATGGAAATATAAGAACTCATTGTCTTCATATAAAAAAAGAAAAATAAAACTCTTCAATTTGTTTTCAATCTTTAAAAAAATACATATTTGAAAGTATTGAAATTCGTACATTCTTTTGAAATCAATAAAATAAACGAAAAGATATATATAAGAATTTGTTAGTGATGGAAATATAAGAACTCATTGTCTTTATTTAAAAATTGAAAAATGAAACTCTTCAATTTGTTTTCAATCTACTAAAAAATACATATGGGAAAGTATTGAAATTCGTATATTCTTTTGAAATCAATAAAATAAACGAAAAGATATAAATAAGAATTCGTTAGAGATGGAAATATAAGGACTTATTTTCTGAATTTAAAAAATTTAAAAATGAAACTCTTCAATTTGTTTTCAATCTACTAAAATATACATATGGGAAAGTATTGAAATTCGTATATTCTTTTGAAATCAATAAAATAAACGAAAAGATATAAATAAGGATTCGTTGTTGATGGAAATATAAGAACTCATTGTCTTTATTTAAAAATTGAAAAATGAAACTCTTCAATTTGTTTTCAATCTACTAAAAAATACATATGGGAAAGTATTGAAATTCGTATATTCTTTTGAAATCAATAAAATAAACGAAAAGATATAAATAAGGATTCGTTGTTGATGGAAATATAAGAACTCATTGTCTTTATTTAAAAAAAGAAAAATGAAACTCTTTAATTTGTTTTCAATCTTTAAAAAAATACATATTTGAAAGTATTAAAATTCGTATATTCTTTTGAAATCAATAAAAAAACGAAAAGATATATATAAGAATTTGTTAGTGATGGAAATATAAGAACTCATTGTCTATATTTAAAAATTGAAAAATGAAACTCTTCAATTTATTTTCAATCTACTAAAAAATACATATGGGAAAGTATTGAAATTCGTATATTCTTTTGAAATCAATAAAATAAACGAAAAGATATTAATAAGAATTCGTTAGAGATGGAAATATAAGGACTTATTGTCTGAATTTAAAAAATTTAAAAATGAAACTTTTCAATTTGTTTTCAATCTACTAAAATATACATATGGGAAAGTATTGAAATTCGTATATTCTTTTGAAATCAATAAAATAAACGAAAAGATATAAATAAGGATTCGTTGTTGATGGAAATATAAGAACTCATTGTCTTTATTTAAAAATTGAAAAATGAAACTCTTCAATTTGTTTTCAATCTTCTAAAAAATACATATGGGAAAGTATTGAAATTCGTATATTCTTTTAAAATCAATAAAATAAACGAAAAGATATAAATAAGAATTCGTTGTTGATGGAAATATAAGAACTCATTGTCTTTATTTAAAAAAAGAAAAATGAAACTCTTCAATTTGTTTTCAATCTTCTAAAAAATACACATTTGAAAGAATTGAAATTCGTATATTCTTTTGAAATCAATAAAATAAATGAAAAGATATATATAAGAATTCGATAGTGATATATTAAAAATATGATATATTAAAAAAAAAAATGAAACTCTTCAATTTGTTTTCAATCTACTAAAAAATACATATGGGAAAGTATTGAAATTCGTATATTCTTTTGAAATCAATAAAATAAACGAAAAGATATAAATAAGGATTCGTTGTTGATGGAAATATAAGAACTCATTGTCTTCATATAAAAAAAGAAAAATAAAACTCTTCAATTTGTTTTCAATCTTTAAAAAACTACATATTTGAAAGAATTGAAATTCGTATATTCTTTTGAAATCAATAAAATAAATGAAAAGATATATATAAGAATTCGATAGTGATATATTAAAAATATGATATATTAAAAAAAAAAATGAAACTCTTCAATTTGTTTTCAATCTACTAAAAAATACATATGGGAAAGTATTGAAATTCGTATATTCTTTTGAAATCAATAAAATAAACGAAAAGATATAAATAAAGATTCGTTAGTGATGGAAATATAAAGACTCATTGTCTGTTAATAAAATGATTTAATATGATCTGCAATTTATTGTCAATCTACTAAAATATACATATAGGAAAGTATTGAAATTCGTATATTCTTTTGAAATCAATAAAATAAACGAAAAGATATAAATAAGAATTCGTTGGTGATGGAAATATAAGATCTCATTGTCTTTATTTAAAAAAAGAAAAATGAAACTCTTCAATTTGTTTTCAATCTACTAAAAAATACACATTGTAAAGTATTGAAATTCGTATATTCTTTTGAAATCAATAAAATAAACGAAAAGATATAAATAAGGATTCGTTGGTGATGGAAATATAAAGACTCATTGTCTTTATTTAAAAAAAGAAAAATGAAACTCTTCAATTTGTTTTCAATCTTCTAAAAAATACATATTTGAAAGTATTGAAATTCGTATATTCTTTTGAAATCAATAAAATAAACGAAAAGATATAAATAAGGATTCGTTGGTGATGGAAATATAAGAACTCATTGTCTTCATATAAAAAAAGAAAAATAAAACTCTTCAATTTGTTTTCAATCTTTAAAAAAATACATATTTGAAAGTATTGAAATTCGTATATTCTTTTGAAATCAATAAAATAAACGAAAAGATATAAATAAGGATTCGTTAGTGATGGAAATATAAGAACTCATTGTCTTTATTTAAAAACTGAAAAAAAAACTCTTCAATTTGTTTTCAATCTACTAAAAATACATATTGTAAAGTATTGAAATTTGTACATTCTTTTGAAATCAATAAAATAAACGAAAAGATATAAATAAGGATTCGTTGTTGATGGAAATATAAGAACTCATTGTCTTTATTTAAAAAAAGAAAAATGAAACTCTTCAATTTGTTTTCAATCTACTAAAAAATACATATTTGAAAGTATTGAAATTCGTATATTCTTTTGAAATCAATAAAATAAACGAAAAGATATAAATAAGGATTCGTTGTTGATGGAAATATAAGAACTCATTGTCTTCATATAAAAAAAGAAAAATAAAACTCTTCAATTTGTTTTCAATCTTTAAAAAAATACATATTTGAAAGTATTGAAATTCGTACATTCTTTTGAAATCAATAAAATAAACGAAAAGATATATATAAGAATTTGTTAGTGATGGAAATATAAGAACTCATTGTCTTTATTTAAAAATTGAAAAATGAAACTCTTCAATTTGTTTTCAATCCACTAAAAAATACATATGGGAAAGTATTGAAATTCGTATATTCTTTTGAAATCAATAAAATAAACGAAAAGATATAAATAAGAATTCGTTAGAGATGGAAATATAAGGACTTATTGTCTTAATTTAAAAAATTTAAAAATGAAACTCTTCAATTTGTTTTCAATCTACTAAAATATACATATGGGAAAGTATTGAAATTCGTATATTCTTTTGAAATCAATAAAATAAACGAAAAGATATAAATAAGGATTCGTTGTTGATGGAAATATAAGAACTCATTGTCTTTATTTAAAAATTGAAAAATGAAACTCTTCAATTTGTTTTCAATCTACTAAAAAATACATATGGGAAAGTATTGAAATTCGTATATTCTTTTGAAATCAATAAAATAAACGAAAAGATATAAATAAGGATTCGTTGTTGATGGAAATATAAGAACTCATTGTCTTTATTTAAAAAAAGAAAAATGAAACTCTTTAATTTGTTTTCAATCTTTAAAAAAATACATATTTGAAAGTATTAAAATTCGTACATTCTTTTGAAATCAATAAAATAAACGAAAAGATATATATAAGAATTTGTTAGTGATGGAAATATAAGAACTCATTGTCTATATTTAAAAATTGAAAAATGAAACTCTTCAATTTATTTTCAATCTACTAAAAAATACATATGGGAAAGTATTGAAATTCGTATATTCTTTTGAAATCAATAAAATAAACGAAAAGATATAAATAAGAATTCGTTAGAGATGGAAATATAAGGACTTATTGTCTGAATTTAAAAAATTTAAAAATGAAACTCTTCAATTTGTTTTCAATCTACTAAAAAATACATATGGGAAAGTATTGAAATTCGTATATTCTTTTTAAATCAATAAAATAAACGAAAAGATATAAATAAGAATTCGTTGTTGATGGAAATATAAGAACTCATTGTCTTTATTTAAAAAAAGAAAAATGAAACTCTTCAATTTGTTTTCAATCTTCTAAAAAATACACATTTGAAAGAATTGAAATTCGTATATTCTTTTGAAATCAATAAAATAAATGAAAAGATATATATAAGAATTCGTTAGAGATGGAAATATAAGGACTTATTGTCTTAATTTAAAAAATTTAAAAATGAAACTCTTCAATTTGTTTTCAATCTACTAAAATATACATATGGGAAAGTATTGAAATTCGTATATTCTTTTGAAATCAATAAAATAAACGAAAAGATATAAATAAGAATTCGTTGTTGATGGAAATATAAGAACTCATTGTCTTTATTTAAAAATTGAAAAATGAAACTCTTCAATTTGTTTTCAATCTACTAAAAAATACATATGGGAAAGTATTGAAATTCGTATATTCTTTTGAAATCAATAAAATAAACGAAAAGATATAAATAAGAATTCGTTAGAGATGGAAATATAAGGACTTATTGTCTTAATTTAAAAAATTTAAAAATGAAACTCTTCAATTTGTTTTCAATCTACTAAAATATACATATGGGAAAGTATTGAAATTCGTATATTCTTTTGAAATCAATAAAATAAACGAAAAGATATAAATAAGGATTCGTTGTTGATGGAAATATAAGAACTCATTGTCTTTATTTAAAAATTGAAAAATGAAACTCTTCAATTTGTTTTCAATCTACTAAAAAATACTTATGGGAAAGTATTGAAATTCGTATATTCTTTTGAAATCAATAAAATAAACGAAAAGATATAAATAAGGATTCGTTAGTGATGGAAATATAAGAACTCATTGTCTTTATTTAAAAAAAGAAAAATGAAACTCTTTAATTTGTTTTCAATCTTTAAAAAAATACATATTTGAAAGTATTAAAATTCGTACATTCTTTTGAAATCAATAAAATAAACGAAAAGATATATATAAGAATTTGTTAGTGATGGAAATATAAAAACTCATTGTCTATATTTAAAAATTGAAAAATGAAACTCTTCAATTTATTTTCAATCTACTAAAAAATACATATGGGAAAGTATTGAAATTCGTATATTCTTTTGAAATCAATAAAATAAACGAAAAGATATAAATAAGGATTCGTTGTTGATGGAAATATAAGAACTCATTGTCTTTATTTAAAAATTGAAAAATGAAACTCTTCAATTTGTTTTCAATCTACTAAAAAATACATATGGGAAAGTATTGAAATTCGTATATTCTTTTAAAATCAATAAAATAAACGAAAAGATATAAATAAGAATTCGTTGTTGATGGAAATATAAGAACTCATTGTCTTTATTTAAAAAAAGAAAAATAATACTCTTCAATTTGTTTTCAATCTTCTAAAAAATACACATTTGAAAAAATTGAAATTCGTATATTCTTTTGAAATCTATAAAATAAATGAAAAGATATATATAAGAATTCGATAGTGATATATTAAAAATATGATATATTAAAAAAAAAATGAAACTCTTCAATTTGTTTTCAATCTACTAAAAAATACATATGGGAAAGTATTGAAATTCGTATATTCTTTTGAAATCAATAAAATAAACGAAAAGATATAAATAAGGATTCGTTGTTGATGGAAATATAAGAACTCATTGTCTTCATATAAAAAAAGAAAAATAAAACTCTTCAATTTGTTTTCAATCTTTAAAAAAATACATATTTGAAAGAATTGAAATTCGTATATTCTTTTGAAATCAATAAAATAAATGAAAAGATATATATAAGAATTCGATAGTGATATATTAAAAATATGATATATTAAAAAAAAAAATGAAACTCTTCAATTTGTTTTCAATCTACTAAAAAATACATATGGGAAAGTATTGAAATTCGTATATTCTTTTGAAATCAATAAAATAAACGAAAAGATATAAATAAAGATTCGTTAGTGATGGAAATATAAAGACTCATTGTCTGTTAATAAAATGATTTAATATGATACTCTGCAATTTATTTTCAATCTACTAAAATATACATATAGGAAAGTATTGAAATTCGTATATTCTTTTGAAATCAATAAAATAAACGAAAAGATATAAATAAGAATTCGTTAGAGATGGAAATATAAGGACTTATTGTCTGAATTTAAAAAATTTAAAAATGAAACTCTTCAATTTGTTTTCAATCTACTAAAATATACATATGGGAAAGTATTGAAATTCGTATATTCTTTTGAAATCAATAAAATAAACGAAAAGATATAAATAAGGATTCGTTGTTGATGGAAATATAAGAACTCATTGTCTTTATTTAAAAATTGAAAAATGAAACTCTTCAATTTGTTTTCAATCTACTAAAATATACATATGGGAAAGTATTGAAATTCGTATATTCTTTTGAAATCAATAAAATAAACGAAAAGATATAAATAAGGATTCGTTGTTGATGGAAATATAAGAACTCATTGTCTTTATTTAAAAATTGAAAAATGAAACTCTTCAATTTGTTTTCAATCTACTAAAAAATACATATGGGAAAGTATTGAAATTCGTATATTCTTTTGAAATCAATAAAATAAACGAAAAGATATAAATAAGGATTCGTTGTTGATGGAAATATAAGAACTCATTGTCTTTATTTAAAAAAAGAAAAATGAAACTCTTTAATTTGTTTTCAATCTTTAAAAAAATACATATTTGAAAGTATTAAAATTCGTACATTCTTTTGAAAACAATAAAATAAACGAAAAGATATATATAAGAATTTGTTAGTGATGGAAATATAAGAACTCATTGTCTATATTTAAAAATTGAAAAATGAAACTCTTCAATTTATTTTCAATCTACTAAAAAATACATATGGGAAAGTATTGAAATTCGTATATTCTTTTGAAATCAATAAAATAAACGAAAAGATATAAATAAGAATTCGTTAGAGATGGAAATATAAGGACTTATTGTCTGAATTTAAAAAATTTAAAAATGAAACTCTTCAATTTGTTTTCAATCTACTAAAATATACATATGGGAAAGTATTGAAATTCGTATATTCTTTTGAAATCAATAAAATAAACGAAAAGATATAAATAAGGATTCGTTGTTGATGGAAATATAAGAACTCATTGTCTTTATTTAAAAATTGAAAAATGAAACTCTTCAATTTGTTTTCAATCTACTAAAAAATACATATGGGAAAGTATTGAAATTCGTATATTCTTTTAAAATCAATAAAATAAACGAAAAGATATAAATAAGAATTCGTTGTTGATGGAAATATAAGAACTCATTGTCTTTATTTAAAAAAAGAAAAATGAAACTCTTCAATTTGTTTTCAATCTTCTAAAAAATACACATTTGAAAGAATTGAAATTCGTATATTCTTTTGAAATCAATAAAATAAATGAAAAGATATATATAAGAATTCGATAGTGATATATTAAAAATATGATATATTAAAAAAAAAATGAAACTCTTCAATTTGTTTTCAATCTACTAAAAATACATATGGGAAAGTATTGAAATTCGTATATTCTTTTGAAATCAATAAAATAAACGAAAAGATATAAATAAGGATTCGTTGTTGATGGAAATATAAGAACTCATTGTCTTCATATAAAAAAAGAAAAATAAAACTCTTCAATTTGTTTTCAATCTTTAAAAAAATACATATTTGAAAGAATTGAAATTCGTATATTCTTTTGAAATCAATAAAATAAATGAAAAGATATATATAAGAATTCGATAGTGATATATTAAAAATATGATATATTAAAAAAAAAAATGAAACTCTTCAATTTGTTTTCAATCTACTAAAAAATACATATGGGAAAGTATTGAAATTCGTATATTCTTTTGAAATCAATAAAATAAACGAAAAGATATAAATAAAGATTCATTAGTGATGGAAATATAAAGACTCATTGTCTGTTAATAAAATGATTTAATATGATACTCTGCAATTTATTTTCAATCTACTAAAATATACATATAGGAAAGTATTGAAATTCGTATATTCTTTTGAAATCAATAAAATAAACGAAAAGATATAAATAAGAATTCGTTGGTGATGGAAATATAAGATCTCATTGTCTTTATTTAAAAAAAGAAAAATGAAACTCTTCAATTTGTTTTCAATCTACTAAAAAATACACATTGTAAAGTATTGAAATTCGTATATTCTTTTGAAATCAATAAAATAAACGAAAAGATATAAATAAGGATTCGTTGGTGATGGAAATATAAAGACTCATTGTCTTTATTTAAAAAAAGAAAAATGAAACTCTTCAATTTGTTTTCAATCTTCTAAAAAATACATATTTGAAAGTATTGAAATTCGTATATTCTTTTGAAATCAATAAAATAAACGAAAAGATATAAATAAGGATTCGTTGGTGATGGAAATATAAGAACTCATTGTCTTCATATAAAAAAAGAAAAATAAAACTCTTCAATTTGTTTTCAATCTTTAAAAAAATACATATTTGAAAGTATTGAAATTCGTATATTCTTTTGAAATCAATAAAATAAACGAAAAGATATAAATAAGGATTCGTTAGTGATGGAAATATAAGAACTCATTGTCTTTATTTAAAAACTGAAAAAAAAACTCTTCAATTTGTTTTCAATCTACTAAAAATACATATAGGAAAGTATTGAAATTCGTATATTCTTTTGAAATCAATAAAATAAACGAAAAGATATAAATAAGGATTCGTTGTTGATGGAAATATAAGAACTCATTGTCTTTATTTAAAAAAAGAAAAATGAAACTCTTCAATTTGTTTTCAATCTTCTAAAAAATACATATTTGAAAGTATTGAAATTCGTATATTCTTTTGAAATCAATAAAATAAACGAAAAGATATAAATAAGGATTCGTTGTTGATGGAAATATAAGAACTCATTGTCTTCATATAAAAAAAGAAAAATGAAACTCTTCAATTTGTTTTCAATCTTTAAAAAAATACATATTTGAAAGTATTGAAATTCGTACATTCTTTTGAAATCAATAAAATAAACGAAAAGATATATATAAGAATTTGTTAGTGATGGAAATATAAGAACTCATTGTCTTTATTTAAAAATTGAAAAATGAAACTCTTCAATTTGTTTTCAATCTACTAAAAAATACATATGGGAAAGTATTGAAATTCGTATATTCTTTTGAAATCAATAAAATAAACGAAAAGATATAAATAAGAATTCGTTAGAGATGGAAATATAAGGACTTATTGTCTGAATTTAAAAAATTTAAAAATGAAACTCTTCAATTTGTTTTCAATCTACTAAAATTTACATATGGGAAAGTATTGAAATTCGTATATTCTTTTGAAATCAATAAAATAAACGAAAAGATATAAATAAGGATTCGTTGTTGATGGAAATATAAGAACTCATTGTCTTTATTTAAAAATTGAAAAATGAAACTCTTCAATTTGTTTTCAATCTACTAAAAAATACATATGGGAAAGTATTGAAATTCGTATATTCTTTTGAAATCAATAAAATAAACGAAAAGATATAAATAAGGATTCGTTGTTGATGGAAATATAAGAACTCATTGTCTTCATTTAAAAAAAGAAAAATGAAACTCTTTAATTTGTTTTCAATCTTTAAAAAAATACATATTTGAAAGTATTAAAATTCGTACATTCTTTTGAAATCAATAAAATAAACGAAAAGATATATATAAGAATTTGTTAGTGATGGAAATATAAGAACTCATTGTCTATATTTAAAAATTGAAAAATGAAACTCTTCAATTTATTTTCAATCTACTAAAAAATACATATGGGAAAGTATTGAAATTCGTATATTCTTTTGAAATAAATAAAATAAACGAAAAGATATAAATAAGAATTCGTTGTTGATGGAAATATAAGAACTCATTGTCTTCATATAAAAAAAGAAAAATAAAACTCTTCAATTTGTTTTCAATCTTTAAAAAAATACATATTTGAAAGAATTGAAATTCGTATATTCTTTTGAAATCAATAAAATAAATGAAAAGATATATATAAGAATTCGATAGTGATATATTAAAAATATGATATATTAAAAAAAAATGAAACTCTTCAATTTGTTTTCAATCTACTAAAAAATACATATGGGAAAGTATTGAAATTCGTATATTCTTTTGAAATCAATAAAATAAACGAAAAGATATAAATAAGGATTCGTTGTTGATGGAAATATAAGAACTCATTGTCTTCATATAAAAAAAGAAAAATAAAACTCTTCAATTTGTTTTCAATCTTTAAAAAAATACATATTTGAAAGAATTGAAATTCGTATATTCTTTTGAAATCAATAAAATAAATGAAAAGATAAATATAAGAATTCGATAGTGATATATTAAAAATATGATATATTAAAAAAAAAAATGAAACTCTTCAATTTGTTTTCAATCTACTAAAAAATACATATGGGAAAGTATTGAAATTCGTATATTCTTTTGAAATCAATAAAATAAACGAAAAGATATAAATAAAGATTCGTTAGTGATGGAAATATAAAGACTCATTGTCTGTTAATAAAATGATTTAATATGATACTCTGCAATTTATTTTCAATCTACTAAAATATACATATAGGAAAGTATTGAAATTCGTATATTCTTTTGAAATCAATAAAATAAACGAAAAGATATAAATAAGAATTCGTTGGTGATGGAAATATAAGATCTCATTGTCTTTATTTAAAAAAAGAAAAATGAAACTCTTCAATTTGTTTTCAATCTACTAAAAAATACACATTTGAAAGAAATGAAATTCGTATATTCTTTTGAAATCAATAAAATAAATGAAAAGATATATATAAGAATTCGATAGTGATATATTAAAAATATGATATATTAAAAAAAAAAATGAAACTCTTCAATTTGTTTTCAATCTACTAAAAAATACATATGGGAAAGTATTGAAATTCGTATATTCTTTTGAAATCAATAAAATAAACGAAAAGATATAAATAAGGATTCGTTGTTGATGGAAATATAAGAACTCATTGTCTTCATATAAAAAAAGAAAAATAAAACTCTTCAATTTGTTTTCAATCTACTAAAAAATACATATTTGAAAGTATTGAAATTCGTACATTCTTTTGAAATCAATAAAATAAATGAAAAGATATATATAAGAATTCGATAGTGATCGAAATATAAGAACTCATTGTCTATATTAAAAAAAAAAATGAAACTCTTCAATTTGTTTTCAATCTACTAAAAAATACATATGGGAAAGTATTGAAATTCGTATATTCTTTTGAAATCAATAAAATAAACGAAAAGATATAAATAAGGATTCGTTAGTGATGGAAATATAAGAACTCATTGTCTTTATTTAAAAACTGAAAAAAAAACTCTTCAATTTGTTTTCAATCTACTAAAAATACATATTGTAAAGTATTGAAATTTGTACATTCTTTTGAAATCAATAAAATAAACGAAAAGATATAAATAAGGATTCGTTGTTGATGGAAATATAAGAACTCATTGTCTTTATTTAAAAAAAGAAAAATGAAACTCTTCAATTTGTTTTCAATCTTCTAAAAAATACTTATTTGAAAGTATTGAAATTCGTATATTCTTTTGAAATCAATAAAATAAACGAAAAGATATAAATAAGGATTCGTTGTTGATGGAAATATAAGAACTCATTGTCTTCATATAAAAAAAGAAAAATAAAACTCTTCAATTTGTTTTCAATCTTTAAAAAAATACATATTTGAAAGTATTGAAATTCGTACATTCTTTTGAAATCAATAAAATAAACGAAAAGATATATATAAGAATTTGTTAGTGATGGAAATATAAGAACTCATTGTCTTTATTTAAAAATTGAAAAATGAAACTCTTCAATTTGTTTTCAATCTACTAAAAAATACATATGGGAAAGTATTGAAATTCGTATATTCTTTTGAAATCAATAAAATAAACGAAAAGATATAAATAAGAATTCGTTAGAGATGGAAATATAAGGACTTATTGTCTGAATTTAAAAAATTTAAAAATGAAACTCTTCAATTTGTTTTCAATCTACTAAAATATACATATGGGAAAGTATTGAAATTCGTATATTCTTTTGAAATCAATAAAATAAACGAAAAGATATAAATAAAGATTCGTTAGTAATGGAAATATAAAGACTCATTGTCTGTTAATAAAATGATTTAATATGATACTCTGCAATTTATTTTCAATCTACTAAAATATACATATAGGAAAGTATTGAAATTCGTATATTCTTTTGAAATCAATAAAATAAACGAAAAGATATAAATAAGAATTCGTTGGTGATGGAAATATAAGATCTCATTGTCTTTATTTAAAAAAAGAAAAATGAAACTCTTCAATTTGTTTTCAATCTACTAAAAAATACACATTTGAAAGAATTGAAATTCGTATATTCTTTTGAAATCAATAAAATAAATGAAAAGATATATATAAGAATTCGATAGTGATATATTAAAAATATGATATATTAAAAAAAAAATGAAACTCTTCAATTTGTTTTCAATCTACTAAAAAATACATATGGGAAAGTATTGAAATTCGTATATTCTTTTGAAATCAATAAAATAAACGAAAAGATATAAATAAGGATTCGTTGTTGATGGAAATATAAGAACTCATTGTCTTCATATAAAAAAAGAAAAATAAAACTCTTCAATTTGTTTTCAATCTTTAAAAAAATACATATTTGAAAGTATTGAAATTCGTACATTCTTTTGAAATCAATAAAATAAATGAAAAGATATATATAAGAATTCGATAGTGATCGAAATATAAGAACTCATTGTCTATATTAAAAAAAAAATGAAACTCTTCAATTTGTTTTCAATCTACTAAAAAATACATATGGGAAAGTATTGAAATTCGTATATTCTTTTGAAATCAATAAAATAAACGAAAAGATATAAATAAGGATTCGTTAGTGATGGAAATATAAGAACTCATTGTCTTTATTTAAAAACTGAAAAAAAAACTCTTCAATTTGTTTTCAATCTATTAAAAATACATATTGTAAAGTATTGAAATTTGTACATTCTTTTGAAATCAATAAAATAAACGAAAAGATATAAATAAGGATTCGTTGTTGATGGAAATATAAGAACTCATTGTCTTTATTTAAAAAAAGAAAAATGAAACTCTTCAATTTGTTTTCAATCTTCTAAAAAATACATATTTGAAAGTATTGAAATTCGTATATTCTTTTGAAATCAATAAAATAAACGAAAAGATATAAATAAGGATTCGTTAT
Source organism: Ptychoptera albimana (assembly GCA_961205885.1). NCBI lineage: Eukaryota > Metazoa > Arthropoda > Insecta > Diptera > Ptychopteridae > Ptychoptera > Ptychoptera albimana. Next base: position 17,402,930 of record OY540803.1, on the reverse strand, counting down.
TGATGGAAATATAAGAACTCATTGTCTTCATATAAAAAAAGAAAAATAAAACTCTTCAATTTGTTTTCAATCTTTAAAAAAATACATATTTGAAAGTATTGAAATTCGTACATTCTTTTAAATCAATAAAATAAACGAAAAGATATATATAAGAATTTGTTAGTGATGGAAATATAAGAACTCATTGTCTTTATTTAAAAATTGAAAAATGAAACTTTTCAATTTGTTTTCAATCTACTAAAAAATACATATGGGAAAGTATTGAAATTCGTATATTCTTTTGAAATCAATAAAATAAACGAAAAGATATAAATAAGAATTCGTTAGAGATGGAAATATAAGGACTTATTGTCTGAATTTAAAAAATTTAAAAATGAAACTCTTCAATTTGTTTTCAATCTACTAAAATATACATATGGGAAAGTATTGAAATTCGTATATTCTTTTGAAATCAATAAAATAAACGAAAAGATATAAATAAGGATTCGTTGTTGATGGAAATATAAGAACTCATTGTCTTTATTTAAAAAAAGAAAAATGAAACTCTTCAATTTGTTTTCAATCTACTAAAAAATACATATGGGAAAGTATTGAAATTCGTATATTCTTTTGAAATCAATAAAATAAACGAAAAGATATAAATAAGGATTCGTTGTTGATGGAAATATAAGAACTCATTGTCTTTATTTAAAAAAAGAAAAATGAAACTCTTTAATTTGTTTTCAATCTTTAAAAAAATACATATTTAAAAGTATTAAAATTCGTACATTCTTTTGAAATCAATAAAATAAACGAAAAGATATATATAAGAATTTGTTAGTGATGGAAATATAAGAACTCATTGTCTATATTTAAAAATTGAAAAATGAAACTCTTCAATTTATTTTCAATCTACTAAAAAATACATATGGGAAAGTATTGAAATTCGTATATTCTTTTGAAATCAATAAAATAAACGAAAAGATATAAATATAAATTCGTTAGAGATGAAATTATAAGAACTCATTATCTATATTTAAAAAATTGAAAAATGAAACTCTTCAATTTGTTTTCAATCTACTAAATAATACATATAGGAAAGTATTGAAATTCGTATATTCTTTTGAAATCAATAAAATAAACGAAAAGATATAAATAAGGATTCGTTAGTGATGGAAATATAAGAACTCATTGTCTTTATTTAAAAACTGAAAAATAAAACTCTTCAATTTGTTTTCAATCTACTAAAAATACATATTGTAAAGTATTGAAATTCGTATATTCTTTTGAAATCAATAAAATAAACGAAAAGATATAAATAAGGATTCGTTGGTGATGGAAATATAAAGACTCATTGTCTGTAAAAACAATGATTTAATATGATACTCTGCAATTTATTTTCAATCTACTAAAATATACATATAGGAAAGTATTGAAATTCGTATATTCTTTTGAAATCAATAAAATAAACGAAAAGATATAAATAAGAATTCGTTGGTGATGGAAATATAAGAACTCATTGTCTTTATTTAAAAATTGAAAAATGAAACTCTTCAATTTGTTTTCAATCTACTAAAAAATACATATTTGAAAGTATTGAAATTCGTATATTCTTTTGAAATCAATAAAATAAACGAAAAGATATAATTAAGAATTCGTTAGTGATCGAAATATAAGAACTCATTTACTATATTTAAAAAAAGAAAAATAAAACTCTTCAATTTTTTTTTCAATTTTTAAAAAAATACGTATAGGAAAGTATTGAAATTCGTTTATTCTTTTGAAATCAATAAAATAAACGAAAAGATATAAATAAGGATTCGTTGTTGATGGAAATATAAGAACTCATTGTCTTTAATTAAAAACTGATAAATAAAACTCTTCAATTTGTTTTCAATCTACTAAAAAATACATATTTGAAAGTATTGAAATTCGTATATTCTTTTGAAATCAATAAAATAAACGAAAAGATATAAATAAGAATTCGTTAGAGATGGAAATATAAGGACTCATTGTCTATATTTAAAAAATTGAAAATGAAACTCTTCAATTTGTTTTCAATCTACTAAAAAATACATATAGGAAAGTATTGAAATTCGTATATTCTTTTGAAATCAATAAAATAAACGAAAAGATATAAATAAGAATTCGTTAGTGATGGATCTACTAAAAAAACTTATTGGAAAGTATTGAAATTCGTATATTCTTTTGAAATCAATAAAATAAACGAAAAGATATAAATAAGGATTCGTTGTTGATGGAAATATAAGAACTCATTGTCTTTATTTAGAAACTGAAAAACAAAACTCTTTAATTTGTTTTCAATCTACTGAAAAATACATATTTGAAAGTATTGAAATTCGTATATTCTTTTGAAATCAATAAAATAAAAGAAAAGATATAAATAAGGATTCGTTGGTGATGGAAATATAAGAACTCATTGTCTTTATTTAAAAACTGAAAAATGAAACTCTTCAATTTGTTTTCAATCTACTAAAAAATACATATGGGAAAGTATTGAAATTCGTATATTCTTTTGAAATCAATAAAACAAACGGAAAGATATAAATAAGGATTCGTTGGTGATTGAAATATAAGGACTCATTGTCTTTATTTAAAAATTGAAAAATGAAACTCTTCAATTTGTTTTCAATCTACTAAAAAATACATATGGAAAAGTATTGAAATTCGTATATTCTTTTGAAATCAATAAAATAAACGAAAAGATATAAATAAGAATTCGTTGGTGATGGAAATATAAGAACTCATTGTCTTTATTTAAAAAAAGAAAAATGAAACTCTTCAATTAGTTTTCAATCTACTAAAATATACGTATAGGAAAGTATTGAAATTCGTATATTCTTTTGAAATCAATAAAATAAACGAAAAGATATAAATAAGAATTCGTTGGTGATGGAAATATAAGAACTCATTGTCTTTATTTAAAAATTGAAAAATGAAACTCTTCAATTAGTTTTCAATCTACTAAAATATACGTATAGGAAAGTATTGAAATTCGTATATTCTTTTGAAATCAATAAAATAAACGAAAAGATATAAATAAGAATTCGTTAGAGATGGAAATATAAGGACTCATTGTCTATATTTAAAAAATTGAAAAATGAAACTCTTCATTTTGTTTTCAATCTACTAAAAAATACATATAGGAAAGTATTGAAATTCGTATATTCTTTTGAAATCAATAAAATAAACGAAAAGATATAAATAAGAATTCGTTAGTGATGTAAATATAAGGTCTTATTGTCTGAATTTAAATATAATAAAAATAAAACTCTGCGATTACTTTTAATCTACTAAATAAACTTATTGAAAAGTATTGAAATTCGTATATTCTTTTGAAATCAATAAAATAAACGAAAAGATATAAATAAGGATTCGTTAGTGATGGAAATATAAGAACTCATTGTCTTTATTTAAAAACTGAAAAATAAAACTCTTCAATTTGTTTTCAATCTACTAAAAAATACATATTTGAAAGTATTGAAATTCGTATATTCTTTTGAAATCAATAAAATAAACGAAAAGATATAAATAAGAATTCGTTGGTGATGAAAATATAAGAACTCATTGTCTTTATTTAAAAACTGAAAAATGAAACTCTTCAATTTGTTTTCAATCTACTAAAATATACATATAGGAAAGTATTGAAATTCGTACATTCTTTTGAAATCAATAAAATAAACGAAAAGATATAAATAAGTATTCGTTAGAGATGGAAATATAAGGACTCATTGTCTATATTTAAAAATTTGAAAAATGAAACTCTTCATTTTGTTTTCAATCTACTAAAAAATACATATGGGAAAGTATTGAAATTCGTATATTCTTTTGAAATCAATAAAATAAACGAAAAGATATAAATAAGAATTCGTTAGAGATGGAAATATAAGGACTCATTGTCTATATTTAAAAAATTGAAAAATGAAACTCTTCATTTTGTTTTCAATCTACTAAAAAATACATATGGGAAAGTATTGAAATTCGTATATTCTTTTGAAATCAATAAAATAAACGAAAAGATATAAATAAGAATTCGTTAGTGATGGAAATATAAGGACTTATTGTCTGAATTTAAATATAATAAAAATAAAACTCTGCGATTACTTTTAATCTACTAAAAAAACTTATTGGAAAGTATTGAAATTCGTATATTCTTTTGAAATCAATAAAATAAACGAAAAGATATAAATAAGGATTCGTTAGTGATGGAAATATAAGAACTCATTGTCTTTATTTAGAAACTGAAAAACAAAACTCTTCAATTTGATTTCAATCTACTGAAAAATACATATTTGAAAGTATTGAAATTCGTATATTCTTTTGAAATCAATAAAATAAACGAAAAGATATAAATAAGAATTCGTTGGTGATGGAAATATAAGAACTCATTGTCTTTATTTAAAAACTGAAAAATGAAACTCTTCAATTTGTTTTCAATCTACTAAAAAATACATATGGGAAAGTATTGAAATTCGTATATTCTTTGGAAATCAATAAAACAAACGAAAAGATATAAATAAGGATTCGTTGGTGATGGAAATATAAGGACTCATTGTCTTTATTTAAAAATTGAAAAATGAAACTCTTCAATTTGTTTTCAATCTACTAAAAAATACATATGAGAAAGTATTGAAATTCGTATATTCTTTTGAAATCAATAAAATAAACGAAAAGATATAAATAAGAATTCGTTGGTGATGGAAATATAAGAACTCATTGTCTTTATTTAAAAAAAAAGAAAAATGAAACTCTTCAATTTGTTTTCAATCTACTAAAAAATACATGTGGAAAAGTATTGAAATTCGTATATTCTTTTGAAATCAATAAAATAAACGAAAAGATATAATTAAGAATTCGTTAGAGATGGAAATATAAGGTCTTATTGTCTGAATTTAAATATAATAAAAATTAAACTCTGCGATTACTTTTAATATACTAAAAAAACTTATTGAAAAGTATTGAAATTCGTATATTCTTTTGAAATCAATAAAATAAACGAAAAAATATAAATAAGGATTCGTTAGTGATGGAAATATAAGAACTCATTGTCTTTATTTAAAAACTGAAAAATAAAACTCTTCAATTTGTTTTCAATCTACTAAAAAATACATATGGGAAAGTATTGAAATTCGTATATTCTTTTGAAATCAATAAAATAAACGAAAAGATATAAATAAGAATTCGTTGGTGATGGAAATATAAGAACTCATTGTCTTTATTTAAAAAAAAAAGAAAAATGAAACTCTTCAATTTGTTTTCAATCTACTAAAAAATACATGTGGAAAAGTATTGAAATTCGTATATTCTTTTGAAATCAATAAAATAAACGAAAAGATAAAAATAAGAATTCGTTAGAGATGGAAATATAAGGACTTATTGTCTGAATTTAAATATAATAAAAATAAAACTCTGCGATTACTTTTAATCTACTAAAAAAACTTATTGGAAAGTATTGAAATTCGTATATTCTTTTGAAATCAATAAAATAAACGAAAAGATATAAATAAGGATTCGTTGGTGATGGAAATATAAGAACTCATTGTCTTTATTTAAAAACTGAAAAATGAAACTCTTCAATTTGTTTTCAATCTACTAAAAAATACATATGGGAAAGTATTGAAATTCGTATATTCTTTGGAACTCAATAAAACAAACGAAAAGATATAAATAAGGATTCGTTGGTGATGGAAATATAAGGACTCATTGTCTTTATTTAAAAATTGAAAAATGAAACTCTTCAATTTGTTTTCAATCTACTAAAAAATACATATGGGAAAGTATTGAAATTCGTATATTCATTTGAAATCAATAAAATAAACGAAAAGATATAAATAAGAATTCGTTGGTGATGGAAATATAAGAACTCATTGTCTTTATTTAAAAATTGAAAAATGAAACTCTTCAATTTGTTTTCAATCTACTAAAAAATACATGTGGAAAAGTATTGAAATTCGTATATTCTTTTGAAATCAATAAAATAAACGAAAAGATATAAATAAGAATTCGTTAGAGATGGAAATATAAGGTCTTATTGTCTGAATTTAAAAATAATAAAAATTAAACTCTGCGATTACTTTTAATCTACTAAAAAAAATTATTGAAAAGTATTGAAATTCGTATATTCTTTTGAAATCAATAAAATAAACGAAAAGATATAAATAAGGATTCGTTAGTGATGGAAATATAAGAACTCATTGTCTTTATTTAAAAACTGAAAAATAAAACTCTTCAATTTGTTTTCAATCTACTAAAAAATACATATTTGAAAGTATTGAAATTCGTATATTCTTTTGAAATCAATAAAATAAACGAAAAGATATAAATAAGAATTCGTTGGTGATGGAAATATAAGAACTCATTGTCTTTATTTAAAAACTGAAAAATTAAACTCTTCAATTTGTTTTCAATCTACTAAAATATACATATTTGAAAGTATTGAAATTCGTATATTCTTTTGAAATCAATAAAATAAACGAAAAGATATAAATAAGAATTCATTGGTGATGGAATTATAAGAACTCATTGTCTTTATTTAAAAATTGAAAAATGAAACTCTTCAATTTGTTTTCAATCTACTAAAAAATACATATTTGAAAGTATTGAAATTCGTATATTCTTTTGAAATCAATAAAATAAACGAAAAGATATAAATAAGGATTCGTTGGTGATGGAAATATAAGAACTCATTGTCTTTATTTAAAAAATTGAAAAATGAAACTCTTCATTTTGTTTTCAATCTACTAAAAAATACATATGGGAAAGTATTGAAATTCGTATATTCTTTTGAAATCAATAAAATAAACGAAAAGATATAAATAAGAATTCGTTAGTGATGGAAATATAAAGACTTTTTGTCTGAATTTAAATATAATAAAAATAAAACTCTGTGATTACTTTTAATCTACTAAAAAAACTTATTAGAAAGTATTGAAATTCGTATATTCTTTTGAAATCAATAAAATAAACGAAAAGATATAAATAAGAATTCGTTATTGATGGAAATATAAGAACTCATTGTCTTTATTTAAAAACTGAAAAATAAAACTCTTCAATTTGTTTTCAATCTATTAAAAAATACATATTTGAAAGTATTGAAATTCGTATATTCTTTTGAAATCAATAAAATAAACGAAAAGATATAAATAAGAATTCGTTGGTGATGGAAATATAAGAACTTATTGTCTGAATTTAAAAACTGAAAAATGGAACTCTTCAATTTGTTTTCAATCTACTAAAAAATACATATTTGAAAGTATTGAAATTCGTATATTCTTTTGAAATCAATAAAATAAACGAAAAGATATAATTAAGAATTCGTTAGTGAGCGAAATAAAAGGACTCATTGTCTATATTTAAAAAAAGAAAAATGAAACTCTTCAATTTGTTTTCAATCTACTAAAAAATACATATGGGAAAGTATTGAAATTCGTATATTCTTTTGAAATCAATAAAATAAACGAAAAGATATAAATAAGAATTCGTTAGTGATGGAAATATAAAGACTTATTGTCTGAATTTAAATATAATAAAAATAAAACTCTGCGATTACTTTTAAACTACTAAAAAAACTTATTGGAAAGTATTGAAATTCGTATATTCTTTTGAAATCAATAAAATAAATGAAAAGATATAAATAAGGATTTGTTAGTGATGGAAATATAAGAACTCATTGTTTTTATTTAGAAACTGAAAAACAAAATTCTTTAATTTGTTTTCAATCTACTGAAAAATACATATTTGAAAGTATTGAAATTCGTATATTCTTTTGAAATCAATAAAATAAACGAAAAGATATAAATAAGGATTCGTTGGTGATGGAAATATAAGAACTCATTGTCTTTATTTAAAAACTGAAAAATTAAACTCTTCAATTTGTTTTCAATCTACTAAAAAATACATATGGGAAAGTATTGAAATTCGTATATTCTTTTGAAATCAATAAAACAAACGGAAAGATATAAATAAGGATTAGTTGATGATAAAAATATAAGGACTCATTGTCTTTATTTAAAAATTGAAAAATGAAACTCTTCAATTTGTTTTCAATCTACTAAAAAATACATATGGAAAAGTATTGAAATTCGTATATTCTTTTGAAATCAATAAAATAAACGAAAAGATATAAATAAGAATTCGTTAGTGATGGAAATAAAAGAACTCATTGTCTATATTTAAAAAAAGAAAAATGAAACTCTTCAATTTGTTTTCAATCTACTAAAAAATACATATTTGATAGTATTGAAATTCGTATATTCTTTTGAAATCAATAAAATAAACGAAAAGATATAAATAAGAATTCGTTGGTGATGGAAATATAAGAACTCATTGTCTTTATTTAAAAACTGAAAAATGAAACTCTTCAATTTGTTTTCAATCTACTAAAAAATACATATTTGAAAGTATTGAAATTCGTATATTCTTTTGAAATCAATAAAATAAACGAAAAGATATAAATAAGGATTCGTTAGTGATGGAAATATAAGAACTCATTGTCTTTATTTAAAAACTGAAAAATAAAACTCTTCAATTTGTTTTCAATCTACTAAAAAATACATATTTGAAAGTATTGAAATTCGTATATTCTTTTGAAATCAATAAAATAAACGAAAAGATATAAATAAGAATTCGTTGGTGATGGAAATATAAGAACTCATTGTCTTTATTTAAAAACTGAAAAATGAAACTCTTCAATTTGTTTTCAATCTACTAAAATATACGTATAGGAAAGTATTGAAATTCGTATATTCTTTTGAAATCAATAAAATAAACGACAAAATATAAATAAGAATTCGTTGGTGATGGAAATAAAAGAACTCATTGTCTATATTTAAAAAAAGAAAAATGAAACTCTTCAATTTGTTTTCAATCTACTAAAAAATACATATCGGAAAGTATTGAAATTCGTATATTCTTTTGAAATCAATAAAATAAACGAAAAGATATAAATAAGAATTCGTTAGAGATGGAAATATAAGGACTCATTGTCTATATTTAAAAAATTGAAAAATGAAACTCTTCATTTTGTTTTCAATCTACTAAAAAATACATATAGGAAAGTATTGAAATTCGTATATTCTTTTGAAATCAATAAAATAAACGAAAAGATATAAATAAGAATTCGTTAGTGATGGAAATATAAGGACTCATTGTCTGAATTGAAATATAATAAAAATAAAACTCTGCGATTACTTTTAATCTACTAAAAAAACTTATTGGAAAGTATTGAAATTCGTATATTCTTTTGAAATCAATAAAATAAACGAAAAGATATAAATAAGGATTCGTTAGTGATGGAAATATAAGAACTCATTGTCTTTATTTAAAAATTGAAAAATGAAACTCTTCAATTTGTTTTCAATCTACTAAAAAATACATATTTGAAAGTATTGAAATTCGTATATTCTTTTGAAATCAATAAAATAAACGAAAAGATATAAATAAGAATTCGTTGGTGATGGAAATATAAGAACTCATTGTCTTTATTTAAAAAAAGAAAAATGAAACTCTTCAATTTGTTTTCAATCTACTAAAATATACATATTTAAAAGTATTGAAATTCGTATATTCTTTGGAAATCAATAAAACAAACGAAAAGATATAAATAAGGATTCGTTGGTGATGGAAATATAAGGACTCATTGTCTTTATTTAAAAATCGAAAAATGAAACTCTTCAATTTGTTTTCAATCTACTAAAAAATACATATAGGAAAGTATTGAAATTCGTATATTCTTTTGAAATCAATAAAATAAACGAAAAGATATAAATAAGAATTCGTTGGTGATGGAAATATAAGAACTCATTGTCTTTATTTAAAAACTGAAAAATGAAACTCTTCAATTTGTTTTCAATCTACTAAAAAATACATATTGGAAAGTATTGAAATTCGTATATTCTTTTGAAATCAATAAAATAAACGAAAAGATATAAATAAGAATTCGTTAGAGATGGAAATATAAGGACTCACTGTCTATATTTAAAAAATTGAAAAATGAAACTCTTCATTTTGTTTTCAATCTACTAAAAAATACATATAGGAAAGTATTGAAATTCGTATATTCTTTTGAAATCAATAAAATAAACGAAAAGATATAAATAAGAATTCATTGGTGATGGAAATATAAGAACTCATAATCTGAATTTAAATATAATAAAAATAAAACTCTGCGATTACTTTTAATCTACTAAAAAAACTTATTGAAAAGTATTGAAATTCGTATATTCTTTTGAAATCAATAAAATAAACGAAAAGATATAAATAAGAATTCGTTAGTGATGGAAATATAAGAACTCATTGTCTTTATTTAAAAACTGAAAAATAAAACTCTTCAATTTGTTTTCAATCTACTAAAAAATACATATGGGAAAGTATTGAAATTCGTATATTCTTTTGAAATCAATAAAACAAACGGAAAGATATAAATAAGGATTCGTTGGTGATTGAAATATAAGGACTCATTGTCTTTATTTAAAAATTGAAAAATGAAACTCTTCAATTTGTTTTCAATCTACTAAAAAATACATATGGAAAAGTATTGAAATTCGTATATTCTTTTGAAATCAATAAAATAAACGAAAAGATATAAATAAGAATTCGTTGGTGATGGAAATATAAGAACTCATTGTCTTTATTTAAAAAAAGAAAAATGAAACTCTTCAATTAGTTTTCAATCTACTAAAATATACGTATAGGAAAGTATTGAAATTCGTATATTCTTTTGAAATCAATAAAATAAACGAAAAGATATAAATAAGAATTCGTTGGTGATGGAAATATAAGAACTCATTGTCTTTATTTAAAAATTGAAAAATGAAACTCTTCAATTAGTTTTCAATCTACTAAAATATACGTATAGGAAAGTATTGAAATTCGTATATTCTTTTGAAATCAATAAAATAAACGAAAAGATATAAATAAGAATTCGTTAGAGATGGAAATATAAGGACTCATTGTCTATATTTAAAAAATTGAAAAATGAAACTCTTCATTTTGTTTTCAATCTACTAAAAAATACATATAGGAAAGTATTGAAATTCGTATATTCTTTTGAAATCAATAAAATAAACGAAAAGATATAAATAAGAATTCGTTAGTGATGTAAGTATAAGGTCTTATTGTCTGAATTTAAATATAATAAAAATAAAACTCTGCGATTACTTTTAATCTACTAAATAAACTTATTGAAAAGTATTGAAATTCGTATATTCTTTTGAAATCAATAAAATAAACGAAAAGATATAAATAAGGATTCGTTAGTGATGGAAATATAAGAACTCATTGTCTTTATTTAAAAACTGAAAAATAAAACTCTTCAATTTGTTTTCAATCTACTAAAAAATACATATTTGAAAGTATTGAAATTCGTATATTCTTTTGAAATCAATAAAATAAACGAAAAGATATAAATAAGAATTCGTTGGTGATGAAAATATAAGAACTCATTGTCTTTATTTAAAAACTGAAAAATGAAACTCTTCAATTTGTTTTCAATCTACTAAAATATACATATAGGAAAGTATTGAAATTCGTATATTCTTTTGAAATCAATAAAATAAACGAAAAGATATAAATAAGTATTCGTTAGAGATGGAAATATAAGGACTCATTGTCTATATTTAAAAATTTGAAAAATGAAACTCTTCATTTTGTTTTCAATCTACTAAAAAATACATATGGGAAAGTATTGAAATTCGTATATTCTTTTGAAATCAATAAAATAAACGAAAAGATATAAATAAGAATTCGTTAGAGATGGAAATATAAGGACTCATTGTCTATATTTAAAAAATTGAAAAATGAAACTCTTCATTTTGTTTTCAATCTACTAAAAAATACATATGGGAAAGTATTGAAATTCGTATATTCTTTTGAAATCAATAAAATAAACGAAAAGATATAAATAAGAATTCGTTAGTGATGGAAATATAAGGACTTATTGTCTGAATTTAAATATAATAAAAATAAAACTCTGCGATTACTTTTAATCTACTAAAAAAACTTATTGGAAAGTATTGAAATTCGTATATTCTTTTGAAATCAATAAAATAAACGAAAAGATATAAATAAGGATTCGTTAGTGATGGAAATATAAGAACTCATTGTCTTTATTTAGAAACTGAAAAACAAAACTCTTCAATTTGATTTCAATCTACTGAAAAATACATATTTGAAAGTATTGAAATTCGTATATTCTTTTGAAATCAATAAAATAAACGAAAAGATATAAATAAGAATTCGTTGGTGATGGAAATATAAGAACTCATTGTCTTTATTTAAAAACTGAAAAATGAAACTCTTCAATTTGTTTTCAATCTACTAAAAAATACATATGGGAAAGTATTGAAATTCGTATATTCTTTGGAAATCAATAAAACAAACGAAAAGATATAAATAAGGATTCGTTGGTGATGGAAATATAAGGACTCATTGTCTTTATTTAAAAATTGAAAAATGAAACTCTTCAATTTGTTTTCAATCTACTAAAAAATACATATGAGAAAGTATTGAAATTCGTATATTCTTTTGAAATCAATAAAATAAACGAAAAGATATAAATAAGAATTCGTTGGTGATGGAAATATAAGAACTCATTGTCTTTATTTAAAAAAAAAGAAAAATGAAACTCTTCAATTTGTTTTCAATCTACTAAAAAATACATGTGGAAAAGTATTGAAATTCGTATATTCTTTTGAAATCAATAAAATAAACGAAAAGATATAATTAAGAATTCGTTAGAGATGGAAATATAAGGTCTTATTGTCTGAATTTAAATATAATAAAAATTAAACTCTGCGATTACTTTTAATATACTAAAAAAACTTATTGAAAAGTATTGAAATTCGTATATTCTTTTGAAATCAATAAAATAAACGAAAAAATATAAATAAGGATTCGTTAGTGATGGAAATATAAGAACTCATTGTCTTTATTTAAAAACTGAAAAATAAAACTCTTCAATTTGTTTTCAATCTACTAAAAAATACATATGGGAAAGTATTGAAATTCGTATATTCTTTTGAAATCAATAAAATAAACGAAAAGATATAAATAAGAATTCGTTGGTGATGGAAATATAAGAACTCATTGTCTTTATTTAAAAAAAAAAGAAAAATGAAACTCTTCAATTTGTTTTCAATCTACTAAAAAATACATGTGGAAAAGTATTGAAATTCGTATATTCTTTTGAAATCAATAAAATAAACGAAAAGATAAAAATAAGAATTCGTTAGAGATGGAAATATAAGGACTTATTGTCTGAATTTAAATATAATAAAAATAAAACTCTGCGATTACTTTTAATCTACTAAAAAAACTTATTGGAAAGTATTGAAATTCGTATATTCTTTTGAAATCAATAAAATAAACGAAAAGATATAAATAAGGATTCGTTGGTGATGGAAATATAAGAACTCATTGTCTTTATTTAAAAACTGAAAAATGAAACTCTTCAATTTGTTTTCAATCTACTAAAAAATACATATGGGAAAGTATTGAAATTCGTATATTCTTTGGAACTCAATAAAACAAACGAAAAGATATAAATAAGGATTCGTTGGTGATGGAAATATAAGGACTCATTGTCTTTATTTAAAAATTGAAAAATGAAACTCTTCAATTTGTTTTCAATCTACTAAAAAATACATATGGGAAAGTATTGAAATTCGTATATTCATTTGAAATCAATAAAATAAACGAAAAGATATAAATAAGAATTCGTTGGTGATGGAAATATAAGAACTCATTGTCTTTATTTAAAAATTGAAAAATGAAACTCTTCAATTTGTTTTCAATCTACTAAAAAATACATGTGGAAAAGTATTGAAATTCGTATATTCTTTTGAAATCAATAAAATAAACGAAAAGATATAAATAAGAATTCGTTGGTGATGGAAATATAAGGTCTTATTGTCTGAATTTAAAAATAATAAAAATTAAACTCTGCGATTACTTTTAATCTACTAAAAAAAATTATTGAAAAGTATTGAAATTCGTATATTCTTTTGAAATCAATAAAATAAACGAAAAGATATAAATAAGGATTCGTTAGTGATGGAAATATAAGAACTCATTGTCTTTATTTAAAAACTGAAAAATAAAACTCTTCAATTTGTTTTCAATCTACTAAAAAATACATATTTGAAAGTATTGAAATTCGTATATTCTTTTGAAATCAATAAAATAAACGAAAAGATATAAATAAGAATTCGTTGGTGATGGAAATATAAGAACTCATTGTCTTTATTTAAAAACTGAAAAATTAAACTCTTCAATTTGTTTTCAATCTACTAAAATATACATATTTGAAAGTATTGAAATTCGTATATTCTTTTGAAATCAATAAAATAAACGAAAAGATATAAATAAGAATTCATTGGTGATGGAATTATAAGAACTCATTGTCTTTATTTAAAAATTGAAAAATGAAACTCTTCAATTTGTTTTCAATCTACTAAAAAATACATATTTGAAAGTATTGAAATTCGTATATTCTTTTGAAATCAATAAAATAAACGAAAAGATATAAATAAGGATTCGTTGGTGATGGAAATATAAGAACTCATTGTCTTTATTTAAAAAATTGAAAAATGAAACTCTTCATTTTGTTTTCAATCTACTAAAAAATACATATGGGAAAGTATTGAAATTCGTATATTCTTTTGAAATCAATAAAATAAACGAAAAGATATAAATAAGAATTCGTTAGTGATGGAAATATAAAGACTTTTTGTCTGAATTTAAATATAATAAAAATAAAACTCTGTGATTACTTTTAATCTACTAAAAAAACTTATTAGAAAGTATTGAAATTCGTATATTCTTTTGAAATCAATAAAATAAACGAAAAGATATAAATAAGAATTCGTTATTGATGGAAATATAAGAACTCATTGTCTTTATTTAAAAACTGAAAAATAAAACTCTTCAATTTGTTTTCAATCTATTAAAAAATACATATTTGAAAGTATTGAAATTCGTATATTCTTTTGAAATCAATAAAATAAACGAAAAGATATAAATAAGAATTCGTTGGTGATGGAAATATAAGAACTTATTGTCTGAATTTAAAAACTGAAAAATGGAACTCTTCAATTTGTTTTCAATCTACTAAAAAATACATATTTGAAAGTATTGAAATTCGTATATTCTTTTGAAATCAATAAAATAAACGAAAAGATATAATTAAGAATTCGTTAGTGAGCGAAATAAAAGGACTCATTGTCTATATTTAAAAAAAGAAAAATGAAACTCTTCAATTTGTTTTCAATCTACTAAAAAATACATATGGGAAAGTATTGAAATTCGTATATTCTTTTGAAATCAATAAAATAAACGAAAAGATATAAATAAGAATTCGTTAGTGATGGAAATATAAAGACTTATTGTCTGAATTTAAATATAATAAAAATAAAACTCTGCGATTACTTTTAAACTACTAAAAAAACTTATTGGAAAGTATTGAAATTCGTATATTCTTTTGAAATCAATAAAATAAATGAAAAGATATAAATAAGGATTTGTTAGTGATGGAAATATAAGAACTCATTGTTTTTATTTAGAAACTGAAAAACAAAATTCTTTAATTTGTTTTCAATCTACTGAAAAATACATATTTGAAAGTATTGAAATTCGTATATTCTTTTGAAATCAATAAAATAAACGAAAAGATATAAATAAGGATTCGTTGGTGATGGAAATATAAGAACTCATTGTCTTTATTTAAAAACTGAAAAATTAAACTCTTCAATTTGTTTTCAATCTACTAAAAAATACATATGGGAAAGTATTGAAATTCGTATATTCTTTTGAAATCAATAAAACAAACGGAAAGATATAAATAAGGATTAGTTGATGATAAAAATATAAGGACTCATTGTCTTTATTTAAAAATTGAAAAATGAAACTCTTCAATTTGTTTTCAATCTACTAAAAAATACATATGGAAAAGTATTGAAATTCGTATATTCTTTTGAAATCAATAAAATAAACGAAAAGATATAAATAAGAATTCGTTAGTGATGGAAATAAAAGAACTCATTGTCTATATTTAAAAAAAGAAAAATGAAACTCTTCAATTTGTTTTCAATCTACTAAAAAATACATATTTGAAAGTATTGAAATTCGTATATTCTTTTGAAATCAATAAAATAAACGAAAAGATATAAATAAGAATTCGTTGGTGATGGAAATATAAGAACTCATTGTCTTTATTTAAAAACTGAAAAATGAAACTCTTCAATTTGTTTTCAATCTACTAAAAAATACATATTTGAAAGTATTGAAATTCGTATATTCTTTTGAAATCAATAAAATAAACGAAAAGATATAAATAAGGATTCGTTAGTGATGGAAATATAAGAACTCATTGTCTTTATTTAAAAACTGAAAAATAAAACTCTTCAATTTGTTTTCAATCTACTAAAAAATACATATTTGAAAGTATTGAAATTCGTATATTCTTTTGAAATCAATAAAATAAACGAAAAGATATAAATAAGAATTCGTTGGTGATGGAAATATAAGAACTCATTGTCTTTATTTAAAAACTGAAAAATGAAACTCTTCAATTTGTTTTCAATCTACTAAAATATACGTATAGGAAAGTATTGAAATTCGTATATTCTTTTGAAATCAATAAAATAAACGACAAAATATAAATAAGAATTCGTTGGTGATGGAAATAAAAGAACTCATTGTCTATATTTAAAAAAAGAAAAATGAAACTCTTCAATTTGTTTTCAATCTACTAAAAAATACATATCGGAAAGTATTGAAATTCGTATATTCTTTTGAAATCAATAAAATAAACGAAAAGATATAAATAAGAATTCGTTAGAGATGGAAATATAAGGACTCATTGTCTATATTTAAAAAATTGAAAAATGAAACTCTTCATTTTGTTTTCAATCTACTAAAAAATACATATAGGAAAGTATTGAAATTCGTATATTCTTTTGAAATCAATAAAATAAACGAAAAGATATAAATAAGAATTCGTTAGTGATGGAAATATAAGGACTCATTGTCTGAATTGAAATATAATAAAAATAAAACTCTGCGATTACTTTTAATCTACTAAAAAAACTTATTGGAAAGTATTGAAATTCGTATATTCTTTTGAAATCAATAAAATAAACGAAAAGATATAAATAAGGATTCGTTAGTGATGGAAATATAAGAACTCATTGTCTTTATTTAAAAATTGAAAAATGAAACTCTTCAATTTGTTTTCAATCTACTAAAAAATACATATTTGAAAGTATTGAAATTCGTATATTCTTTTGAAATCAATAAAATAAACGAAAAGATATAAATAAGAATTCGTTGGTGATGGAAATATAAGAACTCATTGTCTTTATTTAAAAAAAGAAAAATGAAACTCTTCAATTTGTTTTCAATCTACTAAAAAATACATATTTAAAAGTATTGAAATTCGTATATTCTTTGGAAATCAATAAAACAAACGAAAAGATATAAATAAGGATTCGTTGGTGATGGAAATATAAGGACTCATTGTCTTTATTTAAAAATCGAAAAATGAAACTCTTCAATTTGTTTTCAATCTACTAAAATATACGTATAGGAAAGTATTGAAATTCGTATATTCTTTTGAAATCAATAAAATAAACGAAAAGATATAAATAAGAATTCGTTGGTGATGGAAATATAAGAACTCATTGTCTTTATTTAAAAACTGAAAAATGAAACTCTTCAATTTGTTTTCAATCTACTAAAAAATACATATTGGAAAGTATTGAAATTCGTATATTCTTTTGAAATCAATAAAATAAACGAAAAGATATAAATAAGAATTCGTTAGAGATGGAAATATAAGGACTCACTGTCTATATTTAAAAAATTGAAAAATGAAACTCTTCATTTTGTTTTCAATCTACTAAAAAATACATATAGGAAAGTATTGAAATTCGTATATTCTTTTGAAATCAATAAAATAAACGAAAAGATATAAATAAGAATTCATTGGTGATGGAAATATAAGAACTCATAATCTGAATTTAAATATAATAAAAATAAAACTCTGCGATTACTTTTAATCTACTAAAAAAACTTATTGAAAAGTATTGAAATTCGTATATTCTTTTGAAATCAATAAAATAAACGAAAAGATATAAATAAGAATTCGTTAGTGATGGAAATATAAGAACTCATTGTCTTTATTTAAAAACTGAAAAATAAAACTCTTCAATTTGTTTTCAATCTACTAAAAAATACATATTTGAAAGTATTGAAATTCGTATATTCTTTTGAAATCAATAAAATAAACGAAAAGATATAAATAAGAATTCGTTGGTGATGGAAATATAAGAACTCATTGTCTTTATTTAAAAACTGAAAAATGAAACTCTTCATTTTGTTTTCAATCTACTAAAAAATACATATAGGAAAGTATTGAAATTCGTATATTCTTTTGAAATCAATAAAATAAACGAAAAGATATAAATAAGAATTCGTTAGTGATGGAAATATAAGGTCTTATTGTCTGAATTTAAATATAATAAAAATAAAACTCTGCGATTACTTTTAATCTACTAAAAAAACTTATTGAAAAGTATTGAAATTCGTATATTCTTTTGAAATCAATAAAATAAACGAAAAGATATAAATAAGGATTCGTTAGTGATGGAAATATAAGAACTCATTGTCTTTATTTAAAAATTGAAAAATGAAACTCTTCAATTTGTTTTCAATCTACTAAAATATACATATTTGAAAGTATTGAAATTCGTATATTCTTTTGAAATCAATAAAATAAACGAAAAGATATAAATAAGAATTCGTTGGTGATGGAAATATAAGAACTCATTGTCTTTATTTAAAAACTGAAAAATGAAACTCTTCAATTTGTTTTCAATCTACTAAAATATACGTATAGGAAAGTATTGAAATTCGTATATTCTTTTGAAATCAATAAAATAAACGAAAAGATATAAATAAGAATTTGTAGAGATGGAAATATAAGGACTCATTGTCTATATTTAAAAAATTGAAAAATGAAACTCTTCATTTTGTTTTCAATCTACTAAAAAATACATATGGGAAAGTATTGAAATTCGTATATTCTTTTGAAATCAATAAAATAAACGAAAAGATATAAATAAGAATTCGTTAGAGATGGAAATATAAGGACTCATTGTCTATATTTAAAAAATTGAAAAATGAAACTCTTCATTTTGTTTTCAATCTACTAAAAAATACATATAGGAAAGTATTGAAATTCGTATATTCTTTTGAAATCAATAAAACAAACGAAAAGATATAAATAAGGATTCGTTGGTGATGGAAATATAAGAACTCATTGTCTTTATTTAAAAATTGAAAAATGAAACTCTTCAATTTGTTTTCAATCTACTAAAAAATATATATGGGAAAGTATTGAAATTCGTATATTCTTTTGAAATCAATAAAATAAACGAAAAGATATAAATAAGAATTCGTTAGAGATGGAAATATAAGGACTCATTGTCTATATTTAAAAAATTGAAAAATGAAACTCTTCAATTTGTTTTCAATCTACTAAAAAATACATATAGGAAAGTATTGAAATTCGTATATTCTTTTGAAATCAATAAAATAAACGAAAAGATATAAATAAGAATTCGTTGGTGATGGAAATATAAGAACTCATTGTCTTTATTTAAAAAAAAAGAAAAATGAAACTCTTCAATTTGTTTTCAATCTACTAAAAAATACATGTGGAAAAGTAAAGATAAGATTGAAATAAAATAAACGAAAAGATATAAATAAGAATTCGTTAGAGATGGAAATATAAGAACTCATTGTCTTTATTTAGAAACTGAAAAACAAAACTTTTCAATTTGATTTCAATCTACTGAAAAATACATATTTGAAAGTATTGAAATTCGTATATTCTTTTGAAATCAATAAAATAAACGAAAAGATATAAATAAGGATTCGTTGGTGATGGAAATATAAGAACTCATTGTCTTTATTTAAAAACTGAAAAATGAAACTCTTCAATTTGTTTTCAATCTACTAAAAAATACATATGGGAAAGTATTGAAATTCGTATATTCTTTGGAAATCAATAAAACAAACGAAAAGATATAAATAAGGATTCGTTGGTGATGGAAATATAAGGACTCATTGTCTTTATTTAAAAATTGAAAAATGAAACTCTTCAATTTGTTTTCAATCTACTAAAAAATACATATGGGAAAGTATTGAAATTCGTATATTCTTTTGAAATCAATAAAATAAACAAAAAGATATAAATAAGAATTCGTTGGTGATGGAAATATAAGAACTCATTGTCTTTATTTAAAAACTGAAAAATTAAACTCTTCAATTTGTTTTCAATCTATTAAAAAATACATATTTGAAAGTATTGAAATTCGTATATTCTTTTGAAATCAATAAAATAAACGAAAAGATATAAATAAGAATTCGTTGGTGATGGAAATAAAAGAACTTATTGTCTTTATTTAAAAACTGAAAAATGGAACTCTTCAATTTGTTTTCAATCTACTAAAAATACATATGGGAAAGTATTGAAATTCGTATATTCTTTTGAAATCAATAAAATAAACGAAAAGATATAATTAAGAATTCGTTAGTGAGCGAAATATAAGGACTCATTGTCTATATTTAAAAAATTGAAAAATGAAACTCTTCATTTTGTTTTCAATCTACTAAAAAATACATATGGGAAAGTATTGAAATTCGTATATTCTTTTGAAATCAATAAAATAAACGAAAAGATATAAATAAGAATTCGTTAGTGATGGAAATATAAGGACTCATTGTCTGAATTGAAATATAATAAAAATAAAACTCTGCGATTACTTTTAATCTACTAAAAAAACTTATTGAAAAGTATTGAAATTCGTATATTCTTTTGAAATCAATAAAATAAACGAAAAGATATAAATAAGGATTCGTTAGTGATGGAAATATAAGAACTCATTGTCTTTATTTAAAAATTGAAAAATGAAACTCTTCAATTTGTTTTCAATCTACTAAAAAATACATATTTGAAAGTATTGAAATTCGTATATTCTTTTGAAATCAATAAAATAAACGAAAAGATATAAATAAGAATTCGTTGGTGATGGAAATATAAGAACTCATTGTCTTTATTTAAAAACTGAAAAATGAAACTCTTCAATTTGTTTTCAATCTACTAAAATATACGTATAGGAAAGTATTGAAATTCGTATATTCTTTTGAAATCAATAAAATAAACGAAAAGATATAAATAAGAATTTGTAGAGATGGAAATATAAGGACTCATTGTCTATATTTAAAAAATTGAAAAATGAAACTCTTCATTTTGTTTTCAATCTACTAAAAAATACATATGGGAAAGTATTGAAATTCGTATATTCTTTTGAAATCAATAAAATAAACGAAAAGATATAAATAAGAATTCGTTAGAGATGGAAATATAAGGACTCATTGTCTATATTTAAAAAATTGAAAAATGAAACTCTTCATTTTGTTTTCAATCTACTAAAAAATACATATAGGAAAGTATTGAAATTCGTATATTCTTTTGAAATCAATAAAACAAACGAAAAGATATAAATAAGGATTCGTTGGTGATGGAAATATAAGAACTCATTGTCTTTATTTAAAAATTGAAAAATGAAACTCTTCAATTTGTTTTCAATCTACTAAAAAATATATATGGGAAAGTATTGAAATTCGTATATTCTTTTGAAATCAATAAAATAAACGAAAAGATATAAATAAGAATTCGTTAGAGATGGAAATATAAGGACTCATTGTCTATATTTAAAAAATTGAAAAATGAAACTCTTCAATTTGTTTTCAATCTACTAAAAAATACATATAGGAAAGTATTGAAATTCGTATATTCTTTTGAAATCAATAAAATAAACGAAAAGATATAAATAAGAATTCGTTGGTGATGGAAATATAAGAACTCATTGTCTTTATTTAAAAAAAAAGAAAAATGAAACTCTTCAATTTGTTTTCAATCTACTAAAAAATACATGTGGAAAAGTAAAGATAAGATTGAAATAAAATAAACGAAAAGATATAAATAAGAATTCGTTAGAGATGGAAATATAAGAACTCATTGTCTTTATTTAGAAACTGAAAAACAAAACTTTTCAATTTGATTTCAATCTACTGAAAAATACATATTTGAAAGTATTGAAATTCGTATATTCTTTTGAAATCAATAAAATAAACGAAAAGATATAAATAAGGATTCGTTGGTGATGGAAATATAAGAACTCATTGTCTTTATTTAAAAACTGAAAAATGAAACTCTTCAATTTGTTTTCAATCTACTAAAAAATACATATGGGAAAGTATTGAAATTCGTATATTCTTTGGAAATCAATAAAACAAACGAAAAGATATAAATAAGGATTCGTTGGTGATGGAAATATAAGGACTCATTGTCTTTATTTAAAAATTGAAAAATGAAACTCTTCAATTTGTTTTCAATCTACTAAAAAATACATATGGGAAAGTATTGAAATTCGTATATTCTTTTGAAATCAATAAAATAAACAAAAAGATATAAATAAGAATTCGTTGGTGATGGAAATATAAGAACTCATTGTCTTTATTTAAAAACTGAAAAATTAAACTCTTCAATTTGTTTTCAATCTATTAAAAAATACATATTTGAAAGTATTGAAATTCGTATATTCTTTTGAAATCAATAAAATAAACGAAAAGATATAAATAAGAATTCGTTGGTGATGGAAATAAAAGAACTTATTGTCTTTATTTAAAAACTGAAAAATGGAACTCTTCAATTTGTTTTCAATCTACTAAAAATACATATGGGAAAGTATTGAAATTCGTATATTCTTTTGAAATCAATAAAATAAACGAAAAGATATAATTAAGAATTCGTTAGTGAGCGAAATATAAGGACTCATTGTCTATATTTAAAAAATTGAAAAATGAAACTCTTCATTTTGTTTTCAATCTACTAAAAAATACATATGGGAAAGTATTGAAATTCGTATATTCTTTTGAAATCAATAAAATAAACGAAAAGATATAAATAAGAATTCGTTAGTGATGGAAATATAAGGACTCATTGTCTGAATTGAAATATAATAAAAATAAAACTCTGCGATTACTTTAAATCTACTAAAAAAACTTATTGGAAAGTATTGAAATTCGTATATTCTTTTGAAATCAATAAAATAAACGAAAAGATATAAATAAGGATTCGTTAGTGATGGAAATATAAGAACTCATTGTCTTTATTTAAAAATTGAAAAATGAAACTCTTCAATTTGTTTTCAATCTACTAAAAAATACATATTTGAAAGTATTGAAATTCGTATATTCTTTTGAAATCAATAAAATAAACGAAAAGATGTAAATAAGAATTCGTTGGTAATGGAAATATAAGAACTCATTGTCTTTATTTAAAAAAAGAAAAATGAAACTCTTCAATTTGTTTTCAATCTACTAAAAAATACATATTTGAAAGTATTGAAATTCGTATATTCTTTGGAAATCAATAAAACAAACGAAAAGATATAAATAAGGATTCGTTGGTGATGGAAATATAAGGACTCATTGTCTTTATTTAAAAATCGAAAAATGAAACTCTTCAATTTGTTTTCAATCTACTAAAAAATACATATGGGAAAGTATTGAAATTCGTATATTCTTTTGAAATCAATAAAATAAACGAAAAGATATAAATAAGAATTCGTTAGTGATGGAAATATAAGGTCTTATTGTCTGAATTTAAATATAATAAAAATAAAACTCTGCGATTACTTTTAATCTACTAAAAAAACTTATTGAAAAGTATTGAAATTCGTATATTCTTTTGAAATCAATAAAATAAACGAAAAGATATAAATAAGAATTCGTTAGTGATGGAAATATAAGAACTCATTGTCTTTATTTAAAAACTGAAAAATAAAACTCTTCAATTTGTTTTCAATCTACTAAAAAATACATATTTGAAAGTATTGAAATTCGTATATTCTTTTGAAATCAATAAAATAAACGAAAAGATATAAATAAGGATTCGTTGGTGATGGAAATATAAGAACTCATTGTCTTTATTTAAAAACTGAAAAATGAAACTCTTCAATTTGTTTTCAATCTACTAAAAAATACATATTGGAAAGTATTGAAATTCGTATATTCTTTTGAAATCAATAAAATAAACGAAAAGATATAAATAAGAATTCGTTAGAGATGGAAATATAAGGACTCACTGTCTATATTTAAAAAATTGAAAAATGAAACTCTTCATTTTGTTTTCAATCTACTAAAAAATACATATAGGAAAGTATTGAAATTCGTATATTCTTTTGAAATCAATAAAATAAACGAAAAGATATAAATAAGAATTCATTGGTGATGGAAATATAAGAACTCATAGTCTGAATTTAAATATAATAAAAATAAAACTCTGCGATTACTTTTAATCTACTAAAAAAACTTATTGGAAAGTATTGAAATTCGTATATTCTTTTGAAATCAATAAAATAAACGAAAAGATATAAATAAGGATTCGTTAGTGATGGAAATATAAGAACTCATTGTCTTTATTTAGAAACTGAAAAACAAAACTCTTCAATTTGTTTTCAATCTACTGAAAAATACATATTTGAAAGTATTGAAATTCGTATATTCTTTTGAAATCAATAAAATAAACGAAAAGATATAAATAAGGATTCGTTGGTGATGGAAATATAAGAACTCATTGTCTTTATTTAAAAACTGAAAAATGGAACTCTTCAATTTGTTTTCAATCTACTAAAAAATACATATGGGAAAGTATTGAAATTCGTATATTCTTTGGAAATCAATAAAACAAACGAAAAGATATAAATAAGGATTCGTTGGTGATGGAAATATAAGGACTCATTGTCTTTATTTAAAAATTGAAAAATGAAACTCTTCAATTTGTTTTCAGTCTACTAAAAAATACATTTGGGAAAGTATTGAAATTCGTATATTCTTTTGAAATCAATAAAATAAATGAAAAGATATAAATAAGAATTCGTTGGTGATGGAAATATAAGAACTCATTGTCTTTATTTAAAAATTGAAAAATGAAACTCTTCAATTTGTTTTCAATCTACTAAAAAATACATATTTGAAAGTATTGAAATTCGTATATTCTTTTGAAATCAATAAAATAAACGAAAAGATATAAATAAGAATTCGTTGGTGATGGAAATATAAGAACTCATTGTCTTTATTTAAAAACTGAAAAATGAAACTCTTCAATTTGTTTTCAATCTACTAAAATATACGTATAGGAAAGTATTGAAATTCGTATATTCTTTTGAAATCAATAAAATAAACGAAAAGATATAAATAAGAATTCGTTAGAGATGGAAATATAAGGACTCATTGTCTATATTTAAAAAATTGAAAAATGAAACTCTTCATTTTGTTTTCAATCTACTAAAAAATACATATGGGAAAGTATTGAAATTCGTATATTCTTTTGAAATCAATAAAATAAACGAAAAGATATAAATAAGAATTCGTTAGAGATGGAAATATAAGGACTCATTGTCTATATTTAAAAAATTGAAAAATGAAACTCTTCATTTTGTTTTCAATCTACTAAAAAATACATATAGGAAAGTATTGAAATTCGTATATTCTTTTGAAATCAATAAAATAAACGAAAAGATATAAATAAGAATTCGTTGGTGATGGAAATATAAGAACTCATTGTCTTTATTTAAAAAAAAAGAAAAATGAAACTCTTCAATTTGTTTTCAATCTACTAAAAAATACATGTGGAAAAGTAAAGATAAGATTGAAATAAAATAAACGAAAAGATATAAATAAGAATTCGTTAGAGATGGAAATATAAGGACTTATTGTCTGAATTTAAAAAAAATAAAAATAAAACTCTGCGATTACTTTTAATCTACTAAAAAAACTTATTGGAAAGTATTGAAATTCGTATATTCTTTTGAAATCAATAAAATAAACGAAAAGATATAAATAAGGATTCGTTAGTGATGGAAATATAAGAACTCATTGTCTTTATTTAGAAACTGAAAAACAAAACTCTTCAATTTGATTTCAATCTACTGAAAAATACATATTTGAAAGTATTGAAATTCGTATATTCTTTTGAAATCAATAAAATAAACGAAAAGATATAAATAAGGATTCGTTGGTGATGGAAATATAAGAACTCATTGTCTTTATTTAAAAACTGAAAAATGAAACTCTTCAATTTGTTTTCAATCTACTAAAAAATACATATGGGAAAGTATTGAAATTCGTATATTCTTTGGAAATCAATAAAACAAACGAAAAGATATAAATAAGGATTCGTTGGTGATGGAAATATAAGGACTCATTGTCTGTATTTAAAAATTGAAAAATGAAACTCTTCAATTTGTTTTCAATCTACTAAAAAATACATATGGGAAAGTATTGAAATTCGTATATTCTTTTGAAATCAATAAAATAAACAAAAAGATATAAATAAGAATTCGTTGGTGATGGAAATATAAGAACTCATTGTCTTTATTTAAAAACTGAAAAATAAAACTCTTCAATTTGTTTTCAATCTATTAAAAAATACATATTTGAAAGTATTGAAATTCGTATATTCTTTTGAAATCAATAAAATAAACGAAAAGATATAAATAAGAATTCGTTGGTGATGGAAATAAAAGAACTTATTGTCTTTATTAAAAAACTGAAAAATGGAACTCTTCAATTTGTTTTCAATCTACTAAAAATACATATGGGAAAGTATTGAAATTCGTATATTCTTTTGAAATCAATAAAATAAACGAAAAGATATAATTAAGAATTCGTTAGTGAGCGAAATATAAGGACTCATTGTCTATATTTAAAAAATTGAAAAATGAAACTCTTCATTTTGTTTTCAATCTACTAAAAAATACATATAGGAAAGTATTGAAATTCGTATATTCTTTTGAAATCAATAAAATAAACGAAAAGATATAAATAAGAATTCGTTGGTGATGGAAATATAAGAACTCATTGTCTTTATTTAAAAAAAAAGAAAAATGAAACTCTTCAATTTGTTTTCAATCTACTAAAAAATACATGTGGAAAAGTAAAGATAAGATTGAAATAAAATAAACGAAAAGATATAAATAAGAATTCGTTAGAGATGGAAATATAAGGACTCATTGTCTATATTTAAAAAATTGAAAAATGAAACTCTTCATTTTGTTTTCAATCTACTAAAAAATACATATAGGAAAGTATTGAAATTCGTATATTCTTTTGAAATCAATAAAATAAACGAAAAGATATAAATAAGAATTCGTTGGTGATGGAAATATAAGAACTCATTGTCTTTATTTAAAAAAAAAGAAAAATGAAACTCTTCAATTTGTTTTCAATCTACTAAAAAATACATGTGGAAAAGTAAAGATAAGATTGAAATAAAATAAACGAAAAGATATAAATAAGAATTCGTTAGAGATGGAAATATAAGGACTTATTGTCTGAATTTAAAAAAAATAAAAATAAAACTCTGCGATTACTTTTAATCTACTAAAAAAACTTATTGGAAAGTATTGAAATTCGTATATTCTTTTGAAATCAATAAAATAAACGAAAAGATATAAATAAGGATTCGTTAGTGATGGAAATATAAGAACTCATTGTCTTTATTTAGAAACTGAAAAACAAAACTCTTCAATTTGTTTTCAATCTACTGAAAAATACATATTTGAAAGTATTGAAATTCGTATATTCTTTTGAAATCAATAAAATAAACGAAAAGATATAAATAAGGATTCGTTGGTGATGGAAATATAAGAACTCATTGTCTTTATTTAAAAACTGAAAAATGAAACTCTTCAATTTGTTTTCAATCTACTAAAAAATACATATGGGAAAGTATTGAAATTCGTATATTCTTTGGAAATCAATAAAACAAACGAAAAGATATAAATAAGGATTCGTTGGTGATGGAAATATAAGGACTCATTGTCTTTATTTAAAAATTGAAAAATGAAACTCTTCAATTTGTTTTCAATCTACTAAAAAATACATATGGGAAAGTATTGAAATTCGTATATTCTTTTGAAATCAATAAAATAAACAAAAAGATATAAATAAGAATTCGTTGGTGATGGAAATATAAGAACTCATTGTCTTTATTTAAAAACTGAAAAATAAAACTCTTCAATTTGTTTTCAATCTATTAAAAAATACATATTTGAAAGTATTGAAATTCGTATATTCTTTTGAAATCAATAAAATAAACGAAAAGATATAAATAAGAATTCGTTGGTGATGGAAATAAAAGAACTTATTGTCTTTATTTAAAAACTGAAAAATGGAACTCTTCAATTTGTTTTCAATCTACTAAAAATACATATGGGAAAGTATTGAAATTCGTATATTCTTTTGAAATCAATAAAATAAACGAAAAGATATAATTAAGAATTCGTTAGTGAGCGAAATATAAGGACTCATTGTCTATATTTAAAAAATTGAAAAATGAAACTCTTCATTTTGTTTTCAATCTACTAAAAAATACATATGGGAAAGTATTGAAATTCGTATATTCTTTTGAAATCAATAAAATAAACGAAAAGATATAAATAAGAATTCTTTAGTGATGGAAATATAAGAACTCATTGTCTTTATTTAAAAACTGAAAAATAAAACTCTTCAATTTGTTTTCAATCTACTAAAAAATACATATTTGAAAGTATTGAAATTCGTATATTCTTTTGAAATCAATAAAATAAACGAAAAGATATAAATAAGGATTCGTTGGTGATGGAAATATAAGAACTCATTGTCTTTATTTAAAAACTGAAAAATGAAACTCTTCAATTTGTTTTCAATCTACTAAAAAATACATTTTGGAAAGTATTGAAATTCGTATATTCTTTTGAAATCAATAAAATAAACGAAAAGATATAAATAAGAATTCGTTAGAGATGGAAATATAAGGACTCACTGTCTATATTTAAAAAATTGAAAAATGAAACTCTTCATTTTGTTTTCAATCTACTAAAAAATACATATAGGAAAGTATTGAAATTCGTATATTCTTTTGAAATCAATAAAATAAACGAAAAGATATAAATAAGAATTCATTGGTGATGGAAATATAAGAACTCATAGTCTGAATTTAAATATAATAAAAATAAAACTCTGCGATTACTTTTAATCTACTAAAAAAACTTATTGGAAAGTATTGAAATTCGTATATTCTTTTGAAATCAATAAAATAAACGAAAAGATATAAATAAGGATTCGTTAGTGATGGAAATATAAGAACTCATTGTCTTTATTTAGAAACTGAAAAACAAAACTCTTCAATTTGTTTTCAATCTACTGAAAAATACATATTTGAAAGTATTGAAATTCGTATATTCTTTTGAAATCAATAAAATAAACGAAAAGATATAAATAAGGATTCGTTGGTGATGGAAATATAAGAACTCATTGTCTTTATTTAAAAACTGAAAAATGGAACTCTTCAATTTGTTTTCAATCTACTAAAAAATACATATGGGAAAGTATTGAAATTCGTATATTCTTTGGAAATCAATAAAACAAACGAAAAGATATAAATAAGGATTCGTTGGTGATGGAAATATAAGGACTCATTGTCTTTATTTAAAAATTGAAAAATGAAACTCTTCAATTTGTTTTCAGTCTACTAAAAAATACATATGGGAAAGTATTGAAATTCGTATATTCTTTTGAAATCAATAAAATAAATGAAAAGATATAAATAAGAATTCGTTGGTGATGGAAATATAAGAACTCATTGTCTTTATTTAAAAAAAGAAAAATGAAACTCTTCAATTTGATTTCAATCTACTAAAAAATACATATGGAAAAGTATTGAAATTCGTATATTCTTTTGAAATCAATAAAATAAACGAAAAGATATAAATAAGAATTCGTTAGAGATGGAAATATAAGGTCTTATTGTCTGAATTTAAATATAATAAAAATAAAACTCTGCGATTACTTTTAATCTACTAAAAAAACTTATTGAAAAGTATTGAAATTCGTATATTCTTTTGAAATCAATAAAATAAACGAAAAGATATAAATAAGGATTCGTTAGTGATGGAAATATAAGAATTCATTGTCTTTATTTAAAAACTGAAAAATAAAACTCTTCAATTTGTTTTCAATCTACTAAAAAATACATATTTGTAAGTATTGAAATTCGTATATTCTTTTGAAATCAATAAAATAAACGAAAAGATATAAATAAGAATTCGTTAGTGATGGAAATATAAGAACTCATTGTCTTTATTTAAAAACTGAAAAATGAAACTCATCAATTTGTTTTCAATCTACTAAAATATACGTATAGGAAAGTATTGAAATTCGTATATTCTTTTGAAATCAATAAAATAAACGAAAAGATATAAATAAGAATTCGTTAGTGATGGAAATATAAGAACTCATTGTCTTTATTTAAAATATGAAAAATGAAACTCTTCAATTTGTTTTCAATCTACTAAAAAATACATATTTGAAAGTATTGAAATTCGTATATTCTTTTGAAATCAATAAAACAAACGAAAAGATATAAATAAGGATTCGTTGGTGATGGAAATATAAGAACTCATTGTCTTTATTTAAAAATTGAAAAATGAAACTCTTCAATTTGTTTTCAATCTACTAAAAAATACATATGGGAAAGTATTGAAATTCGTATATTCTTTTGAAATCAATAAAATAAACGAAAAGATATAAATAAGAATTCGTTAGAGATGGAAATATAAGGACTCATTGTCTATATTTAAAAAATTGAAAAATGAAACTCTTCATTTTGTTTTCAATCTACTAAAAAATACATATAGGAAAGTATTGAAATTCGTATATTCTTTTGAAATCAATAAAATAAACGAAAAGATATAAATAGGAATTCTTTAGTGATGGAAATATAAGGACGCATTGTCTGAATTTAAATATAATAAAAATAAAACTCTGCGATTACTTTTAATCTACTAAAAAAACTTATTGAAAAGTATTGAAATTCGTATATTCTTTTGAAATCAATAAAATAAACGAAAAGATATAAATAAGAATTCGTTAGTGATGGAAATATAAGAACTCATTGTCTTTATTTAAAAATTGAAAAATGAAACTCTTCAATTTGTTTTCAATCTACTAAAAAATACATATAGGAAAGTATTGAAATTCGTATATTCTTTTGAAATCAATAAAACAAACGAAAAGATATAAATAAGGATTCGTTGGTGATGGAAATATAAGAACTCATTGTTTTTATTTAAAAATTGAAAAATGAAACTCTTCAATTTGTTTTCAATCTACTAAAAAATACATATGGGAAAGTATTGAAATTCGTATATTCTTTTGAAATCAATAAAATAAACGAAAAGATATAAATAAGAATTCGTTGGTGATGGAAATATAAGAACTCATTGTCTTTATTTAAAAACTGAAAAATGAAACTCTTCAATTTGTTTTCAATCTACTAAAAAATACATATTTGAAAGTATTGAAATTCGTATATTCTTTTGAAATCAATAAAATAAACGAAAAGATATAAATAAGAATTCGTTGGTGATGGAAATATAAGAACTCATTGTCTTTATTTAAAAACTGAAAAATGAAACTCTTCAATTTGTTTTCAATCTACTAAAATATACGTATAGGAAAGTATTGAAATTCGTATATTCTTTTGAAATCAATAAAATAAACGAAAAGATATAAATAAGAATTCGTTAGAGATGGAAATATAAGGACTCATTGTCTATATTTAAAAAATTGAAAAATGAAACTCTTCATTTTGTTTTCAATCTACTAAAAAATACATATGGGAAAGTATTGAAATTCGTATATTCTTTTGAAATCAATAAAATAAACGAAAAGATATAAATAAGAATTCGTTAGAGATGGAAATATAAGGACTCATTGTCTATATTTAAAAAATTGAAAAATGAAACTCTTCATTTTGTTTTCAATCTACTAAAAAATACATATAGGAAAGTATTGAAATTCGTATATTCTTTTGAAATCAATAAAATAAACGAAAAGATATAAATAAGAATT
Organism: Ptychoptera albimana; assembly: GCA_961205885.1. Lineage (NCBI taxonomy): Eukaryota > Metazoa > Arthropoda > Insecta > Diptera > Ptychopteridae > Ptychoptera > Ptychoptera albimana. Next base: position 17,370,908 of record OY540803.1, on the reverse strand, counting down.
CGTTAGTGATGGAAATATAAGGTCTTATTGTCTGAATTTAAATATAATAAAAATAAAACTCTGCGATTACTTTTAATCTACTAAAAAAACTTATTGAAAAGTATTGAAATTCGTATATTCTTTTGAAATCAATAAAATAAACGAAAAGATATAAATAAGGATTCATTAGTGATGGAAATATAAGAACTCATTGTCTTTATTTAAAAATTGAAAAATGAAACTCTTCAATTTGTTTTCAATCTACTAAAAAATACATATTTGAAAGTATTGAAATTTGTATATTCTTTTGAAATCAATAAAATAAACGAAAAGATATAAATAAGAATTCGTTGGTGATGGAAATATAAGAACTCATTGTCTTTATTTAAAAACTGAAAAATGAAACTCTTCAATTTGTTTTCAATCTACTAAAATATACGTATAGGAAAGTATTGAAATTCGTATATTCTTTTGAAATCAATAAAATAAACGAAAAGATATAAATAAGAATTCGTTAGAGATGGAAATATAAGGACTCATTGTCTATATTTAAAAAATTGAAAAATGAAACTCTTCATTTTGTTTTCAATCTACTAAAAATACATATGGGAAAGTATTGAAATTCGTATATTCTTTTGAAATCAATAAAAGAAACGAAAAGATATAAATAAGAATTCGTTAGAGATGGAAATATAAGGACTCATTGTCTATATTTAAAAAATTGAAAAATGAAACTCTGCAATTTGTTTTCAATCTACTAAAAAATACATATAGGAAAGTATTGAAATTCGTATATTCTTTTAAAATCAATAAAATAAACGAAAATATATAAATAAGAATTCTTTAGTGATGGAAATATAAGGACTTATTGTCTGAATTTAAATATAATAAAAATAAAACTCTGCGATTACTTTTAATCTACTAAAAAAACTTATTGGAAAGTATTGAAATTCGTATATTCTTTTGAAATCAATAAAATAAACGAAAAGATATAAATAAGGATTCGTTAGTGATGGAAATATAAGAACTCATTGTCTTTATTTAGAAACTGAAAAACAAAACTCTTCAATTTGTTTTCAATCTACTAAAAAATACATATGGGAAAGTATTGAAATTCGTATATTCTTTTGAAATCAATAAAATAAACGAAAAGATATAAAAACGGATTCGTTGGTGATTGAAATATAAGAACTCATTGTCTTTATTTAAAAACTAAAAAATGAAACTCTTCAATTTGTTTTCAATCTACTAAAAAATACATATGGGAAAGTATTGAAATTCGTATATTCTTTGGAAATCAATAAAACAAACGAAAAGATATAAATCAGGATTCGTTGGTGATGGAAATATAAGGACTCATTGTCTTTATTTAAAAATTGAAAAATGAAACTCTTCAATTTGTTTTCAATCTACTAAAAAATACATATGGGAAAGTATTGAAATTCGTATATTCTATTGAAATCAATAAAATAAACGAAAAGATATAAATAAGAATTCGTTGGTGATGGAAATATAAGAACTCATTGTCTTTATTTAAAAAAACAAAAATGAAACTCTTCCATTTGTTTTCAATCTACTAAAAAATACATGTGGAAAAGTATTGAAATTCGTATATTCTTTTGAAATCAATAAAATAAACGAAAAGATATAAATAAGAATTCGTTAGAGATGGAAATATAAGGTCTTATTGTCTGAATTTAAATATAATAAAAATAAAACTCTGCGATTACTTTTAATCTACTAAAAAAACTTATTGGAAAGTATTGAAATTCGTATATTCTTTTGAAATCAATAAAATAAACGAAAAGATATAAATAAGAATTCGTTGGTGATGGAAATATAAGAACTCATTGTCTATATTTAAAAATTGAAAAATGAAACTCTTCAATTTGTTTTCAATCTACTAAAAAATACATATAGGAAAGTATTGAAATTCGTATATTCTTTTGAAATCAATAAAATAAACGAAAAGATATAAATAAGAATTCGTTGGTGATGGAAATATAAGAACTCATTGTCTTTATTTAAAAACTGAAAAATGAAACTCTTCAATTTGTTTTCAATCTACTAAAATATACGTATAGGAAAGTATTGAAATTCGTATATTCTTTTGAAATCAATAAAATAAACGAAAAGATATAAATAAGAATTCGTTAGAGATGGAAATATAAGGACTCATTGTCTATATTTAAAAAGTTGAAAAATGAAACTCTTCATTTTGTTTTCAATCTACTAAAAAATACATATGGGAAAGTATTGAAATTCGTATATTCTTTTGAAATCAATAAAATAAACGAAAAGATATAAATAAGAATTCGTTGGTAATGGAAATATAAGAACTCATTGTCTTTATTTAAAAACTGAAAAATGAAACTCTTCATTTTGTTTTCAATCTACTAAAAAATACATATTTGAAAGTATTGAAATTCGTATATTCTTTTGAAATCAATAAAATAAACGAAAAGATATAAATAAGAATTCGTTGGTAATGGAAATATAAGAACTCATTGTCTTTATTCAAAAAAAGAAAAATGAAACTCTTCAATTTGTTTTCAATCTACTAAAAAATACATATTTGAAAGTATTGAAATTCGTATATTCTTTGGAAATCAATAAAACAAACGAAAAGATATAAATAAGGATTCGTTGGTGATGGAAATATAAGGACTCATTGTCTTTATTTAAAAATCGAAAAATGAAACTCTTCAATTTGTTTTCAATCTACTAAAAAATACATATAGGAAAGTATTGAAATTCGTATATTCTTTTGAAATCAATAAAATAAACGAAAAGATATAAATAAGAATTCTTTAGTGATGGAAATATAAGGACTTATTGTCTGAATTTAAATATAATAAAAATAAAACTCTGCGATTACTTTTAATCTACTAAAAAAACTTATTGGAAAGTATTGAAATTCGTATATTCTTTTGAAATCAATAAAATAAACGAAAAGATATAAATAAGGATTCGTTAGTGATGGAAATATAAGAACTCATTGTCTTTATTTAGAAACTGAAAAACAAAACTCTTCAATTTGTTTTCAATCTACTAAAAAATACATATGGGAAAGTATTGAAATTCGTATATTCTTTTGAAATCAATAAAATAAACGAAAAGATATAAAAACGGATTCGTTGGTGATTGAAATATAAGAACTCATTGTCTTTATTTAAAAACTAAAAAATGAAACTCTTCAATTTGTTTTCAATCTACTAAAAAATACATATGGGAAAGTATTGAAATTCGTATATTCTTTGGAAATCAATAAAACAAACGAAAAGATATAAATCAGGATTCGTTGGTGATGGAAATATAAGGACTCATTGTCTTTATTTAAAAATTGAAAAATGAAACTCTTCAATTTGTTTTCAATCTACTAAAAAATACATATGGGAAAGTATTGAAATTCGTATATTCTATTGAAATCAATAAAATAAACGAAAAGATATAAATAAGAATTCGTTGGTGATGGAAATATAAGAACTCATTGTCTTTATTTAAAAAAACAAAAATGAAACTCTTCCATTTGTTTTCAATCTACTAAAAAATACATATGGGAAAGTATTGAAATTCGTATATTCTTTTGAAATCAATAAAATAAACGAAAAGATATAAAAACGGATTCGTTGGTGATTGAAATATAAGAACTCATTGTCTTTATTTAAAAACTAAAAAATGAAACTCTTCAATTTGTTTTCAATCTACTAAAAAATACATATGGGAAAGTATTGAAATTCGTATATTCTTTGGAAATCAATAAAACAAACGAAAAGATATAAATAAGGATTCGTTGGTGATGGAAATATAAGGACTCATTGTCTTTATTTAAAAATCGAAAAATGAAACTCTTCAATTTGTTTTCAATCTACTAAAAAATACATATAGGAAAGTATTGAAATTCGTATATTCTTTTGAAATCAATAAAATAAACGAAAAGATATAAATAAGAATTCTTTAGTGATGGAAATATAAGGACTTATTGTCTGAATTTAAATATAATAAAAATAAAACTCTGCGATTACTTTTAATCTACTAAAAAAACTTATTGGAAAGTATTGAAATTCGTATATTCTTTTGAAATCAATAAAATAAACGAAAAGATATAAAAACGGATTCGTTGGTGATTGAAATATAAGAACTCATTGTCTTTATTTAAAAACTAAAAAATGAAACTCTTCAATTTGTTTTCAATCTACTAAAAAATACATATGGGAAAGTATTGAAATTCGTATATTCTTTGGAAATCAATAAAACAAACGAAAAGATATAAATCAGGATTCGTTGGTGATGGAAATATAAGGACTCATTGTCTTTATTTAAAAATTGAAAAATGAAACTCTTCAATTTGTTTTCAATCTACTAAAAAATACATATGGGAAAGTATTGAAATTCGTATATTCTATTGAAATCAATAAAATAAACGAAAAGATATAAATAAGGATTCGTTAGTGATGGAAATATAAGAACTCATTGTCTTTATTTAGAAACTGAAAAACAAAACTCTTCAATTTGTTTTCAATCTACTAAAAAATACATATGGGAAAGTATTGAAATTCGTATATTCTTTTGAAATCAATAAAATAAACGAAAAGATATAAATAAGAATTCGTTGGTGATGGAAATATAAGAACTCATTGTCTTTATTTAAAAAAACAAAAATGAAACTCTTCAATTTGTTTTCAATCTACTAAAAAATACATATGGGAAAGTATTGAAATTCGTATATTCTTTTGAAATCAATAAAATAAACGAAAAGATATAAAAACGGATTCGTTGGTGATTGAAATATAAGAACTCATTGTCTTTATTTAAAAACTAAAAAATGAAACTCTTCAATTTGTTTTCAATCTACTAAAAAATACATATGGGAAAGTATTGAAATTCGTATATTCTTTGGAAATCAATAAAACAAACGAAAAGATATAAATCAGGATTCGTTGGTGATGGAAATATAAGGACTCATTGTCTTTATTTAAAAATTGAAAAATGAAACTCTTCAATTTGTTTTCAATCTACTAAAAAATACATATGGGAAAGTATTGAAATTCGTATATTCTTTTGAAATCAATAAAATAAACGAAAAGATATAAATAAGAATTCGTTAGAGATGGAAATATAAGGTCTTATTGTCTGAATTTAAATATAATAAAAATAAAACTCTGCGATTACTTTTAATCTACTAAAAAAACTTATTGGAAAGTATTGAAATTCGTATATTCTTTTGAAATCAATAAAATAAACGAAAAGATATAAATAAGAATTCGTTGGTGATGGAAATATAAGAACTCATTGTCTATATTTAAAAATTGAAAAATGAAACTCTTCAATTTGTTTTCAATCTACTAAAAAATACATATAGGAAAGTATTGAAATTCGTATATTCTTTTGAAATCAATAAAATAAACGAAAAGATATAAATAAGAATTCGTTGGTGATGGAAATATAAGAACTCATTGTCTTTATTTAAAAACTGAAAAATGAAACTCTTCAATTTGTTTTCAATCTACTAAAATATACGTATAGGAAAGTATTGAAATTCGTATATTCTTTTGAAATCAATAAAATAAACGAAAAGATATAAATAAGAATTCGTAAGAGATGGAAATATAAGGACTCATTGTCTATATTTAAAAAGTTGAAAAATGAAACTCTTCATTTTGTTTTCAATCTACTAAAAAATACATATGGGAAAGTATTGAAATTCGTATATTCTTTTGAAATCAATAAAATAAACGAAAAGATATAAATAAGAATTCGTTGGTGATGGAAATATAAGAACTCATTGTCTTTATTTAAAAACTGAAAAATGAAACTCTTCAATTTGTTTTCAATCTACTAAAAAATACATATTTGAAAGTATTGAAATTCGTATATTCTTTTGAAATCAATAAAATAAACGAAAAGATATAAATAAGAATTCGTTGGTAATGGAAATATAAGAACTCATTGTCTTTATTCAAAAAAAGAAAAATGAAACTCTTCAATTTGTTTTCAATCTACTAAAAAATACATATTTGAAAGTATTGAAATTCGTATATTCTTTGGAAATCAATAAAACAAACGAAAAGATATAAATAAGGATTCGTTGGTGATGGAAATATAAGGACTCATTGTCTTTATTTAAAAATCGAAAAATGAAACTCTTCAATTTGTTTTCAATCTACTAAAAAATACATATGGGAAAGTATTGAAATTCGTATATTCTTTTGAAATCAATAAAATAAACGAAAAGATATAAATAAGAATTCGTTAGTGATGGAAATATAAGGTCTTATTGTCTGAATTTAAATATAATAAAAATAAAACTCTGCGATTACTTTTAATCTACTAAAAAAACTTATTGAAAAGTATTGAAATTCGTATATACTTTTGAAATCAATAAAATAAACGAAAAGATATAAATAAGAATTCGTTAGTGATGGAAATATAAGAACTCATTGTCTTTATTTAAAAACTGAAAAATGAAACTCTTCAATTTGTTTTCAATCTACTAAAAAATACATATTTGAAAGTATTGAAATTCGTATATTCTTTTGAAATCAATAAAATAAACGAAAAGATATAAATAAGGATTCGTTGGTGATGGAAATATAAGAACTCATTGTCTTTATTTAAAAACTGAAAAATGAAACTCTTCAATTTGTTTTCAATCTACTAAAAAATACATATTGGAAAGTATTGAAATTCGTATATTCTTTTGAAATCAATAAAATAAACGAAAAGATATAAATAAGAATTCGTTAGAGATGGAAATATAAGGACTCACTGTCTATATTTAAAAAATTGAAAAATGAAACTCTTCATTTTGTTTTCAATCTACTAAAAAATACATATTTGAAAGTATTGAAATTCGTATATTCTTTTGAAATCAATAAAATAAACGAAAAGATATAAATAAGAATTCGTTGGTAATGGAAATATAAGAACTCATTGTCTTTATTCAAAAAAAGAAAAATGAAACTCTTCAATTTGTTTTCAATCTACTAAAAAATACATATTTGAAAGTATTGAAATTCGTATATTCTTTGGAAATCAATAAAACAAACGAAAAGATATAAATAAATATTCGTTGGTGATGGAAATATAAGGACTCATTGTCTTTATTTAAAAATCGAAAAATGAAACTCTTCAATTTGTTTTCAATCTACTAAAAAATACATATGGGAAAGTATTGAAATTCGTATATTCTTTTGAAATCAATAAAATAAACGAAAAGATATAAATAAGAATTCGTTAGTGATGGAAATATAAGGTCTTATTGTCTGAATTTAAATATAATAAAAATAAAACTCTGCGATTACTTTTAATCTACTAAAAAAACTTATTGAAAAGTATTGAAATTCGTATATTCTTTTGAAATCAATAAAATAAACAAAAATATATAAATAAGAATTCGTTGGTGATGGAAATATAAGAACTCATTGTCTTTATTTAAAAACTGAAAAATAAAACTCTTCAATTTGTTTTCAATCTATTAAAAAATACATATTTGAAAGTATTGAAATTCGTATATTCTTTTGAAATCAATAAAATAAACGAAAAGATATAAATAAGAATTCGTTGGTGATGGAAATAAAAGAACTTATTGTCTTTATTTAAAAACTGAAAAATGGAACTCTTCAATTTGTTTTCAATCTACTAAAAATACATATGGGAAAGTATTGAAATTCGTATATTCTTTTGAAATCAATAAAATAAACGAAAAGATATAATTAAGAATTCGTTAGTGAGCGAAATATAAGGACTCATTGTCTATATTTAAAAAATTGAAAAATGAAACTCTTCATTTTGTTTTCAATCTACTAAAAAATACATATGGGAAAGTATTGAAATTCGTATATTCTTTTGAAATCAATAAAATAAACGAAAAGATATAAATAAGGATTCGTTGGTGATGGAAATATAAGAACTCATTGTCTTTATTTAAAAACTGAAAAATGAAACTCTTCAATTTGTTTTCAATCTACTAAAAAATACATATTGGAAAGTATTGAAATTCGTATATTCTTTCGAAATCAATAAAATAAACGAAAAGATATAAATAAGAATTCGTTAGAGATGGAAATATAAGGACTCACTGTCTATATTTAAAAAATTGAAAAATGAAACTCTTCATTTTGTTTTCAATCTACTAAAAAATACATATTTGAATGTATTGAAATTCGTATATTCTTTTGAAATCAATAAAATAAACGAAAAGATATAAATAAGAATTCGTTGGTAATGGAAATATAAGAACTCATTGTCTTTATTCAAAAAAAGAAAAATGAAACTCTTCAATTTGTTTTCAATCTACTAAAAAATACATATTTGAAAGTATTGAAATTCGTATATTCTTTGGAAATCAATAAAACAAACGAAAAGATATAAATAAGGATTCGTTGGTGATATAAATATAAGGACTCATTGTCTTTATTTAAAAATCGAAAAATGAAACTCTTCAATTTGTTTTCAATCTACTAAAAAATACATATGGGAAAGTATTGAAATTCGTATATTCTTTTGAAATCAATAAAATAAACGAAAAGATATAAATAAGAATTCGTTAGTGATGGAAATATAAGGTCTTATTGTCTGAATTTAAATATAATAAAAATAAAACTCTGCGATTACTTTTAATCTACTAAAAAAACATATTGAAAAGTATTGAAATTCGTATATTCTTTTGAAATCAATAAAATAAACGAAAAGATATAAATAAGAATTCGTTAGTGATGGAAATATAAGAACTCATTGTCTTTATTTAAAAACTGAAAAATAAAACTCTTCAATTTGTTTTCAATCTACTAAAAAATACATATTTGAAAGTATTGAAATTCGTATATTCTTTTGAAATCAATAAAATAAACGAAAAGATATAAATAAGGATTCGTTGGTGATGGAAATATAAGAACTCATTGTCTTTATTTAAAAACTGAAAAATAAAACTCTTCAATTTGTTTTCAATCTACTAAAAAATACATATTGGAAAGTATTGAAATTCGTATATTCTTTTGAAATCAATAAAATAAACGAAAAGATATAAATAAGAATTCGTTAGAGATGGAAATATAAGGACTCACTGTCTATATTTAAAAAATTGAAAAATGAAACTCTTCATTTTGTTTTCAATCTACTAAAAAATACATATAGGAAAGTATTGAAATTCGTATATTCTTTTGAAATCAATAAAATAAACGAAAAGATATAAATAAGAATTCATTGGTGATGGAAATATAAGAACTCATAGTCTGAATTTAAATATAATAAAAATAAAACTCTGCGATTACTTTTAATCTACTAAAAAAACTTATTGGAAAGTATTGAAATTCGTATATTCTTTTGAAATCAATAAAATAAACGAAAAGATATAAATAAGGATTCGTTAGTGATGGAAATATAAGAACTCATTGTCTTTATTTAGAAACTGAAAAACAAAACTCTTCAATTTGTTTTCAATCTACTGAAAAATACATATTTGAAAGTATTGAAATTCGTATATTCTTTTGAAATCAATAAAATAAACGAAAAGATATAAATAAGGATTCGTTGGTGATGGAAATATAAGAACTCATTGTCTTTATTTAAAAACTGAAAAATGGAACTCTTCAATTTGTTTTCAATCTACTAAAAAATACATATGGGAAAGTATTGAAATTCGTATATTCTTTGGAAATCAATAAAACAAACGAAAAGATATAAATAAGGATTCGTTGGTGATGGAAATATAAGGACTCATTGTCTTTATTTAAAAATTGAAAAATGAAACTCTTCAATTTGTTTTCAGTCTACTACAAAATACATTTGGGAAAGTATTGAAATTCGTATATTCTTTTGAAATCAATAAAATAAATGAAAAGATATAAATAAGAATTCGTTGGTGATGGAAATATAAGAACTCATTGTCTTTATTTAAAAATTGAAAAATGAAACTCTTCAATTTGTTTTCAATCTACTAAAAAATACATATTTGAAAGTATTGAAATTCGTATATTCTTTTGAAATCAATAAAATAAACGAAAAGATATAAATAAGAATTCGTTGGTGATGGAAATATAAGAACTCATTGTCTTTATTTAAAAACTGAAAAATGAAACTCTTCAATTTGTTTTCAATCTACTAAAAAATACATATAGGAAAGTATTGAAATTCGTATATTCTTTTGAAATCAATAAAATAAACGAAAAGATATAAATAAGAATTCGTTGGTGATGGAAATATAAGAACTCATTGTCTTTATTTAAAAAAAAAGAAAAATGAAACTCTTCAATTTTTTTTCAATCTACTAAAAAATACATGTGGAAAAGTAAAGATAAGATTGAAATAAAATAAACGAAAAGATATAAATAAGAATTCGTTAGAGATGGAAATATAAGGACTTATTGTCTGAATTTAAAAAAAATAAAAATAAAACTCTGCGATTACTTTTAATCTACTAAAAAAACTTATTGGAAAGTATTGAAATTCGTATATTCTTTTGAAATCAATAAAATAAACGAAAAGATATAAATAAGGATTCGTTAGTGATGGAAATATAAGAACTCATTGTCTTTATTTAGAAACTGAAAAACAAAACTCTTCAATTTGATTTCAATCTACTGAAAAATACATATTTGAAAGTATTGAAATTCGTATATTCTTTTGAAATCAATAAAATAAACGAAAAGATATAAATAAGGATTCGTTGGTGATGGAAATATAAGAACTCATTGTCTTTATTTAAAAACTGAAAAATGAAACTCTTCAATTTGTTTTCAATCTACTAAAAAATACATATGGGAAAGTATTGAAATTCGTATATTCTTTGGAAATCAATAAAACAAACGAAAAGATATAAATAAGGATTCGTTGGTGATGGAAATATAAGGACTCATTGTCTTTATTTAAAAAAAGAAAAATGAAACTCTTCAATTTGTTTTCAATCTACTAAAAAATACATATGGGAAAGTATTGAAATTCGTATATTCTTTTGAAATCAATAAAATAAACAAAAAGATATAAATAAGAATTCGTTGGTGATGGAAATATAAGAACTCATTGTCTTTATTTAAAAACTGAAAAATAAAACTCTTCAATTTGTTTTCAATCTATTAAAAAATACATATTTGAAAGTATTGAAATTCGTATATTCTTTTGAAATCAATAAAATAAACGAAAAGATATAAATAAGAATTCGTTGGTGATGGAAATAAAAGAACTTATTGTCTTTATTTAAAAACTGAAAAATGGAACTCTTCAATTTGTTTTCAATCTACTAAAAATACATATGGGAAAGTATTGAAATTCGTATATTCTTTTGAAATCAATAAAATAAACGAAAAGATATAATTAAGAATTCGTTAGTGAGCGAAATATAAGGACTCATTGTCTATATTTAAAAAATTGAAAAATGAAACTCTTCATTTTGTTTTCAATCTACTAAAAAATACATATGGGAAAGTATTGAAATTCGTATATTCTTTTGAAATCAATAAAATAAACGAAAAGATATAAATAAGAATTCTTTAGTGATGGAAATATAAGAACTCATTGTCTTTATTTAAAAACTGAAAAATAAAACTCTTCAATTTGTTTTTAATCTACTAAAAAATACATATTTGAAAGTATTGAAATTCGTATATTCTTTTGAAATCAATAAAATAAACGAAAAGATATAAATAAGGATTCGTTGGTGATGGAAATATAAGAACTCATTGTCTTTATTTAAAAACTGAAAAATGAAACTCTTCAATTTGTTTTCAATCTACTAAAAAATACATATTGGAAAGTATTGAAATTCGTATATTCTTTTGAAATCAATAAAATAAACGAAAAGATATAAATAAGAATTCGTTAGAGATGGAAATATAAGGACTCACTGTCTATATTTAAAAAATTGAAAAATGAAACTCTTCATTTTGTTTTCAATCTACTAAAAAATACATATAGGAAAGTATTGAAATTCGTATATTCTTTTGAAATCAATAAAATAAACGAAAAGATATAAATAAGAATTCATTGGTGATGGAAATATAAGAACTCATAGTCTGAATTTAAATATAATAAAAATAAAACTCTGCGATTACTTTTAATCTACTAAAAAAACTTATTGGAAAGTATTGAAATTCGTATATTCTTTTGAAATCAATAAAATAAACGAAAAGATATAAATAAGGATTCGTTAGTGATGGAAATATAAGAACTCATTGTCTTTATTTAGAAACTGAAAAACAAAACTCTTCAATTTGTTTTCAATCTACTGAAAAATACATATTTGAAAGTATTGAAATTCGTATATTCTTTTGAAATCAATAAAATAAACGAAAAGATATAAATAAGGATTCGTTGGTGATGGAAATATAAGAACTCATTGTCTTTATTTAAAAACTGAAAAATGGAACTCTTCAATTTGTTTTCAATCTACTAAAAAATACATATTGGAAAGTATTGAAATTCGTATATTCTTTGGAAATCAATAAAACAAACGAAAAGATATAAATAAGGATTCGTTGGTGATGGAAATATAAGGACTCATTGTCTTTATTTAAAAATTGAAAAATGAAACTCTTCAATTTGTTTTCAGTCTACTAAAAAATACATATGGGAAAGTATTGAAATTCGTATATTCTTTTGAAATCAATAAAATAAATGAAAAGATATAAATAAGAATTCGTTGGTGATGGAAATATAAGAACTCATTGTCTTTATTTAAAAAAAGAAAAATGAAACTCTTCAATTTTTTTTCAATCTACTAAAAAATACATGTGGAAAAGTATTGAAATTCGTATATTCTTTTGAAATCAATAAAATAAACGAAAAGATATAAATAAGAATTCGTTAGAGATGGAAATATAAGGTCTTATTGTCTGAATTTAAATATAATAAAAATAAAACTCTGCGATTACTTTTAATCTACTAAAAAAACTTATTGAAAAGTATTGAAATTCGTATATTCTTTTGAAATCAATAAAATAAACGAAAAGATATAAATAAGGATTCGTTAGTGATGGAAATATAAGAATTCATTGTCTTTATTTAAAAACTGAAAAATAAAACTCTTCAATTTGTTTTCAATCTACTAAAAAATACATATTTGTAAGTATTGAAATTCGTATATTCTTTTGAAATCAATAAAATAAACGAAAAGATATAAATAAGAATTCGTTGGTGATGGAAATATAAGAACTCATTGTCTTTATTTAAAAACTGAAAAATGAAACTCATCAATTTGTTTTCAATCTACTAAAATATACGTATAGGAAAGTATTGAAATTCGTATATTCTTTTGAAATCAATAAAATAAACGAAAAGATATAAATAAGAATTCGTTAGTGATGGAAATATAAGAACTCATTGTCTTTATTTAAAATATGAAAAATGAAACTCTTCAATTTGTTTTCAATCTACTAAAAAATACATATTTGAAAGTATTGAAATTCGTATAATCTTTTGAAATCAATAAAACAAACGAAAAGATATAAATAAGGATTCGTTGGTGATGGAAATATAAGAACTCATTGTCTTTATTTAAAAATTGAAAAATGAAACTCTTCAATTTGTTTTCAATCTACTAAAAAATACATATGGGAAAGTATTGAAATTCGTATATTCTTTTGAAATCAATAAAATAAACGAAAAGATATAAATAAGAATTCGTTAGAGATGGAAATATAAGGACTCATTGTCTATATTTAAAAAATTGAAAAATGAAACTCTTCATTTTGTTTTCAATCTACTAAAAAATACATATAGGAAAGTATTGAAATTCGTATATTCTTTTGAAATCAATAAAATAAACGAAAAGATATAAATAGGAATTCTTTAGTGATGGAAATATAAGGACGCATTGTCTGAATTTAAATATAATAAAAATAAAACTCTGCGATTACTTTTAATCTACTAAAAAAACTTATTGAAAAGTATTGAAATTCGTATATTCTTTTGAAATCAATAAAATAAACGAAAAGATATAAATAAGGATTCGTTAGTGATGGAAATATAAGAACTCATTGTCTTTATTTAAAAATTGAAAAATGAAACTCTTCAATTTGTTTTCAATCTACTAAAAAATACGTATAGGAAAGTATTGAAATTCGTATATTCTTTTGAAATCAATAAAATAAACGAAAAGATATAAATAAGAATTCGTTAGAGATGGAAATATAAGGACTCATTGTCTATATTTAAAAAATTGAAAAATGAAACTCTTCGTTTTGTTTTCAATCTACTAAAAAATACATATGGGAAAGTATTGAAATTCGTATATTCTTTTGAAATCAATAAAATAAACGAAAAGATATAAATAAGAATTCGTTAGAGATGGAAATATAAGGACTCATTGTCTATATTTAAAAAATTGAAAAATGAAACTCTTCATTTTGTTTTCAATCTACTAAAAAATACATATAAGATAGTATTGAAATTCGTATATTCTTTTGAAATCAATAAAATAAACGAAAAGATATAAATAGGAATTCTTTAGTGATGGAAATATAAGGACGCATTGTCTGAATTTAAATATAATAAAAATAAAACTCTGCGATTACTTTTAATCTACTAAAAAAACTTATTGAAAAGTATTGAAATTCGTATATTCTTTTGAAATCAATAAAATAAACGAAAAGATATAAATAAGGATTCGTTAGTGATGGAAATATAAGAACTCATTGTCTTTATTTAAAAATTGAAAAATGAAACTCTTCAATTTGTTTTCAATCTACTAAAAAATACATATGGGAAAGTATTGAAATTCGTATATTCTTTTGAAATCAATAAAATAAACGAAAAGATATAAATAAGAATTCGTTAGAGATGGAAATATAAGGACTCATTGTCTATATTTAAAAAATTGAAAAATGAAACTCTTCATTTTGTTTTCAATCTACTAAAAAATACATATAGGAAAGTATTGAAATTCGTATATTCTTTTGAAATCAATAAAATAAACGAAAAGATATAAATAGGAATTCTTTAGTGATGGAAATATAAGGACGCATTGTCTGAATTTAAATATAATAAAAATAAAACTCTGCGATTACTTTTAATCTACTAAAAAAACTTATTGAAAAGTATTGAAATTCGTATATTCTTTTGAAATCAATAAAATAAACGAAAAGATATAAATAAGGATTCGTTAGTGATGGAAATATAAGAACTCATTGTCTTTATTTAAAAATTGAAAAATGAAACTCTTCAATTTGTTTTCAATCTACTAAAAAATACGTATAGGAAAGTATTGAAATTCGTATATTCTTTTGAAATCAATAAAATAAACGAAAAGATATAAATAAGAATTCGTTAGAGATGGAAATATAAGGACTCATTGTCTATATTTAAAAAATTAAAAATGAAACTCTTCGTTTTGTTTTCAATCTACTAAAAAATACATATGGGAAAGTATTGAAATTCGTATATTCTTTTGAAATCAATAAAATAAACGAAAAGATATAAATAAGAATTCGTTAGAGATGGAAATATAAGGACTCATTGTCTATATTTAAAAAATTGAAAAATGAAACTCTTCATTTTGTTTTCAATCTACTAAAAAATACATATAAGATAGTATTGAAATTCGTATATTCTTTTGAAATCAATAAAATAAACGAAAAGATATAAATAAGAATTCGTTAGTGATGGAAATATAAGGTCTTATTGTCTGAATTTAAATATAATAAAAATAAAACTCTGCGATTACTTTTAATCTACTAAAAAAACTTATTGAAAAGTATTGAAATTCGTATATTCTTTTGAAATCAATAAAATAAACGAAAAGATATAAATAAGGATTCGTTGTTGATGGAAATATAAGAACTCATTGTCTTTATTTAAAAATTGAAAAATGAAACTCTTCAATTTGTTTTCAATCTACTAAAAAATACATATTTGAAAGTATTGAAATTCGTATATTCTTTTGAAATCAATAAAATAAACGAAAAGATATAAATAAGAATTCGTTGGTGATGGAAATATAAGAACTCATTGTCTTTATTTAAAAACTGAAAAATGAAACTCTTCAATTTGTTTTCAATCTACTAAAATATACGTATAGGAAAGTATTGAAATTCGTATATTCTTTTGAAATCAATAAAATAAACGAAAAGATATAAATAAGAATTCGTTAGAGATGGAAATATAAGGACTCATTGTCTATATTTAAAAAATTGAAAAATGAAACTCTTCATTTTGTTTTCAATCTACTAAAAATACATATGGGAAAGTATTGAAATTCGTATATTCTTTTGAAATCAATAAAAGAAACGAAAAGATATAAATAAGAATTCGTTAGAGATGGAAATATAAGGACTCATTGTCTATATTTAAAAAATTGAAAAATGAAACTCTTCATTTTGTTTTCAATCTACTAAAAAATACATATAGGAAAGTATTGAAATTCGTATATTCTTTTGAAATCAATAAAATAAACGAAAAGATATAAATAAGAATTCTTTAGTGATGGAAATATAAGGACTTATTGTCTGAATTTAAATATAATAAAAATAAAACTCTGCGATTACTTTTAATCTACTAAAAAAACTTATTGGAAAGTATTGAAATTCGTATATTCTTTTGAAATCAATAAAATAAACGAAAAGATATAAATAAGGATTCGTTAGTGATGGAAATATAAGAACTCATTGTCTTTATTTAGAAACTGAAAAACAAAACTCTTCAATTTGTTTTCAATCTACTAAAAAATACATATTGGAAAGTATTGAAATTCGTATATTCTTTTGAAATCAATAAAATAAACGAAAAGATATAAAAACGGATTCGTTGGTGATTGAAATATAAGAACTCATTGTCTTTATTTAAAAACTAAAAAATGAAACTCTTCAATTTGTTTTCAATCTACTAAAAAATACATATGGGAAAGTATTGAAATTCGTATATTCTATTGAAATCAATAAAATAAACGAAAAGATATAAATAAGAATTCGTTGGTGATGGAAATATAAGAACTCATTGTCTTTATTTAAAAAAACAAAAATGAAACTCTTCCATTTGTTTTCAATCTACTAAAAAATACATGTGGAAAAGTATTGAAATTCGTATATTCTTTTGAAATCAATAAAATAAACGAAAAGATATAAATAAGAATTCGTTAGAGATGGAAATATAAGGTCTTATTGTCTGAATTTAAATATAATAAAAATAAAACTCTGCGATTACTTTTAATCTACTTAAAAAACTTATTGGAAAGTATTGAAATTCGTATATTCTTTTGAAATCAATAAAATAAACGAAAAGATATAAATAAGAATTCGTTGGTGATGGAAATATAAGAACTCATTGTCTATATTTAAAAATTGAAAAATGAAACTCTTCAATTTGTTTTCAATCTACTAAAAAATACATATAGGAAAGTATTGAAATTCGTATATTCTTTTGAAATCAATAAAATAAACGAAAAGATATAAATAAGAATTCGTTGGTGATGGAAATATAAGAACTCATTGTCTTTATTTAAAAACTGAAAAATGAAACTCTTCAATTTGTTTTCAATCTACTAAAATATACGTATAGGAAAGTATTGAAATTCGTATATTCTTTTGAAATCAATAAAATAAACGAAAAGATATAAATAAGAATTCGTTAGAGATGGAAATATAAGGACTCATTGTCTATATTTAAAAAGTTGAAAAATGAAACTCTTCATTTTGTTTTCAATCTACTAAAAAATACATATGGGAAAGTATTGAAATTCGTATATTCTTTTGAAATCAATAAAATAAACGAAAAGATATAAATAAGAATTCGTTAGAGATGGAAATATAAGGACTCATTGTCTATATTTAAAAAATTGAAAAATGAAACTCTTCATTTTGTTTTCAATCTACTAAAAAATACATATAGGAAAGTATTGAAATTCGTATATTCTTTTGAAATCAATAAAATAAACGAAAAGATATAAATAGGAATTCTTTAGTGATGGAAATATAAGGACGCATTGTCTGAATTTAAATATAATAAAAATAAAACTCTGCGATTACTTTTAATCTACTAAAAAAACTTATTGAAAAGTATTGAAATTCGTATATTCTTTTGAAATCAATAAAATAAACGAAAAGATATAAATAAGGATTCGTTAGTGATGGAAATATAAGAACTCATTGTCTTTATTTAAAAATTGAAAAATGAAACTCTTCAATTTGTTTTCAATCTACTAAAAAATACATATAGGAAAGTATTGAAATTCGTATATTCTTTTGAAATCAATAAAACAAACGAAAAGATATAAATAAGGATTCGTTGGTGATGGAAATATAAGAACTCATTGTCTTTATTTAAAAATTGAAAAATGAAACTCTTCAATTTGTTTTCAATCTACTAAAAAATACATATGGGAAAGTATTGAAATTCGTATATTCTTTTGAAATCAATAAAATAAACGAAAAGATATAAATAAGAATTCGTTAGAGATGGAAATATAAGGACTCATTGTCTATATTTAAAAAATTGAAAAATGAAACTCTTCATTTTGTTTTCAATCTACTAAAAAATACATATGGGAAAGTATTGAAATTCGTATATTCTTTTGAAATCAATAAAATAAACGAAAAGATATAAATAAGAATTCGTTAGTGATGGAAATATAAGGTCTTATTGTCTGAATTTAAATATAATAAAAATAAAACTCTGCGATTACTTTTAATCTACTAAAAAAACTTATTGAAAAGTATTGAAATTCGTATATTCTTTTGAAATCAATAAAATAAACGAAAAGATATAAATAAGGATTCGTTAGTGATGGAAATATAAGAACTCATTGTCTTTATTTAAAAATTGAAAAATGAAACTCTTCAATTTGTTTTCAATCTACTAAAAATACATATGGGAAAGTATTGAAATTCGTATATTCTTTTGAAATCAATAAAATAAACGAAAAGATATAAATAAGAATTCGTTGGTGATGGAAATATAAGAACTCATTGTCTTTATTTAAAAACTGAAAAATGAAACTCTTCAATTTGTTTTCAATCTACTAAAAAATACATATGGGAAAGTATTGAAATTCGTATATTCTTTTGAAATCAATAAAATAAACGAAAAGATATAAATAAGAATTCGTTAGAGATGGAAATATAAGGACTCATTGTCTATATTTAAAAAATTGAAAAATGAAACTCTTCATTTTGTTTTCAATCTACTAAAAATACATATGGGAAAGTATTGAAATTCGTATATTCTTTTGAAATCAATAAAATAAACGAAAAGATATAAATAAGAATTCGTTAGAGATGGAAATATAAGGACTCATTGTCTATATTTAAAAAATTGAAAAATGAAACTCTTCATTTTGTTTTCAATCTACTTAAAAATACATATAGGAAAGTATTGAAATTCGTATATTCTTTTGAAATCAATAAAATAAACGAAAAGATATAAATAAGAATTCTTTAGTGATGGAAATATAAGGACTTATTGTCTGAATTTAAATATAATAAAAATAAAACTCTGCGATTACTTTTAATCTACTAAAAAAACTTATTGGAAAGTATTGAAATTCGTATATTCTTTTGAAATCAATAAAATAAACGAAAAGATATAAATAATTATTCGTTAGTGATGGAAATATAAGAACTCATTGTCTTTATTTAGAAACTGAAAAACAAAACTCTTCAATTTGTTTTCAATCTACTAAAAAATACATATGGGAAAGTATTGAAATTCGTATATTCTTTTGAAATCAATAAAATAAACGAAAAGATATAAAAACGGATTCGTTGGTGATTGAAATATAAGAACTCATTGTCTTTATTTAAAAACTAAAAAATGAAACTCTTCAATTTGTTTTCAATCTACTAAAAAATACATATGGGAAAGTATTGAAATTCGTATATTCTTTGGAAATCAATAAAACAAACGAAAAGATATAAATCAGGATTCGTTGGTGATGGAAATATAAGGACTCATTGTCTTTATTTAAAAATTGAAAAATGAAACTCTTCAATTTGTTTTCAATCTACTAAAAAATACATATTTGAAAGTATTGAAATTCGTATATTCTTTTGAAATCAATAAAATAAACGAAAAGATATAAATAAGAATTCGTTGGTGATGGAAATATAAGAACTCATTGTCTTTATTTAAAAAAACAAAAATGAAACTCTTCCATTTGTTTTCAATCTACTAAAAAATACATGTGGAAAAGTATTGAAATTCGTATATTCTTTTGAAATCAATAAAATAAACGAAAAGATATAAATAAGAATTCGTTAGAGATGGAAATATAAGGACTTATTGTCTGAATTTAAATATAATAAAAATAAAACTCTGCGATTACTTTTAATCTACTAAAAAAACTTATTGGAAAGTATTGAAATTCGTATATTCTTTTGAAATCAATAAAATAAACGAAAAGATATAAATAAGGATTCGTTAGTGATGGAAATATAAGAACTCACTGTCTTTATTTAGAAACTGAAAAACAAAACTCTTCAATTTGTTTTCAATCTACTAAAAAATACATATGGGAAAGTATTGAAATTCGTATATTCTTTTGAAATCAATAAAATAAACGAAAAGATATAAATACGGATTCGTTGGTGATTGAAATATAAGAACTCATTGTCTTTATTTAAAAACTAAAAAATGAAACTCTTCAATTTGTTTTCAATCTACTAAAAAATACATATGGGAAAGTATTGAAATTCGTATATTCTTTGGAAATCAATAAAACAAACGAAAAGATATAAATCAGGATTCGTTGGTGATGGAAATATAAGGACTCATTGTCTTTATTTAAAAATTGAAAAATGAAACACTTCAATTTGTTTTCAATCTACTAAAAAATACATATGGGAAAGTATTGAAATTCGTATATTCTTTTGAAATCAATAAAATAAACGAAAAGATATAAATAAGAATTCGTTAGTGATGGAAATATAAGAACTCATTGTCTTTATTTAAAAATTGAAAAATGAAACTCTTCAATTTGTTTTCAATCTACTAAAAAATACATATTTGAAAGTATTGAAATTCGTATATTCTTTTGAAATCAATAAAATAAACGAAAAGATATAAATAAGGATTCGTTGGTGATGGAAATATAAGAACTCATTGTCTTTATTTAAAAAATTGAAAAATGAAACTCTTCAATTTGTTTTCAATCTACTAAAAAATACATGTGGAAAAGTATTGAAATTCGTATATTCTTTTGAAATCAAGAAAATAAAGGAAAAGATATAAATAAGAACTCGTTGGTGATGGAAATATAAGGTCTTATTGTCTGAATTTAAATATAATAGAAACAAAACTCTGCGATTACTTTTAATCTACTAAAAACACTTACTGAAAAGTATTGAAATTCGTATATTCTTTTGAAATCAATAAAATAAACGAAAAGATATAAATAAGGATTCGTTAGAGATGGAAATATAAGAACTCATTGTCTTTATTTAAAAACTGAAAAATAAAACTCTTCAATTTGTTTTCAATCTACTAAAAAATACATATTTGAAAGTATTGAAATTCGTATATTCTTTTGAAATCAATAAAATAAACGAAAAGATATAAATAAGAATTCGTTGGTGATGAAAATATAAGAACTCATTGTCTTTATTTAAAAACTGAAAAATGAAACTCATCAATTTGTTTTCAATCTTCTAAAATATACATATAGGAAAGTATTGAAATTCGTATATTCTTTTGAAATCAATAAAATAAACGAAAAGATATAAATAAGAATTCGTTAGTGATGGAAATATAAGAACTCATTGTCTTTATTTAAAAATTGAAAAATAAAACTCTTCAATTTGTTTTCAATCTACTAAAATATACGTATAGGAAAGTATTGAAATTCGTATATTCTTTTGAAATCAATAAAATAAACGAAAAGATATAAATCAGGATTCGTTGGTGATGGAAATATAAGGACTCATTGTCTTTATTTAAAAATTGAAAAATGAAACTCTTCAATTTGTTTTCAATCTACTAAAAAATACATATTTGAAAGTATTGAAATTCGTATATTCTTTTGAAATCAATAAAATAAACGAAAAGATATAAATAAGAATTCGTTGGTGATGGAAATATAAGAACTCATTGTCTTTATTTAAAAAAACAAAAATGAAACTCTTCCATTTGTTTTCAATCTACTAAAAAATACATGTGGAAAAGTATTGAAATTCGTATATTCTTTTGAAATCAATAAAATAAACGAAAAGATATAAATAAGAATTCGTTAGAGATGGAAATATAAGGACTTATTGTCTGAATTTAAATATAATAAAAATAAAACTCTGCGATTACTTTTAATCTACTAAAAAAACTTATTGGAAAGTATTGAAATTCGTATATTCTTTTGAAATCAATAAAATAAACGAAAAGATATAAATAAGGATTCGTTAGTGATGGAAATATAAGAACTCACTGTCTTTATTTAGAAACTGAAAAACAAAACTCTTCAATTTGTTTTCAATCTACTAAAAAATACATATGGGAAAGTATTGAAATTCGTATATTCTTTTGAAATCAATAAAATAAACGAAAAGATATAAATACGGATTCGTTGGTGATTGAAATATAAGAACTCATTGTCTTTATTTAAAAACTAAAAAATGAAACTCTTCAATTTGTTTTCAATCTACTAAAAAATACATATGGGAAAGTATTGAAATTCGTATATTCTTTGGAAATCAATAAAACAAACGAAAAGATATAAATCAGGATTCGTTGGTGATGGAAATATAAGGACTCATTGTCTTTATTTAAAAATTGAAAAATGAAACACTTCAATTTGTTTTCAATCTACTAAAAAATACATATGGGAAAGTATTGAAATTCGTATATTCTTTTGAAATCAATAAAATAAACGAAAAGATATAAATAAGAATTCGTTAGTGATGGAAATATAAGAACTCATTGTCTTTATTTAAAAATTGAAAAATGAAACTCTTCAATTTGTTTTCAATCTACTAAAAAATACATATTTGAAAGTATTGAAATTCGTATATTCTTTTGAAATCAATAAAATAAACGAAAAGATATAAATAAGGATTCGTTGGTGATGGAAATATAAGAACTCATTGTCTTTATTTAAAAAATTGAAAAATGAAACTCTTCAATTTGTTTTCAATCTACTAAAAAATACATGTGGAAAAGTATTGAAATTCGTATATTCTTTTGAAATCAAGAAAATAAAGGAAAAGATATAAATAAGAACTCGTTGGTGATGGAAATATAAGGTCTTATTGTCTGAATTTAAATATAATAGAAACAAAACTCTGCGATTACTTTTAATCTACTAAAAACACTTACTGAAAAGTATTGAAATTCGTATATTCTTTTGAAATCAATAAAATAAACGAAAAGATATAAATAAGGATTCGTTAGAGATGGAAATATAAGAACTCATTGTCTTTATTTAAAAACTGAAAAATAAAACTCTTCAATTTGTTTTCAATCTACTAAAAAATACATATTTGAAAGTATTGAAATTCGTATATTCTTTTGAAATCAATAAAATAAACGAAAAGATATAAATAAGAATTCGTTGGTGATGAAAATATAAGAACTCATTGTCTTTATTTAAAAACTGAAAAATGAAACTCATCAATTTGTTTTCAATCTTCTAAAATATACATATAGGAAAGTATTGAAATTCGTATATTCTTTTGAAATCAATAAAATAAACGAAAAGATATAAATAAGAATTCGTTAGTGATGGAAATATAAGAACTCATTGTCTTTATTTAAAAATTGAAAAATAAAACTCTTCAATTTGTTTTCAATCTACTAAAATATACGTATAGGAAAGTATTGAAATTCGTATATTCTTTTAAAATCAATAAAATAAACGAAAAGATATAAATAAGAATTCATTGGTGATGGAAATATAAGGACTCATTGTTTTTATTTAAAAATTGAAAAATAAACCTCTTCAATTTGTTTTCAATCTACTAAAAAATACATATGGGAAAGTATTGAAATTCGTATATTCTTTTGAAATCAATAAAATAAACGAAAAGATATAAATAAGGATTCGTTGGTGATGGAAATATAAGAACTCATTGTCTTTATTTAAAAAATTGAAAAATGAAACTCTTCATTTTGTTTTCAATCTACTAAAAAATACATATGGGAAAGTATTGAAATTCGTATATTCTTTTGAAATCAATAAAATAAACGAAAAGTTATAAATAAGAATTCGTTAGTGATGGAAATATAAAGACTTATTGTCTGAATTTAAATATAATAAAAATATAACTCTGTGATTACTTTTTATCTTCTAAAAAAACTTATTGGAAAGTATTGAAATTCGTATATTCTTTTGAAATCAATAAAATAAACGAAAAGATATAAATAAGAATTCGTTGGTAATGGAAATATAAGAACTCATTGTCTTTATTCAAAAAAAGAAAAATGAAACTCTTCAATTTGTTTTCAATCTACTAAAAAATACATATTTGAAAGTATTGAAATTCGTATATTCTTTTGAAATCAATAAAATAAACGAAAAGATATAAATAAGGATTCGTTGGTGATGGAAATATAAGGACTCATTGTCTGTAAATAAAATGTTTTAATATGATACTCTTCAATTTGTTTTCAATCTACTAAAAAATACATATGGGAAAGTATTGAAATTCGTATATTCTTTTGAAATCAATAAAATAAACGAAAAGATATAAATAAGGATTCGTTGTTGATGGAATTATAAGAACTCATTGTCTTTATTTAAAAATTGAAAAATGAAACTCTTCAATTTGATTTCAATCTACTAAAAAATACATATGGGAAAGTATTGAAATTCGTATATTCTTTTGAAATCAATAAAATAAACGAAAAGATATAAATAAGAATTCGTTAGTGATGGAAATATAAGGACTTATTGTCTGAATTTAAATATTATGAAAATAAAACTCTGCGATTACTTTTAATCTACTAAAAAAACTTATTGGAAAGTATTGAAATTCGTATATTCTTTTGAAATCAATAAAATAAACGAAAAGATATAAATAAGGATTCGTTAGTGATATAAATATAAGAACTCATTGTCTTTATTTAGAAACTGAAAAACAAAACTCTTCAATTTGTTTTCAATCTACTGAAAAATACATATTTGAAAGTATTGAAATTCGTATATTCTTTTGAAATCAATAAAATAAACGAAAAGATATAAATAAGGATTCGTTGGTGATGGAAATATAAGAACTCATTGTCTTTATTTAAAAACTGAAAAATGAAACTCTTCAATTTGTTTTCAATCTACTAAAAAATACATATGGGAAAGTATTGAAATTCGTATATTCTTTTGAAATCAATAAAACAAAAAGATATAAATAAGGATTCGTTGGTGATGGAAATATAAGGACTCATTGTCTTTATTTAAAAATTGAAAAATGAAACTCTTCAATTTGTTTTCAATCTACTAAAAAATACATATGGGAAAGTATTGAAATTCGTATATTCTTTTGAAATCAATAAAATAAACGAAAAGATATAAATAAGAATTCGTTGGTGATGGAAATATAAGAACTCATTGTCTTTATTTAAAAATTGAAAAATGAAACTCTTCAATTTGTTTTCAATCTACTAAAAAATACATATGAGAAAGTATTGAAATTCGTATATTCTTTTGAAATCAATAAAATAAACGAAAAGATATAAATAAGAATTCGTTAGAGATGGAAATATAAGGACTCATTGTCTATATTTAAAAAATTGAAAAATGAAACTCTTCATTTTGTTTTCAATCTACTAAAAAATACATATAGGAAAGTATTAAAATTCGTATATTCTTTTGAAATCAATAAAATAAACGAAAAGATATAAATAAGGATTCGTTGGTGATGGAAATATAAGAACTCATTGTCTTTATTTAAAAAATTGAAAAATGAAACTCTTCATTTTGTTTTCAATCTACTAAAAAATACATATTTGAAAGTATTGAAATTCGTATATTCTTTTGAAATCAATAAAATAAACGAAAAGATATAAATAAGAATTCGTTAGTGATGGAAATATAAAGACTTATTGTCTGAATTTAAATATAATAAAAATAAAACTCTGTGATTACTTTTTATCTTCTAAAAAAAACTTATTGGAAAGTATTGAAATTCGTATATTCTTTTGAAATCAATAAAATAAACGAAAAGATATAAATAAGGATTCGTTGTTGATGGAAATATAAGAACTCATTGTCTTTATTTAAAAATTGTAAAATGAAACTCTTCAATTTGATTTCAATCTACTAAAAAATACATATTTGAAAGTATTGAAATTCGTATATTCTTTTGAAATCAATAAAATAAACGAAAAGATATAAATAAGGATTCGTTGGTGATGGAAATATAAGGTCTCATTGTCTGTTAATAAAATGATTTAATATGATACTCTGCAATTTGTTTTCAATCTACTAAAATATACATATGGGAAAGTATTGAAATTCGTATATTCTTTTGAAATCAATAAAATAAACGAAAAGATATAAATAAGAATTCGTTGGTGATGGAAATATAAGAACTCATTGTCTTTTTTTAAAAACTGAAAAATGAAACTCTTCAATTTGTTTTCAATCTACTAAAAAATACATATGGGAAAGTATTGAAATTCGTATATTCTTTTGAAATCAATAAAATAAACGAAAAGATATAAATAAGGATTCGTTGTTGATGGAAATATAAGAACTCATTGTCTTTATTTAAAAATTGAAAAATGAAACTCTTCAATTTGATTTCAATCTACTAAAAAATACATATTTGAAAGTATTGAAATTCGTATATTTTTTGAAATCAATAAAATAAACGAAAAGATATAAATAAGGATTCGTTGGTGATGGAAATATAAGGACTCATTGTCTGTAAATAAAATGATTTAATATGATACTCTGCAATTTGTTTTCAATCTACTAAAATATACATATGGGAAAGTATTGAAATTCATATATTCTTTTGAAATCAATAAAATAAACGAAAAGATATAAATAAGGATTCGTTGGTGATGGAAATATAAGAACTCATTGTCTTTTTTTAAAAACTGAAAAATGAAACTCTTCAATTTGTTTTCAATCTACTAAAAAATACATATGGGAAAGTATTGAAATTCGTATATTCTTTTGAAATCAATAAAATAAACGAAAAGATATAAATAAGAATTCGTTGGTGATGGAAATATAAGAACTCATTGTCTTTTTTAAAAAACTGAAAAATGAAACTCTTCAATTTGTTTTCAATCTACTAAAACATACATATGGGAAAGTATTGAAATTCGTATATTCTTTTGAAATCAATAAAATAAACGAAAAGATATAAATAAGGATTCGTTGTTGATGGAAATATAAGAACTCATTGTCTTTATTTAAAAATTGAAAAATGAAACTCTTCAATTTGATTTCAATCTACTAAAAAATACATATTTGAAAGTATTGAAATTCGTATATTCTTTTGAAATCAATAAAATAAACGAAAAGATATAAATAAGGATTCGTTGGTGATGGAAATATAAGGACTCATTGTCTGTAAATAAAATGATTTAATATGATACTCTGCAATTTGTTTTCAATCTACTAAAATATACATATGGGAAAGTATTGAAATTCATATATTCTTTTGAAATCAATAAAATAAACGAAAAGATATAAATAAGGATTCGTTGGTGATGGAAATATAAGAACTCATTGTCTTTTTTTAAAAACTGAAAAATGAAACTCTTCAATTTGTTTTCAATCTACTAAAAAATACATATGGGAAAGTATTGAAATTCGTATATTCTTTTGAAATCAATAAAATAAACGAAAAGATATAAATAAGAATTCGTTGGTGATGGAAATATAAGAACTCATTGTCTTTTTTAAAAAACTGAAAAATGAAACTCTTCAATTTGTTTTCAATCTACTAAAAAATACATATGGGAAAGTATTGAAATTCGTATATTCTTTTGAAATCAATAAAATAAACGAAAAGATATAAATAAGGATTCGTTGTTGATGGAAATATAAGAACTCATTGTCTTTATTTAAAAATTGAAAAATGAAACTCTTCAATTTGATTTCAATCTACTAAAAAATACATATTTGAAAGTATTGAAATTCGTATATTCTTTTGAAATCAATAAAATAAACGAAAAGATATAAATAAGGATTCGTTGGTGATGGAAATATAAGGACTCATTGTCTGTAAATAAAATGATTTAATATGATACTCTGCAATTTGTTTTCAATCTACTAAAATATACATATGGGAAAGTATTGAAATTCGTATATTCTTTTGAAATCAATAAAATAAACGAAAAGATATAAATAAGAATTCGTTGGTGATGGAAATATAAGAACTCATTGTCTTTTTTTAAAAACTGAAAAATGAAACTCTTCAATTTGTTTTCAATCTACTAAAAAATACATATGGGAAAGTATTGAAATTCGTATATTCTTTTGAAATCAATAAAATAAACGAAAAGATATAAATAAGGATTCGTTGTTGATGGAAATATAAGAACTCATTGTCTTTATTTAAAAATTGAAAAATGAAACTCTTCAATTTGATTTCAATCTACTAAAAAATACATATTTGAAAGTATTGAAATTCGTATATTCTTTTGAAATCAATAAAATAAACGAAAAGATATAAATAAGGATTCGTTGGTGATGGAAATATAAGGACTCATTGTCTGTAAATAAAATGATTTAATATGATACTCTGCAATTTGTTTTCAATCTACTAAAATATACATATGGGAAAGTATTGAAATTCGTATATTCTTTTGAAATCAATAAAATAAACGAAAAGATATAAATAAGAATTCGTTAGTGATGGAAATATAAGGACTTATTGTCTGAATTTAAATATTATAAAAATAAAACTCTGCGATTACTTTTAATCTAATACAAAAACTTATTGGAAAGTATTGAAATTCGTATATTCTTTTGAAATCAATAAAATAAACGAAAAGATATAAATAAGGATTCGTTAGTGATATAAATATAAGAACTCATTGTCTTTATTTAGAAACTGAAAAACAAAACTCTTCAATTTGTTTTCAATCTACTGAAAAATACATATTTGAAAGTATTGAAATTCGTATATTCTTTTGAAATCAATAAAATAAACGAAAAGATATAAATAAGGATTCGTTGGTGATGGAAATATAAGAAATCATTGTCTTTATTTAAAAACTGAAAAATGAAACTCTTCAATTTGTTTTCAATCTACTAAAAAATACATATGGGAAAGTATTGAAATTCGTATATTCTTTTGAAATCAATAAAACAAACGAAAAGATATAAATAAGGATTCGTTGGTGATGGAAATATAAGGACTCATTGTCTTTATTTAAAAATTGAAAAATGAAACTCTTCAATTTGTTTTCAATCTACTAAAAAATTCATATGGGAAAGTATTGAAATTCGTATATTCTTTTGAAATCAATAAAATAAACGAAAAGATATAAATAAGAATTCGTTGGTGATGGAAATATAAGAACTCATTGTCTTTATTTAAAAAAAGAAAAATGAAACTCTTCAATTTGTTTTCAATCTACTAAAAAATACATATGGGAAAGTATTGAAATTCGTATATTCTTTTGAAATCAATAAAATAAACGAAAAGATATAAATAAGAATTCGTTAGATATGGAAATATAAGGTCTTATTGTCTGAATTTAAATATAAAAAAAATAAAACTCTGCGATTACTTTTAATCTACTAAAAAAACTTATTGAAAAGTATTGAAATTCGTATATTCTTTTGAAATCAATAAAATAAACGAAAAGATATAAATAAGAATTCGTTGGTGATGGAAATACAAGAACTCATTGTCTATATTTAAAAATTGAAAAATGAAACTCTTCAATTTGTTTTCAATCTACTAAAATATACGTATAGGAAAGTATTGAAATTCGTATATTCTTTTGAAATCAATAAAATAAACGAAAAGATATAAATAAGAATTCGTTGGTGATGGAAATATAAGAACTCATTGTCTATATTTAAAAATTTAAAAATGAAACTCTTCAATTTGTTTTCAATCTACTAAAATATACGTATAGGAAAGTATTGAAATTCGTATATTCTTTTGAAATCAATAAAATAAACGAAAAGATATAAATAAGGATTCGTTAGTGATGGAAATATAAGAACTCATTGTCTTTATTTAAAAATTGAAAAATGAAACTCTTCAATTTGTTTTCAATCTACTAAAAAATACATATGGGAAAGTATTGAAATTCGTATATTCTTTTGAAATCAATAAAATAAACGAAAAGATATAAATAAGGATTCGTTGGTGATGGAAATATAAGGACTCATTGTCTGTAAATAAAATGATTTAATATGATACTCTTCAATTTGTTTTCAATCTACTAAAATATACATATGGGAAAGTATTGAAATTCGTATATTCTTTTGAAATCAATAAAATAAACGAAAAGATATAAATAAGAATTCGTTGGTGATGGAAATATAAGAACTCATTGTCTTTTTTTAAAAACTGAAAAATGAAACTCTTCAATTTGATTTCAATCTACTAAAAAATACATATGGGAAAGTATTGAAATTCGTATATTCTTTTGAAATCAATAAAATAAACGAAAAGATATAAATAAGAATTCGTTAGTGATGGAAATATAAGGACTTATTGTCTGAATTTAAATATTATAAAAATAAAACTCTGCGATTACTTTTAATCTACTAAAAAAACTTATTGGAAAGTATTGAAATTCGTATATTCTTTTGAAATCAATAAAATAAACGAAAAGATATAAATAAGAATTCGTTAGTGATGGAAATATAAAGACTTATTGTCTGAATTTAAATATAATAAAAATAAAACTCTGTGATTACTTTCAATCTTTAAAAAAAAACTTATTGGAAAGTATTGAAATTCGTATTTTCTTTTGAAATCAATAAAATAAACGAAAAGATATAAATAAGGATTCGTTGGTGATGGAAATATAAGGACTCATTGTCTTTATTTAAAAATTGAAAAATGAAACTCTTCAATTTGTTTTCAATCTACTAAAAAATACATATGGGAAAGTATTGAAATTCGTATATTCTTTTGAAATCAATAAAATAAACGAAAAGATATAAATAAGAATTCGTTGGTGATGGAAATATAAGAACTCATTGTCTTTTTTTAAAAACTGAAAAATGAAACTCTTCAATTTGTTTTCAATCTACTAAAAAATACATATGGGAAAGTATTGAAATTCGTATATTCTTTTGAAATCAATAAAATAAACGAAAAGATATAAATAAGAATTCGTTAGTGATGGAAATATAAGGACTTATTGTCTGAATTTAAATATTATAAAAATAAAACTCTGCGATTACTTTTAATCTACTAAAAAAACTTATTGAAAAGTATTGAAATTCGTATATTCTTTTGAAATCAATAAAATAAACGAAAAGATATAAATAAGAATTCGTTGGTGATGGAAATATAAGAACTCATTGTCTATATTTAAAAATTTAAAAATGAAAATCTTCAATTTGTTTTCAATCTACTAAAATATACGTATAGGAAAGTATTGAAATTCGTATATTCTTTTGAAATCAATAAAATAAACGAAAAGATATAAATAAGAATTCGTTGTTGATGGAAATATAAGAACTCATTGTCTTTATTTAAAAATTGAAAAATGAAACTCTTCAATTTGTTTTCAATCTACTAAAAAATACATATGGGAAAGTATTGAAATTCATATATTCTTTTGAAATCAATAAAATAAACAAAAAGATATAAATAAGAATTCATTGGTGATTGAAATATAAGAACTCATTGTCTTTATTTAAAAATTGAAAAATGAAACTCTTCCATTTGTTTTCAATCTACTAAAAAATACATATGGGAAAGTATTGAAATTCGTATATTCTTTTGAAATCAATAAAATAAACGAAAAGATATAAATAAGAATTCATTGGTGATGGAAATATAAGAACTCATTGTCTGTATTTAAAAATTGAAAAATGAAACTCTTCAATTTGTTTTCAATCTACTAAAAAATACATATAGGAAAATATTGAAATTCGTATATTCTTTTGAAATCAATAAAATAAACGAAAAGAGATAAATAAGAATTCGTTGGTGATGGAAATATAAGAACTTATTGTCTTTATTTAAAAATTGAAAAATGAAACTCTTCAATTTGTTTTCAATCTACTAAAAAATACATATGGGAAAGTATTGAAATTCGTATATTCTTTTGAAATCAATAAAATAAACGAAAAGATATAAATAAGGATTCGTTGTTGATGGAAATATAAGAACTCATTGTCTTTATTTAAAAAAAGAAAAATGAAACTCTTCAATTTGTTTTCAATCTACTAAAAAATACATATGGGAAAGTATTGAAATTCGTATATTCTTTTAAAATCAATAAAATAAACGAAAAGATATAAATAAGAATTCGTTGGTGATGGAAATATAAGAACTTATTGTCTTTATTTAAAAATTGAAAAATGAAACTCTTCAATTTGTTTTCAATCTACTAAAAAATACATATGGGAAAGTATTGAAATTCGTATATTCTTTTGAAATCAATAAAATAAACGAAAAGATATAAATAAGAATTCATTGGTGATGGAAATATAAGAACTCATTGTCTTTATTTAAAAATTGAAAAATGAAACTCTTCAATTTGTTTTCAATCTACTAAAAAATACATATGGGAAAGTATTGAAATTCGTATATTCTTTTGAAATCAATAAAATAAACGAAAAGATATAAATAAGAATTCGTTGGTGATGGAAATATAAGAACTCATTGTCTTTATTTAAAAATTGAAAAATGAAACTCTTCAATTTGTTTTCAATCTACTAAAAATACATATGGGAAAGTATTGAAATTCGTATATTCTTTTGAAATCAATAAAATAAACGAAAAGATATAAATAAGAATTCGTTAGCGATGGAAATATAAGGACTTATTGTCTGAATTTAAATATAATAAAAATAAAACTCTGCGATTACTTTTAATCTACTAAAAAAACTTATTGGAAAGTATTGAAATTCGTATATTCTTTTGAAATCAATAAAATAAATGAAAAGATATAAATAAGGATTCGTTGGTGATGGAAATATAAGAACTGATTGTCTGTTATTAAAATGATTTAATATGATACTCTGCAATTTGTTTTCAATCTACTAAAAAATACATATTTGAAAGTATCGAAATTCGTATATTCTTTTGTAATCAATAAAATAAACGAAAAGATATAAATAAGGATTCGTTGGTGATGGATATATAAGAACTCATTGTCTATATTTAAAAATTTAAAAATGAAAATCTTCAATTTGTTTTCAATCTACTAAAATATACGTATAGAAAAGTATTGAAATTCGTATATTCTTTTGAAATCAATAAAATAAACGAAAAGATATAAATAAGAATTCGTTGGTGATGGAAATATAAGAACTCATTGTCTTTATTAAAAAATTGAAAAATGAAACTCTTCAATTTGTTTTCAATCTACTAAAAAATACATATGGGAAAGTATTGCAATTCGTATATTCTTTTGAAATCAATAAAACAAACGAAAAGATATAAATAAGGATTCGTTGGTGATCGAAATATAAGGACTCATTGTCTTTATTTAAAAATTGAAAAATGAAACTCTTCAATTTGTTTATTTAATCTACTAAAAAACACATATGGGAAAGTATTGAAATTCGTATATTCTTTTGAAATCAATAAAATAAACGAAAAGATATAAATAAGAATTCGTAAGAGATGGAAATATAAGGTCTTATTGTCTGAATTTAAATATAATAAAAATAAAACTCTGCGATTACTTTTAATCTACTAAAAAAACTTATTGAAAAGTATTGAAATTCGTATATTCTTTTGAAATCAATAAAATAAACGAAAAGATATAAATAAGAATTCGTTGGTGATGGAAATATAAGAACTCATTGTCTATATTTAAAAATTGAAAAATGAAACTCTTCAATTTGTTTTCAATCTACTAAAATATACGTATAGGAAAGTATTGAAATTCGTATATTCTTTTGAAATCAATAAAATAAACGAAAAGATATAAATAAGAATTCGTTGGTGATGGAAATATAAGAACTCATTGTCTATATTTAAAAATTTAAAAATGAAACTCTTCAATTTGTTTTCAATCTACTAAAATATACGTATAGGAAAGTATTGAAATTCGTATATTCTTTTGAAATCAATAAAATAAACGAAAAGATATAAATAAGGATTCGTTAGTGATGGAAATATAAGAACTCATTGTCTTTATTTAAAAATTGAAAAATGAAACTCTTCAATTTGTTTTCAATCTACTAAAAAATACATATGGGAAAGTATTGAAATTCGTATATTCTTTTGAAATCAATAAAATAAACGAAAAGATATAAATAAGGATTCGTTGGTGATGGAAATATAAGGACTCATTGTCTGTAAATAAAATGATTTAATATGATACTCTGCAATTTGTTTTCAATCTACTAAAAAAAACATATGGGAAAGTATTGAAATTCGTATATTCTTTTGAAATCAATAAAATAAACGAAAAGATATAAATAAGAATTCGTTGGTGATGGAAATATAAGAACTCATTGTCTTTTTTTAAAAACTGAAAAATGAAACTCTTCAATTTGTTTTCAATCTACTAAAAAATACATATGGGAAAGTATTGAAATTCGTATATTCTTTTGAAATCAATAAAATAAACGAAAAGATATAAATAAGAATTCGTTAGTGATGGAAATATAAGGACTTATTGTCTGAATTTAAATATTATAAAAATAAAACTCTGCGATTACTTTTAATCTACTAAAAAAACTTATTGGAAAGTATTGAAATTCGTATATTCTTTTGAAATCAATAAAATAAACGAAAAGATATAAATAAGAATTCGTTAGTGATGGAAATATAAAGACTTATTGTCTGAATTTAAATATAATAAAAATAAAACTCTGTGATTACTTTCAATCTTTAAAAAAAAACTTATTGGAAAGTATTGAAATTCGTATATTCTTTTGAAATCAATAAAATAAACGAAAAGATATAAATAAGGATTCGTTGTTGATGGAAATATAAGAACTCATTGTCTTTATTTAAAAATTGAAAAATGAAACTCTTCAATTTGATTTCAATCTACTAAAAAATACATATTTGAAAGTATTGCAATTCGTATATTCTTTTGAAATCAATAAAATAAACGAAAAGATATAAATAAGAATTCGTTGGTGATGGAAATATAAGGACTCATTGTCTGTAAATAAAATGATTTAATATGATACTCTGCAATTTGTTTTCAATCTACTAAAATATACATATGGGAAAGTATTGAAATTCATATATTCTTTTGAAATCAATAAAATAAACGAAAAGATATAAATAAGAATTCGTTGGTGATGGAAATATAAGAACTCATTGTCTTTTTTTAAAAACTGAAAAATGAAACTCTTCAATTTGTTTTCAATCTACTAAAAAATACATATGGGAAAGTATTGAAATTCGTATATTCTTTTGAAATCAATAAAATAAACGAAAAGATATAAATAAAAATTCGTTAGTGATGGAAATATAAGGACTTATTGTCTGAATTTAAATATTATAAAAATAAAACTCTGCGATTACTTTTAATCTACTAAAAAAACTTATTGGAAAGTATTGAAATTCGTATATTCTTTTGAAATCAATAAAATAAACGAAAAGATATAAATAAGGATTCGTAAGTGATATAAATATAAGAACTCATTGTCTTTATTTAGAAACTGAAAAACAAAACTCTTCAATTTGTTTTCAATCTACTGAAAAATACATATTTGAAAGTATTGAAATTCGTATTTTCTTTTGAAATCAATAAAATAAACGAAAAGATATAAATAAGAATTCGTTGGTGATGGAAATATAAGGACTCATTGTCTGTAAATAAAATGATTTAATATGATACTCTGCAATTTGTTTTCAATCTACTAAAATATACATATGGGAAAGTATTGAAATTCATATATTCTTTTGAAATCAATAAAATAAACGAAAAGATATAAATAAGAATTCGTTGGTGATGGAAATATAAGAACTCATTGTCTTTTTTTAAAAACTGAAAAATGAAACTCTTCAATTTGTTTTCAATCTACTAAAAAATACATATGGGAAAGTATTGAAATTCGTATATTCTTTTGAAATCAATAAAATAAACGAAAAGATATAAATAAGAATTCGTTGGTGATGGAAATATAAGAACTCATTGTCTTTATTTAAAAAAAGAAAAATGAAACTCTTCAATTTGTTTTCAATCTACTAAAAAATACATATGGGAAAGTATTGAAATTCGTATATTCTTTTGAAATCAATAAAATAAACGAAAAGATATAAATAAGAATTCGTTGGTGATGGAAATATAAGAACTCATTGTCTTTATTTAAAAAAAGAAAAATGAAACTCTTCAATTTGTTTTCAATCTACTAAAAAATACATATGGGAAAGTATTGAAATTCGTATATTCTTTTGAAATCAATAAAATAAACGAAAAGATATAAATAAGAATTCGTTAGTGATGGAAATATAAGGACTCATTGTCTATATTTAAAAAATTGAAAAATGAAACTCTTCATTTTGTTTTCAATCTACTAAAAAATACATATAGGAAAGTATTAAAATTCGTATATTCTTTTGAAATCAATAAAATAAACGAAAAGATATAAATAAGAATTCGTTAGTGATAGAAATATAAGGTCTTATTGTCTGAATTTAAATATAATAAAAATAAAACTCTGCGATTACTTTTAATCTACTAAAAAAACTTATTGAAAAGTATTTAAATTCGTATATTCTTTTGAAATCAATAAAATAAACGAAAAGATATAAATAAGGATTCGTTGTTGATGGAAATATAAGAACTCATTGTCTTTATTTAAAAATTGAAAAATGAAACTCTTCAATTTGTTTTCAATCTACTAAAAAATACATATGGGAAAGTATTGAAATTCGTATATTCTTTTGAAATCAATAAAATAAACAAAAAGATATAAATAAGAATTCATTGGTGATGGAAATATAAGAACTCATTGTCTTTATTTAAAAATTGAAAAATGAAACTCTTCCATTTTTTTTCAATCTACTAAAAAATACATATGGGAAAGTATTGAAATTCGTATATTCTTTTGAAATCAATAAAATAAACGAAAAGATATAAATAAGAATTCGTTGGTGATGGAAATATAAGAACTCATTGTCTTTATTTAAAAAAAGAAAAATGAAACTCTTCAATTTGTTTTCAATCTACTAAAAAATACATATGGGAAAGTATTGAAATTCGTATATTCTTTTGAAATCAATAAAATAAACGAAAAGATATAAATAAGAATTCGTTGGTGATGGAAATATAAGAACTCATTGTCTTTATTTAAAAAAAGAAAAATGAAACTCTTCAATTTGTTTTCAATCTACTAAAAAATACATATGGGAAAGTATTGAAATTCGTATATTCTTTTGAAATCAATAAAATAAACGAAAAGATATAAATAAGGATTCGTTAGTGATCGAAATATAAGAACTCGTTGTCTATATTTAAAAAAAGAAAAATTAAACTCTTCAATTTGTTTTCAATCTACTAAAAAATACATATGGGAAAGTATTGAAATTCGTATATTCTTTTGAAATCAATAAAATAAACGAAAAGATATAAATAAGAATTCGTTAGTGATCGAAATATAAGAACTCGTTGTCTATATTTAAAAAAAAGAAAAATGAAACTCTTCAATTTGTTTTCAATCTACTAAAAAATACATATTTGAAAGTATTGAAATTCGTATATTCTTTTGAAATCAATAAAATAAACGAAAAGATATAAATAAGAATTCGTTGGTGATGGAAATATAAGGACTCATTGTCTGTAAATAAAATGATTTAATATGATACTCTGCAATTTGTTTTCAATCTACTAAAATATACATATGGGAAAGTATTGAAATTCATATATTCTTTTGAAATCAATAAAATAAACGAAAAGATATAAATAAGAATTCGTTAGTGATGGAAATATAAGGACTCATTGTCTATATTTTAAAAAATTGAAAAATGAATTTCTTCATTTTGTTTTCAATCTACTAAAAAATACATATAGGAAAGTATTAAAATTCGTATATTCTTTTGAAATCAATAAAATAAACGAAAAGATATAAATAAAAATTCGTTAGTGATGGAAATATAAAGACTTATTGTCTGAATTTAAATATAATAAAAATAAAACTCTGTTATTACTTTCAATCTTTAAAAAAAAACTTATTGGAAAGTATTGAAATTCGTATATTCTTTTGAAATCAATAAAATAAACGAAAAGATATAAATAAGGATTCGTTGTTGATGGAAATATAAGAACTCATTGTCTTTATTTAAAAATTGAAAAATGAAACTCTTCAATTTGATTTCAATCTACTAAAAAATACATATTTGAAAGTATTGAAATTCGTATATTCTTTTGAAATCAATAAAATAAACGAAAAGATATAAATAAGAATTCGTTGGTGATGGAAATATAAGGACTCATTGTCTGTAAATAAAATGATTTAATATGATACTCTGCAATTTGTTTTCAATCTACTAAAATATACATATGGGAAAGTATTGAAATTCATATATTCTTTTGAAATCAATAAAATAAACGAAAAGATATAAATAAGAATTCGTTGGTGATGGAAATATAAGAACTCATTGTCTTTTTTTAAAAACTGAAAAATGAAACTCTTCAATTTGTTTTCAATCTACTAAAAAATACATATTTGAAAGTATTGAAATTCGTATATTCTTTTGAAATCAATAAAATAAACGAAAAGATATAAATAAGAATTCGTTAGTGATGGAAATATAAGGACTTATTGTCTGAATTTAAATATTATAAAAATAAAACTCTGCGATTACTTTTAATCTACTAAAAAAACTTATTGGAAAGTATTGAAATTCGTATATTCTTTTGAAATCAATAAAATAAACGAAAAGATATAAATAAGGATTCGTAAGTGATATAAATATAAGAACTCATTGTCTTTATTTAGAAACTGAAAAACAAAACTCTTCAATTTGTTTTCAATCTACTGAAAAATACATATTTGAAAGTATTGAAATTCGTATTTTCTTTTGAAATCAATAAAATAAACGAAAAGATATAAATAAGGATTCGTTGGTGATGGAAATATAAGAACTCATTGTCTTTATTCAAAAACTGAAAAATGAAACTCTTCAATTTGTTTTCAATCTACTAAAAAATACATATGGGAAAGTATTGAAATTCGTATATTCTTTTGAAATCAATAAAACAAACGAAAAGATATAAATAAGGATTCGTTGGTGATGGAAATATAAGGACTCATTGTCTTTATTTAAAAATTGAAAAATGAAACTCTTCAATTTGTTTTCAATCTACTAAAAAATACATATGGGAAAGTATTGAAATTCGTATATTCTTTTGAAATCAATAAAATAAACGAAAAGATATAAATAAGAATTCGTTGGTGATGGAAATATAAGAACTCATTGTCTTTATTTAAAAAAAGAAAAATGAAACTCTTCAATTTGTTTTCAATCTACTAAAAAATACATATGGGAAAGTATTGAAATTCGTATATTCTTTTGAAATCAATAAAATAAACGAAAAGATATAAATAAGAATTCGTTAGTGATGGAAATATAAGGACTCATTGTCTATATTTAAAAAATTGAAAAATGAAACTCTTCATTTTGTTTTCAATCTACTAAAAAATACATATAGGAAAGTATTAAAATTCGTATATTCTTTTGAAATCAATAAAATAAACGAAAAGATATAAATAAGAATTCGTTAGTGATGGAAATATAAGGTCTTATTGTCTGAATTTAAATATAATAAAAATAAAACTCTGCGATTACTTTTAATCTACTAAAAAAACTTATTGAAAAGTATTGAAATTCGTATATTCTTTTGAAATCAATAAAATAAACGAAAAGATATAAATAAGAATTCGTTGGTGATGGAAATATAAGAACTCATTGTCTATATTTAAAAATTTAAAAATGAAAATCTTCAATTTGTTTTCAATCTACTAAAATATACGTATAGGAAAGTATTGAAATTCGTATATTCTTTT
This sequence comes from Ptychoptera albimana, assembly GCA_961205885.1. Classification (NCBI taxonomy): domain Eukaryota; kingdom Metazoa; phylum Arthropoda; class Insecta; order Diptera; family Ptychopteridae; genus Ptychoptera; species Ptychoptera albimana. The sequence continues at coordinate 17,330,947 of OY540803.1, read as the reverse complement.
GAAATCAATAAAATAAACGAAAAGATATAAATAAGAATTCGTTGGTGATGGAAATATAAGAACTCATTGTCTTTATTTAAAAATTGAAAAATGAAACTCTTCAATTTGTTTTCAATCTACTAAAAAATACATATGGGAAAGTATTGAAATTCGTATATTCTTTTGAAATCAATAAAATAAACAAAAAGATATAAATAAGAAATCATTGGTGATGGAAATATAAGAACTCATTGTCTTTATTTAAAAATTGAAAAATGAAACTCTTCCATTTGTTTTCAATCTACTAAAAAATACATATTTGAAAGTATTGAAATTCGTATATTCTTTTGAAATCAATAAAATAAACGAAAAGATATAAATAAGAATTCGTTGGTGATGGAAATATAAGAACTCATTGTCTTTATTTAAAAACTGAAAAATGAAACTCTTCAATTTGTTTTCAATCTACTAAAAAATACATATGGGAAAGTATTGAAATTCGTATATTCTTTTGAAATCAATAAAATAAACGAAAAGATATAAATAAGGATTCGTTGTTGATGGAAATATAAGAACTCATTGTCTTTATTTAAAAAAAGAAAAATGAAACTCTTCAATTTGTTTTCAATCTACTAAAAAATACATATGGGAAAGTATTGAAATTCGTATATTCTTTTAAAATCAATAAAATAAACGAAAAGATATAAATAAGAATTCGTTGGTGATGGAAATATAAGAACTTATTGTCTTTATTTAAAAATTGAAAAATGAAACTCTTCAATTTGTTTTCAATCTACTAAAAAATACATATGGGAAAGTATTGAAATTCGTATATTCTTTTGAAATCAATAAAATAAACGAAAAGATATAAATAAGAATTCATTGGTGATGGAAATATAAGAACTCATTGTCTTTATTTAAAAATTGAAAAATGAAACTCTTCAATTTGTTTTCAATCTACTAAAAAATACATATGGGAAAGTATTGAAATTCGTATATTCTTTTGAAATCAATAAAATAAACGAAAAGATATAAATAAGAATTCGTTGGTGATGGAAATATAAGAACTCATTGTCTTTATTTAAAAATTGAAAAATGAAACTCTTCAATTTGTTTTCAATCTACTAAAAATACATATGGGAAAGTATTGAAATTCGTATATTCTTTTGAAATCAATAAAATAAACGAAAAGATATAAATAAGAATTCGTTAGCGATGGAAATATAAGGACTTATTGTCTGAATTTAAATATAATAAAAATAAAATTCTGCGATTACTTTTAATCTACTAAAAAAACTTATTGGAAAGTATTGAAATTCGTATATTCTTTTGAAATCAATAAAATAAATGAAAAGATATAAATAAGGATTCGTTGGTGATGGAAATATAAGAACTCATCGTCTTTATTTAAAAACTGAAAAATAAAACTCTTCAATTTGTTTTCAATCTACTAAAAAATACATATTTGAAAGTATCGAAATTCGTATATTCTTTTGTAATCAATAAAATAAACGAAAAGATATAAATAAGGATTCGTTGGTGATGGATATATAAGAACTTTTTGTCTTTTTTTAAAAACTGAAAAATGAAACTCTTCATTTTGTTTTCAATATACTAAAAAATACATATAGGAAAGTATTGAAATTCGTATATTCTTTTGAAATCAATAAAATAAACGAAAAGATATAAATAAGAATTCGTTAGTGATGGAAATATAAGGACTCATTGTCTGAATTTAAATATAATAAAAATAAAACTCTGCGATTACTTTTAATCTACTAAAAAAACTTATTGGAAAGTATTGAAATTCGTATATTCTTTTGAAATCAATAAAATAAACGAAAAGATATAAATAAGGATTCGTTGGTGATGGAAATATAAGAGCTCATTGTCTTTATTTAAAAACTGAAAAATAAAACTCTTCTTTTGAAATCAATAAAATAAACGAAAAGATATAAATAAGAATTCATTGGTGATGGAAATATAAGAACTCATTGTCTTTATTTAAAAACTGAAAAATAAAACTCTTCAATTTGTTTTCAATCTACTAAAAAATACATATTTGAAAGTATTGAAATTCGTATATTCTTTTGAAATCAATAAAATAAACGAAAAGATATAAATAAGAATTCGTTGGTGATGGAAATATAAGAACTCATTGTCTTTATTTAAAAACTGAAAAATGAAACTCTTCAATTTGTTTTCAATCTACTAAAAAATACATATGGGAAAGTATTGAAATTCGTATATTCTTTTGAAATTAATAAAATAAACGAAAAGATATAAATAAGAATTCGTTGGTGATGGAAATATAAGAACTCATTGTCTTTATTTAAAAATTGAAAAATGAAACTCTTCTTTTGAAATCAATAAAATAAACGAAAAGATATAAATAAGAATTCATTGGTGATGGAAATATAAGAACTCATTGTCTTTATTTAAAAATTGAAAAATGAAACTCTTCAATTTGTTTTCAATCTACTAAAAAATACATATGGGAAAGTATTGAAATTCGTATATTCTTTTGAAATCAATAAAATAAACGAAAAGATATAAATAAGGATTCGTTGTTGATGGAAATATAAGAACTCATTGTCTTTATTTAAAAATTGAAAAATGAAACTCTTCCATTTGTTTTCAATCTACTAAAAAATACATATGGGAAAGTATTGAAATTCGTATATTCTTTTGAAATCAATAAAATAAACGAAAAGATATAAATAAGAATTCGTTGGTGATGGAAATATAAAAACACATTGTCTTTATTTAAAAATTGAAAAATGAAACTCTTCAATTTGTTTTCAATCTACTAAAAAATACATATGGGAAAGTATTGAAATTCGTATATTCTTTTGAAATCAATAAAATAAACGAAAAGATATAAATAAGAATTCGTTGGTGATGGAAATATAAGAACTCATTGTCTTTATTTAAAAAAAGAAAAATGAAACTCTTCATTTTGTTTTCAATCTACTAAAAAGTACATATGGGAAAGTATTGAAATTCGTATATTCTTTTGAAATCAATAAAATAAACGAAAAGATATAAATAAGAATTCGTTGGTGATGGAAATATAAGAACTCATTGTCTTTATTTAAAAATTGAAAAATGAAACTCTTCAATTTGTTTTCAATTTACTAAAAAATACATATGGGGAAGTATTGAAATTCGTATATTCTTTTGAAATCAATAAAATAAACGAAAAGATATAAATAAGAATTCGTTGGTGATGGAAATATAAGAACTCATTGTCTTTATTTAAAAATTGAAAAATGAAACTCTTCAATTTGTTTTCAATCTACTAAAAAATACATATGGGAAAGTATTGAAATTCGTATATTCTTTTGAAATCAATAAAATAAACGAAAAGATATAAATAAGGATTGGTTGGTGATGGAAATATAAGAACTTATTGTCTTTATTTAAAAATTGAAAAATGAAACTCTTCAATTTGTTTTCAATCTACTAAAAAATACATATGGGAAAGTATTGAAATTCGTATATTCTTTTGAAATCAATAAAATAAACGAAAAGATATAAATAAGAATTCATTGGTGATGGAAATATAAGAACTCATTGTATTTAATAAAAAATTGAAAAATTAAACTTTTCAATTTGTTTTCAATCTACTAAAAAATACATATGGGAAAGTATTGAAATTCGTATATTCTTTTGAAATCAATAAAATAAACGAAAAGATATAAATAAGAATTCGTTGGTGATGGAAATATAAGAACTCATTGTCTTTATTTAAAAATTGAAAAATGAAACTCTTCAATTTGTTTTCAATCTACTAAAAAGTACATATGGGAAAGTATTGAAATTCGTATATTCTTTTGAAATCAATAAAATAAACGAAAAGATATAAATAAGAATTCATTGGTGATGGAAATATAAGAACTCATTGTCTTTATTTAAAAATTGAAAAATGAAACTCTTCAATTTGTTTTCAATCTACTAAAAAATACATATGGGAAAGTATTGAAATTCGTATATTCTTTTGAAATCAATAAAATAAACGAAAAGATATAAATAAGAATTCGTTGGTGATGGAAATATAAGAACTCATTGTCTTTATTTAAAAATTGAAAAATGAAACTCTTCAATTTGTTTTCAATCTACTAAAAAATACATATGGGAAAGTATTGAAATTCGTATATTCTTTTGAAATCAATAAAATAAACGAAAAGATATAAATAAGGTTTCTTTAGTGATGGAAATATAAGAACTCATTGTCTGTATTTAAATTTATTAAAAATTGAAAAATGAAACTCTTCAATTTGTTTTCAATCTACTAAAACATACATATGGGAAAGTCTTGAAATAATTATAAATAAGAATTCGTTGTTGATGGAAATATAAGAACTCATTGTCTTTATTTAAAAATTGAAAAATGAAACTCTTCAATTTGTTTTCAATCTACTAATAAATACATATGGGAAAGTATTGAAATTCGTATATTCTTTTGAAATCAATAAAATAAACGAAAAGATATAAATAAGAATTCGTTGGTGATGGAAATATAAGAACTCATTGTCTATATTAAAAAAAAGAAAAATGAAACTCTTCAATTTGTTTTAATCTACTAAAAAATACATATGGGAAAGTATTGAAATTCGTACATTCTTTTGAAATCAATAAAATAAACGAAAAGATATCAATAAGGATTTGTTAGTGATGGAAATATAAGAACTCATTGTCTGTATTTAAATTTATTAAAAATTGAAAAATGAAACTCTTCAATTTGTTTTCAATCTACTAAAACATACATATGGGAAAGTCTTGAAATTATTATAAATAAGAATTCGTTGTTGATGGAAATATAAGAACTCATTGTCTTTATTTAAAAATTGAAAAATGAAACTCTTCAATTTGTTTTCAATCTACTAATAAATACATATGGGAAAGTCTTATAATTATTATAAATAAGAATTCGTTGTTGATGGAAATATAAGAACTCATTGTCTTTATTTAAAAATTGAAAAATGAAACTCTTCAATTTGTTTTCAATCTACTAAAAAATACATATGGGAAAGTATTGAAATTCGTATATTCTTTTGAAATCAATAAAATAAACGAAAAGATATAAATAAGAATTCGTTGGTGATGGAAATATAAGAACTTATTGTCTTTATTTAAAAATTGAAAAATGAAACTCTTCAATTTGTTTTCAATCTACTAAAAAATACATATGGGAAAGTATTGAAATTCGTATATTCTTTTGAAATCAATAAAATAAACGAAAAGATATAAATAAGAATTCATTGGTGATGGAAATATAAGAACTCATTGTCTTTATTTAAAAACTGAAAATGAAACTCTTCAATTTGTTTTCAATCTACTAAAAAATACATATGGGAAAGTATTGAAATTCGTATATTCTTTTGAAATCAATAAAATAAACGAAAAGATATAAATAAGAATTCATTTGTGATGGAAATATAAGAACTCATTGTCTTTATTTAAAAATTGAAAAATGAAACTCTTCAATTTGTTTTCAATCTACTAAAAAATACATATGGGAAAGTATTGAAATTCGTATATTCTTTTGAAATCAATAAAATAAACGAAAAGATATAAATAAGAATTCGTTGGTGATGGAAATATAAGAACTCATTGTCTTTATTTAAAAATTGAAAAATGAAACTCTTCAATTTGTTTTCAATCTACTAAAAAATACATATGGGAAAGTATTGAAATTCGTATATTCTTTTGAAATCAATAAAATAAACGAAAAGATATAAATAAGTTTTCTTTAGTGATGGAAATATAAGAACTCATTGTCTGTATTTAAATTTATTAAAAATTGAAAAATGAATCTCTTCAATTTGTTTTCAATCTACTAAAACATACATATGGGAAAGTCTTGAAATTATTATAAATAAGAATTCGTTGTTGATGGAAATATAAGAACTCATTGTCTTTATTTAAAAATTGAAAAATGAAACTCTTCAATTTGTTTTCAATCTACTAATAAATACATATGGGAAAGTATTAAAATTCGTATATTCTTTTGAAATCAATAAAATAAACGAAAAGATATAAATAAGAATTCGTTGGTGATGGAAATATAAGAACTCATTGTCTATATTAAAAAAAAGAAAAATGAAACTCTTCAATTTGTTTTAATCTACTAAAAAATACATATGGGAAAGTATTGAAATTCGTATATTCTTTTGAAATCAATAAAATAAACGAAAAGATATAATTAAGGATTCGTTAGTGATGGAAATATAAGAACTCATTGTCTGTATTTAAATTTATTAAAAATTGAAAAATGAAACTCTTCAATTTGTTTTCAATCTACTAAAAAATACATATGGGAAAGTATTGAAATTCGTATATTCTTTTGAAATCAATCAAATAAACGAAAAGATATAAATAAGAATTCGTTAGTGATGGAAATATAAGAACTCATTGTCTGTATTTAAATTTATTAAAAATTGAAAAATGAAACTCTTCAATTTGTTTTCAATCTACTAAAAAATACATATGGGAAAGTATTGAAATTCGTATATTCTTTTGAAATCAATCAAATAAACGAAAAGATATAAATAAGAATTCGTTGGTGATGGAAATATAAGAACTCATGGTCTTTATTTAAAAAATTGAAAAATGAAACTCTTCAATTTGTTTTCAATCTACTAAAAAATACATATAGTAAAGTATTGAAATTCGTATATTCTTTTGAAATCAATAAAATAAACGAAAAGATATAAATAAGAATTCATTGGTGATGGAAATATAAGAACTCATTGTCTTTATTTAAAAATTGAAAAATGAAACTCTTCAATTTGTTTTCAATCTACTAATAAATACATATGGGAAAGTATTAAAATTCGTATATTCTTTTGAAATCAATAAAATAAACGAAAAGATATAAATAAGAATTCGTTGGTGATGGAAATATAAGAACTCATTGTCTATATTAAAAAAAAGAAAAATGAAACTCTTCAATTTGTTTTAATCTACTAAAAAATACATATGGGAAAGTATTGAAATTCGTATATTCTTTTGAAATCAATAAAATAAACGAAAAGATATAATTAAGGATTCGTTAGTGATGGAAATATAAGAACTCATTGTCTGTATTTAAATTTATTAAAAATTGAAAAATGAAACTCTTCAATTTGTTTTCAATCTACTAAAAAATACATATGGGAAAGTATTGAAATTCGTATATTCTTTTGAAATCAATCAAATAAACGAAAAGATATAAATAAGAATTCGTTAGTGATGGAAATATAAGAACTCATTGTCTGTATTTAAATTTATTAAAAATTGAAAAATGAAACTCTTCAATTTGTTTTCAATCTACTAAAAAATACATATGGGAAAGTATTGAAATTCGTATATTCTTTTGAAATCAATCAAATAAACGAAAAGATATAAATAAGAATTCGTTGGTGATGGAAATATAAGAACTCATGGTCTTTATTTAAAAAATTGAAAAATGAAACTCTTCAATTTGTTTTCAATCTACTAAAAAATACATATGGGAAAGTATTGAAATTCGTATATTCTTTTGAAATCAATAAAATAAACGAAAAGATATAAATAAGAATTCATTGGTGATGGAAATATAAGAACTCATTGTCTTTATTTAAAAATTGAAAAATGAAACTCTTCAATTTGTTTTCAATCTACTAAAAAATACATATGGGAAAGTATTGAAATTCGTATATTCTTTTGAAATCAATAAAATAAACGAAAAGATATAAATAAGAATTCGTTGGTGATGGAAATATAAGAACTCATTGTTTATATTAAAAAAAAAAAAAATTAAACTCTTCAATATCTTTTCAATCTACTAAAAAATACATATGGGAAAGTATTGAAATTGGTATATTCTTTCGAAATTAATAAAATAAACGAAAATATATAAATAAGAATTCGTTAGAGATGGAAATATAAGAACTCATTGTCTTTATTTAAAAATTGAAAAATGAAACTCTTCTTTTGAAATCAATAAAATAAACGAAAAGATATAAATAAGAATTCATTGGTGATGGAAATATAAGAACTCATTGTCTTTATTTAAAAATTGAAAAATGAAACTCTTCAATTTGTTTTCAATCTACTAAAAAATACATATGGGAAAGTATTGAAATTCGTATATTCTTTTGAAATCAATAAAATAAACAAAAAGATATAAATAAGAATTCATTGGTGATGGAAATATAAGAACTAATTGTCTTTATTTAAAAATTGAAAAATGAAACTCTTCCATTTGTTTTCAATCTACTAATAAATACATATGGGAAAGTATTAAAATTCGTATATTCTTTTGAAATCAATAAAATAAACGAAAAGATATAAATAAGAATTCGTTGGTGATGGAAATATAAGAACTCATTGTCTATATTAAAAAAAAGAAAAATGAAACTCTTCAATTTGTTTTAATCTACTAAAAAATACATATGGGAAAGTATTGAAATTCGTATATTCTTTTGAAATCAATAAAATAAACGAAAAGATATAATTAAGGATTCGTTAGTGATGGAAATATAAGAACTCATTGTCTGTATTTAAATTTATTAAAAATTGAAAAATGAAACTCTTCAATTTGTTTTCAATCTACTAAAAAATACATATGGGAAAGTATTGAAATTCGTATATTCTTTTGAAATCAATCAAATAAACGAAAAGATATAAATAAGAATTCGTTAGTGATGGAAATATAAGAACTCATTGTCTGTATTTAAATTTATTAAAAATTGAAAAATGAAACTCTTCAATTTGTTTTCAATCTACTAAAAAATACATATGGGAAAGTATTGAAATTCGTATATTCTTTTGAAATCAATAAAATAAACGAAAAGATATAAATAAGAATTCGTTGGTGATGGAAATATAAGAACTCATGGTCTTTATTTAAAAAATTGAAAAATGAAACTCTTCAATTTGTTTTCAATCTACTAAAAAATACATATGGGAAAGTATTGAAATTCGTATATTCTTTTGAAATCAATAAAATAAACGAAAAGATATAAATAAGAATTCATTGGTGATGGAAATATAAGAACTTATTGTCTTTATTTAAAAATTGAAAAATGAAACTCTTCAATTTGTTTTCAATCTACTAAAAAATACATATGGGAAAGTATTGAAATTCGTATATTCTTTTGAAATCAATAAAATAAACGAAAAGATATAAATAAGAATTCGTTGGTGATGGAAATATAAGAACTCATTGTTTATATTAAAAAAAAAAAAATGAAACTCTTCAATTTGTTTTCAATCTACTAAAAAATACATATGGGAAAGTATTGAAATTCGTATATTCTTTCGAAATTAATAAAATAAACGAAAAGATATAAATAAGAAGTCGTTAGAGATGGAAATATAAGAACTCATTGTCTTTATTTAAAAATTGAAAAATGAAACTCTTCTTTTGAAATCAATAAAATAAACGAAAAGATATAAATAAGAATTCATTGGTGATGGAAATATAAGAACTCATTGTCTTTATTTAAAAATTGAAAAATGAAACTCTTCAATTTGTTTTCAATCTACTAAAAAATACATATGGGAAAGTATTGAAATTCGTATATTCTTTTGAAATCAATAAAATAAACAAAAAGATATAAATAAGAATTCATTGGTGATGGAAATATAAGAACTAATTGTCTTTATTTAAAAATTGAAAAATGAAACTCTTCCATTTGTTTTCAATCTACTAAAAAATACATATGGGAAAGTATTGAAATTCGTATATTCTTTTGAAATCAATAACATAAACGAAAAGATATAAATAAGAATTCGTTAGTGATGGAAATATAAGAACTCATTGTCTGTATTTATAAATTGAAAAATGAAACTCTTCAATTTGTTTTCAATCTACTAAAAAATACATATGGGAAAGTATTGAAATTCGTATATTCTTTTGAAATCAATAAAATAAACGAAAAGATATAAATAAGGATTCGTTGTTGATGGAAATATAAGAACTCATTGTCTTTATTTAAAAATTGAAAAATGAAACTCTTCAATTTGTTTTCAATCTACTAAAAAATACATATGGGAAAGTATTGAAATTCGTATATTCTTTTGAAATCAATAAAATAAACGAAAAGATATAAATAAGAATTCGTTGGTGATGGAAATATAAGAACTCATTGTTTATATTAAAAAAAAAAAATTAAACTCTTCAATATCTTTTCAATCTACTAAAAAATACATATGGGAAAGTATTGAAATTCGTATATTCTTTCGAAATTAATAAAATAAACGAAAAGATATAAATAAGAAGTCGTTAGAGATGGAAATATAAGAACTCATTGTCTTTATTTAAAAATTGAAAAATGAAACTCTTCTTTTGAAATCAATAAAATAAACAAAAAGATATAAATAAGAATTCATTGGTGATGGAAATATAAGAACTAATTGTCTTTATTTAAAAATTGAAAAATGAAACTCTTCCATTTGTTTTCAATCTACTAAAAAATACATATGGGAAAGTATTGAAATTCGTATATTCTTTTGAAATCAATAACATAAACGAAAAGATATAAATAAGAATTCGTTAGTGATGGAAATATAAGAACTCATTGTCTGTATTTATAAATTGAAAAATGAAACTCTTCAATTTGTTTTCAATCTACTAAAAAATACATATGGGAAAGTATTGAAATTCGTATATTCTTTTGAAATCAATAAAATAAACGAAAAGATATAAATAAGGATTCGTTGTTGATGGAAATATAAGAACTCATTGTCTTTATTTAAAAATTGAAAAATGAAACTCTTCAATTTGTTTTCAATCTACTAAAAAATACATATGGGAAAGTATTGAAATTCGTATATTCTTTTGAAATCAATAAAATAAACGAAAAGATATAAATAAGAATTCGTTGGTGATGGAAATATAAAAACACATTGTCTTTATTTAAAAATTGAAAAATGAAACTCTTCAATTTGTTTTCAATCTACTAAAAAATACATATGGGAAAGTATTGAAATTCGTATATTCTTTTGAAATCAATAAAATAAACGAAAAGATATAAATAAGAATTCGTTGGTGATGGAAATATAAGAACTCATTGTCTTTATTTAAAAATTGAAAAATGAAACTCTTCAATTTGTTTTCAATCTACTAAAAAATACATATGGGAAAGTATTGAAATTCGTATATTCTTTTGAAATCAATAAAATAAACGAAAAGATATAAATAAGGATTGGTTGGTGATGGAAATATAAGAACTTATTGTCTTTATTTAAAAATTGAAAAATGAAACTCTTCAATTTGTTTTCAATCTATTAAAAAATACATATGGGAAAGTATTGAAATTCGTATATTCTTTTGAAATCAATAAAATAAACGAAAAGATATAAATAAGAATTCATTGGTGATGGAAATATAAGAACTCATTGTATTTATTTAAAAATTGAAAAATGAAACTTTTCAATTTGTTTTCAATCTACTAAAAAATACATATGGGAAAGTATTGAAATTCGTATATTCTTTTGAAATCAATAAAATAAACGAAAAGATATAAATAAGAATTCGTTGGTGATGGAAATATAATAACTCATTGTCTTTATTTAAAAATTGAAAAATGAAACTCTTCAATTTGTTTTCAATCTACTAAAAAATACATATGGGAAAGTATTGAAATTCGTATATTCTTTTGAAATCAATAAAATAAACGAAAAGATATAAATAAGAATTCATTGGTGATGGAAATATAAGAACTCATTGTCTTTATTTAAAAATTGAAAAATGAAACTCTTCAATTTGTTTTCAATCTACTAAAAAATACATATGGGAAAGTATTGAAATTCGTATATTCTTTTGAAATCAATAAAATAAACGAAAAGATATAAATAAGAATTCGTTGGTGATGGAAATATAAGAACTCATTGTCTTTATTTAAAAATTGAAAAATGAAACTCTTCAATTTGTTTTCAATCTACTAAAAAATACATATGGGAAAGTATTGAAATTCGTATATTCTTTTGAAATCAATAAAATAAACGAAAAGATATAAATAAGGTTTCTTTAGTGATGGAAATATAAGAACTCATTGTCTGTATTTTAATTTATTAAAAATTGAAAAATGAAACTCTTTAATTTGTTTTCAATCTACTAAAACATACATATGGGAAAGTCTTGAAATTATTATAAATAAGAATTCGTTGTTGATGGAAATATAAGAACTCATTGTCTATATTTAAAAATTGAAAAATGAAACTCTTCAATTTGTTTTCAATCTACTAATAAATACATATGGGAAAGTATTGAAATTCGTATATTCTTTTGAAATCAATAAAATAAACGAAAAGATATAAATAAGAATTCGTTGGTGATGGAAATATAAGAACTCATTGTCTATATTAAAAAAAAGAAAAATGAAACTCTTCAATTTGTTTTAATCTACTAAAAAATACATATGGGAAAGTATTGAAATTCGTATATTCTTTTGAAATCAATAAAATAAACGAAAAGATATAAATAAGGATTCGTTAGTGATGGAAATATAAGAACTCATTGTCTGTATTTAAATTTATTAAAAATTGAAAAATGAAACTCTTCAATTTGTTTTCAATCTACTAAAAAATACATATGGGAAAGTATTGAAATTCGTATATTCTTTTGAAATCAATCAAATAAACGAAAAGATATAAATAAGAATTCGTTGGTGATGGAAATATAAGAACTCATGGTCTTTATTTAAAAAATTGAAAAATGAAACTCTTCAATTTGTTTTCAATCTACTAAAAAATACATATGGGAAAGTATTGAAATTCGTATATTCTTTTGAAATCAATAAAATAAACGGAGAGATATAAATAAGAATTCGTTGGTGATGGAAATATAAGAACTCATTGTCTATATTTAAAAATTGAAAAATGAAACTCTTCAATTTATTTTCATTCTACTAAAAAATACATATGGGAAAGTATTGAAATTCGTATATTCTTTTGAAATCAATAAAATAAACGAAAAGATTTAAATAAGAATTCGTTGGTGATGGAAATATAAGGACTCATTGTCTGAATTTAAATATAATAAAAATATAACTCTGCGATTACTTTTAATCTACTAAAAAAAACTTATTGGAAAGTATTGAAATTCGTATATTCTTTTGAAATCAATAAAATAAACGAAAAGATATAAATAAGAATTCGTTGGTGATGGAAATATAAGAACTCATTGTCTGTATTTAAATTTAATAAAAATTAAACTCTACGATTACTTTTAATCTACTAAAAAAATACATATAGGAAAGTATTGAAATTCGTATATTCTTTTGAAATCAATAAAATAAACGAAAAGATATAAATAAGAATTCGTTGGTGATGGAAATATAAGAACTCATTATCTTTATTTAAAAATTGAAAAATGAAACTCTTCAATTTGTTGTCAATCTACTAAAAAATACATATGGGAAAGTATTGAAATTCGTATATTCTTTTGAAATCAATAAAATAAACGAAAAGATATAAATAAGAATTTGTTGGTGATGGAAATATAAGAACTCATTGTCTTTATTTAAAAATTGAAAAATGAAACTCTTCAATTTGTTTTCAATCTACTAAAAAATACATATGGGAAAGTATTGAAATTCGTATATTCTTTTGAAATCAATAAAATAAACGAAAAGATATAAATAAGAATTCGTTGGTGATGGAAATATAAGAACTTATTGTTTATTTAAAAAAAAAGAATAATGAAACTCTTCAATTTGTTTTCAATCTACTAAAAAATACATATGGGAAAGTATTGAAATTCGTATATTCTTTTGAAATCAATAAAATAAACGAAAAGATATAAATAAGAATTCGTTGGTGATAGAAATATAAGAACTCATTGTCTTTATTTAAAAATTGAAAAATGAAACTCTTCAATTTGTTTTCAATCTACTAAAAAATACATATGGGAAAGTATTGAAATTCGTATATTCTTTTGAAATCAATAAAATAAACAAAAAGATATAAATAAGAATTCATTGGTGATGGAAATATAAGAACTCATTGTCTTTATTTAAAAATTGAAAAATGAAACTCTTCCATTTGTTTTCAATCTACTAAAAAATACATATGGGAAAGTATTGAAATTCGTATATTCTTTTAAAATCAATAAAATAAACGAAAAGATATAAATAAGGATTCATTGGTGATGGAAATATAAGAACTCATTGTCTGTATTTAAAAATTGAAAAATGAAACTCTTCAATTTGTTTTCAATCTACTAAAAAATACATATTGGAAAGTATTGAAATTCGTATATTCTTTTGAAATCAATAAAAGAAACGAAAAGATATAAATAAGGATTCGTTGTTGATGGAAATATAAGAACTCATTGTTTTTACTTAAAAAAAGAAAAATGAAACTCTTCAATTTGTTTTCAATCTACTAAAAAATACATATGGGAAAGTATTGAAATTCGTATATTCTTTTGAAATCAATAAAATAAACGAAAAGATATAAATAAGAATTCGTTGGTGATGGAAATATAAGAACTTATTGTCTTTATTTAAAAATTGAAAAATGAAACTCTTCAATTTGTTTTCAATCTACTAAAAAATACATATGGGAAAGTATTAAAATTCGTATATTCTTTTGAAATCAATAAAATAAACGAAAAGATATAAATAAGAATTCATTGGTGATGGAAATATAAGAACTCATTGTCTTTATTTAAAAATTGAAAAATGAAACTCTTCAATTTGTTTTCAATCTACTAAAAAATACATATGGGAAAGTATTGAAATTCGTATATTCTTTTGAAATCAATAAAATAAACGAAAAGATATAAATAAGAATTCGTTGGTGATGGAAATATAAGAACTCATTGTCTTTATTTAAAAACTGAAAAATGAAACTCTTCAATTTGTTTTCAATCTACTAAAAAATACATATTTGAAAGTATTGAAATTCGTATATTCTTTTGAAATCAATAAAATAAACGAAAAGATATAAATAAGAATTCGTTGGTGATGGAAATATAAGAACTCATTGTCTTTATTTAAAAATTGAAAAATGAAACTCCTTAATTTGTTTTCAATCTACTAAAAAATATATATGGGAAAGTATTGAAATTCGTATATTCTTTTGAAATCAATAAAATAAACGAAAAGATATAAATAAGAATTCGTTAGTGATGGAAATATAAGAACTCATTGTTTATATTAAAAAAAAGAAAAATGAAACTCTTTAATTAGTTTTCAATCTACTAAAAAAAACATATGGGAAAGTATTGAAATTCGTATATTCTTTTGAAATCAATAAAATAAACGAAAAGATATAAATAAGAATTCGTTGGTGATGGAAATATAAGAACTCATTGTCTTTATTTAAAAATTGAAAAATGAAACTCCTTAATTTGTTTTCAATCTACTAAAAAATATATATGGGAAAGTATTGAAATTCGTATATTCTTTTGAAATCAATAAAATAAACGAAAAGATATAAATAAGAATTCGTTAGTGATGGAAATATAAGAACTCATTGTTTATATTAAAAAAAAGAAAAATGAAACTCTTTAATTAGTTTTCAATCTACTAAAAAAAACATATGGGAAAGTATTGAAATTCGTATATTCTTTTGAAATCAATAAAATAAACGAAAAGATATAAATAAGGATTCGTTAGTGATGGAAATATAAGAACTCGTTGTCTATATTTAAAAACTGAAAAATGAAACTCTTCAATTTGTTTTCAATCTACTAAAATATACGTATAGGAAAGTATTGAAATTCGTATATTCTTTTGAAATCAATAAAATAAACGAAAAGATATAAATAAGAATTCGTTAGTGATGGAAATATAAGAACTCATTGTCTATATTTAAAAAAAGAAAAATGAAACTCTTCAATTTGTTTTCAATCTACTAAAAAATACATATTTGAAAGTATTGAAATTCGTATATTCTTTTGAAATCAATAAAATAAACGAAAAGATATAAATAAGAATTCGTTGGTGATGGAAATATAAGAACTCATTGTCTTTATTTAAAAATTGAAAAATGAAACTCTTCAATTTGTTTTCAATCTACTAAAAAATACATATGGGAAAGTATTAAAATTCGTATATTCTTTTGAAATCAATAAAATAAACGAAAAGATATAAATAAGGATTCGTTAGTGATGGAAATATAAGAACTCGTTGTCTATATTTAAAAACTGAAAAATGAAACTCTTCAATTTGTTTTCAATCTACTAAAATATACGTATAGGAAAGTATTGAAATTCGTATATTCTTTTGAAATCAATAAAATAAACGAAAAGATATAAATAAGAATTCGTTGGTGATGGAAATATAAGAACTCATTGTCTTTATTTAAAAATTGAAAAATGAAACTCCTTAATTTGTTTTCAATCTACTAAAAAATATATATGGGAAAGTATTGAAATTCGTATATTCTTTTGAAATCAATAAAATAAACGAAAAGATATAAATAAGAATTCGTTGGTGATGGAAATATAAGAACTCATTGTCTTTATTTAAAAACTGAAAAATGAAACTCTTCAATTTGTTTTCAATCTACTAAAAAATACATATTTGAAAGTATTGAAATTCGTATATTCTTTTGAAATCAATAAAATAAACGAAAAGATATAAATAAGAATTCGTTGGTGATGGAAATATAAGAACTCATTGTCTTTATTTAAAAATTGAAAAATGAAACTCCTTAATTTGTTTTCAATCTACTAAAAAATATATATGGGAAAGTATTGAAATTCGTATATTCTTTTGAAATCAATAAAATAAACGAAAAGATATAAATAAGAATTCGTTAGTGATGGAAATATAAGAACTCATTGTTTATATTAAAAAAAAGAAAAATGAAACTCTTTAATTAGTTTTCAATCTACTAAAAAAAACATATGGGAAAGTATTGAAATTCGTATATTCTTTTGAAATCAATAAAATAAACGAAAAGATATAAATAAGGATTCGTTAGTGATGGAAATATAAGAACTCGTTGTCTATATTTAAAAACTGAAAAATGAAACTCTTCAATTTGTTTTCAATCTACTAAAATATACGTATAGGAAAGTATTGAAATTCGTATATTCTTTTGAAATCAATAAAATAAACGAAAAGATATAAATAAGAATTCGTTAGTGATGGAAATATAAGAACTCATTGTCTATATTTAAAAAAAGAAAAATGAAACTCTTCAATTTGTTTTCAATCTACTAAAAAATACATATTTGAAAGTATTGAAATTCGTATATTCTTTTGAAATCAATAAAATAAACGAAAAGATATAAATAAGAATTCGTTGGTGATGGAAATATAAGAACTCATTGTCTTTATTTAAAAATTGAAAAATGAAACTCCTTAATTTGTTTTCAATCTACTAAAAAATATATATGGGAAAGTATTGAAATTCGTATATTCTTTTGAAATCAATAAAATAAACGAAAAGATATAAATAAGAATTCGTTGGTGATGGAAATATAAGAACTCATTGTCTTTATTTAAAAATTGAAAAATGAAACTCCTTAATTTGTTTTCAATCTACTAAAAAATATATATGGGAAAGTATTGAAATTCGTATATTCTTTTGAAATCAATAAAATAAACGAAAAGATATAAATAAGAATTCGTTGGTGATGGAAATATAAGAACTCATTGTCTTTATTTAAAAACTGAAAAATGAAACTCTTCAATTTGTTTTCAATCTACTAAAAAATACATATTTGAAAGTATTGAAATTCGTATATTCTTTTGAAATCAATAAAATAAACGAAAAGATATAAATAAGAATTCGTTGGTGATGGAAATATAAGAACTCATTGTCTTTATTTAAAAATTGAAAAATGAAACTCCTTAATTTGTTTTCAATCTACTAAAAAATATATATGGGAAAGTATTGAAATTCGTATATTCTTTTGAAATCAATAAAATAAACGAAAAGATATAAATAAGAATTCGTTGGTGATGGAAATATAAGAACTCATTGTCTTTATTTAAAATTTGAAAAATGAAACTCTTCAATTTGTTTTCAATCTACTAAAAAATACATATTTGAAAGTATTGAAATTCGTATATTCTTTTGAAATCAATAAAATAAACGAAAAGATATAAATAAGAATTCGTTGGTGATGGAAATATAAGAACTCGTTGTCTATATTTAAAAACTGAAAAATGAAACTCTTCAATTTGTTTTCAATCTACTAAAATATACGTATAGGAAAGTATTGAAATTCGTATATTCTTTTGAAATCAATAAAATAAACGAAAAGATATAAATAAGAATTCGTTAGTGATGGAAATATAAGAACTCATTGTCTTTATTTAAAAATTGAAAAATGAAACTCTTCAATTTGTTTTCAATCTACTAAAAAATACATATTTGAAAGTATTGAAATTCGTATATTCTTTTGAAATCAATAAAATAAACGAAAAGATATAAATAAGAATTCGTTGGTAATGGAAATATAAGAACTCATTGTCTTTATTTAAAAACTGAAAAATAAAACTCTTTAATTTGTTTTCAATCTACTAAAAAATACATATGGGAAAGTATTGAAATTCGTATATTCTTTTGAAATCAATAAAATAAACGAAAAGATATAAATAAGAATTCGTTGGTGATGGAAATATAAGAACTCATTGTCTTTATTTAAAAACTGAAAAATGAAACTCTTCAATTTGTTTTCAATCTACTAAAAAATACATATTTGAAAGTATTGAAATTCGTATATTCTTTTGAAATCAATAAAATAAACGAAAAGATATAAATAAGAATTCGTTGGTGATGGAAATATAAGAACTCATTGTCTTTATTTAAAATTTGAAAAATGAAACTCTTCAATTTGTTTTCAATCTACTAAAAAATACATATTTGAAAGTATTGAAATTCGTATATTCTTTTGAAATCAATAAAATAAACGAAAAGATATAAATAAGAATTCGTTGGTGATGGAAATATAAGAACTCGTTGTCTATATTTAAAAACTGAAAAATGAAACTCTTCAATTTGTTTTCAATCTACTAAAATATACGTATAGGAAAGTATTGAAATTCGTATATTCTTTTGAAATCAATAAAATAAACGAAAAGATATAAATAAGAATTCGTTAGTGATGGAAATATAAGAACTCGTTGTCTATATTTAAAAACTGAAAAATGAAACTCTTCAATTTGTTTTCAATCTACTAAAATATACGTATAGGAAAGTATTGAAATTCGTATATTCTTTTGAAATCAATAAAATAAACGAAAAGATATAAATAAGAATTCGTTAGTGATGGAAATATAAGAACTCATTGTCTTTATTTAAAAATTGAAAAATGAAACTCCTTAATTTGTTTTCAATCTACTAAAAAATATATATGGGAAAGTATTGAAATTCGTATATTCTTTTGAAATCAATAAAATAAACGAAAAGATATAAATAAGAATTCGTTGGTGATGGAAATATAAGAACTCATTGTCTTTATTTAAAAATTGAAAAATGAAACTCCTTAATTTGTTTTCAATCTACTAAAAAATATATATGGGAAAGTATTGAAATTCGTATATTCTTTTGAAATCAATAAAATAAACGAAAAGATATAAATAAGAATTCGTTGGTGATGGAAATATAAGAACTCATTGTCTTTATTTAAAAACTGAAAAATGAAACTCTTCAATTTGTTTTCAATCTACTAAAAAATACATATTTGAAAGTATTGAAATTCGTATATTCTTTTGAAATCAATAAAATAAACGAAAAGATATAAATAAGAATTCGTTGGTGATGGAAATATAAGAACTCATTGTCTTTATTTAAAAATTGAAAAATGAAACTCCTTAATTTGTTTTCAATCTACTAAAAAATATATATGGGAAAGTATTGAAATTCGTATATTCTTTTGAAATCAATAAAATAAACGAAAAGATATAAATAAGAATTCGTTGGTGATGGAAATATAAGAACTCATTGTCTTTATTTAAAATTTGAAAAATGAAACTCTTCAATTTGTTTTCAATCTACTAAAAAATACATATTTGAAAGTATTGAAATTCGTATATTCTTTTGAAATCAATAAAATAAACGAAAAGATATAAATAAGAATTCGTTGGTGATGGAAATATAAGAACTCGTTGTCTATATTTAAAAACTGAAAAATGAAACTCTTCAATTTGTTTTCAATCTACTAAAATATACGTATAGGAAAGTATTGAAATTCGTATATTCTTTTGAAATCAATAAAATAAACGAAAAGATATAAATAAGAATTCGTTAGTGATGGAAATATAAGAACTCATTGTCTTTATTTAAAAATTGAAAAATGAAACTCTTCAATTTGTTTTCAATCTACTAAAAAATACATATTTGAAAGTATTGAAATTCGTATATTCTTTTGAAATCAATAAAATAAACGAAAAGATATAAATAAGAATTCGTTGGTAATGGAAATATAAGAACTCATTGTCTTTATTTAAAAACTGAAAAATAAAACTCTTTAATTTGTTTTCAATCTACTAAAAAATACATATGGGAAAGTATTGAAATTCGTATATTCTTTTGAAATCAATAAAATAAACGAAAAGATATAAATAAGGATTCGTTGGTGATGGAAATATAAGAACTCATTGTCTTTATTGAAAAATTGAAAAATGAAACTCTTCAATTTGTTTTCAATCTACTAAAAAAATACATATTTGAAAGTATTGAAATTCGTATATTCTTTTGAAATCAATAAAATAAACAAAAAGATATAAATAAGAATTCGTTGGTGATGGAAATATAAGAACTCATTGTCTATATTTAAAAACTGAAAAATGAAACTCTTCAATTTGTTTTCAATCTACTAAAATATACGTATAAGAAAGTATTGAAATTCGCATATTCTTTTGAAATCATTAAAATAAACGAAAAGATATAAATAAGAATTCGTTAGTGATGGAAATATAAGAACTCATTGTCTTTATTTAAAAATTGAAAAATGAAACTCTTCAATTTGTTTTCAATCTACTAAAATATACGTATAGGAAAGTATTGAAATTCGTATATTCTTTTGAAATCAATAAAATAAACGAAAAGATATAAATAAGAATTCGTTAGTGATGGAAATATAAGGACTCATTGTCTTTATTTAAAAACTGAAAAATAAAACACTTCAATTTGTTTTCAATCTACTAAAAAATACACATTTGAAAGTATTTAAATTCGTATATTCTTTTGAAATCAATAAAATAAACGAAAAGATATAAATAAGAATTCGTTGGTGATGGAAATATAAGAACTCATTGTCTTTATTTAAAAACTGAAAAATGAAACTCTTCAATTTGTTTTCAATCTACTAAAAAATACATATTTGAAAGTATTGAAATTCGTATATTCTTTTGAAATCAATAAAATAAACGAAAAGATATAAATAAGAATTCGTTGGTGATGGAAATATAAGAACTCATTGTCATTATTTAAAAATTGAAAAATGAAACTCCTTAATTTGTTTTCAATCTACTAAAAAATATATATGGGAAAGTATTGAAATTCGTATATTCTTTTGAAATCAATAAAATAAACGAAAAGATATAAATAAGAATTCGTTAGTGATGGAAATATAAGAACTCATTGTTTATATTAAAAAAAAGAAAAATGAAACTCTTTAATTAGTTTTCAATCTACTAAAAAAAACATATGGGAAAGTATTGAAATTCGTATATTCTTTTGAAATCAATAAAATAAACGAAAAGATATAAATAAGGATTCGTTAGTGATGGAAATATAAGGACTCATTGTCTGTAAATAAAATGATTTAATATGAAACTCTTCAATTTGTTTTCAATCTACTAAAATAAACATATAGGAAAGTATTGAAATTCGTATATTCTTTTGAAATCAATAAAATAAACGAAAAGATATAAATAAGAATTCGTTGGTGATGGAAATATAAGAACTCATTGTCTTTATTTAAAATTTGAAAAATGAAAAATGAAACTCTTCAATTTGTTTTCAATCTACTAAAAAATACATATTTGAAAGTATTGAAATTCGTATATTCTTTTGAAATCAATAAAATAAACGAAAAGATATAAATAAGAATTCGTTGGTGATGGAAATATAAGAACTCGTTGTCTATATTTAAAAACTGAAAAATGAAACTCTTCAATTTGTTTTCAATCTACTAAAATATACGTATAGGAAAGTATTGAAATTCGTATATTCTTTTGAAATCAATAAAATAAACGAAAAGATATAAATAAGAATTTGTTAGTGATGGAAATATAAGAACTCATTGTCTTTATTTAAAAATTGAAAAATGAAACTCTTCAATTTGTTTTCAATCTACTAAAAAATACATATTTGAAAGTATTGAAATTCGTATATTCTTTTGAAATCAATAAAATAAACGAAAAGATATAAATAAGAATTCGTTGGTAATGGAAATATAAGAACTCATGGTCTTTATTTAAAAACTGAAAAATGAAACTCTTCAATTTGTTTTCAATCTACTAAAAAATACATATTTGAAAGTATTGAAATTCGTATATTCTTTTGAAATCAATAAAATAAACGAAAAGATATAAATAAGAATTCGTTGGAGATGGAAATATAAGAACTCATTGTCTATATTTAAAAAATTGAAAAATGAAACTCTTCAATTTGTTTTCAATCTACTAAAAAATACATATAGGAAAGTATTGAAATTCGTATATTCTTTTGAAATCAATAAAATAAACGAAAAGATATAAATAAGAATTCGTTAGTGATGGAAATATAAGGACTTATTGTCTGAATTTAAATATAATAAAAATAAAACTCTGCGATTACTTTTAATCTACTAAAAAAACTTATTGGAAAGTATTGAAATTCGTATATTCTTTTGAAATCAATAAAATAAACGAAAAGATATAAATAAGAATTCGTTGGAGATGGAAATATAAGAACTCATTGTCTATATTTAAAAAATTGAAAAATGAAACTCTTCAATTTGTTTTCAATCTACTAAAAAATACATATAGGAAAGTATTGAAATTCGTATATTCTTTTGAAATCAATAAAATAAACGAAAAGATATAAATAAGAATTCGTTAGTGATGGAAATATAAGGACTTATTGTCTGAATTTAAATATAATAAAAATAAAACTCTGCGATTACTTTTAATCTACTAAAAAAACTTATTGGAAAGTATTGAAATTCGTATATTCTTTTGAAATCAATAAAATAAACGAAAACATATAAATAAGGATTCGTTGGTGATGGAAATATAAGAACTCATTGTCTTTATTTAAAAACTGAAAAATAAAACTCTTCAATTTGTTTTCAATCTACTAAAAAATACACATTTGAAAGTATTGAAACTCGTATATTCTTTTGAAATCAATAAAATAAACGAAAAGATATAAATAAGAATTCTTTGGTGATGGAAACATAAGAACTCATGGTCTTTATTTAAAAACTGAAAAATGAAACTCTTCAATTTGTTTTCAATCTACTAAAAAATACATATTTGAAAGTATTGAAATTCGTATATTCTTTTGAAATCAATAAAATAAACGAAAAGATATAAATAAGAATTCGTTGGAGATGGAAATATAAGAACTCATTGTCTATATTTAAAAAATTGAAAAATGAAACTCTTCAATTTGTTTTCAATCTACTAAAAAATACATATAGGAAAGTATTGAAATTCGTATATTCTTTTGAAATCAATAAAATAAACGAAAAGATATAAATAAGAATTCGTTAGTGATGGAAATATAAGGACTTATTGTCTGAATTTAAATATAATAAAAATAAAACTCTGCGATTACTTTTAATCTACTAAAAAAACTTATTGGAAAGTATTGAAATTCGTATATTCTTTTGAAATCAATAAAATAAACGAAGAGATATAAATAAGAATTCGTTGGTGATGGAAATATAAGAACTCATTGTTTATATTAAAAAAAAGAAAAATGAAACTCTTTAATTAGTTTTCAATCTACTAAAAAAAACATATGGGAAAATATTGAAATTCGTATATTCTTTTGAAATCAATAAAATAAACGAAAAGATATAAATAAGGATTCGTTAGTGATGGAAATATAAGGACTCATTGTCTGTTAATAAAATGATTTAATATGAAACTCTTCAATTTGTTTTCAATCTACTAAAATATACATATAGGAAAGTATTGAAATTCGTATATTCTTTTGAAATCAATAAAATAAACGAAAAGATATAAATAAGAATTCGTTGGTGATGGAAATATAAGAACTCATTGTTTATATTAAAAAAAAGAAAAATGAAACTCTTTAATTAGTTTTCAATCTACTAAAAAACATATGGGAAAGTATTGAAATTCGTATATTCTTTTGAAATCAATAAAATAAACGAAAAGATATAAATAAGGATTCGTTAGTGATGGAAATATAAGGACTCATTGTCTGTAAATAAAATGATTTAATATGAATTTCTTCAATTTGTTTTCAATCTACTAAAATATACATATAGGAAAGTATTGAAATTCGTATATTCTTTTGAAATCAATAAAATAAACGAAAAGATATAAATAAGAATTCGTTGGTGATGGAAATATAAGAACTCATTGTCTTTATTTAAAATTTGAAAAATGAAACTCTTCAATTTGTTTTCAATCTACTAAAAAATACATATTTGAAAGTATTGAAATTCGTATATTCTTTTGAAATCAATAAAATAAACGAAAAGATATAAATAAGAATTCGTTGGTGATGGAAATATAAGAACTCGTTGTCTATATTTAAAAACTGAAAAATGAAACTCTTCAATTTGTTTTCAATCTACTAAAATATACGTATAGGAAAGTATTGAAATTCGTATATTCTTTTGAAATCAATAAAATAAACGAAAAGATATAAATAAGAATTCGTTAGTGATGGAAATATAAGAACTCATTGTCTTTATTTAAAAATTGAAAAATGAAACTCTTCAATTTGTTTTCAATCTACTAAAAAATACATATTTGAAAGTATTGAAATTCGTATATTCTTTTGAAATCAATAAAATAAACGAAAAGATATAAATAAGAATTCGTTAGTGATGGAAATATAAGAACTCATTGTCTTTATTTAAAAACTGAAAAATAAAACTCTTTAATTTGTTTTCAATCTACTAAAAAATACATATGGGAAAGTATTGAAATTCGTATATTCTTTTGAAATCAATAAAATAAACGAAAAGATATAAATAAGGATTCGTTGGTGATGGAAATATAAGAACTCATTGTCTTTATTGAAAAATTGAAAAATGAAACTCTTCAATTTGTTTTCAATCTACTAAAAAAATACATATTTGAAAGTATTGAAATTCGTATATTCTTTTGAAATCAATAAAATAAACGAAAAGATATAAATAAGAATTCGTTGGTGATGGAAATATAAGAACTCGTTGTCTATATTTAAAAACTGAAAAATGAAACTCTTCAATTTGTTTTCAATCTACTAAAATATACGTATTTGAAAGTATTGAAATTCGTATATTCTTTTGAAATCAATAAAATAAACGAAAAGATATAAATAAGAATTCGTTGGAGATGGAAATATAAGAACTCATTGTCTATATTTAAAAAATTGAAAAATGAAACTCTTCAATTTGTTTTCAATCTACTAAAAAATACATATAGGAAAGTATTGAAATTCGTATATTCTTTTGAAATCAATAAAATAAACGAAAAGATATAAATAAGAATTCGTTAGTGATGGAAATATAAGGACTTATTGTCTGAATTTAAATATAATAAAAATAAAACTCTGCGATTACTTTTAATCTACTAAAAAAACTTATTGGAAAGTATTGAAATTCGTATATTCTTTTGAAATCAATAAAATAAACGAAAAGATATAAATAAGAATTCGTTGGTGATGGAAATATAAGAACTCATTGTCTTTATTTAAAATTTGAAAAATGAAACTCTTCAATTTGTTTTCAATCTACTAAAAAATACATATTTGAAAGTATTGAAATTCGTATATTCTTTTGAAATCAATAAAATAAACGAAAAGATATAAATAAGAATTCGTTGGTGATGGAAATATAAGAACTCGTTGTCTATATTTAAAAACTGAAAAATGAAACTCTTCAATTTGTTTTCAATCTACTAAAATATACGTATAGGAAAGTATTGAAATTCGTATATTCTTTTGAAATCAATAAAATAAACGAAAAGATATAAATAAGAATTCGTTAGTGATGGAAATATAAGAACTCATTGTCTTTATTTAAAAATTGAAAAATGAAACTCTTCAATTTGTTTTCAATCTACTAAAAAATACATATTTGAAAGTATTGAAATTCGTATATTCTTTTGAAATCAATAAAATAAACGAAAAGATATAAATAAGAATTCGTTGGTAATGGAAATATAAGAACTCATTGTCTTTATTTAAAAACTGAAAAATAAAACTCTTTAATTTGTTTTCAATCTACTAAAAAATACATATGGGAAAGTATTGAAATTCGTATATTCTTTTGAAATCAATAAAATAAACGAAAAGATATAAATAAGGATTCGTTGGTGATGGAAATATAAGAACTCATTGTCTTTATTGAAAAATTGAAAAATGAAACTCTTCAATTTGTTTTCAATCTACTAAAAAAATACATATTTGAAAGTATTGAAATTCGTATATTCTTTTGAAATCAATAAAATAAACGAAAAGATATAAATAAGAATTCATTGGTGATGGAAACATAAGAACTCATGGTCTTTATTTAAAAACTGAAAAATGAAACTCTTCAATTTGTTTTCAATCTACTAAAAAATACATATTTGAAAGTATTGAAATTCGTATATTCTTTTGAAATCAATAAAATAAACGAAAAGATATAAATAAGAATTCGTTGGAGATGGAAATATAAGAACTCATTGTCTATATTTAAAAAATTGAAAAATGAAACTCTTCAATTTGTTTTCAATCTACTAAAAAATACATATAGGAAAGTATTGAAATTCGTATATTCTTTTGAAATCAATAAAATAAACGAAAAGATATAAATAAGAATTCGTTAGTGATGGAAATATAAGGACTTATTGTCTGAATTTAAATATAATAAAAATAAAACTCTGCGATTACTTTTAATCTACTAAAAAAACTTATTGGAAAGTATTGAAATTCGTATATTCTTTTGAAATCAATAAAATAAATGAAGAGATATAAATAAGAATTCGTTGGTGATGGAAATATAAGAACTCATTGTCTTTATTTAAAAACTGAAAAATGAAACTCTTCAATTTGTTTTCAATCAACTAAAAAATACATATTTGAAAGTATTGAAATTCGTATATTCTTTTGAAATCAATAAAATAAACGAAAAGATATAAATAAGGATTCGTTGGTGATGGAAATATAAGCACTCATTGTCTTTATTTAAAAACTGAAAAATAAAACTCTTCAATTTGTTTTCAATCTACTAAAAAATATATATTTGAAAGTATTGAAATTCGTATATTCTTTTGAAATAAATAAAATAAACGAAAAGATATATATAAGAATTCGTTGGTGATGGAAATATAAGAACTCATTGTCTTTATTTAAAAATTGAAAAATGAAACTCTTCAATTTGTTTTCAATCTACTAAAAAATACATATTTGAAAGTATTGAAATTCGTATATTCTTTTGAAATCAATAAAATAAACGAAAAGATATAAATAAGAATTCGTTGGTGATGGAAATATAAGAACTCATTGTCTTTATTTAAAAATTGAAAAATGAAACTCTTCAATTTGTTTTCAATCTACTAAAAAATACATATGGGAAAGTATTGAAATTCGTATATTCTTTTGAAATCAATAAAATAAACAAAAAGATATAAATAAGAATTCGTTGGTGATGGAAATATAAGAACTCATTGTCTTTATTTAAAATTTGAAAAATGAAACTCTTCCATTTGTTTTCAATCTACTAAAAAATACATATGGGAAAGTATTGAAATTCGTATATTTTTTGAAATCAATAAAATAAACAAAAAGATATAAATAAGGATTCATTGGTGATGGAAATATAAGAACTCATTGTCTGTATTTAAAAATTGAAAAATGAAACTCTTCCATTTGTTTTCAATCTACTAAAAAATACATATGGGAAAGTATTGAAATTCGTATATTCTTTTGAAATCAATAAAATAAACGAAAAGATATAAATAAGGATTCATTGGTGATGGAAATATAAGAACTCATTGTCTGTATTTAAAAATTGAAAAATGAAACTCTTCAATTTGTTTTCAATCTACTAAAAAATACATATTGGAAAGTATTAAAATTCGTATATTCTTTTGAAATCAATAAAATAAACGAAAAGATATAAATAAGGATTCGTTGTTGATGGAAATATAAGAACTCATTGTCTTTATTTAAAAAAAGAAAAATGAAACTCTTCAATTTGTTTTCAATCTACTAAAAAATACATATGGGAAAGTATTGAAATTCGTATATTCTTTTGAAATCAATAAAATAAACGAAAAGATATAAATAAGAATTCGTTGGTGATGGAAATATAAGAACTTATTGTCTTTATTTAAAAACTGAAAAATGAAACTCTTCAATTTGTTTTCAATCTACTAAAATATACGTATAGGAAAGTATTGAAATTCGTATATTCTTTTGAAATCAATAAAATAAACGAAAAGATATAAATAAGAATTCGTTAGTGATGGAAATATAAGAACTCATTGTCTTTATTTAAAAATTGAAAAATGAAACTCTTCAATTTGTTTTCAATCTACTAAAAAATACATATTTGAAAGTATTTAAATTCGTATATTCTTTTGAAATCAATAAAATAAACGAAAAGATATAAATAAGAATTCGTTGTTAATGGAAATATAAGAACTCATTGTCTTTATTTAAAAACTGAAAAATAAAACTCTTTAATTTGTTTTCAATCTACTAAAAAATACATATGGGAAAGTATTGAAATTCGTATATTCTTTTGAAATCAATAAAATAAACGAAAAGATATAAATAAGGATTCGTTGGTGATGGAAATATAAGAACTCATTGTCTTTATTTAAAAATTGAAAAATGAAACTCTTCAATTTGTTTTCAATCTACTAAAAAATACATATTTGAAAGTATTGAAATTCGTATATTCTTTTAAAATCAATAAAATAATCGAAAAGATATAAATAAGAATTCGTTAGTGATGGAAATATAAGGACTTATTGTCTGAATTTAAATATAATAAAAATAAAACTATGCGATTACTTTTAATCTACTAAAAAAACTTATTGGAAAGTATTGAAATTCGTATATTCTTTTGAAATCAATAAAATAAACGAAGAGATATAAATAAGAATAATCGTTGGTGATGGAAATATAAGCACTCATTGTCTTTATTTAAAAACTGAAAAATAAAACTCTTCAATTTGTTTTCAATCTACTAAAAAATATATATTTGAAAGTATTGAAATTCGTATATTCTTTTGAAATAAATAAAATAAACGAAAAGATATATATAAGAATTCGTTGGTGATGGAAATATAAGAACTCATTGTCTTTATTTAAAAATTGAAAAATGAAACTCTTCAATTTGTTTTCAATCTACTAAAAAATACATATTTGAAAGTATTGAAATTCGTATATTCTTTTGAAATCAATAAAATAAACGAAAAGATATAAATAAGAATTCGTTGGTGATGGAAATATAAGAACTCATTGTCTTTATTTAAAAATTGAAAAATGAAACTCTTCAATTTGTTTTCAATCTACTAAAAAATACATATGGGAAAGTATTGAAATTCGTATATTCTTTTGAAATCAATAAAATAAACAAAAAGATATAAATAAGAATTCGTTGGTGATGGAAATATAAGAACTCATTGTCTTTATTTAAAATTTGAAAAATGAAACTCTTCCATTTGTTTTCAATCTACTAAAAAATACATATGGGAAAGTATTGAAATTCGTATATTCTTTTGAAATCAATAAAATAAACAAAAAGATATAAATAAGGATTCATTGGTGATGGAAATATAAGAACTCATTGTCTGTATTTAAAAATTGAAAAATGAAACTCTTCCATTTGTTTTCAATCTACTAAAAAATACATATGGGAAAGTATTGAAATTCGTATATTCTTTTGAAATCAATAAAATAAACGAAAAGATATAAATAAGGATTCATTGGTGATGGAAATATAAGAACTCATTGTCTGTATTTAAAAATTGAAAAATGAAACTCTTCAATTTGTTTTCAATCTACTAAAAAATACATATTGGAAAGTATTAAAATTCGTATATTCTTTTGAAATCAATAAAATAAACGAAAAGATATAAATAAGGATTCGTTGTTGATGGAAATATAAGAACTCATTGTCTTTATTTAAAAAAAGAAAAATGAAACTCTTCAATTTGTTTTCAATCTACTAAAAAATACATATGGGAAAGTATTGAAATTCGTATATTCTTTTGAAATCAATAAAATAAACGAAAAGATATAAATAAGAATTCGTTGGTGATGGAAATATAAGAACTTATTGTCTTTATTTAAAAACTGAAAAATGAAACTCTTCAATTTGTTTTCAATCTACTAAAATATACGTATAGGAAAGTATTGAAATTCGTATATTCTTTTGAAATCAATAAAATAAACGAAAAGATATAAATAAGAATTCGTTAGTGATGGAAATATAAGAACTCATTGTCTTTATTTAAAAATTGAAAAATGAAACTCTTCAATTTGTTTTCAATCTACTAAAAAATACATATTTGAAAGTATTTAAATTCGTATATTCTTTTGAAATCAATAAAATAAACGAAAAGATATAAATAAGAATTCGTTGTTAATGGAAATATAAGAACTCATTGTCTTTATTTAAAAACTGAAAAATAAAACTCTTTAATTTGTTTTCAATCTACTAAAAAATACATATGGGAAAGTATTGAAATTCGTATATTCTTTTGAAATCAATAAAATAAACGAAAAGATATAAATAAGGATTCGTTGGTGATGGAAATATAAGAACTCATTGTCTTTATTTAAAAATTGAAAAATGAAACTCTTCAATTTGTTTTCAATCTACTAAAAAATACATATTTGAAAGTATTGAAATTCGTATATTCTTTTAAAATCAATAAAATAATCGAAAAGATATAAATAAGAATTCGTTAGTGATGGAAATATAAGGACTTATTGTCTGAATTTAAATATAATAAAAATAAAACTATGCGATTACTTTTAATCTACTAAAAAAACTTATTGGAAAGTATTGAAATTCGTATATTCTTTTGAAATCAATAAAATAAACGAAGAGATATAAATAAGAATTCGTTGGTGATGGAAATATAAGAACTCGTTGTCTTTATTTAAAAACTGAAAAATGAAACTCTTCAATTTGTTTTCAATCAACTAAAAAATACATATTTGAAAGTATTGAAATTCGTATATTCTTTTGAAATCAATAAAATAAACGAAAAGATATAAATAAGGATTCGTTGGTGATGGAAATATAAGCACTCATTGTCTTTATTTAAAAACTGAAAAATAAAACTCTTCAATTTGTTTTCAATCTACTAAAAAATACATATTTGAAAGTATTGAAATTCGTATATTCTTTTGAAATCAATAAAATAAACGAAAAGATATAAATAAGAATTCGTTGTTGATGGAAATATAAGAACTCATTGTCTTTTTTTAAAAACTGAAAAATAAAACACTTCAATTTGTTTTCAATCTACAAAAAAAAACATATTTGAAAGTATTGAAATTCGTATATTCTTTTGAAATAAATAAAATAAACGAAAAGATATATATAAGAATTCGTTGGTGATGGAAATATAAGAACTCATTGTCTTTATTTAAAAATTGAAAAATGAAACTCTTCAATTTGTTTTCAATCTACTAAAAAATACATATTTGAAAGTATTGAAATTCGTATATTCTTTTGAAATCAATAAAATAAACGAAAAGATATAAATAAGGATTCATTGGTGATGGAAATATAAGAACTCATTGTCTATATTTAAAAAATTCAAAAATGAAACTCTTCATTTTGTTTTTAATCTACTAAAAAATACATATAGGAAAGTATTGAAATTCGTATATTCTTTTGAAATCAATAAAATAAACGAAAAGATATATATTAAGAATTCGTTAGTGATGGAAATATAAGGATTTATTGTCTGAATTTAAATATAATAAAAATAAAACTCTGCGATTACTTTTAATCTACTAAAAAAACTTATAGGAAAGTATTGAAATTCGTATATTCTTTTGAAATCAATAAAATAAACGAAAAG
This sequence comes from Ptychoptera albimana, assembly GCA_961205885.1. NCBI lineage: Eukaryota > Metazoa > Arthropoda > Insecta > Diptera > Ptychopteridae > Ptychoptera > Ptychoptera albimana. The sequence continues at coordinate 17,298,818 of OY540803.1, read as the reverse complement.
ATATAAATAAGAATTCATTGGTGATGGAAATATAAGAACTCATTGTCTATATTTAAAAAAAGAAAAATGAAACTCTTCAATTTGTTTTCAATCTACTAAAAAATACATATTTGAAAGTATTGAAATTCGTATATTCTTTTGAAATCAATAAAATAAACGAAAAGATATAAATAAGGATTCGTTAGTGATGGAAATATAAGGACTTATTGTCTGAATTTAAATATAATAAAAATAAAACTCTGCGATTACATTTAATCTACTAAAAAAACTTATAGGAAAGTATTGAAATTCGTATATTCTTTTGAAATCAATAAAATAAACGAAAAGATATAAACAAGAATTCGTTAGTGATGGAAATATAAGGACTTATTGTCTGAATTTAAATATAATAAAAATAAAACTCTGCGATTACATTTTATCTACTAAAAAAACTTATAGGAAAGTATTGAAATTCGTATATTCTTTTGAAATCAATAAAATAAACGAAAAGATATAAATAAGAATTCGTTAGTGATGGAAATATAAGGACTTATTGTCTGAATTTAAATATAATAAAAATAAAACTCTGCGATTACTTTTAATCTACTAAAAAAACTTATTGGAAAGTATTGAAATTCGTATATTCTTTTGAAATCAATAAAATAAACGAAAAGATATAAATAAGGATTCGTTGGTGATGGAAATATAAGAACTCATTGTCTTTATTTAAAAACTGAAAAATAAAACTCTTCAATTTGTTTTCAATCTACTAAAAAATACATATTTGAAAGTATTGAAATTCGTATATTCTTTTGAAATCAATAAAATAAACGAAAAGATATAAATAAGGATTCGTTGGTGATGGAAATATAAGAACTCATTGTCTTTTTTTAAAAACTGAAAAATGAAACTCTTCATTTTGTTTTCAATCTACTAAAAAATACATATTTGAAAGTATTGAAATTCGTATATTCTTTTGAAATCAATAAAATAAACGAAAAGATATAAATAAGGATTCGTTGGTGATGGAAATATAAGAACTCATTGTCTTTATTTAAAAACTGAAAAATAAAACTCTTCAATTTGTTTTCAATCTACTAAAAAATACATATTTGAAAGTATTGAAATTCGTATATTCTTTTGAAATCAATAAAATAAACGAAAAGATATAAATAAGAATTCGTTGGTGATGGAAATATAAGAACTCATTGTCTTTATTTAAAAACTGAAAAATGAAACTCTTCAATTTGTTTGCAATATACTAAAATATACGTAAAGGAAAGTATTGAAATTCGTATATTCTTTTGAAATCAATAAAATAAACGAAAAGATATAAATAAGAATTCGTTAGTGATGGAAATATAAGGACTTATTGTCTGAATTTAAATATAATAAAAATAAAACTCTGCGATTACTTTTAATATTCTTAAAATACATATTTGAAAGTATTGAAATTCGTATATTCTTTTGAAATCAATAAAATAAACGAAAAGATATAAATAAGAATTCGTTGGTGATGGAAATATAAGAACTCATTGTCTTTATTTAAAAACTGAAAAATGAAACTTTTCAATTTGTTTTCAATCTACTAAAAAATACATATTTGAAAGTATTGAAATTCGTATATTCTTTTGAAATCAATAAAATAAACGAAAAGATATAAATAAGAATTCGTTGGAGATGGAAATATAAGAACTCATTGTCTATATTTAAAAAATTGAAAAATGAAACTCTTCAATTTGTTTTCAATCTACTAAAAAATACATATAGGAAAGTATTGAAATTCGTATATTCTTTTGAAATCAATAAAATAAACGAAAAGATATAAACAAGAATTCGTTAGTGATGGAAATATAAGGACTTATTGTCTGAATTTAAATATAATAAAAATAAAACTCTGCGATTACTTATAATCTACTAAAAAAACTTATAGGAAAGTATTGAAATTCGTATATTCTTTTGAAATCAATAAAATAAACGAAAAGATATAAATAAGAATTCGTTAGTGATGGAAATATAAGGACTTATTGTCTGAATTTAAATATAATAAAAATAAAACTCTGCGATTACTTTTAATCTTCTTAAAATACATATTGGAAAGTATTGAAATTCGTATATTCTTTTGAAATCAATAAAATAAACGAAAAGATATAAATAAGAATTCGTTGGTGATGGAAATATAAGAGCTCATTGTCTTTATTTAAAAATTGAAAAATGGAACTCTTCAATTTGTTTTCAATCTACTAAAATATACGTAAAGAAAAGTATTGAAATTCGTTTATTCTTTTAAAATCAATAAAATAAACGAAAAGATATAAATAAGAATTCGTTAGCGATGGAAATATAAGGACTTATTGTCTGAATTTTAATATAATAAAAATAAAACTCTGCGATTACTTTTAATCTACTAAAAAAACTTATTGGAAAGTATTGAAATTCGTATATTCTTTTGAAATCAATAAAATAAACGAAAAGATATAAATAAGAATTCGTTGGTGATGGAAATATAAGAACTCATTGTCTTTATTTAAAAACTGAAAAATGAAACTTTTCAATTTGTTTTCAATCTACTAAAAAATACATATTTGAAAGTATTGAAATTCGTATATTCTTTTGAAATCAATAAAATAAACGAAAAGATATAAATAAGAATTCGTTGGAGATGGAAATATAAGAACTCATTGTCTATATTTAAAAAATTGAAAAATGAAACTCTTCATTGTGTTTTCAATCTACTAAAAAATACATATAGGAAAGTATTGAAATTCGTATATTCTTTTGAAATCAATAAAATAAACGAAAAGATATAAATAAGAATTCGTTAGTGATGGAAATATAAGGACTTATTGTCTGAATTTAAATATAATAAAAATAAAACTCTGCGATTACTTTTAATCTACTAAAAAAACTTATAGGAAAGTATTGAAATTCGTATATTCTTTTGAAATCAATAAAATAAACGAAAAGATATAAATAAGAATTCATTGGTGATGGAAATATAAGAACTCATTGTCTTTATTTAAAAAAAGAAAAATGAAACACTTCAATTTGTTTTCAATCTACTAAAAAATACATATGGGAAAGTATTGAAATTCGTATATTCTTCTGAAATCAATAAAATAAACGAAAAGATATAAATAAGAATTCGTTGGTGATGGAAATATAAAAACTCATTGTCTGTATTTAAAAATTGAAAAATGAAACTCTTCAATTTGTTTTCAATCTACTAAAAAATACATATGGGAAAGTATTGAAATTCGTATATTCTTTTGAAATCAATAAAATAAACGAAAAGATATAAATAAGGATTCGTTGGTGATGGAAATATAAGAACTCATTGTCTATATTTAAAAAATTGAAAAATGAAACTCTTCATTTTGTTTTTAATCTACTAAAAAATACATATAGGAAAGTATTGAAATTCGTATATTCTTTTGAAATCAATAAAATAAACGAAAAGATATATATTAAGAATTCGTTAGTGATGGAAATATAAGGATTTATTGTCTGAATTTAAATATAATAAAAATAAAACTCTGCGATTACTTTTAATCTACTAAAAAAACTTATAGGAAAGTATTGAAATTCGTATATTCTTTTGAAATCAATAAAATAAACGAAAAGATATAAATAAGAATTCATTGGTGATGGAAATATAAGAACTCATTGTCTATATTTAAAAAAAGAAAAATGAAACTCTTCAATTTGTTTTCAATCTACTAAAAAATACATATGGGAAAGTATTGAAATTCGTATATTCTTCTGAAATCAATAAAATAAACGAAAAGATATAAATAAGAATTCGTTGGTGATGGAAATATAAAAACTCATTGTCTGTATTTAAAAATTGAAAAATGAAACTCTTCAATTTGTTTTCAATCTACTAAAAAATACATATGGGAAAGTATTGAAATTCGTATATTCTTTTGAAATCAATAAAATAAACGAAAAGATATAAATAAGGATTCGTTGGTGATGGAAATATAAGAACTCATTGTCTATATTTAAAAAATTGAAAAATGAAACTCTTCATTTTGTTTTTAATCTACTAAAAAATACATATAGGAAAGTATTGAAATTCGTATATTCTTCTGAAATCAATAAAATAAACGAAAAGATATAAATAAGAATTCGTTGGTGATGGAAATATAAAAACTCATTGTCTGTATTTAAAAATTGAAAAATGAAACTCTTCAATTTGTTTTCAATCTACTAAAAAATACATATGGGAAAGTATTGAAATTCGTATATTCTTTTGAAATCAATAAAATAAACGAAAAGATATAAATAAGGATTCGTTGGTGATGGAAATATAAGAACTCATCGTCTTTATTTAAAAACTGAAAAATAAAACTCTTCAATTTGTTTTCAATCTACTAAAAAATACATATTTGAAAGTATTGAAATTCGTATATTCTTTTGTAATCAATAAAATAAACGAAAAGATATAAATAAGGATTCGTTGGTGATGGAAATATAAGAACTCATTGTCTTTTTTTAAAAACTGAAAAATAAAACTCTTCAATTTGTTTTCAATCTACAAAAATACATATTTGAAAGTATTGAAATTCGTATATTCTTTTGAAATCAATAAAATAAACGAAAAGATATATATAAGAATTCGTTGGTGATGGAAATATAAGAACTCAATGTCTTTATTTAAAAATTGAAAAATGAAACTCTTCAATTTGTTTTCAATCTACTAAAAAATACATATTTGAAAGTATTGAAATTCGTATATTCTTTTGAAATCAATAAAATAAACGAAAAGATATATATAAGAATTCAATGGTGATGGAAATATAAGAACTCATTGTCTTTATTTAAAAATTGAAAAATGAAACTCTTTAATTTGTTTTCAATCTACTAAAAAATACATATTTGAAAGTATTGAAATTCGTATATTCTTTTGAAATCAATAAAATAAACGAAAAGATATAAATAAGGATTCGTTGGTGATGGAAATATAAGAACTCATTGTCTATATTTAAAAAATTGAAAAATGAAACTCTTCATTGTGTTTTCAATCTACTAAAAAATACATATAGGAAAGTATTGAAATTCGTATATTCTTTTGAAATCAATAAAATAAACGAAAAGATATAAACAAGAATTCGTTAGTGATGGAAATATAAGGACTTATTGTCTGAATTTAAATATAATAAAAATAAAACTCTGCGATTACATTTAATCTACTAAAAAAACTTATAGGAAAGTATTGAAATTCGTATATTCTTTTGAAATCAATAAAATAAACGAAAAGATATAAATAAGAATTCGTTAGTGATGGAAATATAAGGACTTATTGTCTGAATGTAAATATAATAAAAATAAAACTCTGCGATTACTTTTAATCTACTTAAAATACATATTGGAAAGTATTGAAATTCGTATATTCTTTTGAAATCAATAAAATAAACGAAAAGATATAAATAAGAATTCGTTGGTGATGGAAATATAAGAACTCATTGTCTTTATTTAAAAACTGAAAAATGGAACTCTTCAATTTGTTTTCAATCTACTAAAATATACGTAAAGAAAAGTATTGAAATTCGTTTATTCTTTTGAAATCAATAAAATAAACGAAAAGATATAAATAAGAATTCGTTAGCGATGGAAATATAAGGACTTATTGTCTGAATTTTAATATAATAAAAATAAAACTCTGCGATTACTTTTAATCTACTAAAAAAACTTATTGGAAAGTATTGAAATTCGTATATTCTTTTGAAATCAATAAAATAAATGAAAAGATATAAATAAGGATTCGTTGGTGATGGAAATATAAGAACTCATCGTCTTTATTTAAAAACTGAAAAATAAAACTCTTCAATTTGTTTTCAATCTACTAAAAAATACATATGGGAAAGTATTGAAATTCGTATATTCTTTTGAAATCAATAAAATAAACGAAAAGATATATATAAGAATTCAATGGTGATGGAAATATAAGAACTCAATGTCTTTATTTAAAAATTGAAAAATGAAACTCTTTAATTTGTTTTCAATCTACTAAAAAATACATATTTGAAAGTATTGAAATTCGTATATTCTTTTGAAATCAATAAAATAAACGAAAAGATATAAATAAGGATTCGTTGGTGATGGAAATATAAGAACTCATTGTCTATATTTAAAAAATTGAAAAATGAAACTCTTCATTTTGTTTTCAATCTACTAAAAAATACATATAGGAAAGTATTGAAATTCGTATATTCTTTTGAAATCAATAAAATAAACGAAAAGATATATATTAAGAATTCGTTAATGATGGAAATATAAGGACTTATTGTCTGAATTTAAATATAATAAAAATAAAACTCTGCGATTACTTTTAATCTTCTTAAAATACATATTTGAAAGTATTGAAATTCGTATATTCTTTTGAAATCAATAAAATAAACGAAAAGATATAAATAAGAATTCGTTGGTGATGGAAATATAAGAACTCATTGTCTTTATTTAAAAACTGAAAAATGAAACTTTTCAATTTGTTTTCAATCTACTAAAAAATACATATTTGAAAGTATTGAAATTCGTATATTCTTTTGAAATCAATAAAATAAACGAAAAGATATAAATAAGAATTCGTTGGAGATGGAAATATAAGAACTCATTGTCTATATTTAAAAAATTGAAAAATGAAACTCTTCATTGTGTTTTCAATCTACTAAAAAATACATATAGGAAAGTATTGAAATTCGTATATTCTTTTGAAATCAATAAAATAAACGAAAAGATATAAATAAAAATTCGTTAGTGATGGAAATATAAGGACTTATTGTCTGAATTTAAATATAATAAAAATAAAACTCTGCGATTACTTTTAATCTACTAAAAAAACTTATAGGAAAGTATTGAAATTCGTATATTCTTTTGAAATCAATAAAATAAACGAAAAGATATAAATAAGAATTCATTGGTGATGGAAATATAAGAACTCATTGTCTTTATTTAAAAAAAGAAAAATGAAACTCTTCAATTTGTTTTCAATCTACTAAAAAATACATATGGGAAAGTATTGAAATTCGTATATTCTTCTGAAATCAATAAAATAAACGAAAAGATATAAATAAGAATTCGTTGGTGATGGAAATATAAAAACTCATTGTCTGTATTTAAAAATTGAAAAATGAAACTCTTCAATTTATTTCAATCTACTAAAAAATACATATGGGAAAGTATTGAAATTCGTATATTCTTTTGAAATCAATAAAATAAACGAAAAGATATAAATAAGGATTCGTTGGTGATGGAAATATAAGAACTCATTGTCTATATTTAAAAAATTGAAAAATGAAACTCTTCATTTTGTTTTTAATCTACTAAAAAATACATATAGGAAAGTATTGAAATTCGTATATTCTTTTGAAATCAATAAAATAAACGAAAAGATATATATTAAGAATTCGTTAGTGATGGAAATATAAGGACTTATTGTCTGAATTTAAATATAATAAAAATAAAACTCTGCGATTACTTTTAATCTACTAAAAAAACTTATAGGAAAGTATTGAAATTCGTATATTCTTTTGAAATCAATAAAATAAACGAAAAGATATAAATAAGAATTCATTGGTGATGGAAATATAAGAACTCATTGTCTTTATTTAAAAAAAGAAAAATGAAACTCTTCAATTTGTTTTCAATCTACTAAAAAATACATATGGGAAAGTATTGAAATTCGTATATTCTTCTGAAATCAATAAAATAAACGAAAAGATATAAATAAGAATTCGTTGGTGATGGAAATATAAAAACTCATTGTCTGTATTTAAAAATTGAAAAATGAAACTCTTCAATTTGTTTTCAATCTACTAAAAAATACATATGGGAAAGTATTGAAATTCGTATATTCTTTTGAAATCAATAAAATAAACGAAAAGATATAAATAAGGATTCGTTGGTGATGGAAATATAAGAACTCATTGTCTATATTTAAAAAATTGAAAAATGAAACTCTTCATTTTGTTTTTAATCTACTAAAAAATACATATAGGAAAGTATTGAAATTCGTATATTCTTCTGAAATCAATAAAATAAACGAAAAGATATAAATAAGAATTCGTTGGTGATGGAAATATAAAAACTCATTGTCTGTATTTAAAAATTGAAAAATGAAACTCTTCAATTTGTTTTCAATCTACTAAAAAATACATATGGGAAAGTATTGAAATTCGTATATTCTTTTGAAATCAATAAAATAAACGAAAAGATATAAATAAGGATTCGTTGGTGATGGAAATATAAGAACTCATCGTCTTTATTTAAAAACTGAAAAATAAAACTCTTCAATTTGTTTTCAATCTACTAAAAAATACATATTTGAAAGTATTGAAATTCGTATATTCTTTTGTAATCAATAAAATAAACGAAAAGATATAAATAAGGATTCGTTGGTGATGGAAATATAAGAACTCATTGTCTTTTTTTAAAAACTGAAAAATAAAACTCTTCAATTTGTTTTCAATCTACAAAAATACATATTTGAAAGTATTGAAATTCGTATATTCTTTTGAAATCAATAAAATAAACGAAAAGATATATATAAGAATTCGTTGGTGATGGAAATATAAGAACTCAATGTCTTTATTTAAAAATTGAAAAATGAAACTCTTCAATTTGTTTTCAATCTACTAAAAAATACATATTTGAAAGTATTGAAATTCGTATATTCTTTTGAAATCAATAAAATAAACGAAAAGATATATATAAGAATTTAATGGTGATGGAAATATAAGAACTCAATGTCTTTATTTAAAAATTGAAAAATGAAACTCTTCATTTTGTTTTTAATCTACTAAAAAATACATATAGGAAAGTATTGAAATTCGTATATTCTTCTGAAATCAATAAAATAAACGAAAAGATATAAATAAGAATTCGTTGGTGATGGAAATATAAAAACTCATTGTCTGTATTTAAAAATTGAAAAATGAAACTCTTCAATTTGTTTTCAATCTACTAAAAAATACATATGGGAAAGTATTGAAATTCGTATATTCTTTTGAAATCAATAAAATAAACGAAAAGATATAAATAAGGATTCGTTGGTGATGGAAATATAAGAACTCATCGTCTTTATTTAAAAACTGAAAAATAAAACTCTTCAATTTGTTTTCAATCTACTAAAAAATACATATTTGAAAGTATTGAAATTCGTATATTCTTTTGTAATCAATAAAATAAACGAAAAGATATAAATAAGGATTCGTTGGTGATGGAAATATAAGAACTCATTGTCTTTTTTTAAAAACTGAAAAATAAAACTCTTCAATTTGTTTTCAATCTACAAAAATACATATTTGAAAGTATTGAAATTCGTATATTCTTTTGAAATCAATAAAATAAACGAAAAGATATATATAAGAATTCGTTGGTGATGGAAATATAAGAACTCAATGTCTTTATTTAAAAATTGAAAAATGAAACTCTTCAATTTGTTTTCAATCTACTAAAAAATACATATTTGAAAGTATTGAAATTCGTATATTCTTTTGAAATCAATAAAATAAACGAAAAGATATATATAAGAATTTAATGGTGATGGAAATATAAGAACTCAATGTCTTTATTTAAAAATTGAAAAATGAAACTCTTTAATTTGTTTTCAATCTACTAAAAAATACATATTTGAAAGTATTGAAATTCGTATATTCTTTTGAAATTAATAAAATAAACGAAAAGATATAAATAAGGATTCGTTGGTGATGGAAATATAAGAACTCATTGTCTATATTTAAAAAATTGAAAAATGAAACTCTTCATTTTGTTTTTAATCTACTAAAAAATACATATAGGAAAGTATTGAAATTCGTATATTCTTTTGAAATCAATAAAATAAACGAAAAGATATATATTAAGAATTCGTTAGTGATGGAAATATAAGGACTTATTGTCTGAATTTAAATATAATAAAAATAAAACTCTGCGATTACTTTTAATCTTCTTAAAATACATATTTGAAAGTATTGAAATTCGTATATTCTTTTGAAATCAATAAAATAAACGAAAAGATATAAATAAGAATTCGTTGGTGATGGAAATATAAGAACTCATTGTCTTTTTTTAAAAACTGAAAAATAAAACTCTTCAATTTGTTTTCAATCTACAAAAATACATATTTGAAAGTATTGAAATTCGTATATTCTTTTGAAATCAATAAAATAAACGAAAAGATATATATAAGAATTCGTTGGTGATGGAAATATAAGAACTCAATGTCTTTATTTAAAAATTGAAAAATGAAACTCTTCAATTTGTTTTCAATCTACAAAAATACATATTTGAAAGTATTGAAATTCGTATATTCTTTTGAAATCAATAAAATAAACGAAAAGATATATATAAGAATTCAATGGTGATGGAAATATAAGAACTCAATGTCTTTATTTAAAAATTGAAAAATGAAACTCTTTAATTTGTTTTCAATCTACTAAAAAATACATATTTGAAAGTATTGAAATTCGTATATTCTTTTGAAATCAATAAAATAAACGAAAAGATATAAATAAGGATTCGTTGGTGATGGAAATATAAGAACTCAATGTCTTTATTTAAAAATTGAAAAATGCAACTCTTCAATTTGTTTTCAATATACTAAAAAATACATATTTGAAAGTATTGAAATTCGTATATTCTTTTGAAATCAATAAAATAAACGAAAAGATATATATAAGAATTCAATGGTGATGGAAATATAAGAACTCAATGTCTTTATTTAAAAATTGAAAAATTAAACTCTTTAATTTGTTTTCAATCTACTAAAAAATACATATTTGAAAGTATTGAAATTCGTATATTCTTTTGAAATCAATAAAATAAACGAAAAGATATATATAAGAATTCAATGGTGATGGAAATATAAGAACTCAATGTCTTTATTTAAAAATTGAAAAATGAAACTCTTTAATTTGTTTTCAATCTACTAAAAAATACATATTTAAAAGTATTGAAATTCGTATATTCTTTTGAAATCAATAAAATAAACGAAAAGATATAAATAAGGATTCGTTGGTGATGGAAATATAAGAACTCATTGTCTATATTTAAAAAATTGAAAAATGAAACTCTTCATTGTGTTTTCAATCTACTAAAAAATACATATAGGAAAGTATTGAAATTCGTATATTCTTTTGAAATCAATAAAATAAACGAAAAGATATAAACAAGAATTCGTTAGTGATGGAAATATAAGGACTTATTGTCTGAATTTAAATATAATAAAAATAAAACTCTGCGATTACTTTTAATCTTCTTAAAATACATATTTGAAAGTATTGAAATTCGTATATTCTTTTGAAATCAATAAAATAAACGAAAAGATATAAATAAGAATTCGTTGGTGATGGAAATATAAGAACTCATTGTCTTTATTTAAAAACTGAAAAATGAAACTTTTCAATTTGTTTTCAATCTACTAAAAAATACATATTTGAAAGTATTGAAATTCGTATATTCTTTTGAAATCAATAAAATAAACGAAAAGATATAAATAAGAATTCGTTGGAGATGGAAATATAAGAACTCATTGTCTATATTTAAAAAATTGAAAAATGAAACTCTTCATTGTGTTTTCAATCTACTAAAAAATACATATAGGAAAGTATTGAAATTCGTTTATTCTTTTGAAATCAATAAAATAAACGAAAAGATATAAATAAGAATTCGTAAGCGATGGAAATATAAGGACTTATTGTCTGAATTTAAATATAATAAAAATAAAACTCTGCGATTACTTTTAATCTTCTTAAAATACATATTTGAAAGTATTGAAATTCGTATATTCTTTTGAAATCAATAAAATAAACGAAAAGATATAAATAAGAATTCGTTGGTGATGGAAATATAAGAACTCATTGTCTTTATTTAAAAACTGAAAAATGGAACTCTTCAATTTGTTTTCAATCTACTAAAATATACGTAAAGAAAAGTATTGAAATTCGTTTATTCTTTTGAAATCAATAAAATAAACGAAAAGATATAAATAAGAATTCGTTAGCGATGGAAATATAAGGACTTATTGTCTGAATTTAAATATAATAAAAATAAAACTCTGCGATTACTTTTAATCTACTAAAAAAACTTATTGGAAAGTATTGAAATTCGTATATTCTTTTGAAATCAATAAAATAAATGAAAAGATATAAATAAGGATTCTTTGGTGATGGAAATATAAGAACTCATCGTCTTTATTTAAAAACTGAAAAATAAAACTCTTCAATTTGTTTTCAATCTACTAAAAAATACATATTTGAAAGTATTGAAATTCGTATATTCTTTTGTAATCAATAAAATAAACGAAAAGATATAAATAAGGATTCGTTGGTGATGGAAATATAAGAACTCAATGTCTTTATTTAAAAATTGAAAAATGAAACTCTTCAATTAGTTTTCAATTTACTAAAAAATACATATTTGAAAGTATTGAAATTCGTATATTCTTTTGAAATCAATAAAATAAACGAAAAGATATAAATAAGAATTCGTTGGTGATGGAAATATAAGAACTCATTGTCTTTATTTAAAAACTGAAAAATGAAACTTTTCAATTTGTTTTCAATCTACTAAAAAATACATATTTGAAAGTATTGAAATTCGTATATTCTTTTGAAATCAATAAAATAAACGAAAAGATATAAATAAGAATTCGTTGGAGATGGAAATATATGAACTTATTGTCTATATTTAAAAAATTGAAAAATGAAACTCTTCATTGTGTTTTCAATCTACTAAAAAATACATATAGGAAAGTATTGATATTCGTATATTCTTTTGAAATCAATAAAATAAACGAAAAGATATAAACAAGAATTCGTTAGTGATGGAAATATAAGGACTTATTGTCTGAATTTAAATATAATAAAAATAAAACTCTGCGATTACTTTTAATCTACTAAAAAAACTTATATTAAAGTATTGAAATTCGTATATTCTTTTGAAATCAATAAAATAAACGAAAAGATATAAATAAGAATTCGTTAGTGATGGAAATATAAGGACTTATAGTCTGAATTTAAATATAATAAAAATAAAACTCTGCGATTACTTTTAATCTACTTAAAATACATATTTGAAAGTATTGAAATTCGTATATTCTTTTGAAATCAATAAAATAAACGAAAAGATATAAATAAGAATTCGTTGGTGATGGAAATATAAGAACTCATTGTCTTTATTTAAAAACTGAAAAATGGAACTCTTCAATTTGTTTTCAATCTACTAAAATATACGTAAAGAAAAGTATTGAAATTCGTTTATTCTTTTGAAATCAATAAAATAAACGAAAAGATATAAATAAGAATTCGTTAGCGATGGAAATATAAGGACTTATTGTCTGAATTTAAATATAATAAAAATAAAACTCTGCGATTACTTTTAATCTACTAAAAAAACTTATTGGAAAGTATCGAAATTCGTATATTCTTTTGAAATCAATAAAATAAATGAAAAGATATAAACAAGAATTCGTTAGTGATGGAAATATAAGGACTTATTGTCTGAATTTAAATATAATAAAAATAAAACTCTGCGATTACTTTTAATCTACTAAAAAAACTTATATTAAAGTATTGAAATTCGTATATTCTTTTGAAATCAATAAAATAAACGAAAAGATATAAATAAGAATTCGTTAGTGATGGAAATATAAGGACTTATTGTCTGAATTTAAATATAATAAAAATAAAACTCTGCGATTACTTTTAATCTACTTAAAATACATATTTGAAAGTATTGAAATTCGTATATTCTTTTGAAATCAATAAAATAAACGAAAAGATATAAATAAGAATTCGTTGGTGATGGAAATATAAGAACTCATTGTCTATATTTAAAAAATTGAAAAATGAAACTCTTCATTGTGTTTTCAATCTACTAAAAAATACATATAGGAAAGTATTGAAATTCGTATATTCTTTTGAAATCAATAAAATAAACGAAAAGATATAAACAAGAATTCGTTAGTGATGGAAATATAAGGACTTATTGTCTGAATTTAAATATAATAAAAATAAAACTCTGCGATTACTTTTAATCTACTAAAAAAACTTATATTAAAGTATTGAAATTCGTATATTCTTTTGAAATCAATAAAATAAACGAAAAGATATAAATAAGAATTCGTTAGTGATGGAAATATAAGGACTTATTGTCTGAATTTAAATATAATAAAAATAAAACTCTGCGATTACTTTTAATCTACTTAAAATACATATGAGAAAGTATTCAAATTCGTATATTCTTTTGAAATCAATAAAATAAACGAAAAGATATAAATAAGAATTCGTTGGTGATGGAAATATAAGAACTCATTGTCTTTATTTAAAAACTGAAAAATGGAACTCTTCAATTTGTTTTCAATCTACTAAAATATACGTAAAGAAAAGTATTGAAATTCGTTTATTCTTTTGAAATCAATAAAATAAACGAAAAGATATAAATAAGAATTCGTTAGCGATGGAAATATAAGGACTTATTGTCTGAATTTAAATATAATAAAAATAAAACTCTGCGATTACTTTTAATCTACTGAAAAAACTTATTGGAAAGTATTGAAATTCGTATATTCTTTTGAAATCAATAAAATAAATGAAAAGATATAAATAAGGATTCTTTGGTGATGGAAATATAAGAACTCATCGTCTTTATTTAAAAACTGAAAAATACAACTCTTCAATTTGTTTTCAATCTACTAAAAAATACATATTTGAAAGTATTGAAATTCGTATATTCTTTTGTAATCAATAAAATAAACGAAAAGATATAAATAAGGATTCGTTGGTGATGGAAATATAAGAACTCAATGTCTTTATTTAAAAATTGAAAAATGAAACTCTTCAATTAGTTTTCAATTTACTAAAAAATACATATTTGAAAGTATTGAAATTCGTATATTCTTTTGAAATCAATAAAATAAACGAAAAAATATAAATAAGGATTCGTTGGTGATGGAAATATAAGAACTCATTGTCTATATTTAAAAAATTGAAAAATGAAACTCTTTATTTTGTTTTCAATCTACTAAAAAATACATATAGGAAAGTATTGAAATTCGTATATTCTTTTGAAATCAATAAAATAAACGAAAAGATATAAATAAGAATTCGTTAGTGATGGAAATATAAGGACTTATTGTCTGAATTTAAATATAATAAAAATAAAACTCTGCGATTACTTTTAATCTACTAAAAAAACTTATTGGAAAGTATTGAAATTCGTTTATTCTTTTGAAATCAATAAAATAAACGAAAAGATATAAATAAGGATTCGTTGGTGATGGAAATATAAGAGCTCATTGTCTTTATTAAAAAACTGAAAAATAAAACTCTTCAATTTGTTTTCAATTTACTAAAAAATACATATTTGAAAGTATTGAAATTCGTATATTCTTTTGAAATCAATAAAATAAACGAAAAGATATAAATAAGAATTCGTTGGTGATGGAAATATAAGAACTCATTGTCTTTATTTAAAAACTGAACAATAAAACTCTTTAATTTGTTTTCAATCTACTAAAAAATACATATGGGAAAGTATTGAAATTCGTAAATTCTTTTGAAATCAATAAAATAAACGAAAAGATATAAATAAGAATTCGTTGGTGTTGAAAATATAAGGATACATTGATTGCATTTAAAATGATTTAATATGATACTCTGCAATTTCGTTTAATCTACTAAAAAATACATATAGTAAAGTATTGAAATTCGTATATTCTTTTGAAATCAATAACATAAACGAAAAGATATAAATAAGAATTCATTGGTGATGGAAATATAAGAACTCATTGTCTTTATTTAAAAATTGAAAAATGAAACTCTTCAATTTGTTTTCAATCTACTAAAAAATACATATGGGAAAGTATTGAAATTCGTATATTCTTTTGAAATCAATAAAATAAACGAAAAGATATAAATAAGAATTCGTTGGTGATGGAAATATAAGAACTCATTGTCTTTAGTTAAAAAAAAGAAAAATGAAACTCTTCAATTTGTTTTCAATCTACTAAAAAATACATATGGGAAAGTATTGAAATTCGTATATTCTTTTGAAATCAATAAAATAAACAAAAAGATATAAATAAGAATTCATTGGTGATGGAAATATAAGAACTCATTGTCTTTATTTAAAAAAAGAAAAATGAAACTCTTCAATTTGTTTTCAATCTACTAAAAAATACATATGGGAAAGTATTGAAATTCGTATATTCTTCTGAAATCAATAAAATAAACGAAAAGATATAAATAAGAATTCGTTGGTGATGGAAATATAAAAACTCATTGTCTGTATTTAAAAATTGAAAAATGAAACTCTTCAATTTGTTTTCAATCTACTAAAAAATACATATGGGAAAGTATTGAAATTCGTATATTCTTTTGAAATCAATAAAATAAACGAAAAGATATAAATAAGAATTCGTTGGTGATGGAAATATAAGAACTCATTGTCTTTATTTAAAAATTGAAAAATGAAACTCTTCAATTTGTTTTCAATCTACTAAAAAATACATATGGGAAAGTATTGAAATTCGTATATTCTTTTGAAATCAATAAAATAAACGAAAAGATATAAATAAGAATTCGTTAGCGATGGAAATATAAGGACTTATTGTCTGAATTTAAATATAATAAAAATAAAACTCTGCGATTACTTTTAATCTACTAAAAAAACTTATTGGAAAGTATTGAAATTCGTATATTCTTTTGAAATCAATAAAATAAATGAAAAGATATAAATAAGGATTCGTTGGTGATGGAAATATAAGAACTCATCGTCTTTATTTAAAAACTGAAAAATAAAACTCTTCAATTTGTTTTCAATCTACTAAAAAATACATATTTGAAAGTATTGAAATTCGTATATTCTTTTGTAATCAATAAAATAAACGAAAAGATATAAATAAGGATTCGTTGGTGATGGAAATATAAGAACTTTTTGTCTTTTTTTAAAAACTGAAAAATGAAACTCTTCAATTTGTTTTCAATCTACTAAAAAATACATATGGGAAAGTATTGAAATTCGTATATTCTTTTGAAATTAATAAAATAAACGAAAAGATATAAATAAGAATTCGTTAGAGATGGAAATATAAGAACTCATTGTCTTTATTTAAAAATTGAAAAATGAAACTCTTCTTTTGAAATCAATAAAATAAACGAAAAGATATAAATAAGAATTCATTGGTGATGGAAATATAAGAACTCATTGTCTTTATTTAAAAACTGAACAATAAAACTCTTTAATTTGTTTTCAATCTACTAAAAAATACATATGGGAAAGTATTGAAATTCGTAAATTCTTTTGAAATCAATAAAATAAACGAAAAGATATAAATAAGAATTCGTTGGTGTTGAAAATATAAGGATACATTGATTGCATTTAAAATGATTTAATATGATACTCTGCAATTTCGTTTAATCTACTAAAAAATACATATAGTAAAGTATTGAAATTCGTATATTCTTTTGAAATCAATAACATAAACGAAAAGATATAAATAAGAATTCATTGGTGATGGAAATATAAGAACTCATTGTCTTTATTTAAAAATTGAAAAATGAAACTCTTCAATTTGTTTTCAATCTACTAAAAAATACATATGGGAAAGTATTGAAATTCGTATATTCTTTTGAAATCAATAAAATAAACGAAAAGATATAAATAAGAATTCGTTGGTGATGGAAATATAAGAACTCATTGTCTTTAGTTAAAAAAAAGAAAAATGAAACTCTTCAATTTGTTTTCAATCTACTAAAAAATACATATGGGAAAGTATTGAAATTCGTATATTCTTTTGAAATCAATAAAATAAACAAAAAGATATAAATAAGAATTCATTGGTGATGGAAATATAAGAACTCATTGTCTTTATTTAAAAAAAGAAAAATGAAACTCTTCAATTTGTTTTCAATCTACTAAAAAATACATATGGGAAAGTATTGAAATTCGTATATTCTTCTGAAATCAATAAAATAAACGAAAAGATATAAATAAGAATTCGTTGGTGATGGAAATATAAAAACTCATTGTCTGTATTTAAAAATTGAAAAATGAAACTCTTCAATTTGTTTTCAATCTACTAAAAAATACATATGGGAAAGTATTGAAATTCGTATATTCTTTTGAAATCAATAAAATAAACGAAAAGATATAAATAAGAATTCGTTGGTGATGGAAATATAAGAACTCATTGTCTTTATTTAAAAATTGAAAAATGAAACTCTTCAATTTGTTTTCAATCTACTAAAAAATACATATGGGAAAGTATTGAAATTCGTATATTCTTTTGAAATCAATAAAATAAACGAAAAGATATAAATAAGAATTCGTTAGCGATGGAAATATAAGGACTTATTGTCTGAATTTAAATATAATAAAAATAAAACTCTGCGATTACTTTTAATCTACTAAAAAAACTTATTGGAAAGTATTGAAATTCGTATATTCTTTTGAAATCAATAAAATAAATGAAAAGATATAAATAAGGATTCGTTGGTGATGGAAATATAAGAACTCATCGTCTTTATTTAAAAACTGAAAAATAAAACTCTTCAATTTGTTTTCAATCTACTAAAAAATACATATGGGAAAGTATTGAAATTCGTATATTCTTTTGAAATCAATAAAATAAACGAAAAGATATAAATAAGAATTCGTTAGCGATGGAAATATAAGGACTTATTGTCTGAATTTAAATATAATAAAAATAAAACTCTGCGATTACTTTTAATCTACTAAAAAAACTTATTGGAAAGTATTGAAATTCGTATATTCTTTTGAAATCAATAAAATAAACGAAAAGATATAAATAAGGATTCGTTGGTGATGGAAATATAAGAACTTTTTGTCTTTTTTTAAAAACTGAAAAATAAAACTCTTCAATTTGTTTTCAATCTACTAAAAAATACATATTTGAAAGTATTGAAATTCGTATATTCTTTTGAAATCAATAAAATAAACGAAAAGATATATATAAGAATTCGTTGGTGATGGAAATATAAGAACTCAATGTCTTTATTTAAAAATTGAAAAATGAAACTCTTCAATTTGTTTTCAATCTACTAAAAAATACATATTTGAAAGTATTGAAATTCGTATATTCTTTTGAAATCAATAAAATAAACGAAAAGATATAAATAAGGATTCGTTGGTGATGGAAATATAAGAACTCATTGTCTATATTTAAAAAATTGAAAAATGAAACTCTTCATTTCGTTTTCAATCTACTAAAAAATACATATAGGAAAGTATTGAAATTCGTATATTCTTTTGAAATCAATAAAATAAACGAAAAGATATAAATAAGAATTCGTTAGTGATGGAAATATAAGGACTCATTGTCTGAATTTAAATATAATATAAATAAAACTCTGCGATTACTTATAATCTACTAAAAAAACTTATTGGAAAGTATTGAAATTCGTATATTCTTTTGAAATCAATAAAATAAACGAAAAGATATAAATAAGGATTCGTTGGTGATGGAAATATAAGAGCTCATTGTCTTTATTTAAAAACTGAAAAATAAAACTCTTCAATTTGTTTTCAATCTACTAAAAAATACATATTTGAAAGTATTGAAATTCGTATATTCTTTTGAAATCAATAAAATAAACGAAAAGATATAAATAAGAATTCGTTGGTGATGGAAATATAAGAACTCATTGTCTTTATTTAAAAACTGAAAAATGAAACTCTTCAATTTGTTTTCAATCTACTAAAAAATACATATGGGAAAGTATTGAAATTCGTATATTCTTTTGAAATTAATAAAATAAACGAAAAGATATAAATAAGAATTCGTTAGAGATGGAAATATAAGAACTCATTGTCTTTATTTAAAAATTGAAAAATGAAACTCTTCTTTTGAAATCAATAAAATAAACGAAAAGATATAAATAAGAATTCATTGGTGATGGAAATATAAGAACTCATTGTCTTTATTTAAAAATTGAAAAATGAAACTCTTCAATTTGTTTTCAATCTACTAAAAAATACATATGGGAAAGTATTGAAATTCGTATATTCTTTTGAAATCAATAACATAAACGAAAAGATATAAATAAGAATTCATTGGTGATGGAAATATAAGAACTCATTGTCTTTATTTAAAAATTGAAAAATGAAACTCTTCAATTTGTTTTCAATCTACTAAAAAATACATATGGGAAAGTATTGAAATTCGTATATTCTTTTGAAATCAATAAAATAAACGAAAAGATATAAATAAGAATTCATTGGTGATGGAAATATAAGAACTCATTGTCTTTATTTAAAAATTGAAAAATGAAACTCTTCAATTTGTTTTCAATCTACTAAAAAATACATATGGGAAAGTATTGAAATTCGTATATTCTTTTGAAATCAATAAAATAAACAAAAAGATATAAATAAGGATTCGTTGTTGATGGAAATATAAGAACTCATTGTCTTTATTTAAAAATTGAAAAATGAAACTCTTCAATTTGTTTTCAATCTACTAAAAAATACATATGGGAAAGTATTGAAATTCGTATATTCTTTTGAAATCAATAAAATATACGAAAAGATATATATAAAAGAATTCGTTATTGATGGAAATATAAAAACTCATTGTCTGTATTTAAAAATTGAAAAATGAAACTCTTCAATTTGTTTTCAATCTACTAAAAAATACATATGGGAAAGTATTGAAATTCGTATATTCTTTTGAAATCAATAAAATAAACGAAAAGATATAAATAAGAATTCGTTGGTGATGGAAATATAAGAACTCATTGTCTTTATTTAAAAATTGAAAAATGAAACTCTTCTTTTGAAATCAATAAAATAAACGAAAAGATATAAATAAGAATTCATTGGTGGTGGAAATATAAGAACTCATTGTCTGTATTTAAAAATTGAAAAATGAAACTCTTCAATTTGTTTTCAATCTACTAAAAAATACATATGGGAAAGTATTGAAATTCGTATATTCTTTTGAAATCAATAACATAAACGAAAAGATATAAATAAGAATTCATTGGTGATGGAAATATAAGAACTCATTGTCTTTATTTAAAAATTGAAAAATGAAACTCTTCAATTTGTTTTCAATCTACTAAAAAATACATATGGGAAAGTATTGAAATTCGTATATTCTTTTGAAATCAATAAAATAAACGAAAAGATATAAATAAGAATTCGTTGGTGATGGAAATATAAGAACTCATTGTCTTTATTTAAAAATTGAAAAATGAAACTCTTCAATTTGTTTTCAATCTACTAAAAAATACATATGGGAAAGTATTGAAATTCGTATATTCTTTTGAAATCAATAAAATAAACAAAAAGATATAAATAAGAATTCATTGGTGATGGAAATATAAGAACTAATTGTCTTTATTTAAAAATTGAAAAATGAAACTTTTCCATTTGTTTTCAATCTACTAAAAAATACATATGGGAAAGTATTGAAATTCGTATATTCTTTTGAAATCAATAACATAAACGAAAAGATATAAATAAGAATTCATTGGTGATGGAAATATAAGAACTCATTGTCTTTATTTAAAAATTGAAAAATGAAACTCTTCAATTTGTTTTCAATCTACTAAAAAATACATATGGGAAAGTATTGAAATTCGTATATTCTTTTGAAATCAATAACATAAACGAAAAGATATAAATAAGAATTCATTGGTGATGGAAATATAAGAACTCATTGTCTTTATTTAAAAATTGAAAAATGAAACTCTTCAATTTGTTTTCAATCTACTAAAAAATACATATGGGAAAGTATTGAAATTCGTATATTCTTTTGAATCCAATAAAATAAACGAAAAGATATAAATAAGGATTCGTTGTTGATGGAAATATAAGAACTCATTGTCTTTATTTAAAAATTGAAAATGAAACTCTTCAATTTGTTTTCAATCTACTAAAAAATACATATGGGAAAGTATTGAAATTCGTATATTCTTTTGAAATCAATAAAATAAACGAAAAGATATAAATAAGAATTCGTTGGTGATGGAAATATAAGAACTCATTGTCTTTATTTAAAAATTGAAAAATGAAACTCTTCAATTTGTTTTCAATCTACTAAAAAATACATATGGGAAAGTATTGAAATTCGTATATTCTTTTGAAATCAATAAAATAAACAAAAAGATATAAATAAGAATTCATTGGTGATGGAAATATAAGAACTAATTGTCTTTATTTAAAAATTGAAAAATGAAACTTTTCCATTTGTTTTCAATCTACTAAAAAATACATATGGGAAAGTATTGAAATTCGTATATTCTTTTGAAATCAATAACATAAACGAAAAGATATAAATAAGAATTCGTTGGTGATGGAAATATAAGAACTCATTGTCTGTATTTAAAAATTGAAAAATGAAACTCTTCAATTTGTTTTCAATCTACTAAAAAATACATATGGGAAAGTATTGAAATTCGTATATTCTTTTGAAATCAATAAAATAAACGAAAAGATATAAATAAGAATTCGTTGGTGATGGAAATATAAGAACTCATTGTCTGTATTTAAAAATTGAAAAATGAAACTCTTCAATTTGTTTTCAATCTACTAAAAAATACATATGAGAAAGTATTGAAATTCGTATATTCTTTTGAAATCAATAACATAAACGAAAAGATATAAATAAGAATTCATTGGTGATGGAAATATAAGAACTCATTGTCTTTATTTAAAAATTGAAAAATGAAACTCTTCAATTTGTTTTCAATCTACTAAAAAATACATATGGGAAAGTATTGAAATTCGTATATTCTTTTGAAATCAATAAAATAAACGAAAAGATATAAATAAGAATTCATTGGTGATGGAAATATAAGAACTCATTGTCTTTATTTAAAAATTGAAAAATGAAACTCTTCAATTTGTTTTCAATCTACTAAAAAATACATATGGGAAAGTATTGAAATACGTATATTCTTTTGAAATCAATAAAATAAACAAAAAGATATAAATAAGGATTCGTTGTTGATGGAAATATAAGAACTCATTGTCTTTATTTAAAAATTGAAAAATGAAACTCTTCAATTTGTTTTCAATCTACTAAAAAATACATATGGGAAAGTATTGAAATTCGTATATTCTTTTGAAATCAATAAAATAAACGAAAAGATATAAATAAGAATTCGTTGGTGATGGAAATATAAGAACTCATTGTCTTTATTTAAAAATTGAAAAATGAAACTCTTCAATTTGTTTTCAATCTACTAAAAAATACATATGGGAAAGTATTGAAATTCGTATATTCTTTTGAAATCAATAAAATAAACAAAAAGATATAAATAAGAATTCATTGGTGATGGAAATATAAGAACTAATTGTCTTTATTTAAAAATTGAAAAATGAAACTTTTCCATTTGTTTTCAATCTACTAAAAAATACATATGGGAAAGTATTGAAATTCGTATATTCTTTTGAAATCAATAACATAAACGAAAAGATATAAATAAGAATTCATTGGTGATGGAAATATAAGAACTCATTGTCTTTATTTAAAAATTGAAAAATGAAACTCTTCAATTTGTTTTCAATCTACTAAAAAATACATATGGGAAAGTATTGAAATTCGTATATTCTTTTGAAATCAATAACATAAACGAAAAGATATAAATAAGAATTCATTGGTGATGGAAATATAAGAACTCATTGTCTTTATTTAAAAATTGAAAAATGAAACTCTTCAATTTGTTTTCAATCTACTAAAAAATACATATGGGAAAGTATTGAAATTCGTATATTCTTTTGAATCCAATAAAATAAACGAAAAGATATAAATAAGGATTCGTTGTTGATGGAAATATAAGAACTCATTGTCTTTATTTAAAAATTGAAAATGAAACTCTTCAATTTGTTTTCAATCTACTAAAAAATACATATGGGAAAGTATTGAAATTCGTATATTCTTTTGAAATCAATAAAATAAACAAAAAGATATAAATAAGAATTCATTGGTGATGGAAATATAAGAACTAATTGTCTTTATTTAAAAATTGAAAAATGAAACTTTTCCATTTGTTTTCAATCTACTAAAAAATACATATGGGAAAGTATTGAAATTCGTATATTCTTTTGAAATCAATAAAATAAACGAAAAGATATAAATAAGGATTCGTTGGTGATGGAAATATAAGAGCTCATTGTCTTTATTTAAAAACTGAAAAATAAAACTCTTCAATTTGTTTTCAATCTACTAAAAAATACATATTTGAAAGTATTGAAATTCGTATATTCTTTTGAAATCAATAAAATAAACGAAAAGATATAAATAAGAATTCGTTGGTGATGGAAATATAAGGACTCATTGTCTGAATTTAAATATAATATAAATAAAACTCTGCGATTACTTATAATCTACTAAAAAAACTTATTGGAAAGTATTGAAATTCGTATATTCTTTTGAAATCAATAAAATAAACGAAAAGATATAAATAAGGATTCGTTGGTGATGGAAATATAAGAGCTCATTGTCTTTATTTAAAAACTGAAAAATAAAACTCTTCAATTTGTTTTCAATCTACTAAAAAATACATATTTGAAAGTATTGAAATTCGTATATTCTTTTGAAATCAATAAAATAAACGAAAAGATATAAATAAGAATTCGTTGGTGATGGAAATATAAGAACTCATTGTCTTTATTTAAAAACTGAAAAATGAAACTCTTCAATTTGTTTTCAATCTACTAAAAAATACATATGGGAAAGTATTGAAATTCGTATATTCTTTTGAAATTAATAAAATAAACGAAAAGATATAAATAAGAATTCGTTAGAGATGGAAATATAAGAACTCATTGTCTTTATTTAAAAATTGAAAAATGAAACTCTTCTTTTGAAATCAATAAAATAAACGAAAAGATATAAATAAGAATTCATTGGTGATGGAAATATAAGAACTCATTGTCTTTATTTAAAAATTGAAAAATGAAACTCTTCAATTTGTTTTCAATCTACTAAAAAATACATATGGGAAAGTATTGAAATTCGTATATTCTTTTGAAATCAATAACATAAACGAAAAGATATAAATAAGAATTCATTGGTGATGGAAATATAAGAACTCATTGTCTTTATTTAAAAATTGAAAAATGAAACTCTTCAATTTGTTTTCAATCTACTAAAAAATACATATGGGAAAGTATTGAAATTCGTATATTCTTTTGAAATCAATAAAATAAACGAAAAGATATAAATAAGAATTCATTGGTGATGGAAATATAAGAACTCATTGTCTTTATTTAAAAATTGAAAAATGAAACTCTTCAATTTGTTTTCAATCTACTAAAAAATACATATGGGAAAGTATTGAAATTCGTATATTCTTTTGAAATCAATAAAATAAACAAAAAGATATAAATAAGGATTCGTTGTTGATGGAAATATAAGAACTCATTGTCTTTATTTAAAAATTGAAAAATGAAACTCTTCAATTTGTTTTCAATCTACTAAAAAATACATATGGGAAAGTATTGAAATTCGTATATTCTTTTGAAATCAATAAAATATACGAAAAGATATATATAAAAGAATTCGTTATTGATGGAAATATAAAAACTCATTGTCTGTATTTAAAAATTGAAAAATGAAACTCTTCAATTTGTTTTCAATCTACTAAAAAATACATATGGGAAAGTATTGAAATTCGTATATTCTTTTGAAATCAATAAAATAAACGAAGATATAAATAAGAATTCGTTGGTGATGGAAATATAAGAACTCATTGTCTTTATTTAAAAATTGAAAAATGAAACTCTTCTTTTGAAATCAATAAAATAAACGAAAAGATATAAATAAGAATTCATTGGTGGTGGAAATATAAGAACTCATTGTCTGTATTTAAAAATTGAAAAATGAAACTCTTCAATTTGTTTTCAATCTACTAAAAAATACATATGGGAAAGTATTGAAATTCGTATATTCTTTTGAAATCAATAACATAAACGAAAAGATATAAATAAGAATTCATTGGTGATGGAAATATAAGAACTCATTGTCTTTATTTAAAAATTGAAAAATGAAACTCTTCAATTTGTTTTCAATCTACTAAAAAATACATATGGGAAAGTATTGAAATTCGTATATTCTTTTGAAATCAATAAAATAAACGAAAAGATATAAATAAGAATTCGTTGGTGATGGAAATATAAGAACTCATTGTCTTTATTTAAAAATTGAAAAATGAAACTCTTCAATTTGTTTTCAATCTACTAAAAAATACATATGGGAAAGTATTGAAATTCGTATATTCTTTTGAAATCAATAAAATAAACAAAAAGATATAAATAAGAATTCATTGGTGATGGAAATATAAGAACTAATTGTCTTTATTTAAAAATTGAAAAATGAAACTTTTCCATTTGTTTTCAATCTACTAAAAAATACATATGGGAAAGTATTGAAATTCGTATATTCTTTTGAAATCAATAACATAAACGAAAAGATATAAATAAGAATTCATTGGTGATGGAAATATAAGAACTCATTGTCTTTATTTAAAAATTGAAAAATGAAACTCTTCAATTTGTTTTCAATCTACTAAAAAATACATATGGGAAAGTATTGAAATTCGTATATTCTTTTGAAATCAATAACATAAACGAAAAGATATAAATAAGAATTCATTGGTGATGGAAATATAAGAACTCATTGTCTTTATTTAAAAATTGAAAAATGAAACTCTTCAATTTGTTTTCAATCTACTAAAAAATACATATGGGAAAGTATTGAAATTCGTATATTCTTTTGAATCCAATAAAATAAACGAAAAGATATAAATAAGGATTCGTTGTTGATGGAAATATAAGAACTCATTGTCTTTATTTAAAAATTGAAAATGAAACTCTTCAATTTGTTTTCAATCTACTAAAAAATACATATGGGAAAGTATTGAAATTCGTATATTCTTTTGAAATCAATAAAATAAACGAAAAGATATAAATAAGAATTCGTTGGTGATGGAAATATAAGAACTCATTGTCTTTATTTAAAAATTGAAAAATGAAACTCTTCAATTTGTTTTCAATCTACTAAAAAATACATATGGGAAAGTATTGAAATTCGTATATTCTTTTGAAATCAATAAAATAAACAAAAAGATATAAATAAGAATTCATTGGTGATGGAAATATAAGAACTAATTGTCTTTATTTAAAAATTGAAAAATGAAACTTTTCCATTTGTTTTCAATCTACTAAAAAATACATATGGGAAAGTATTGAAATTCGTATATTCTTTTGAAATCAATAACATAAACGAAAAGATATAAATAAGAATTCGTTGGTGATGGAAATATAAGAACTCATTGTCTGTATTTAAAAATTGAAAAATGAAACTCTTCAATTTGTTTTCAATCTACTAAAAAATACATATGGGAAAGTATTGAAATTCGTATATTCTTTTGAAATCAATAAAATAAACGAAAAGATATAAATAAGAATTCGTTGGTGATGGAAATATAAGAACTCATTGTCTGTATTTAAAAATTGAAAAATGAAACTCTTCAATTTGTTTTCAATCTACTAAAAAATACATATGAGAAAGTATTGAAATTCGTATATTCTTTTGAAATCAATAACATAAACGAAAAGATATAAATAAGAATTCATTGGTGATGGAAATATAAGAACTCATTGTCTTTATTTAAAAATTGAAAAATGAAACTCTTCAATTTGTTTTCAATCTACTAAAAAATACATATGGGAAAGTATTGAAATTCGTATATTCTTTTGAAATCAATAAAATAAACGAAAAGATATAAATAAGAATTCATTGGTGATGGAAATATAAGAACTCATTGTCTTTATTTAAAAATTGAAAAATGAAACTCTTCAATTTGTTTTCAATCTACTAAAAAATACATATGGGAAAGTATTGAAATACGTATATTCTTTTGAAATCAATAAAATAAACAAAAAGATATAAATAAGGATTCGTTGTTGATGGAAATATAAGAACTCATTGTCTTTATTTAAAAATTGAAAAATGAAACTCTTCAATTTGTTTTCAATCTACTAAAAAATACATATGGGAAAGTATTGAAATTCGTATATTCTTTTGAAATCAATAAAATAAACGAAAAGATATATATAAAAGAATTCGTTATTGATGGAAATATAAGAACTCATTGTCTGTATTTAAAAATTGAAAAATGAAACTCTTCAATTTGTTTTCAATCTACTAAAAAATACATATGGGAAAGTATTGAAATTCGTATATTCTTTTGAAATCAATAAAATAAACGAAAAGATATAAATAAGAATTCGTTGGTGATGGAAATATAAGAACTCATTGTCTGTATTTAAAAATTGAAAAATGAAACTCTTCTTTTGAAATCAATAAAATAAACGAAAAGATATAAATAAGAATTCATTGGTGATGGAAATATAAGAACTCATTGTCTGTATTTAAAAATTGAAAAATGAAACTCTTCAATTTGTTTTCAATCTACTAAAAAATACATATGGGAAAGTATTGAAATTCGTATATTCTTTTGAAATCAATAACATAAACGAAAAGATATAAATAAGATTTCATTGGTGATGGAAATATAAGAACTCATTGTCTTTATTTAAAAATTGAAAAATGAAACTCTTCAATTTGTTTTCAATCTACTAAAAAATACATATGGGAAAGTATTGAAATTCGTATATTCTTTTGAAATCAATAACATAAACGAAAAGATATAAATAAGAATTCATTGGTGATGGAAATATAAGAACTCATTGTCTTTATTTAAAAATTGAAAAATGAAACTCTTCAATTTGTTTTCAATCTACTAAAAAATACATATGGGAAAGTATTGAAATTCGTATATTCTTTTGAAATCAATAAAATAAACGAAAAGATATAAATAAGAATTCGTTGGTGATGGAAATATAAGAACTCATTGTCTTTATTTAAAAATTGAAAAATGAAACTCTTCAATTTGTTTTCAATCTACTAAAAAATACATATGGGAAAGTATTGAAATTCGTATATTCTTTTGAAATCAATAAAATAAACGAAAAGATATAAATAAGAATTCGTTGGTGATGGAAATATAAGAACTCATTGTCTTTATTTAAAAATTGAAAAATGAAACTCTTCAATTTGTTTTCAATCTACTAAAAAATACATATGGGAAAGTATTGAAATTCGTATATTCTTTTAAAATCAATAAAATAAACAAAAAGATATAAATAAGAATTCATTGGTGATGGAAATATAAGAACAAATTGTCTTTATTTAAAAATTGAAAAATGAAACTCTTCCATTTGTTTTCAATCTACTAAAAAATACATATGGGAAAGTATTGAAATTCGTATATTCTTTTGAAATCAATAACATAAACGAAAAGATATAAATAAGAATTCGTTGGTGATGGAAATATAAGAACTCATTGTCTTTATTTAAAAATTGAAAAATGAAACTCTTCAATTTGTTTTCAATCTACTAAAAAATACATATGGGAAAGTATTGAAATTCGTATATTCTTTTGAAATCAATAAAATAAACGTAAAGATATAAATAAGAATTCGTTGGTGATGGAAATATAAGAACTCATTGTCTGTATTTAAAAATTGAAAAATGAAACTCTTCAATTTGTTTTCAATCTACTAAAAAATACATATGAGAAAGTATTGAAATTCGTATATTCTTTTGAAATCAATAAAATAAACGAAAAGATATAAATAAGAATTCGTTGGTGATGGAAATATAAGAACTCATTGTCTTTATTTAAAAATTGAAAAATGAAACTCTTCAATTTGTTTTCAATCTACTAAAAAATATATATGGAAAAGTATTGAAATTCGTATATTCTTTTGAAATCAATAAAATAAACGAAAAGATATAAATAAGAATTCGTTGGTGATGGAAATATAAGAACTCATTGTCTTTATTTAAAAATTGAAAAATGAAACTCTTCAATTAGTTTTCAATCTACTAAAAAATACATATGGGAAAGTATTGAAATTCGTATATTCTTTTGAAATCAATAAAATAAACGAAAAGATATAAATAAGGATTGGTTGATGATGGAAATATAAGAACTCATTGTCTTTATTTAAAAATTGAAAAATGAAACTCTTCAATTTGTTTTCAATCTACTAAAAATACATATGGGAAAGTATTGAAATTCGTATATTCTTTTGAAATCAATAAAATAAACGAAAAGATATAAATAAGAATTCATTGGTGATGGAAATATAAGAACTCATTGTCTTTATTTAAAAATTGAAAAATGAAACTCTTCAATTTGTTTTCAATCTACTAAAAAATACATATGGGAAAGTATTGAAATTCGTATATTCTTTTGAAATCAATAAAATAAACGAAAAGATATAAATAAGAATTCATTGGTGATGGAAATATAAGAACTCATTGTCTTTATTTAAAAATTGAAAAATGAAACTCTTCAATTTGTTTTCAATCTACTAAAAAATACATATGGGAAAGTATTGAAATTCGTATATTCTTTTGAAATCAATAAAATAAACGAAAAGATATAAATAAGGATTCGTTGTTGATGGAAATATAAGAACTCATTGTCTTTATTTAAAAATTGAAAAATGAAACTCTTCAATTTGTTTTCAATCTACTAAAAAATACATATGGGAAAGTATTGAAATTCGTATATTCTTTTGAAATCAATAAAATAAACGAAAAGATATAAATAAGGTTTCTTAAGTGATGGAAATATAAGAACTCATTGTCTGTATTTAAATTTATTAAAAATTGAAAAATGAAACTCTTCAATTTGTTTTCAATCTACTAAAACATACATATGGGAGAGTATTGAAATTATTATAAATAAGAATTCGTTGGTGATGGAAATATAAGAACTCATTGTCTTTATTTAAAAATTGAAAAATGAAACTCTTCAATTTGTTTTCAATCTACTAAAAAATACATATTTGAAAGTATTGAAATTCGTATATTCTTTTGAAATCAATAAAATAAACGAAAAGATATAAATAAGAATTCATTGGTGATGGAAATATAAGGACTTAATGTCTTTATTTAAAAACTGAAAAACAAAACTCTTCAATTTGTTTTCAATCTACTAAAAAATACATATGGGAAAGTATTGAAATTCGTATATTCTTTTTAAATCAATAAAATAAACGAAAAGATATAAATAAGGATTCGTTGGTGATGGAAATATAAGAACTCATGGTCTTTATTTAAAAATTGAAAAATGAAACTCTTCAATTTGTTTTCAATCTACTAAAAAATACATATAGGAAAGTATTGAAATTCGTATATTCTTTTGAAATCAATAAAATAAACGAAAAGATATAAATAAGAATTCGTTGGTGATTGAAATATAAGAACTCATTGTTTATTTAAAAAAAAAAAAAAATGAAACTCTTCAATTTGTTTTCAATCTACTAAAAAATACATATGGGAAAGTATTGAAATTCGTATATTCTTTTGAAATCAATAAAATAAATGAAAAGATATAAATAAGAATTCGTTGGTGATGGAAATATAAGAACTCATTGTCTTTAATTAAAAATTGAAAAATGAAACTCTTCAATTTGTTTTCAATCTACTAAAAAATACATATAGGAAAGTATTGAAATTCGTAAATTCTTTTGAAATCAATAAAATAAACGAAAAGATATAAATAAGAATTCGTTGGTGATGGAAATATAAGAACTCATTGTTTATATTAAAAAAAAAGAAAAATGAAACTCTTCAATTTCTTTTCAATCTACTAAAAAATACATATGGGAAAGTATTGAAATTCGTATATTCTTTTGAAATCAATAAAATAAACGAAAAGATATAAATAAGAATTCGTTGGTGATGGAAATATAAGAACTCATTGTCTATATTTAAAAATTGAAAAATGAAACTCTTCAATTTATTTTCATTCTACTAAAAAATACATAAGGGAAAGTATTGAAATTCGTATATTCTTTTGAAATCAATAAAATAAACGAAAAGATATAAATAAGAATTCATTGGTGATGGAAATATAAGAACTCATTGTCTTTATTTAAAAATTGAAAAATGAAACTCTTCAATTTGTTTTCAATCTACTAAAAAATACATATGGGAAAGTATTGAAATTCGTATATTCTTTTGAAATCAATAAAATAAACGAAAAGATATAAATAAGAATTCGTTGGTGATGGAAATATAAGAACTCATTGTCTTTATTTAAAAATTGAAAAATGAAACTCTTCAATTTGTTTTCAATCTACTAAAAAATACATATGGGAAAGTATTGAAATTCGTATATTCTTTTGAAATCAATAAAATAAACGAAAAGATATAAATAAGGTTTCTTTAGTGATGGAAATATAAGAACTCATTGTCTGTATTTAAGTTTATTAAAAATTGAAAAATGAAACTCTTCAATTTGTTTTCAATCTACTAAAACATACATATGGGAAAGTATTGAAATTATTATAAATAAGAATTCGTTGGTGATGGAAATATAAGAACTCATTGTCTTTATTTAAAAATTGAAAAATGAAACTCTTCAATTTGTTTTCAATCTACTAAAAAAAACATATTTGAAAGTATTGAAATTCGTATATTCTTTTGAAATCAATAAAATAAATGAAAAGATATAAATAAGAATTCATTGGTGATGGAAATATAAGGACTTAATGTCTTTATTTAAAAACTGAAAAACAAAACTCTTCAATTTGTTTTCAATCTACTAAAAAATACATATGGGAAAGTATTGAAATTCGTATATTCTTTTGAAATCAATAAAATAAACGAAAAGATATAAATAAGGATTCGTTGGTGATGGAAATATAAGGACTCATTGTTTTTATTTAAAAATTGAAAAATGAAACTCTTCAATTTGTTTTCAATCTACTAAAAAATACATATGGGAAAGTATTGAAATTCGTATATTCTTTTGAAATCAATAAAATAAACGAAAAGATATAAATAAGGATTCGTTGGTGATGGAAATATAAGAACTCATGGTCTTTATTTAAAAATTGAAAAATGAAACTCTTCAATTTGTTTTCAATCTACTAAAATATACGTATAGGAAAGTATTGAAATTCGTATTTTCTTTTGAAATCAATAAAATAAACGAAAAGATATAAATAAGAATTCGTTGGTGATGGAAATATAAGAACTCATTGTTTATATTAAAAAAAAAGAAAAATGAAACTCTTCAATTTCTCTTCAATCTACTAAAAAATACATATGGGAAAGTATTGAAATTCGTATATTCTTTTGAAATCAATAAAAGAAACGAAAAGATATAAATAAGAATTCGTTGGTGATGGAAATATAAGAACTCATTGTTTATATTAAAAAAAAAGAAAAATGAAACTCTTCAATTTCTCTTCAATCTACTAAAAAATACATATGGGAAAGTATTGAAATTCGTATATTCTTTTGAAATCAATAAAAGAAACGAAAAGATATAAATAAGAATTCGTTGGTGATGGAAATATAAGAACTCATTGTCTATATTTAAAAATTGAAAAATGAAACTCTTCAATTTATTTTCATTCTACTAAAAAATACATATGGGAAAGTATTGAAATTCGTATATTCTTTTGAAATCAATAAAATAAACGAAAAGATATAAATAAGAATTCGTTGGTGATGGAAATATAAGAACTCATTGTTTATATTAAAAAAAAAGAAAAATGAAACTCTTCAATTTCTCTTCAATCTACTAAAAAATACATATGGGAAAGTATTGAAATTCGTATATTCTTTTGAAATCAATAAAAGAAACGAAAAGATATAAATAAGAATTCGTTGGTGATGGAAATATAAGAACTCATTGTCTATATTTAAAAATTGAAAAATGAAACTCTTCAATTTATTTTCATTCTACTAAAAAATACATATGGGAAAGTATTGAAATTCGTATATTCTTTTGAAATCAATAAAATAAACGAAAAGATATAAATAAGAATTCGTTGGTGATGGAAATATAAGGACTCATTGTCTGAATTAAAATATAATAAAAATATAACTCTGCGATTACTTTTAATCTACTAAAAAAAACTTATTGGAAAGTATTGAAATTCGTATATTCTTTTGAAATCAATAAAATAAACGAAAAGATATAAATAAGAATTCGTTGGTGATGGAAATATAAGAACTCATTGTCTGTATTTAAATTTAATAAAAATTAAACTCTACGATTACTTTTAATCTACTGAAAAAATACATATAGGAAAGTATTGAAATTCGTATATTCTTTTGAAATCAATCAAATAAACGAAAAGATATAAATAAGAATTCGTTGGTGATGGAAATATAAGAACTCATGGTCTTTATTTAAAAATTGAAAAATGAAACTCTTCAATTTGTTTTCAATCTACTAAAAAATACATATTGGAAAGTATTGAAATTCGTATATTCTTTTGAAATCAATAAAATAAACGAAAAGATATAAATAAGAATTCGTGAGTGATGGAAATATAAGAACTCATTGTCTATATTTAAAAATTGAAAAATGAAACTCTTCAATTTATTTTCATTCTACTAAAAAATACATATGGGAAAGTATTGAAATTCGTATATTCTTTTGAAATCAATAAAATAAACGAAAAGATATAAATAAGGATTCGTGAGTGATGGAAATATAAGAACTCATTGTCTATATTTAAAAATTGAAAAATGAAACTCTTCAATTTATTTTCATTCTACTAAAAAATACATATGGGAAAGTATTGAAATTCGTATATTCTTTTGAAATCAATAAAATAAACGAAAAGATATAAATAAGGATTCGTTAGTGATGGAAATATAAGAACTCATTGTCTGTATTTAAATTTAATAAAAATTAAACTCTACGATTACTTTTAATCTACTAAAAAAATACATATAGGAAAGTATTGAAATTCGTATATTCTTTTGAAATCAATCAAATAAACGAAAAGATATAAATAAGAATTCGTTGGTGATGGAAATATAAGGACTCATTGTCTGAATTTAAATATAATAAAAATATAACTCTGCGATTACTTTTAATCTACTAAAAAATACATATGGGAAAGTATTGAAATTCGTATATTCTTTTGAAATCAATAAAATAAACGAAAAGATATAAATAAGAATTCGTTGGTGATGGAAATATAAGAACTCATTGTCTATATTAAAAAATTGAAAAATGAAACTCTTCAATTTATTTTCATTCTACTAAAAAATACATATGGGAAAGTATTGAAATTCGTACATTCTTTTGAAATCAATAAAATAAACGAAAAGATATAAATAAGAATTCGTGAGTGATGGAAATATAAGAACTCATTGTTTATATTTAAAAAAAAGAAAAATGAAACTCTTCAATTTCTTTTCAATCTACTAAAAAATACATATGGGAAAGTATTGAAATTCGTATATTCTTTTAAAATCAATAAAATAAACGAAAAGATATAAATAAGAATTCGTTGGTGATGGAAATATAAGAACTCATTGTCTATATTTAAAAATTGAAAAATGAAACTCTTCAATTTATTTTCATTCTACTAAAAAATACATATGGGAAAGTATTGAAATTCGTATATTCTTTTGAAATCAATAAAATAAACGAAAAGATATAAATAAGAATTCGTTGGTGATGGAAATATAAAAACTCATTGTCTTTATTTAAAAATTGAAAAATGAAACTCTTCAATTTGTTTTCAATCTACTAAAAAATACATATGGGAAAGTATTGAAATTCGTATATTTTTTTGAAATCAATAAAATAAACGAAAACATATAAATAAGGATTCGTTGGTGATGGAAATATAAGAACTCATTGTCTTTATTTAAAAACTGAAAAATAAAACACTTCAATTTGTTTTCAATCTACTAAAAAATACACATTTGAAAGTATTGAAATTCGTATATTCTTTTGAAATCAATAAAATAAACGAAAAGATATAAATAAGAATTCGTTGGTGATGGAAATATAAGAATTAATTGTCTTTATTTAAAAACTGAAAAATGAAACTCTTCAATTTGTTTTCAATCTACTAAAAAATACATATTTGAAAGTATTGAAATTCGTATATTCTTTTGAAATCAATAAAATAAACGAAAAGATATAAATAAGAATTCGTTGGAGATGGAAATATAAGAACTCATTGTCTTTATTTAAAAATTGAAAAATGAAACTCTTCAATTTGTTTTCAATCTACTAAAAAATACATATGGGAAAGTATTGAAATTCGTATATTCTTTTGAAATCAATAAAATAAACGAAAAGATAGAATAAGAATTCGTTGGTGATGGAAATATAAGAACTCATTGTCTATATTTAAAAAAAGAAAAATGAAACTCTTTAATTAGTTTTCAATCTACTAAAAAAAACATATGGGAAAGTATTGAAATTCGTATATTCTTTTGAAATCAATAAAATAAACGAAAAGATATAAATAAGGATTCGTTAATGATGGAAATATAAGGACTCATTGTCTGTAAATAAAATGATTTAATATGAAACTCTTCAATTTGTTTTCAATCTACTAAAATATACATATAAAAAAGTATTGAAATTCGTATATTCTTTTGAAATCAATAAAATAAACGAAAAGATATAAATAAGAATTCGTTGGTGATGGAAATATAAAAACTCATTGTCTTTATTTAAAAACTGAAAAATGAAACTCTTCAATTTGTTTTCAATCTACTAAAAAATACATATTTGAAAGTACTGAAATTCGTATATTCTTTTGAAATCAATAAAATTAACGAAAAGATATAAATAAGAATTCGTTGGTGATGGAAATATAAGAACTCGTTGTCTATATTTAAAAACTGAAAAATGAAACTCTTCAATTTGTTTTCAATCTACTAAAAAATACATATGGGAAAGTATTGAAATTCGTATATTCTTTTGAAATCAATAAAAGAAACGAAAAGATATAAATAAGGATTCATTGTTGATGGAAATATAAGAACTCATTGTCTTTATTTAAAAACTGAAAAATTAAACTCTTCAATTTGTTTTCAATCTACTAAAAAATACATATGGGAAAGTATTGAAATTCGTATATTCTTTTGAAATCAATAAAATAAACGAAAAGATATAAATAAGAATTCGTTGGTGATGGAAATATAAGAACTTATTGTCTTTATTTAAAAATTGAAAAATAAAACTCTTCAATTTGTTTTCAATCTACTAAAAAATACATATGAGAAAGTATTGAAATTCGTATATTCTTTTGAAATCAATAAAATAAACGAAAAGATATAAATAAGAATTCATTGGTGATAGAATTATAAGAACTCATTGTCTTTATTTAAAAATTGAAAAATGAAACTCTTCAATTTGTTTTCAATCTACTAAAAAATACATATGGGAAAGTATTGAAATTCGTATATTCTTTTGAAATCAATAAAATAAACGAAAAGATATAAATAAGAATTCGTTGGTGATGGAAATATAAAAACTCATTGTCTTTATTTAAAAATTGTAAAATGAAACTCTTCAATTTGTTTTCAATCTACTAAAAAATACATATGTGAAAGTATTGAAATTCGTATATTCTTTTGAAATCAATAAAATAAACGAAAACATATAAATAAGGATTCGTTGGTGATGGAAATATAAGAACTCATTGTCTATATTTAAAAACTGAAAATCAAAACACTTCAATTTGTTTTCAATCTACTAAAAAATACACATTTGAAAGTATTGAAATTCGTATATTCTTTTGAAATCAATAAAATAAACGAAAAGATATAAATAAGAATTCGTTGGTGATGGAAATATAAGAACTCATTGTCTTTATTTAAAAACTGAAAAATGAAACTCTTCAATTTGTTTTCAATCTACTAAAAAATACATATTTGAAAGTATTGAAATTCGTATATTCTTTTGAAATCAATAACATAAACGAAAAGATATAAATAAGAATTCGTTGGAGATGGAAATATAAGAACTCATTGTCTTTATTTAAAAATTGAAAAATGAAACTCTTCAATTTGTTTTCAATCTACTAAAAAATACATATAGGAAAGTATTGAAATTCGTATATTCTTTTGAAATCAATAAAATAAACGAAAAGATATAAATAAGGATTCGTTAGTGATGGAAATATAAGGACTCATTGTCTGTAAATAAAATGATTTAATATGAAACTCTTCAATTTGTTTTCAATCTACTAAAATATACATATAGAAAAGTATTGAAATTCGTATATTCTTTTGAAATCAATAAAATAAACGAAAAGATATAAATAAGAATTCGTTGGTGATGGAAATATAAGAACTCATTGTCTTTATTTAAAAACTGAAAAATGAAACTCTTCAATTTGTTTTCAATCTACTAAAAAATACATATTTGAAAGTATTGAAATTCGTATATTCTTTTGAAATCAATAAAATAAACGAAAAGATATAAATAAGAATTCATTGGTGATGGAAATGTAAGAACTCATTGTCTGTATTTAAAAATTGAAAAATGAAACTCTTCAATTTGTTTTCAATCTACTAAAAAATACATATGGGAAAGTATTGAAATTCGTATATTCTTTTGAAATCAATAAAATAAACGAAAAGATATAAATAAGGATTCGTTAGTGATCGAAATATAAGAACTCATTGTCTTTATTTAAAAACTGAAAAATTAAACTCTTCAATTTGTTTTCAATCTACTAAAAAATACATATGGGAAAGTATTGAAATTCGTATATTCTTTTGAAATCAATAAAATAAACGAAAAGATATAAATAAGAATTCGTTGGTGATGGAAATATAAGAACTCATTGTCTTTATTTAAAAATTGAAAAATGAAACTCTTCAATTTGTTTTCAATCTACTAAAAAATACATATGAGAAAGTATTGAAATTCGTATATTCTTTTGAAATCAATAAAATAAACGAAAAGATATAAATAAGAATTCGTTAGAGATGGAAATATAAGAACTCATTGTCTATATTTAAAAAATTGAAAAATGAAACTCTTCATTTTGTTTTCAATCTACTAAAAAATACATATGGGAAAGTATTGAAATTCGTATATTCTTTTGAAATCAATAAAATAAACGAAAAGATATAAATAAGAATTCATTGGTGATAGAATTATAAGAACTCATTGTCTTTATTTAAAAATTGAAAAATGAAACTCTTCAATTTGTTTTCAATCTACTAAAAAATACATATGGGAAAGTATTGAAATTTGTATATTCTTTTGAAATCAATAAAATAAACGAAAAGATATAAATAAGAATTCGTTGGTGATGGAAATATAAAAACTCATTGTCTTTATTTAAAAATTGAAAAATGAAACTCTTCAATTTGTTTTCAATCTACTAAAAAATACATATGGGAAAGTATTGAAATTCGTATATTCTTTTGAAATCAATAAAATAAACGAAAAGATATAAATAAGAATTCATTGGTGATGGAAATGTAAGAACTCATTGTCTGTATTTAAAAATTGAAAAATGAAACTCTTCAATTTGTTTTCAATCTACTAAAAAATACATATGGGAAAGTATTGAAATTCGTATATTCTTTTGAAATCAATAAAATAAACGAAAAGATATAAATAAGAATTCGTTGGTGATGGAAATATAAGAAATTATTGTCATTATTTAAAAATTGAAAAATGAAACTCTTCAATTTGTTTTCAATCTACTAAAAAATACATATGGGAAAGTATTGAAATTCGTATATTCTTTTGAAATCAATAAAATAAACGAAAAGATATAAATAAGAATTCATTGGTGATAGAATTATAAGAACTCATTGTCTTTATTTAAAAATTGAAAAATGAAACTCTTCAATTTGTTTTCAATCTACTAAAAAATACATATGGGAAAGTATTGAAATTCGTATATTCTTTTGAAATCAATAAAATAAACGAAAAGATATAAATAAGAATTCGTTGGTGATGGAAATATAAGAACTCATTGTCTTTATTTAAAAACTGAAAAATGAAACTCTTCAATTTGTTTTCAATCTACTAAAAAATATATATTTGAAATTATTGAAATTCGTATATTCTTTTGAAATCAATAAAATAAACGAAAAGATATAAATAAGAATTCGTTGGAGATGGAAATATAAGAACTCATTGTCTTTATTTAAAAATTGAAAAATGAAACTCTTCAATTTGTTTTCAATCTACTAAAAAATACATATGGGAAAGTATTGATATTCGTATATTCTTTTGAAATCAATAAAATAAACGAAAAGATATAAATAAAAATTCGTTGGTGATAGAAATATAAGAACTCATTGTCTATATTTAAAAAAAGAAAAATGAAACTCTTTAATTAGTTTTCAATCTATTAAAAAAAACATATGGGAAAGTATTGAAATTCGTATATTCTTTTGAAATCAATAAAATAAACGAAAAGATATAAATAAGCATTCGTTAGTGATGGAATTATAAGGACTCATTGTCTGTAAATAAAATGATTTAATATGAAACTCTTCAATTTGTTTTCAATCTACTAAAAAATACATATTTGAAAGTATTGAAATTCGTATATTCTTTTGAAATCAATAAAATAAACGAAAAGATATAAATAAGAATTCGTTAGTGATGGAAATATAAGAACTCATTGTCTTTATTTAAAAATTGAAAAATGAAACTCTTCAATTTGTTTTCAATCTACTAAAAAATACATATTTGAAAGTATTGAAATTCGTATATTCTTTTGAAATCAATAAAATAAACGAAAAGATATAAATAAGAATTCGTTGGTAATGGAAATATAAGAACTCATTGTCTTTATTTAAAAACTGAAAAATAAAACTCTTCAATTTGTTTTCAATCTACTAAAAATACATATGGGAAAGTATTGAAATTCGTATATTCTTTTGAAATCAATAAAATAAACGAAAAGATATAAATAAGAATTCGTTGGTGATGGAAATATAAGAACTCATTGTCTTTATTGAAAAATTGAAAAATGAAACTCTTCAATTTGTTTTCAATCTACTAAAAAAAATACATATTTGAAAGTATTGAAATTCGTATATTCTTTTGAAATCAATAAAATAAACAAAAAGATATAAATAAGAATTCGTTAGTGATGGAAATATAAGGACTTATTGTCTGAATTTAAATATAATAAAAATAAAACTCTGCGATTACTTTTAATCTACTAAAAAAACTTATTGGAATGTATTGAAATTCGTATATTCTTTTGAAATCAATAAAATAAACGAAAACATATAAATAAGGATTCGTTGGTGATGGAAATATAAGAACTCATTGTCTTTATTTAAAAACTGAAAAATAAAATTCTTCAATTTGTTTTCAATCTACTAAAAAATACATATTTGAAAGTATTGAAATTCGTATATTCTTTTGAAATCAATAAAATAAACGAAAAGATATAAATAAGAATTCGTTGGTGATGGAAATATAAGAACTCATTGTCTGAATTTAAATATAATAAAAATAAAACTCTGCGATTACTTTTAATCTACTAAAAAAACTTATTGGAAAGTATTGAAATTCGTATATTCTTTTGAAATCAATAAAATAAACGGAGAGATATAAATAAGAATTCGTTGTTGATGAAAATATAAGAACTCATTGTCTTTATTTAAAAACTGAAAAATGAAACTCTTCAATTTGTTTTCAATCTACTAAAAAATACATATTTGAAAGTATTGAAATTCGTATATTCGTTTGAAATCAATAAAATAAACGAAAAGATATAAATAAGGATTCGTTGGTGATGGAAATATAAGAACTCATTGTCTTTATTTAAAAACTGAAAAATAAAACTCTTCAATTTGTTTTCAATCTACTAAAAAATACATATGAGAAAGTATTGAAATTCGTATATTCTTTTGAAATCAATAAAATAAACGAAAAGATATAAATAAGAATTCGTTGTTGATGGAAATATAAGAACTCATTGTCTTTTTTTAAAAACTGAAAAATAAAACTCTTCAATTTGTTGTTAATCTACTAAAAAATACATATGGGAAAGTATCGAAATTCGTATATTCTTTTGAAATCAATAAAATAAACGAAAAGATATAAATAAGAATTCGTTGGTGATGGAAATATAAGAACTCATTGTCTTTATTTAAAAATTGAAAAATGAAACTCTTCAATTTGTTTTCAATCTACTAAAAAATACATATGGGAAAGTATTGAAATTCGTATATTCTTTTGAAATCAATAAAATAAACGAAAAGATATAAATAAGAATTCGTTGGTGATGGAAATATAAGAACTCATTGTTTATTTTAAAAAAAAGAATAATGAAACTCTTCAATTTGTTTTCAATCTACTAAAAAATACATATGGGAAAGTATTGAAATTCGTATATTCTTTTGAAATCAATTAAATAAACGAAAAGATATAAATAAGAATTCGTTGGTGATGGAAATATAAGAACTCATTGTCTTTATTTAAAAATTGAAAAATGAAACTCTTCAATTTATTTTCATTCTACTAAAAAATACATATGGGAAAGTATTGAAATTCGTATATTCTTTTGAAATCAATAAAATAAACGAAAAGATATAAATAAGAATTCGTTGGTGATGGAAATATAAGGACTCATTGTCTGAATTTAAATATAATAAAAATATAACTCTGCGATTACTTTTAATCTACTAAAAAAAACTTATTGGAAAGTATTGAAATTCGTATATTCTTTTGAAATCAATAAAATAAACGAAAAGATATAAATAAGAATTCGTTGGTGATGGAAATATAAGAACTCATTGTCTTTATTTAAAAATTGAAAAATAAAACTCTTCAATTTGTTTTCAATCTACTAAAAAATACATATTTGAAAGTATTGAAATTCGTATATTCTTTTGAAATCAATAAAATAAACGAAAAGATATAAATAAGAATTCGTTGTTGATGGAAATATAAGAACTCATTGTCTTTTTTTAAAAACTGAAAAATAAAACTCTTCAATTTGTTGTTAATCTACTAAAAAATACATATGGGAAAGTATTGAAATTCGTATATTCTTTTGAAATCAATAAAATAAACGAAAAGATATAAATAAGAATTCGTTGTTGATGGAAATATAAGAACTCATTGTCTTTATTTAAAAATTGAAAAATAAAACTCTTCAATTTGTTTTCAATCTACTAAAAAATACATATTTGAAAGTATTGAAATTCGTATATTCGTTTGAAATCAATAAAATAAACGAAAAGATATAAATAAGGATTCGTTGGTGATGGAAATATAAGAACTCATTGTCTTTATTTAAAAACTGAAAAATGAAACTCTTCAATTTGTTTTCAATCTACTAAAAAATACATATTTGAAAGTATTGAAATTCGTATATTCTTTTGAAATCAATAAAATAAACGAAAAGATATAAATAAGAATTCGTTGTTGATGGAAATATAAGAACTCATTGTCTTTTTTTAAAAACTGAAAAATAAAACTCTTCAATTTGTTGTTAATCTACTAAAAAATACATATGGGAAAGTATTGAAATTCGTATATTCTTTTGAAATCAATAAAATAAACGAAAAGATATAAATAAGAATTCGTTGTTGATGGAAATATAAGAACTCATTGTCTTTTTTTAAAAACTGAAAAATAAAACTCTTCAATTTGTTGTTA
The DNA here is from genome assembly GCA_961205885.1 of Ptychoptera albimana. Taxonomy (NCBI): domain Eukaryota; kingdom Metazoa; phylum Arthropoda; class Insecta; order Diptera; family Ptychopteridae; genus Ptychoptera; species Ptychoptera albimana. The sequence continues at coordinate 17,255,355 of OY540803.1, read as the reverse complement.
ATCTACTAAAAAATACATATGGGAAAGTATTGAAATTCGTATATTCTTTTGAAATCAATAAAATAAACGGAGAGATATAAATAAGAATTCGTTGGTGATGGAAATATAAGAACTCATTGTCTTTATTTAAAAACTGAAAAATGAAACTCTTCAATTTGTTTTCAATCTACTAAAAAATACATATGGGAAAGTATTGAAATTCGTATATTCTTTTGAAATCAATTAAATAAACGAAAAGATATAAATAAGAATTCGTTGGTGATGGAAATATAAGAACTCATTGTCTTTATTTAAAAACTGAAAAATAAAACTCTTCAATTTGTTTTCAATCTACTAAAAAATACATATTTGAAAGTATTGAAATTCGTATATTCTTTTGAAATCAATAAAATAAACGAAAAGATATAAATAAGAATTCGTTGTTGATGGAAATATAAGAACTCATTGTCTTTTTTTAAAAACTGAAAAATAAAACTCTTCAATTTGTTGTTAATCTACTAAAAAATACATATGGGAAAGTAATGAAATTCGTATATTCTTTTGAAATCAATAAAATAAACGAAAAGATATAAATAAGAATTCGTTGGTGATGGAAATATAAGAACTCATTGTCTTTATTTAAAAATTGAAAAATGAAACTCTTCAATTTGTTTTCAATCTACTAAAAAATACATATGGGAATGTATTGAAATTCGTATATTCTTTTGAAATCAATAAAATAAACGAAAAGATATAAATAAGAATTCGTTGGTGATGGAAATATAAGAACTCATTGTTTATTTTAAAAAAAAGAATAATGAAACTCTTCAATTTGTTTTCAATCTACTAAAAAATACATATGGGAAAGTATTGAAATTCGTATATTCTTTTGAAATCAATTAAATAAACGAAAAGATATAAATAAGAATTCGTTGGTGATGGAAATATAAGAACTCATTGTCTTTATTTAAAAATTGAAAAATGAAACTCTTCAATTTATTTTCATTCTACTAAAAAATACATATGGGAAAGTATTGAAATTCGTATATTCTTTTGAAATCAATAAAATAAACGAAAAGATATAAATAAGAATTCGTTGGTGATGGAAATATAAGGACTCATTGTCTGAATTTAAATATAATAAAAATATAACTCTGCGATTACTTTAAATCTACTAAAAAAAACTTATTGGAAAGTATTGAAATTCGTATATTCTTTTGAAATCAATAAAATAAACGAAAAGATATAAATAAGAATTCGTTGGTGATGGAAATATAAGAACTCATTGTCTGTATTTAAATTTAATAAAAATTAAACTCTACGATTACTTTTAATCTACTAAAAAAATACATATAGGAAAGTATTGAAATTCGTATATTCTTTTGAAATCAATCAAATAAACGAAAAGATATAAATAAGAATTCGTTGGTGATGGAAATATAAGAACTCATGGTCTTTATTTAAAAATTGAAAAATGAAACTCTTCAATTTGTTTTCAATCTACTAAAAAATACATATGGGAAAGTATTGAAATTCGTATATTCTTTTGAAATCAATAAAATAAACGAAAAGATATAAATAAGGATTCGTTAGTGATGGAAATATAAGAACTCATTGTCTGTATTTAAATTTAATAAAAATTAAACTCTACAATTACTTTTAATCTACTAAAAAAATACATATAGGAAAGTATTGAAATTCGTATATTCTTTTGAAATCAATCAAATAAACGAAAAGATATAAATAAGAATTCGTTGGTGATGGAAATATAAGGACTCATTGTCTGAATTTAAATATAATAAAAATATAACTCTGCGATTACTTTTAATCTATTAAAAAATACATATGGGAAAGTATTGAAATTCGTATATTCTTTTGAAATCAATAAAATAAACGAAAAGATATAAATAAGAATTCGTTGGTGATGGAAATATAAGAACTCATTGTCTATATTTAAAAATTGAAAAATGAAACTCTTCAATTTATTTTCATTCTACTAAAAAATACATATGGGAAAGTATTGAAATTCGTACATTCTTTTGAAATCAATAAAATAAACGAAAAGATATAAATAAGAATTCGTGAGTGATGGAAATATTAGAACTCATTGTTTATATTTAAAAAAAAGAAAAATGTAACTCTTCAATTTGTTTTCAATCTACTAAAAAATACATATGGGAAAGTATTGAAATTCGTATATTCTTTTGAAATCAATAAAATAAACGAAAAGATATAAATAAGAATTCGTTGGTGATGGAAATATAAGAACTCATTGTCTATATTTAAAAATTGAAAAATGAAACTCTTCAATTTATTTTCATTCTACTAAAAAATACATATGGGAAAGTATTGAAATTCGTATATTCTTTTGAAATCAATAAAATAAACGAAAAGATATAAATAAGAATTCGTTGGTGATGGCAATATAAGAACTCATTGTCTTTATTTAAAAATTGAAAAATGAAACTCTTCAATTTGTTTTCAATCTACTAAAAAATACATATGGGAAAGTATTGAAATTCGTATATTCTTTTGAAATCAATAAAATAAACGAAAAGATATAAATAAGAATTCGTTGGTGATGGAAATATAAGAACTCATTGTTTATTTTTAAAAAAAGAATAATGAAACTCTTCAATTTGTTTTCAATCTACTAAAAAATACATATGGGAAAGTATTGAAATTCGTATATTCTTTTGAAATCAATAAAATAAACGAAAAGATATAAATAAGAATTCGTTGGTGATGGAAATATAAGAACTCATTGTCTATATTTAAAAAAAGAAAAATGAAACTCTTTAATTAGTTTTCAATCTACTAAAAAAAACATATGGGAAAGTATTGAAATTCGTATATTCTTTTGAAATCAATAAAATAAACGAAAAGATATAAATAAGAATTCGTTGGTAATGGAAATATAAGAACTCATTGTCTTTATTTAAAAACTGAAAAATAAAACTCTTCAATTTGTTTTCAATCTACTAAAAATACATATGGGAAAGTATTGAAATTCGTATATTCTTTTGAAATCAATAAAATAAACGAAAAGATATAAATAAGAATTCGTTGGTGATGGAAATATAAGAACTCATTGTCTTTATTGAAAAATTGAAAAATGAAACTATTCAATTTGTTTTCAATCTACTAAAAAAATACATATTTGAAAGTATTGAAATTCGTATATTCTTTTGAAATCAATAAAATAAACAAAAAGATATAAATAAGAATTCGTTGGTGATGGAAATATAAGAACTCATTGTCTATATTTAAAAACTGAAAAATGAAACTCTTCAATTTGTTTTCAATCTACTAAAATATACGTATAGGAAAGTATTGAAATTCGTATATCCTTTTGAAATCATTAAAATAAACGAAAAGATATAAATAATAATTCGTTAGTGATGGAAATATAAGAACTCATTGTCTTTATTTAAAAATTGAAAAATGAAACTCTTCAATTTGTTTTCAATCTACTAAAAAATACATATTTGAAAGTATTGAAATTCGTATATTCTTTTAAAATCAATAAAATAAACTAAAAGATATAAATAAGAATTCGTTAGTGATGGAAATATAAGGACTTATTGTCTGAATTTAAATATAATAAAAATAAAACTCTGCTATTACTTTTAATCTACAAAAAAACTTATTGGAAAGTATTGAAATTCGTATATTCTTTTGAAATCAATAAAATAAACGGAGAGATATAAATAAGAATTCGTTGGTGATGGAAATATAAGAACTCATTGTCTTTATTTAAAAACTGAAAAATGAAACTCTTCAATTTGTTTTCAATCTACTAAAAAATACATATTTGAAAGTATTGAAATTCGTATATTCGTTTGAAATCAATAAAATAAACGAAAAGATATAAATAAGGATTCGTTGGTGATGGAAATATAAGAACTCATTGTCTTTATTTAAAAACTGAAAAATAAAACTCTTCAATTTGTTTTCAATCTACTAAAAAATACATATGGGAAAGTATTGAAATTCGTACATTCTTTTGAAATCAATAAAATAAACGAAAAGATATAAATAAGAATTCGTGAGTGATGGAAATATAAGAACTCATTGTTTATATTAAAAAAAAAGAAAAATGAAACTCTTCAATTTCTTTTCAATCTACTAAAAAATACATATGGGAAAGTATTGAAATTCGTATATTCTTTTGAAATCAATAAAATAAACGAAAAGATATAAATAAGAATTCGTTGGTGATGGAAATATAAGAACTCATTGTCTATATTTAAAAATTGAAAAATGAAACTCTTCAATTTATTTTCATTCTACTAAAAAATACATATGGGAAAGTATTGAAATTCGTACATTCTTTTGAAATCAATAAAATAAACGAAAAGATATAAATAAGAATTCGTGAGTGATGGAAATATAAGAACTCATTGTTTATATTTAAAAAAAAGAAAAATGAAACTCTTCAATTTCTTTTCAATCTACTAAAAAATACATATGGGAAAGTATTGAAATTCGTATATTCTTTTGAAATCAATAAAATAAACGAAAAGATATAAATAAGAATTCGTTGGTGATGGAAATATAAGAACTCATTGTCTATATTTAAAAATTGAAAAATGAAACTCTTCAATTTATTTTCATTCTACTAAAAAATACATATGGGAAAGTATTGAAATTCGTACATTCTTTTGAAATCAATAAAATAAACGAAAAGATATAAATAAGAATTCGTTGGTGATGGAAATATAAGAACTCATTGTCTATATTTAAAAATTGAAAAATGAAACTCTTCAATTTATTTTCATTCTACTAAAAAATACATATGGGAAAGTATTGAAATTCGTATATTCGTTTGAAATCAATAAAATAAACGAAAAGATATAAATAAGGATTCGTTGGTGATGGAAATATAAGAACTCATTGTCTTTATTTAAAAACTGAAAAATAAAACTCTTCAATTTGTTTTCAATCTACTAAAAAATACATATTTGAAAGTATTGAAATTCGTATATTCTTTTGAAATCAATAAAATAAACGAAAAGATATAAATAAGAATTCGTTGTTGATGGAAATATAAGAACTCATTGTCTTTATTTAAAAACTGAAAAATAAAACTCTTCAATTTGTTGTTAATCTACTAAAAAATACATATGGGAAAGTATTGAAATTCGTATATTCTTTTGAAATCAATAAAATAAACGAAAAGATATAAATAAGGATTCGTTAGTGATGGAAATATAAGAACTCATTGTCTGTACTTAAATTTAATAAAAATTAAACTCTACAATTACTTTTAATCTACTAAAAAAATACATATAGGAAAGTATTGAAATTCGTATATTCTTTTGAAATCAATCAAATAAACGAAAAGATATAAATAAGAATTCGTTGGTGATGGAAATATAAGGACTCATTGTCTGAATTTAAATATAATAAAAATATAACTCTGCGATTACTTTTAATCTACTAAAAAATACATATGGGAAAGTATTGAAATTCGTATATTCTTTTGAAATCAATAAAATAAACGAAAAGATATAAATAAGAATTCGTTGGTGATGGAAATATAAGAACTCATTGTCTATATTTAAAAATTGAAAAATGAAACTCTTCAATTTATTTTCATTCTACTAAAAAATACATATGGGAAAGTATTGAAATTCGTATATTCTTTTGAAATCAATAAAATAAACGAAAAGATATAAATAAGAATTCGTTGGTGATGGCAATATAAGAACTCATTGTCTGTATTTAAATTTTATAAAAATTAAACTCTACAATTACTTTTAATCTACTAAAAAAATACATATAGGAAAGTATTGAAATTCGTATATTCTTTTGAAATCAATAAAATAAACGAAAAGATATAAATAAGAATTCGTTGGTGATGGCAATATAAGAACTTATTGTCTTTATTTAAAAATTGAAAAATGAAACTCTTCAATTTGTTTTCAATCTACTAAAAAATACATATGGGAAAGTATTGAAATTCGTATATTCTTTTGAAATCAATAAAATAAACGAAAATATATAAATAAGGATTCGTTAGTGATGGAAATATAAGAACTCATTGTCTGTATTTAAATTTAATAAAAATTAAACTCTACAATTACTTTTAATCTACTAAAAAATACATATAGGAAAGTATTGAAATTCGTATATTCTTTTGAAATCAATCAAATAAACGAAAAGATATAAATAAGAATTCGTTGGTGATGGAAATATAAGGACTCATTGTCTGAATTTAAATATAATAAAAATATAACTCTGCGATTACTTTTAATCTACTAAAAAATACATATAGGAAAGTATTGAAATTCGTACATTCTTTTGAAATCAATAAAATAAACGAAAAGATATAAATAAGAATTCGTGAGTGATGGAAATATAAGAACTCATTGTTTATATTTAAAAAAAAGAAAAATGAAACTCTTCAATTTCTTTTCAATCTACTAAAAAATACATATGGGAAAGTATTGAAATTCGTATATTCTTTTGAAATCAATAAAATAAACGAAAAGATATAAATAAGAATTCGTTGGTGATGGAAATATAAGAACTCATTGTCTATATTTAAAAATTGAAAAATGAAACTCTTCAATTTATTTTCATTCTACTAAAAAATACATATGAGAAAGTATTGAAATTCGTATATTCTTTTGAAATCAATAAAATAAACGAAAAGATATAAATAAGGATTCGTTGGTGATGGCAATATAAGAACTCATTGTCTTTATTTAAAAATTGAAAAATGAAACTCTTCAATTTGTTTTCAATCTACTAAAAAATACATATGGGAAAGTATTGAAATTCGTATATTCTTTTGAAATCAATAAAATAAACGAAAAGATATAAATAAGAATTCGTTGGTGATGGAAATATAAGAACTCATTGTTTATTTTTTAAAAAAGAATAATGAAACTCTTCAATTTGTTTTCAATCTACTAAAAAATACATATGGGAAAGTATTGAAATTCGTATATTCTTTTGAAATCAATAAAATAAACGAAAAGATATAAATAAGAATTCGTTGGTGATGGAAATATAAGAACTCATTGTCTATATTTAAAAAAAGAAAAATGAAACTCTTTAATTAGTTTTCAATCTACTAAAAAAAACATATGGGAAAGTATTGAAACTCGTATATTCTTTTGAAATCAATAAAATAAACGAAAAGATATAAATAAGGATTCGTTAGTGATGGAAATATAAGGACTCTTTGTCTGTAAATAAAATGATTTAATATGAAACTCTTCAATTTGTTTTCAATCTACTAAAATATACATATAGAAAAGTATTGAAATTCGTATATTCTTTTGAAATCAATAAAATAAACGAAAATATATAAATAAGAATTCGTTGGTGATGGAAATATAAGAACTCATTGTCTTTATTTAAAAACTGAAAAATGAAACTCTTCAATTTGTTTTCAATCTACTAAAAAATACATATTTGAAAGTATTGAAATTCGTATATTCTTTTGAAATCAATAAAATAAACGAAAAGATATAAATAAGAATTCGTTGGTGATGGAAATATAAGAACTCGTTGTCTATATTTAAAAACTGAAAAATGAAACTCTTCAATTTGTTTTCAATCTACTAAAATATACGTATAGGAAAGTATTGAAATTCGTATATTCTTTTGAAATCAATAAAATAAACGAAAAGATATAAATAAGAATTCGTTAGTGATGGAAATATAAGAACTTATTGTATTTATTTAAAAATTGAAAAATGAAACTCTTCAATTTGTTTTCAATCTACTAAAAAATACATATTTGAAAGTATTGAAATTCGTATATTCTTTTGAAATCAATAAAATAAACGAAAAGATATAAATAAGAATTCGTTGGTAATGGAAATATAAGAACTCATTGTCTTTATTTAAAAACTGAAAAATAAAACTCTTCAATTTGTTTTCAATCTACTAAAAATACATATGGGAAAGTATTGAAATTCGTATATTCTTTTGAAATCAATAAAATAAACGAAAAGATATAAATAAGAATTCGTTGTTGATGGAAATATAAGAACTCATTGTCTTTATTGAAAAATTGAAAAATGAAACTCTTCAATTTGTTTTCAATCTACTAAAAAAATACATATTTGAAAGTATTGAAATTCGTATATTCTTTTGAAATCAATAAAATAAACAAAAAGATATAAATAAGAATTCGTTGGTGATGGAAATATAAGAACTCATTGTCTTTATTTAAAAATTGAAAAATGAAACTCTTCAATTTGTTTTCAATCTACTAAAAAATACATATTTGAAAGTATTGAAATTCGTATATTCTTTTAAAATCAATAAAATAAACTAAAAGATATAAATAAGAATTCGTTAGTGATGGAAATATAATGACTTATTGTCTGAATTTAAATATAATAAAAATAAAACTCTGCGATTACTTTTAATCTACTAAAAAAACTTATGGAAAGTATTGAAATTCGTATATTCTTTTGAAATCAATCAAATAAACGAAAACATATAAATAAGGATTCGTTGGTGATGGAAATATAAGAACTCATTGTCTTTATTTAAAAACTGAAAAATAAAATTCTTCAATTTGTTTTCAATCTACTAAAAAATACACATTTGAAAGTATTGAAATTCGTATATTCTTTTAAAATCAATAAAATAAACTAAAAGATATAAATAAGAATTCGTTAGTGATGGAAATATAAGGACTTATTGTCTGAATTTAAATATAATAAAAATAAAACTCTGCGATTACTTTTAATCTACTAAAAAAACTTATGGAAAGTATTGAAATTCGTATATTCTTTTGAAATCAATAAAATAAACGAAAACATATAAATAAGGATTCGTTGGTGATGGAAATATAAGAACTCATTGTCTTTATTTAAAAACTGAAAAATAAAATTCTTCAATTTGTTTTCAATCTACTAAAAAATACACATTTGAAAGTATTGAAATTCGTATATTCTTTTGAAATCAATAAAATAAACGAAAAGATATAAATAAGAATTCGTTAGTGATGGAAATATAAGAACTCATTGTCTGAATTTAAATATAATAAAAATAAAACTCTGCGATTACTTCTAATCTACTAAAAAAACTTATTGGAAAGTATTGAAATTCGTATATTCTTTTGAAATCAATAAAATAAACGAAAAGATATAAATAAGAATTCGTTGGTGATGGAAATATAAGAACTCATTGTCTTTATTTAAAAACTGAAAAATGAAACTCTTCAATTTGTTTCCAATCTACTAAAAAATACACATTTGAAAGTATTGAAATTCGTATATTCTTTTGAAATCAATAAAATAAACGAAAAGATATAAATAAGGATTCGTTGTTGATGGAAATATAAGAACTCATTGTCTTTATTTAAAAACTGAAAAATAAAACTCTTCAATTTGTTTTCAATCTACTAAAAAATACATATTTGAAAGTATTGAAATTCGTATATTCTTTTGAAATCAATAAAATAAACGAAAAGATATAAATAAGAATTCGTTGTTGATGGAAATATAAGAACTCATTGTCTTTATTTAAAAATTGAAAAATGAAACTCTTCAATTTGTTTTCAATCTACTAAAAAATACATATGGGAAAGTATTGAAATTCGTATATTCTTTTGAAATCAATAAAATAAACAAAAAGATATAAATAAGAATTCATTGGTGATGGAAATATAAGAACTCATTGTCTTTATTTAAAAATTGAAAAATGAAACTCTTCAATTTGTTTTCAATCTACTAAAAAATACATATGGGAAAGTATTGAAATTCGTATATTCTTTTGAAATCAATAAAATAAACGAAAAGATATAAATAAGAATTCATTGGTGAAAAAAATATAAGAACTCATTGTCTGTATTTAAAAACTGAAAAATGAAACTCTTCAATTTGTTTTCAATCTACTAAAAAATACATATGGGAAAGTATTGAAATTCGTATATTCTTTTGAAATCAATAAAAGAAACGAAAAGATATAAATAAGGATTCGTTGTTGATGGAAATATAAGAACTCATTGTCTTTATTTAAAAAAAGAAAAATGAAACTCTTCAATTTGTTTTCAATCTACTAAAAAATACATATGGGAAAGTATTGAAATTCGTATATTCTTTTGAAATCAATAAAATAAACGAAAAGATATAAATAAGAATTCGTTGGTGATGGAAATATAAGAACTTATTGTCTTTATTTAAAAATTGAAAAATGAAACTCTTCAATTTGTTTTCAATCTACTAAAAAATACATATGGGAAAGTATTGAAATTCGTATATTCTTTTGAAATCAATAAAATAAACGAAAAGATATAAATAAGAATTCATTGGTGATGGAATTATAAGAACTCATTGTCTTTATTTAAAAATTGAAAAATGAAACTCTTCAATTTGTTTTCAATCTACTAAAAAATACATATGGGAAAGTATTGAAATTCGTATATTCTTTTGAAATCAATAAAATAAACAAAAAGATATAAATAAGAATTCGTTGGTGATGGAAATATAAGAACTCATTGTCTATATTTAAAAACTGAAAAATGAAACTCTTCAATTTGTTTTCAATCTACTAAAAAATACATATGGGAAAGTATTGAAATTCGTATATTCTTTTGAAATCAATAAAATAAACGAAAACATATAAATAAGGATTCGTTGGTGATGGAAATATAAGAACTCATTGTCTTTATTTAAAAACTGAAAAATAAAACACTTCAATTTGTTTTCAATCTACTAAAAAATACACATTTGAAAGTATTGAAATTCGTATATTCTTTTGAAATCAATAAAATAAACAAAAAGATATAAATAAGAATTCGTTGGTGATGGAAATATAAGAACTCATTGTCTTTATTTAAAAACTGAAAAATGAAACTCTTCAATTTGTTTTCAATCTACTAAAAAATACATATGGGAAAGTATTGAAATTCGTATATTCTTTTGAAATCAATAAAATAAACGAAAAGATATAAATAAGAATTCGTTGGTGATGGAAATATAAGAACTCATTGTCTTTATTGAAAAATTGAAAAATGAAACTCTTCAATTTGTTTTCAATCTACTAAAAAAATACATATTTGAAAGTATTGAAATTCGTATATTCTTTTGAAATCAATAAAATAAACAAAAAGATATAAATAAGAATTCGTTGGTGATGGAAATATAAGAACTCATTGTCTTTATTTAAAAATTGAAAAATGAAACTCTTCAATTTGTTTTCAATCTACTAAAAAATACATATTTGAAAGTATTGAAATTCGTATATTCTTTTAAAATCAATAAAATAAACTAAAAGTTATAAATAAGAATTCGTTAGTGATGGAAATATAAGGACTTATTGTCTGAATTTAAATATAATAAAAATAAAACTCTGCGATTACTTTTAATCTACTAAAAAAACTTATGGAAAGTATTGAAATTCGTACATTCTTTTGAAATCAATAAAATAAACGAAAACATATAAATAAGGATTCCTTGGTGATGGAAATATAAGAACTCATTGTCTTTATTTAAAAACTGAAAAATAAAATTCTTCAATTTGTTTTCAATCTACTAAAAAATACACATTTGAAAGTATTGAAATTCGTATATTTTTTTAAAATCAATAAAATAAACTAAAAGATATAAATAAGAATTCGTTAGTGATGGAAATATAAGGACTTATTGTCTGAATTTAAATATAATAAAAATAAAACTCTGCGATTACTTTTAATCTACTAAAAAAACTTATGGAAAGTATTGAAATTCGTATATTCTTTTGAAATCAATAAAATAAACGAAAACATATAAATAAGGATTCGTTGGTGATGGAAATATAAGAACTCATTGTCTTTATTTAAAAACTGAAAAATAAAATTCTTCAATTTGTTTTCAATCTACTAAAAAATACACAATTGAAAGTATTGAAATTCGTATATTCTTTTGAAATCAATAAAATAAACGAAAAGATATAAATAAGAATTCGTTGGTGATGGAAATATAAGAACTCATTGTCTGAATTTAAATATAATAAAAATAAAACTCTGCGATTACTTTTAATCTACTAAAAAAACTTATTGGAAAGTATTGAAATTCGTATATTCTTTTGAAATCAATAAAATAAACGGAGAGATATAAATAAGAATTCGTTGGTGATGGAAATATAAGAACTCATTGTCTTTATTTAAAAACTGAAAAATGAAACTCTTCAATTTGTTTTCAATCTACTAAAAAATACATATTTGAAAGTATTGAAATTCGTATATTCTTTTGAAATCAATAAAATAAACGAAAAGATATAAATAAGGATTCGTTGGTGATGGAAATATAAGAACTCATTGTCTTTATTTAAAAACTGAAAAATAAAACTCTTCAATTTGTTTTCAATCTACTAAAAAATACATATTTGAAAGTATTGAAATTCGTATATTCTTTTGAAATCAATAAAATAAACGAAAAGATATAAATAAGAATTCGTTGTTGATGGAAATATAAGAACTCATTGTCTTTATTTAAAAATTGAAAAATGAAACTCTTCAATTTGTTTTCAATCTACTAAAAAATACATATGGGAAAGTATTGAAATTCGTATATTCTTTTGAAATCAATAAAATAAACAAAAAGATATAAATAAGAATTCATTGGTGATGGAAATATAAGAACTCATTGTCTTTATTTAAAAATTGAAAAATGAAACTCTTCAATTTGTTTTCAATCTACTAAAAAATACATAAGGGAAAGTATTGAAATTCGTATATTCTTTTGAAATCAATAAAATAAACGAAAAGATATAAATAAGAATTCATTGGTGATAAAAATATAAGAACTCATTGTCTGTATTTAAAAACTGAAAAATGAAACTCTTCAATTTGTTTTCAATCTACTGAAAAATACATATTTGAAAGTATTGAAATTTGTATATTCTTTTAAAATCAATAAAATAAACGAAAAGATATAAATAAGAATTCGTTAGTGATGGAAATATAAGGACTTATTGTCTGAATTTAAATATAATAAAAATAAAACTCTGCGATTACTTTTAATCTACTAAAAAAACTTATGGAAAGTATTGAAATTCGTATATTCTTTTGAAATCAATAAAATAAACGAAAACATATAAATAAGGATTCGTTGGTGATGGAAATATAAGAACTCATTGTCTTTATTGAAAAATTGAAAAATGAAACTCTTCAATTTGTTTTCAATCTACTAAAAAAATACATATTTGAAAGTATTGAAATTCGTATATTCTTTTGAAATCAATAAAATAAACAAAAAGATATAAATAAGAATTCGTTGGTGATGGAAATATAAGAACTCATTGTCTGAATTTAAATATAATAAAAATAAAACTCTGCGATTACTTTTAATCTACTAAAAAAACTTATTGGAAAGTATTGAAATTCGTATATTCTTTTGAAATCAATAAAATAAACGGAGAGATATAAATAAGAATTCGTTGGTGATGGAAATATAAGAACTCATTGTCTTTATTTAAAAACTGAAAAATGAAACTCTTCAATTTGTTTTCAATCTACTAAAAAATACATATGGGAAAGTATTGAAATTCGTATATTCTTTTGAAATCAATAAAATAAACGAAAAGATATAAATAAGAATTCGTTGGTGATGGAAATATAAGAACTCATTGTCTTTATTGAAAAATTGAAAAATGAAGCTCTTCAATTTGTTTTCAATCTACTAAAAAAATACATATTTGAAAGTATTGAAATTCGTATATTCTTTTGAAATCAATAAAATAAACAAAAAGATATAAATAAGAATTCGTTGGTGATGGAAATATAAGAACTCATTGTCTTTATTTAAAAATTGAAAAATGAAACTCTTCAATTTGTTTTCAATCTACTAAAAAATACATATTTGAAAGTATTGAAATTCGTATATTCTTTTAAAATCAATAAAATAAACTAAAAGATATAAATAAGAATTCGTTAGTGATGGAAATATAAGGACTTATTGTCTGAATTTAAATATAATAAAAATAAAACTCTGCGATTACTTTTAATCTACTAAAAAAACTTATGGAAAGTATTGAAATTCGTATATTCTTTTGAAATCAATAAAATAAACGAAAACATATAAATAAGGATTCGTTGGTGATGGAAATATAAGAACTCATTGTCTTTATTTAAAAACTGAAAAATAAAATTCTTCAATTTGTTTTCAATCTACTAAAAAATACACATTTGAAAGTATTGAAATTCGTATATTCTTTTAAAATCAATAAAATAAACTAAAAGATATAAATAAGAATTCGTTAGTGATGGAAATATAAGGACTTTTTGTCTGAATTTAAATATAATAAAAATAAAACTCTGCGATTACTTTTAATCTACTAAAAAAACTTATGGAAAGTATTGAAATTCGTATATTCTTTTGAAATCAATAAAATAAACGAAAACATATAAATAAGGATTCGTTGGTGATGGAAATATAAGAACTCATTGTCTTTATTTAAAAACTGAAAAATGAAACTCTTCAATTTGTTTTCAATCTACTAAAAAATACACATTTGAAAGTATTGAAATTCGTATATTCTTTTGAAATCAATAAAATAAACGAAAAGATATAAATAAGAATTCGTTGGTGATGGAAATATAAGAACTCATTGTCTGAATTTAAATATAATAAAAATAAAACTCTGCGATTACTTTTAATCTACTAAAAAAACTTATTGGAAAGTATTGAAATTCGTATATTCTTTTGAAATCAATAAAATAAACGGAGAGATATAAATAAGAATTCGTTGGTGATGGAAATATAAGAACTCATTGTCTTTATTTAAAAACTGAAAAATGAAACTCTTCAATTTGTTTTCAATCTACTAAAAAATACATATTTGAAAGTATTGAAATTCGTATATTCTTTTGAAATCAATAAAATAAACGAAAAGATATAAATAAGGATTCGTTGGTGATGGAAATATAAGAACTCATTGTCTTTATTTAAAAACTGAAAAATAAAACTATTCAATTTGTTTTCAATCTACTAAAAAATACATATTTGAAAGTATTGAAATTCGTATATTCTTTTGAAATCAATAAAATAAACGAAAAGATATAAATAAGAATTCGTTGTTGATGGAAATATAAGAACTCATTGTCTTTATTTAAAAATTGAAAAATGAAACTCTTCAATTTGTTTTCAATCTACTAAAAAATACATATGGGAAAGTATTGAAATTCGTATATTCTTTTGAAATCAATAAAATAAACAAAAAGATATAAATAAGAATTCATTGGTGATGGAAATATAAGAACTCATTGTCTTTATTTAAAAATTGAAAAATGAAACTCTTCAATTTGTTTTCAATCTACTAAAAAATACATATGGGAAAGTATTGAAATTCGTATATTCTTTTGAAATCAATAAAATAAACGAAAAGATATAAATAAGAATTCATTGGTGATAAAAATATAAGAACTCATTGTCTGTATTTAAAAACTGAAAAATGAAACTCTTCAATTTGTTTTCAATCTACTAAAAAATACATATGGGAAAGTATTGAAATTCGTATATTCTTTTGAAATCAATAAAAGAAACGAAAAGATATAAATAAGGATTCGTTGTTGATGGAAATATAAGAACTCATTGTCTTTATTTAAAAAAAGAAAAATGAAACTCTTCAATTTGTTTTCAATCTACTAAAAAATACATATGGGAAAGTATTGAAATTCGTATATTCTTTTGAAATCAATAAAATAAACGAAAACATATAAATAAGGATTCGTTGGTGATGGAAATATAAGAACTTATTGTCTTTATTTAAAAATTGAAAAATGAAACTCTTCAATTTGTTTTCAATCTACTAAAAAATACATATGGGAAAGTATTGAAATTCGTATATTCTTTTGAAATCAATAAAATAAACGAAAAGATATAAATAAGAATTCATTGGTGATGGAATTATAAGAACTCATTGTCTTTATTTAAAAATTGAAAAATGAAACTCTTCAATTTGTTTTCAATCTACTAAAAAATACATATGGGAAAGTATTGAAATTCGTATATTCTTTTGAAATCAATAAAATAAACAAAAAGATATAAATAAGAATTCGTTGGTGATGGAAATATAAGAACTCATTGTCTATATTTAAAAACTGAAAAATGAAACTCTTCAATTTGTTTTCAATCTACTAAAAAATACATATGGGAAAGTATTGAAATTCTGATATTCTTTTGAAATCAATAAAATAAACGAAAACATATAAATAAGGATTCGTTGGTGATGGAAATATAAGAAGTCATTGTCTTTATTTAAAAACTGAAAAATAAAACACTTCAATTTGTTTTCAATCTACTAAAAAATACACATTTGAAAGTATTGAAATTCGTATATTCTTTTGAAATCAATAAAATAAACGAAAAGATATAAATAAGAATTCGTTGGTGATGGAAATATAAGAACTCATTGTCTTTATTTAAAAACTGAAAAATGAAACTCTTCAATTTGTTTTCAATCTACTAAAAAATACATATTTGAAAGTATTGAAATTCGTATATTCTTTTGAAATCAATAAAATAAACGAAAAGATATAAATAAGAATTCGTTGGAGATGGAAATATAAGAACTCATTGTCTTTATTTAAAAATTGAAAAATGAAACTCTTCAATTTGTTTTCAATCTACTAAAAAATACATATGGGAAAGTATTGAAATTCGTATATTCTTTTGAAATCAATAAAATAAACGAAAACATATAAATAAGGATTCATTAGTGATGGAAATATAAGAACTCATTGTCTTTATTTAAAAACTGAAAAATAAAACACTTCAATTTGTTTTCAATCTACTAAAAAATACACATTTGAAATTATTGAAATTCGTATATTCTTTTGAAATCAATAAAATAAACGAAAAGATATAAATAAGAATTCGTTGGTGATGGAAATATAAGAACTCATTGTCTTTATTTAAAAACTGAAAAATGAAACTCTTCAATTTGTTTTCAATCTACTAAAAAATACATATTTGAAAGTATTGAAATTCGTATATTCTTTTGAAATCAATAAAATAAACGAAAAGATATAAATAAGAATTCGTTGGTGATGGAAATATAAGAACTCATTGTCTTTATTTAAAAACTGAAAAATAAATCACTTCAATTTGTTTTCAATCTACTAAAAAATACACATTTGAAAGTATTGAAATTCGTATATTCTTTTGAAATCAATAAAATAAACGAAAAGATATAAATAAGAATTCGTTGGTGATGGAAATATAAGAACTCATTGTCTTTATTTAAAAACTGAAAAATGAAACTCTTCAATTTGTTTTCAATCTACTAAGAAATACATATTTGAAAGTATTGAAATTCGTATATTCTTTTGAAAACAATAAAATAAACGAAAAGATATAAATAAGAATTCGTTGGAGATGGAAATATAAGAACTCATTGTCTTTATTTAAAAATTGAAAAATGAAACTCTTCAATTTGTTTTCAATCTACTAAAAAATACATATGGGAAAGTATTGAAATTCGTATATTCTTTTGAAATCAATAAAATAAACGAAAAGATATAAATAAGAATTCATTGGTGATGGAATTATAAGAACTCATTGTCTTTATTTAAAAATTGAAAAATGAAACTCTTCAATTTGTTTTCAATCTACTAAAAAATACATATGGGAAAGTATTGAAATTCGTATATTCTTTTGAAATCAATAAAATAAACGAAAAGATATAAATCAGAATTCGTTGGTGATGAAAATATAAGAACTCAATGACTTTATTTAAAAATTGAAAAATGAAACTCTTCAATTTGTTTTTAATCTTCTAAAAAATACATATTTGAAAGTATTGAAATTCGTATATTCTTTTGAAATCAATAAAATAAACGAAAAGATATAAATAAGAATTCGTTGGTAATGGAAATATAAGAACTCATTGTCTTTATTTAAAAACTGAAAAATAAAACTCTTCAATTTGTTTTCAATCTACTAAAAATACATATGGGAAAGTATTGAAATTCGTATATTCTTTTGAAATCAATAAAATAAACGAAAAGATATAAATAAGAATTCGTTGGTGATGGAAATATAAGAACTCATTGTCTTTATTGAAAAATTGAAAAATGAAACTCTTCAATTTGTTTTCAATCTACTAAAAAAATACATATTTGAAAGTATTGAAATTCGTATATTCTTTTGAAATCAATAAAATAAACAAAAAGATATAAATAAGAATTCGTTGGTGATGGAAATATAAGAACTCATTGTCTATATTTAAAAACTGAAAAATGAAACTCTTCAATTTGTTTTCAATCTACTAAAATATACGTATAGGAAAGTATTGAAATTCGTATATTCTTTTGAAATCATTAAAATAAACGAAAAGATATAAATAAGGATTCGTTGGTGATGGAAATATAAGAACTCATTGTCTTTATTTAAAAATTGAAAAATGAAACTCTTCAATTTGTTTTCAATCTACTAAAAAATACATATTTGAAAGTATTGAAATTCGTATATTCTTTTAAAATCAATAAAATAAACTAAAAGATATAAATAAGAATTCGTTAGTGATGGAAATATAAGGACTTATTGTCTGAATTTAAATATAATAAAAATAAAACTCTGCGATTACTTTTAATCTACTAAAAAAACTTATGGAAAGTATTGAAATTCGTATATTCTTTTGAAATCAATAAAATAAACGAAAACATATAAATAAGGATTCGTTGGTGATGGAAATATAAGAACTCATTGTCTTTATTTAAAAACTGAAAAATAAAATTCTTCAATTTGTTTTCAATCTACTAAAAAATACACATTTGAAAGTATTGAAATTCGTATATTCTTTTGAAATCAATAAAATAAACGAAAAGATATAAATAAGAATTCGTTGGTGATGGAAATATAAGAACTCATTGTCTGAATTTAAATATAATAAAAATAAAACTCTGCGATTACTTTTAATCTACTAAAAAAACTTATTGGAAAGTATTGAAATTCGTATATTCTTTTGAAATCAATAAAATAAACGAAGAGATATAAATAAGAATTCGTTGGTGATGGAAATATAAGAACTCATTGTCTTTATTTAAAAACTGAAAAATGAAACTCTTCAATTTGTTTTCAATCTACTAAAAAATACATATTTGAAAGTATTGAAATTCGTATATTCTTTTGAAATCAATAAAATAAACGAAAAGATATAAATAAGGATTCGTTGGTGATGGAAATATAAGAACTCATTGTCTTTATTTAAAAACTGAAAAATAAAACTCTTCAATTTGTTTTCAATCTACTAAAAAATACATATTTGAAAGTATTGAAATTCGTATATTCTTTTGAAATCAATAAAATAAACGAAAAGATATAAATAAGAATTCGTTGTTGATGGAAATATAAGAACTCATTGTCTTTATTTAAAAATTGAAAAATGAAACTCTTCAATTTGTTTTCAATCTACTAAAAAATACATATGGGAAAGTATTGAAATTCGTATATTCTTTTGAAATCAATAAAATAAACAAAAAGATATAAATAAGAATTCATTGGTGATGGAAATATAAGAACTCATTGTCTTTATTTAAAAATTGAAAAATGAAACTTTTCAATTTGTTTTCAATCTACTAAAAAATACATATGGGAAAGTATTGAAATTCGTATATTCTTTTGAAATCAATAAAATAAACGAAAAGATATAAATAAGAATTCATTGGTGATAAAAATATAAGAACTCATTGTCTGTATTTAAAAACTGAAAAATGAAACTCTTCAATTTGTTTTCAATCTACTAAAAAATACATATTTGAAAGTATTGAAATTCGTATATTCTTTTGAAATCAATAAAATAAACGAAAAGATATAAATAAGAATTCGTTGGAGATGGAAATATAAGAACTCATTGTCTTTATTTAAAAATTGAAAAATGAAACTCTTCAATTTGTTTTCAATCTACTAAAAAATACATATGGGAAAGTATTGAAATTCGTATATTCTTTTGAAATCAATAAAATAAACGAAAACATATAAATAAGGATTCATTAGTGATGGAAATATAAGAACTCATTGTCTTTATTTAAAAACTGAAAAATAAAACACTTCAATTTGTTTTCAATCTACTAAAAAATACACATTTGAAATTATTGAAATTCGTATATTCTTTTGAAATCAATAAAATAAACGAAAAGATATAAATAAGAATTCGTTGGTGATGGAAATATAAGAACTCATTGTCTTTATTTAAAAACTGAAAAATGAAACTCTTCAATTTGTTTTCAATCTACTAAAAAATACATATTTGAAAGTATTGAAATTCGTATATTCTTTTGAAATCAATAAAATAAACGAAAAGATATAAATAAGAATTCGTTGGTGATGGAAATATAAGAACTCATTGTCTTTATTTAAAAACTGAAAAATAAATCACTTCAATTTGTTTTCAATCTACTAAAAAATACACATTTGAAAGTATTGAAATTCGTATATTCTTTTGAAATCAATAAAATAAACGAAAAGATATAAATAAGAATTCGTTGGTGATGGAAATATAAGAACTCATTGTCTTTATTTAAAAACTGAAAAATGAAACTCTTCAATTTGTTTTCAATCTACTAAGAAATACATATTTGAAAGTATTGAAATTCGTATATTCTTTTGAAATCAATAAAATAAACGAAAAGATATAAATAAGAATTCGTTGGAGATGGAAATATAAGAACTCATTGTCTTTATTTAAAAATTGAAAAATGAAACTCTTCAATTTGTTTTCAATCTACTAAAAAATACATATGGGAAAGTATTGAAATTCGTATATTCTTTTGAAATCAATAAAATAAACGAAAAGATATAAATAAGAATTCATTGGTGATGGAATTATAAGAACTCATTGTCTTTATTTAAAAATTGAAAAATGAAACTCTTCAATTTGTTTTCAATCTACTAAAAAATACATATGGGAAAGTATTGAAATTCGTATATTCTTTTGAAATCAATAAAATAAACGAAAAGATATAAATCAGAATTCGTTGGTGATGAAAATATAAGAACTCAATGACTTTATTTAAAAATTGAAAAATGAAACTCTTCAATTTGTTTTTAATCTTCTAAAAAATACATATTTGAAAGTATTGAAATTCGTATATTCTTTTGAAATCAATAAAATAAACGAAAAGATATAAATAAGAATTCGTTGGTAATGGAAATATAAGAACTCATTGTCTTTATTTAAAAACTGAAAAATAAAACTCTTCAATTTGTTTTCAATCTACTAAAAATACATATGGGAAAGTATTGAAATTCGTATATTCTTTTGAAATCATTAAAATAAACGAAAAGATATAAATAAGGATTCGTTGGTGATGGAAATATAAGAACTCATTGTCTTTATTTAAAAACTGAAAAATGAAACTCTTCAATTTGTTTTCAATCTACTAAAAAATACATATTTGAAAGTATTGAAATTCGTATATTCTTTTGAAATCAATAAAATAAACGAAAAGATATAAATAAGAATTCGTTGGTGATGGAAATATAAGAACTCATTGTCTTTATTTAAAAACTGAAAAATAAATCACTTCAATTTGTTTTCAATCTACTAAAAAATACACATTTGAAAGTATTGAAATTCGTATATTCTTTTGAAATCAATAAAATAAACGAAAAGATATAAATAAGAATTCGTTGGTGATGGAAATATAAGAACTCATTGTCTTTATTTAAAAACTGAAAAATGAAACTCTTCAATTTGTTTTCAATCTACTAAGAAATACATATTTGAAAGTATTGAAATTCGTATATTCTTTTGAAATCAATAAAATAAACGAAAAGATATAAATAAGAATTCGTTGGAGATGGAAATATAAGAACTCATTGTCTTTATTTAAAAACTGAAAAATAAAACACTTCAATTTGTTTTCAATCTACTAAAAAATACACATTTGAAATTATTGAAATTCGTATATTCTTTTGAAATCAATAAAATAAACGAAAAGATATAAATAAGAATTCGTTGGTGATGGAAATATAAGAACTCATTGTCTTTATTTAAAAACTGAAAAATGAAACTCTTCAATTTGTTTTCAATCTACTAAAAAATACATATTTGAAAGTATTGAAATTCGTATATTCTTTTGAAATCAATAAAATAAACGAAAACATATAAATAAGGATTCATTAGTGATGGAAATATAAGAACTCATTGTCTTTATTTAAAAACTGAAAAATAAAACACTTCAATTTGTTTTCAATCTACTAAAAAATACACATTTGAAATTATTGAAATTCGTATATTCTTTTGAAATCAATAAAATAAACGAAAAGATATAAATAAGAATTCGTTGGTGATGGAAATATAAGAACTCATTGTCTTTATTTAAAAACTGAAAAATGAAACTCTTCAATTTGTTTTCAATCTACTAAAAAATACATATTTGAAAGTATTGAAATTCGTATATTCTTTTGAAATCAATAAAATAAACGAAAAGATATAAATAAGAATTCGTTGGTGATGGAAATATAAGAACTCATTGTCTTTATTTAAAAACTGAAAAATAAATCACTTCAATTTGTTTTCAATCTACTAAAAAATACACATTTGAAAGTATTGAAATTCGTATATTCTTTTGAAATCAATAAAATAAACGAAAAGATATAAATAAGAATTCGTTGGTGATGGAAATATAAGAACTCATTGTCTTTATTTAAAAACTGAAAAATGAAACTCTTCAATTTGTTTTCAATCTACTAAGAAATACATATTTGAAAGTATTGAAATTCGTATATTCTTTTGAAATCAATAAAATAAACGAAAAGATATAAATAAGAATTCGTTGGAGATGGAAATATAAGAACTCATTGTCTTTATTTAAAAATTGAAAAATGAAACTCTTCAATTTGTTTTCAATCTACTAAAAAATACATATGGGAAAGTATTGAAATTCGTATATTCTTTTGAAATCAATAAAATAAACGAAAAGATATAAATAAGAATTCATTGGTGATGGAATTATAAGAACTCATTGTCTTTATTTAAAAATTGAAAAATGAAACTCTTCAATTTGTTTTCAATCTACTAAAAAATACATATGGGAAAGTATTGAAATTCGTATATTCTTTTGAAATCAATAAAATAAACGAAAAGATATAAATCAGAATTCGTTGGTGATGAAAATATAAGAACTCAATGACTTTATTTAAAAATTGAAAAATGAAACTCTTCAATTTGTTTTTAATCTTCTAAAAAATACATATTTGAAAGTATTGAAATTCGTATATTCTTTTGAAATCAATAAAATAAACGAAAAGATATAAATAAGAATTCGTTGGTAATGGAAATATAAGAACTCATTGTCTTTATTTAAAAACTGAAAAATAAAACTCTTCAATTTGTTTTCAATCTACTAAAAATACATATGGGAAAGTATTGAAATTCGTATATTCTTTTGAAATCATTAAAATAAACGAAAAGATATAAATAAGGATTCGTTGGTGATGGAAATATAAGAACTCATTGTCTTTATTTAAAAATTGAAAAATGAAACTCTTCAATTTGTTTTCAATCTACTAAAAAATACATATTTGAAAGTATTGAAATTCGTATATTCTTTTAAAATCAATAAAATAAACTAAAAGATATAAATAAGAATTCGTTAGTGATGGAAATATAAGGACTTATTGTCTGAATTTAAATATAATAAAAATAAAACTCTGCGATTACTTTTAATCTACTAAAAAAACTTATGGAAAGTATTGAAATTCGTATATTCTTTTGAAATCAATAAAATAAACGAAAACATATAAATAAGGATTCGTTGGTGATGGAAATATAAGAACTCATTGTCTTTATTTAAAAACTGAAAAATAAAATTCTTCAATTTGTTTTCAATCTACTAAAAAATACACATTTGAAAGTATTGAAATTCGTATATTCTTTTGAAATCAATAAAATAAACGAAAAGATATAAATAAGAATTCGTTGGTGATGGAAATATAAGAACTCATTGTCTGAATTTAAATATAATAAAAATAAAACTCTGCGATTACTTTTAATCTACTAAAAAAACTTATTGGAAAGTATTGAAATTCGTATATTCTTTTGAAATCAATAAAATAAACGGAGAGATATAAATAAGAATTCGTTGGTGATGGAAATATAAGAACTCATTGTCTTTATTTAAAAACTGAAAAATGAAACTCTTCAATTTGTTTTCAATCTACTAAAAAATACATATTTGAAAGTATTGAAATTCGTATATTCTTTTGAAATCAATAAAATAAACGAAAAGATATAAATAAGGATTCGTTGGTGATGGAAATATAAGAACTCATTGTCTTTATTTAAAAACTGAAAAATAAAACTCTTCAATTTGTTTTCAATCTACTAAAAAATACATATTTGAAAGTATTGAAATTCGTATATTCTTTTGAAATCAATAAAATAAACGAAAAGATATAAATAAGAATTCGTTGTTGATGGAAATATAAGAACTCATTGTCTTTATTTAAAAATTGAAAAATGAAACTCTTCAATTTGTTTTCAATCTACTAAAAAATACATATGGGAAAGTATTGAAATTCGTATATTCTTTTGAAATCAATAAAATAAACAAAAAGATATAAATAAGAATTCATTGGTGATGGAAATATAAGAACTCATTGTCTTTATTTAAAAATTGAAAAATGAAACTTTTCAATTTGTTTTCAATCTACTAAAAAATACATATGGGAAAGTATTGAAATTCGTATATTCTTTTGAAATCAATAAAATAAACGAAAAGATATAAATAAGGATTCATTGGTGATAAAAATATAAGAACTCATTGTCTGTATTTAAAAACTGAAAAATGAAACTCTTCAATTTGTTTTCAATCTACTAAAAAATACAAATGGGAAAGTATTGAAATTCGTATATTCTTTTGAAATCAATAAAAGAAACGAAAAGATATAAATAAGGATTCGTTGTTGATGGAAATATAAGAACTCATTGTCTTTATTTAAAAAAAGAAAAATGAAACTCTTCAATTTGTTTTCAATCTACTAAAAAATACATATGGGAAAGTATTGAAATTCGTATATTCTTTTGAAATCAATAAAATAAACGAAAAGATATAAATAAGAATTCGTTGGTGATGGAAATATAAGAACTTATTGTCTTTATTTAAAAATTGAAAAATGAAACTCTTCAATTTGTTTTCAATCTACTAAAAAATACATATGGGAAAGTATTGAAATTCGTATATTCTTTTGAAATCAATAAAATAAACGAAAAGATATAAATAAGAATTCATTGGTGATGGAATTATAAGAACTCATTGTCTTTATTTAAAAATTGAAAAATGAAACTCTTCAATTTGTTTTCAATCTACTAAAAAATACATATGGGAAAGTATTGAAATTCGTATATTCTTTTGAAATCAATAAAATAAACAAAAAGATATAAATAAGAATTCGTTGGTGATGGAAATATAAGAACTCATTGTCTATATTTAAAAACTGAAAAATGAAACTCTTCAATTAGTTATCAATCTACTAAAAAATACATATGGAAAAGTATTGAAATTCGTATATTCTTTTGAAATCAATAAAATAAACGAAAACATATAAATAAGGATTCGTTGGTGATGGAAATATAAGAACTCATTGTCTTTATTTAAAAACTGAAAAATAAAACACTTCAATTTGTTTTCAATCTACTAAAAAATACACATTTGAAAGTATTGAAATTCGTATATTCTTTTGAAATCAATAAAATAAACGAAAAGATATAAATAAGAATTCGTTGGTGATGGAAATATAAGAACTCATTGTCTTTATTTAAAAACTGAAAAATGAAACTCTTCAATTTGTTTTCAATCTACTAAAAAATACATATTTGAAAGTATTGAAATTCGTATATTCTTTTGAAATCAATAAAATAAACGAAAAGATATAAATAAGAATTCGTTGGAGGTGGAAATATAAGAACTCATTGTCTTTATTTAAAAATTGAAAAATGAAACTCTTCAATTTGTTTTCAATCTACTAAAAAATACATATGGGAAAGTATTGAAATTCGTATATTCTTTTGAAATCAATAAAATAAACGAAAACATATAAATAAGGATTCGTTGGTGATGGAAATATAAGAACTCATTGTCTTTATTTAAAAACTGAAAAATAAAACACTTCAATTTGTTTTCAATCTACTAAAAAATACACATTTGAAATTATTGAAATTCGTATATTCTTTTGAAATCAATAAAATAAACGAAAAGATATAAATAAGAATTCGTTGGTGATGGAAATATAAGAACTCATTGTCTTTATTTAAAAACTGAAAAATAAATCACTTCAATTTGTTTTCAATCTACTAAAAAATACACATTTGAAAGTATTGAAATTCGTATATTCTTTTGAAATCAATAAAATAAACGAAAAGATATAAATAAGAATTCGTTGGTGATGGAAATATAAGAACTCATTGTCTTTATTTAAAAACTGAAAAATGAAACTCTTCAATTTGTTTTCAATCTACTTAAAAATACATATTTGAAAGTATTGAAATTCGTATATTCTTTTGAAATCAATAAAATAAACGAAAACATATAAATAAGGATTCGTTGGTGATGGAAATATAAGAACTCATTGTCTTTATTTAAAAACTGAAAAATAAAACACTTCAATTTGTTTTCAATCTACTAAAAAATACACATTTGAAAGTATTGAAATTCGTATATTCTTTTGAAATCAATAAAATAAACGAAAAAATATAAATAAGGATTCGTTGGTGATGGAAATATAAGAACTCATTGTCTTTATTTAAAAACTGAAAAATGAAACTTTTCAATTTGTTTTCAATCTACTAAAAAATACATATGGGAAAGTATTGAAATTCGTATATTCTTTTGAAATCAATAAAATAAACGAAAAGATATAAATAGAATTCATTGGTGATGGAAATATAAGAACTCATTGTCTTTATTTAAAAATTGAAAAATGAAACTCTTCAATTTGTTTTCAATCTACTAAAAAATACATATGGGAAAGTATTGAAATTCGTATATTCTTTTGAAATCAATAAAATAAACGAAAACATATAAATAAGGATTCGTTATTGATGGAAATATAAGAACTCATTGTCTTTATTTAAAAACTGAAAAATAAAACACTTCAATTTGTTTTCAATCTACTAAAAAATACATATTTGAAAGTATTGAAATTCGTATATTCTTTTGAAATCAATAAAATAAACGAAAAGATATAAATAAGAATTCGTTGGTGATGGAAATATAAGAACTCATTGTCTTTATTTAAAAACTGAAAAATGAAACTTTTCAATTTGTTTTCAATCTACTAAAAAATACATATGGGAAAGTATTGAAATTCGTATATTCTTTTGAAATCAATAAAATAAACGAAAAGATATAAATAAGAATTCATTGGTGATGGAATTATAAGAACTCATTGTCTTTATTTAAAAATTGAAAAATGAAACTCTTCAATTTGTTTTCAATCTACTAAAAAATACATATGGGAAAGTATTGAAATTCGTATATTCTTTTGAAATCAATAAAATAAACAAAAAGATATAAATAAGAATTCGTTGGTGATGGAAATATAAGAACTCATTGTCTATATTTAAAAACTGAAAAATGAAACTCTTCAATTTGTTTTCAATCTACTAAAAAATACATATGGGAAAGTATTGAAATTCGTATATTCTTTTGAAATCAATAAAATAAACGAAAACATATAAATAAGGATTCGTTGGTGATGGAAATATAAGAACTCATTGTCTTTATTTAAAAACTGAAAAATAAAACACTTCAATTTGTTTTCAATCTACTAAAAAATACACATTTGAAAGTATTGAAATTCGTATATTCTTTTGAAATCAATAAAATAAACGAAAAGATATAAATAAGAATTCGTTGGTGATGGAAATATAAGAACTCATTGTCTTTATTTAAAAACTGAAAAATGAAACTCTTCAATGTGTTTTCAATCTACTAAAAAATACATATTTGAAAGTATTGAAATTCGTATATTCTTTTGAAATCAATAAAATAAACGAAAAGATATAAATAAGAATTCGTTGGAGATGGAAATATAAGAACTCATTGTCTTTATTTAAAAATTGAAAAATGAAACTCTTCAATTTGTTTTCAATCTACTAAAAAATACATATGGGAAAGTATTGAAATTCGTATATTCTTTTGAAATCAATAAAATAAACGAAAACATATAAATAAGGATTCGTTGTTGATGGAAATATAAGAACTCATTGTCTTTATTTAAAAACTGAAAAATAAAACACTTCAATTTGTTTTCAATCTACTAAAAAATACACATTTGAAAGTATTGAAATTCGTATATTCTTTTGAAATCAATAAAATAAACGAAAAGATATAAATAAGAATTCGTTGGTGATGGAAATATAAGAACTCATTGTCTTTATTTAAAAACTGAAAAATGAAACTCTTCAATTTGTTTTCAATCTACTAAAAAATACATATTTGAAAGTATTGAAATTCGTATATTCTTTTGAAATCAATAAAATAAACAAAAAGATATAAATAAGAATTCGTTGGTGATGGAAATATAAGAACTCATTGTCTTTATTTAAAAACTGAAAAAAAAAACACTTCAATTTGTTTTCAATCTACTAAAAAATACACATTTGAAAGTATTGAAATTCGTATATTCTTTTGAAATCAATAAAATAAACGAAAAGATATAAATAAGAATTCGTTGGTGATGGAAATATAAGAACTCATTGTCTTTATATAAAAACTGAAAAATGAAACTCTTCAATTTGTTTTCAATCTACTAAAAAATACATATTTGAAAGTATTGAAATTCGTATATTCTTTTGAAATCAATAAGATAAACGAAAAGATATAAATAAGAATTCGTTGGAGATGGAAATATAAGAACTCATTGTCTTTATTTAAAAATTGAAAAATGAAACTCTTCAATTTGTTTTCAATCTACTAAAAAATACATATGGGAAAGTATTGAAATTCGTATATTCTTTTGAAATCAATAAAATAAACAAAAAGATATAAATAAGAATTCGTTGGTGATGGAAATATAAGAACTCATTGTCTATATTTAAAAACTGAAAAATGAAACTCTTCAATTTGTTTTCAATCTACTAAAAAATACATATGGGAAAGTATTGAAATTCGTATATTCTTTTGAAATCAATAAAATAAACGAAAACATATAAATAAGGATTCGTTGGTGATGGAAATATAAGGACTCATTGTCTTTATTTAAAAACTGAAAAATAAAACACTTCAATTTGTTTTCAATCTACTAAAAAATACACATTTGAAAGTATTGAAATTCGTATATTCTTTTGAAATCAATAATATAAACGAAAAGATATAAATAAGAATTCGTTGGTGATGGAAATATAAGAACTCATTGTCTTTATTTAAAAATTGAAAAATAAAACTATTCAATTTGTTTTCAATCTACTAAAAAATACATATTTGAAAGTATTGAAATTCGTATATTCTTTTGAAATCAATAAAATAAACGAAAAGATATAAATAAGAATTCGTTGGAGATGGAAATATAAGAACTCATTGTCTTTATTTAAAAATTGAAAAATGAAACTCTTCAATTTGTTTTCAATCTACTAAAAAATACACATTTGAAAGTATTGAAATTCGTATATTCTTTTGAAATCAATAAAATAAACGAAAAGATATATATAAGGATTCGTTGGTGATGGAAATATAAGAACTCATTGTCTATATTTAAAAAAAGAAAAATGAAACTCTTTAATTAGTTTTCAATCTACTAAAAAAAACATATGGGAAAGTATTGAAATTCGTATATTCTTTTGAAATCAATAAAATAAACGAAAAGATATAAATAAGAATTCGTTGGTGATGGAAATATAAGAACTCATTGTCTATATTAAAAAAAAGAAAAATGAAACTCTTTAATTAGTTTTCAATCTACTAAAAAATACATATTTGAAAGTATTGAAATTCGTATATTCTTTTGAAATCAATAAAATAAACGAAAAGATATAAATAAGAATTCGTTGGAGATGGAAATATAAGAACTCATTGTCTTTATTTAAAAATTGAAAAATGAAACTCTTCAATTTGTTTTCAATCTACTAAAAAATACATATGGGAAAGTATTGAAATTCGTATATTCTTTTGAAATCAATAAAATAAACAAAAAGATATAAATAAGAATTCGTTGGTGATGGAAATATAAGAACTCATTGTCTATATTTAAAAACTGAAAAATGAAACTCTTCAATTTGTTTTCAATCTACTAAAAAATACATATGGGAAAGTATTGAAATTCGTATATTCTTTTGAAATCAAAAAAATAAACGAAAACATATAAATAAGAATTCGTTGGTGATGGAAATATAAGAACTCATTGTCTTTATTTAAAAACTGAAAAATAAAACACTTCAATTTGTTTTCAATCTACTAAAAAATACACATTTGAAAGTATTGAAATTCGTATATTCTTTTGAAATCAATAAAATAAACGAAAAGATATAAATAAGAATTCGTTGGAGATGGAAATATAAGAACTCATTGTCTTTATTTAAAAATTGAAAAATGAAACTCTTCAATTTGTTTTCAATCTACTAAAAAATACATATGGGAAAGTATTGAAATTCGTATATTCTTTTGAAATCAATAAAATAAACAAAAAGATATAAATAAGAATTCGTTGGTGATGGAAATATAAGAACTCATTGACTATATTTAAAAACTGAAAAATGAAACTCTTCAATTTGTTTTCAATCTACTAAAAAATACATATGGGAAAGTATTGAAATTCGTATATTCTTTTGAAATCAATAAAATAAACGAAAAGATATAAATAAGGATTCGTTGGTGATGGAAATATAAGAACTCATTGTCTTTATTTAAAAACTGAAAAATAAAACACTTCAATTTGTTTTCAATCTACTAAAAAATACACATTTGAAAGTATTGAAATTCGTATATTCTTTTGAAATCAATAAAATAAACGAAAAGATATAAATAAGAATTCGTTGGTGATGGAAATATAAGAACTCATTGTCTATATTTAAAAAAAGAAAAATGAAACTCTTTAATTAGTTTTCAATCTACTAAAAAAAACATATGGGAAAGTATTGAAATTCGTATATTCTTTTGAAATCAATAAAATAAACGAAAAGATATAAATAAGAATTCGTTGGTGATGGAAATATAAGAACTCATTGTCTATATTTAAAAAAAGAAAAATGAAACTCTTTAATTAGTTTTCAATCTACTAAAAAAAACATATGGGAAAGTATTGAAATTCGTATATTCTTTTGAAATCAATAAAATAAACGAAAAGATATAAATAAGAATTCGTTGGTGATGGAAATATAAGAACTCATTGTCTTTATTTAAAAATTGAAAAATGAAACTCTTCAATTTGTTTTCAATCTACTAAAATTTCCATATGGGAAAGTATTGAAATTCGTATATTCTTTTGAAATCAATAAAATAAACGAAAAGATATAAATAAGAATTCGTTGGAGATGGAAATATAAGAACTCATTGTCTATATTTAAAAAAAGAAAAATGAAACTCTTCAATTAGTTTTCAATCTACTAAAAAAAACATATGGGAAAGTATTGAAATTCGTATATTCTTTTGAAATCAATAAAATAAACGAAAAGATATAAATAAGAATTCGTTGGTGATGGAAATATAAGAACTCATTGTCTTTATTTAAAAATTGAAAAATGAAACTCTTCAATTTGTTTTCAATCTACTAAAAAATCCATATGGGAAAGTATTGAAATTCGTATATTCTTTTGAAATCAATAAAATAAACGAAAAGATATAAATAAGAATTCGTTGGTGATGGAAATATAAGAACTCATTGTCTTTATTTAAAAACTGAAAAATGAAACTCTTCAATTTGTTTTCAATCTACTAAAAAATACATATTTGAAAGTATTGAAATTCGTATATTCTTTTGAAATCAATAAAATAAACGAAAAGATATAAATAAGAATTCGTTGGAGATGGAAATATAAGAACTCATTGTCTTTATTTAAAAATTGAAAAATGAAACTCTTCAATTTGTTTTCAATCTACTAAAAAATACATATGGGAAAGTATTGAAATTCGTATATTCTTTTGAAATCAATAAAATAAACAAAAAGATATAAATAAGAATTCGTTGGTGATGGAAATATAAGAACTCGTTGTCTATATTTAAAAACTGAAAAATGAAACTCTTCAATTTGTTTTCAATCTACTAAAAAATACATATGGGAAAGTATTGAAATTCGTATATTCTTTTGAAATCAATAAAATAAACGAAAACATATAAATAAGGATTCGTTGGTGATGGAAATATAAGAACTCATTGTCTTTATTTAAAAACTGAAAAATAAAACACTTCAATTTGTTTTCAATCTACTAAAAAATACACATTTGAAAGTATTGAAATTCGTATATTCTTTTGAAATCAATAAAATAAACGAAAAGATATAAATAAGAATTCGTTGGAGATGGAAATATAAGAACTCATTGTCTTTATTTAAAAATTGAAAAATGAAACTCTTCAATTTGTTTTCAATCTACTAAAAAATACATATGGGAAAGTATTGAAATTCGTATATTCTTTTGAAATCAATAAAATAAACAAAAAGATATAAATAAGAATTCGTTGGTGATGGAAATATAAGAACTCATTGTCTATATTTAAAAACTGAAAAATGAAACTCTTCAATTTGTTTTCAATCTACTAAAAAATACATATGGGAAAGTATTGAAATTCGTATATTCTTTTGAAATCAATAAAATAAACGAAAACATATAAATAAGGATTCGTTGGTGATGGAAATATAGGAACTCATTGTCTTTATTTAAAAACTGAAAAATGAAACTCTTCAATTTGTTTTCAATCTACTAAAAAATACATATGGGAAATTATTGAAATTCGTATATTCTTTTGAAATCAATAAAATAAACGAAAAGATATAAATAAGGATTCGTTGGTGATGGAAATATAAGAACTCATTGTCTTTATTTAAAAACTGAAAAATAAAACACTTCAATTTGTTTTCAATCTACTAAAAAATACACATTTGAAAGTATTGAAATTCGTATATTCTTTTGAAATCAATAAAATAAACGAAAAGATATAAATAAGAATTCGTTGGTGATGGAAATATAAGAACTCATTGTCTATATTTAAAAAAAGAAAAATGAAACTCTTTAATTAGTTTTCAATCTACTAAAAAAAACATATGGGAAAGTATTGAAATTCGTATATTCTTTTGAAATCAATAAAATAAACGAAAAGATATAAATAAGAATTCGTTGGTGATGGAAATATAAGAACTCATTGTCTATATTTAAAAAAAGAAAAATGAAACTCTTTAATTAGTTTTCAATCTACTAAAAAAAACATATGGGAAAGTATTGAAATTCGTATATTCTTTTGAAATCAATAAAATAAACGAAAAGATATAAATAAGAATTCGTTGGTGATGGAAATATAAGAACTCATTGTCTATATTTAAAAAAAGAAAAATGAAACTCTTTAATTAGTTTTCAATCTACTAAAAAAAACATATGGGAAAGTATTGAAATTCGTATATTCTTTTGAAATCAATAAAATAAACGAAAAGATATAAATAAGAATTCGTTGGTGATGGAAATATAAGAACTCATTGTCTATATTTAAAAAAAGAAAAATGAAACTCTTTAATTAGTTTTCAATCTACTAAAAAAAACATATGGGAAAGTATTGAAATTCGTATATTCTTTTGAAATCAATAAAATAAACTAAAAGATATAAATAAGAATTCGTTGGTGATGGAAATATAAGAACTCATTGTCTTTATTTAAAAATTGAAAAATGAAACTCTTCAATTTGTTTTCAATCTACTAAAAATTCCATATGGGAAAGTATTGAAATTCGTATATTCTTTTGAAATCAATAAAATAAACGAAAAGATATAAATAAGAATTCGTTGGAGATGGAAATATAAGAACTCATTGTCTATATTTAAAAAAAGAAAAATGAAACTCTTTAATTAGTTTTCAATCTACTAAAAAAAACATATGGGAAAGTATTGAAATTCGTATATTCTTTTGAAATCAATAAAATAAACGAAAAGATATAAATAAGAATTCGTTGGTGATGGAAATATAAGAACTCATTGTCTTTATTTAAAAATTGAAAAATGAAACTCTTCAATTTGTTTTCAATATACTAAAAAATCCATATGGGAAAGTATTGAAATTCGTATATTCTTTTGAAATCAATAAAATAAACGAAAAGATATAAATAAGAATTCGTTGGTGATGGAAATATAAGAACTCATTGTCTTTATTTAAAAACTGAAAAATGAAACTCTTCAATTTGTTTTAAATCTACTAAAAAATACATATTTGAAAGTATTGAAATTCGTATATTCTTTTGAAATCAATAAAATAAACGAAAAGATATAAATAAGAATTCGTTGGAGATGGAAATATAAGAACTCATTGTCTTTATTTAAAAATTGAAAAATGAAACTCTTCAATTTGTTTTCAATCTACTAAAAAATACATATGGGAAAGTATTGAAATTCGTATATTCTTTTGAAATCAATAAAATAAACAAAAAGATATAAATAAGAATTCGTTGGTGATGGAAATATAAGAACTCATTGTCTATATTTAAAAACTGAAAAATGAAACTCTTCAATTTGTTTTCAATCTACTAAAAAATACATATGGGAAAGTATTGAAATTCGTATATTCTTTTGAAATCAATAAAATAAACGAAAACATATAAATAAGGATTCGTTGGTGATGGAAATATAAGAACTCATTGTCTTTATTTAAAAATTGAAAAATGAAACTCTTCAATTTGTTTTCAATCTACTAAAAAATACATATGGGAAAGTATTGAAATTCGTATATTCTTTTGAAATCAATAAAATAAACGAAAAGATATAAATAAGAATTCGTTGGTGATGGAAATATAAGAACTCATTGTCTTTATTTAAAAATTGAAAAATGAAACTCTTCAATTTGTTTTCAATCTACTAAAAAATACATATGGGAAAGTATTGAAATTCGTATATTCTTTTGAAATCAATAAAATAAACGAAAAGATATAAATAAGAATTCATTGGTGATAGAATTATAAGAACTCATTGTCTTTATTTAAAAATTGAAAAATGAAACTCTTCAATTTGTTTTCAATCTACTAAAAAATACATATGGGAAAGTATTGAAATTCGTATATTCTTTTGAAATCAATAAAATAAACGAAAACATATAAATAAGGATTCGTTGGTGATGGAAATATAGGAACTCATTGTCTTTATTTAAAAACTGAAAAATAAAACACTTCAATTTGTTTTCAATCTACTAAAAAATACACATTTGAAAGTATTGAAATTCGTATATTCTTTTGAAATCAATAAAATAAACGAAAAGATATAAATAAGAATTCGTTGGTGATGGAAATATAAGAACTCGTTGTCTATATTTAAAAAAAGAAAAATGAAACTCTTTAATTAGTTTTCAATCTACTAAAAAAAACATATGGGAAAGTATTGAAATTCGTATATTCTTTTGAAATCAATAAAATAAACGAAAAGATATAAATAAGAATTCGTTGGTGATGGAAATATAAGAACTCATTGTCTATATTTAAAAAAAGAAAAATGAAACTCTTTAATTAGTTTTCAATCTACTAAAAAAACATATGGGAAAGTATTGAAATTCGTATATTCTTTTGAAATCAATAAAATAAACGAAAAGATATAAATAAGAATTCGTTGGTGATGGAAATATAAGAACTCATTGTCTATATTTAAAAAAAGAAAAATGAAACTCTTTAATTAGTTTTCAATCTACTAAAAAAAACATATGGGAAAGTATTGAAATTCGTATATTCTTTTGAAATCAATAAAATAAACGAAAAGATATAAATAAGAATTCGTTGGTGATGGAAATATAAGAACTCATTGTCTATATTAAAAAAAAGAAAAATGAAACTCTTTAATTAGTTTTCAATCTACTAAAAAAAACATATGGGAAAGTATTGAAATTCGTATATTCTTTTGAAATCAATAAAATAAACGAAAAGATATAAATAAGAATTCGTTGGTGATGGAAATATAAGAACTCATTGTCTTTATTTAAAAATTGAAAAATGAAACTCTTCAATTTGTTTTCAATCTACTAAAAAATCCATATGGGAAAGTATTGAAATTCGTATATTCTTTTGAAATCAATAAAATAAACGAAAAGATATAAATAAGAATTCGTTGGAGATGGAAATATAAGAACTCATTGTCTTTATTTAAAAATTGAAAAATGAAACTCTTCAATTTGTTTTCAATCTACTAAAAAATCCATATGGGAAAGTATTGAAATTCGTATATTCTTTTGAAATCAATAAAATAAACGAAAAGATATAAATAAGAATTCGTTGGTGATGGAAATATAAGAACTCATTGTCTATATTTAAAAAAAGAAAAATGAAACTCTTTAATTAGTTTTCAATCTACTAAAAAAAACATATGGGAAAGTATTGAAATTCGTATATTCTTTTGAAATCAATAAAATAAACGAAAAGATATAAATAAGAATTCGTTGGAGATGGAAATATAAGAACTCATTGTCTTTATTTAAAAATTGAAAAATGAAACTCTTCAATTTGTTTTCAATCTACTAAAAAATCCATATGGGAAAGTATTGAAATTCGTATATTTATTTTGAAATCAATAAAATAAACGAAAAGATATAAATAAGAATTCGTTGGTGATGGAAATATAAGAACTCATTGTCTATATTTAAAAAAAGAAAAATGAAACTCTTTAATTAGTTTTCAATCTACTAAAAAAAACATATGGGAAAGTATTGAAATTCGTATATTCTTTTGAAATCAATAAAATAAACGAAAAGATATAAATAAGAATTCGTTGGTGATGGAAATATAAGAACTCATTGTCTATATTTAAAAAAAGAAAAATGAAACTCTTCAATTTGTTTTCAATCTACTAAAAAATCCATATGGGAAAGTATTGAAATTCGTATATTCTTTTGAAATCAATAAAATAAACGAAAAGATATAAATAAGAATTCGTTGGTGATGGAAATATAAGAACTCATTGTCTATATTTAAAAAAAGAAAAATGAAACTCTTTAATTAGTTTTCAATCTACTAAAAAAAAACATATGGGAAAGTATTGAAATTCGTATATTCTTTTGAAATCAATAAAATAAACGAAAAGATATAAATAAGAATTCGTTGGTGATGGAAATATAAGAACTCATTGTCTATATTTAAAAAAAGAAAAATGAAACTCTTTAATTAGTTTTCAATCTACTAAAAAAAACATATGGGAAAGTATTGAAATTCGTATATTCTTTTGAAATCAATAAAATAAACGAAAAGATATAAATAAGAATTCGTTGGTGATGGAAATATAAGAACTCATTGTCTATATTTAAAAAAAGAAAAATGAAACTCTTTAATTAGTTTTCAATCTACTAAAAAAAACATATGGGAAAGTATTGAAATTCGTATATTCTTTTGAAATCAATAAAATAAACGAAAAGATATAAATAAGAATTCGTTGGTGATGGAAATATAAGAACTCATTGTCTATATTTAAAAAAAGAAAAATGAAACTCTTTAATTAGTTTTCAATCTACTAAAAAAAACATATGGGAAAGTATTGAAATTCGTATATACTTTTGAAATCAATAAAATAAACGAAAAGATATAAATAAGAATTCGTTGGTGATGGAAATATAAGAACTCATTGTCTTTATTTAAAAATTGAAAAATGAAACTCTTCAATTTGTTCTCAATCTACTAAAAAATCCATATGGGAAAGTATTGAAATTCGTATATTCTTTTGAAATCAATAAAATAAACGAAAAGATATAAATAAGAATTCGTTGGAGATGGAAATATAAGAACTCATTGTCTTTATTTAAAAATTGAAAAATGAAACTCTTCAATTTGTTTTCAATCTACTAAAAAATCCATATGGGAAAGTATTGAAATTCGTATATTCTTTTGAAATCAATAAAATAAACGAAAAGATATAAATAAGAATTCATTGGTGATGGAAATATAAGAACTCATTGTCTATATTTAAAAAAAGAAAAATGAAACTCTTTAATTAGTTTTCAATCTACTAAAAAAAACATATGGGAAAGTATTGAAATTCGTATATTCTTTTGAAATCAATAAAATAAACGAAAAGATATAAATAAGAATTCGTTGGAGATGGAAATATAAGAACTCATTGTCTTTATTTAAAAATTGAAAAATGAAACTCTTCAATTTGTTTTCAATCTACTAAAAAATCCATATGGGAAAGTATTGAAATTCGTATATTCTTTTGAAATCAATAAAATAAACGAAAAGATATAAATAAGAATTCGTTGGTGATGGAAATATAAGGACTCATTGTCTATATTTAAAAACTGAAAAATGAAACTCTTCAATTTGTTTTCAATCTACTAAAAAATACATATGGGAAAGTATTGAAATTTGTATATTCTTTTGAAATCAATAAAATAAACGAAAACATATAAATAAGGATTCGTTGGTGATGGAAATATAAGAACTCATTGTCTTTATTTAAAAACTGAAAAATAAAACACTTCAATTTGTTTTCAATCTACTAAAAAATACACATTTGAAAGTATTGAAATTCGTATATTCTTTTGAAATCAATAAAATAAACGAAAAGATATAAATAAGAATTCGTTGGAGATGGAAATATAAGAACTCATTGTCTTTATTTAAAAACTGAAAAATGAAACTCTTCAATTTGTTTTCAATCTACTAAAAAATACATATTTGAAAGTATTGAAATTCGTATATTCTTTTGAAATCAATAAAATAAACGAAAAGATATAAATAAGAATTCGTTGGAGATGGAAATATAAGAACTCATTGTCTTTATTTAAAAATTGAAAAATGAAACTCTTCAATTTTTTTTCAATCTACTAAAAAATCCATATGGGAAAGTATTGAAATTCGTATATTCTTTTGAAATCAATAAAATAAACGAAAAGATATAAATAAGAATTCGTTGGTGATGGAAATATAAGAACTCATTGTCTATATTTAAAAAAAGAAAAATGAAACTCTTCAATTTGTTTTCAATCTACTAAAAAATCCATATGGGAAAGTATTGAAATTCGTATATTCTTTTGAAATCAATAAAATAAACGAAAAGATATAAATAAGAATTCGTTGGCGATGGAAATATAAGAACTCATTGTCTATATTTAAAAAAAGAAAAATGAAACTCTTTAATTAGTTTTCAATCTACTAAAAAATCCATATGGGAAAGTATTGAAATTCGTATATTCTTTTGAAATCAATAAAATAAACGAAAAGATATAAATAAGAATTCGTTGGTGATGGAAATATAAGAACTGATTGTCTATATTTAAAAAAAGAAAAATGAAACTCTTCAATTTGTTTTCAATCTACTAAAAAATCCATATGGGAAAGTATTGAAATTCGTATATTCTTTTGAAATCAATAAAATAAACGAAAAGATATAAATAAGAATTCGTTGGTGATGGAAATATAAGAACTCATTGTCTATATTTAAAAAAAGAAAAAAAAAAACTCTTTAATTAGTTTTCAATCTACTAAAAAAAACATATGGGAAAGTATTGAAATTCGTATATTCTTTTAAAATCAATAAAATAAACGAAAAGATATAAATAAGAATTCGTTAGTGATGGAAATATAAGGACTTATTGTCTGAATTTAAATATAATAAAAATAAAACTCTGCGATTACTTTTAATCTACTAAAAAAACTTATTGGAAAGTATTGAAATTCGTCTATTCTTTTGAAATCAATAAAATAAACGAAAACATATAAATAAGGATTCGTTGGTGATGGAAATATAAGAACTCATTGTCTTTATTTAAAAACTGAAAAATAAAACTCTTCAATTTGTTTTCAATCTACTAAAAAATACACATTTGAAAGTATTGAAATTCGTATATTCTTTTGAAATCAATAAAATAAACGAAAAGATATAAATAAGAATTCGTTGTTGAGGGAAATATAAGAACTCATTGTCTTTATTTAAAAACTGAAAAATGAAACTCTTCAATTTGTTTTCAATCAACTAAAAAATACATATATGAAAGTATTGAAATTCGTATATTCTTTTGAAATCAATAAAATAAACGAAAAGATATAAATAAGGATTCGTTGGTGATGGAAATATAGGAACTCATTGTCTTTATTTAAAAACTGAAAAATAAAACTCTTCAATTTGTTTTCAATCTACTAAAAAATACATATTTGAAAGTATTGAAATTCGTATATTCTTTTGAAATCAATAAAATAAACGAAAAGATATAAATAAGAATTCGTTAGTGATGGAAATATAAGAACTCATTGTCTTTTTTTAAAAACTGAAAAATAAAACTCTTCAATTTGTTTTCAATCTACTAAAAAATACATATGGGAAAGTATTGAAATTCGTATATTCTTTTGAAATCAATAAAATAAACGAAAAGATATAAATAAGGATTCGTTGGTGATGGAAATATAAGAACTCATTGTCTATATTTAAAAAATTGAAAAATGAAACTCTTCATTTTGTTTTCAATCTACTAAAAAATACATATGGGAAAGTATTGAAATTCGTACATTCTTTTGAAATCAATAAAATAAACGAAAAGATATAAATAAGAATTCGTGAGTGATGGAAATATAAGAACTCATTGTCTATATTTAAAAAAAAGAAAAATGAAACTCTTCAATTTCTTTTCAATCTACTAAAAAATACATATGGGAAAGTATTGAAATTCGTATATTCTTTTGAAATCAATAAAATAAACGAAAAGATATAAATAAGGATTCGTTGGTGATGGAAATATAAGAACTCATTGTCTATATTTAAAAAATTGAAAAATGAAACTCTTCATTTTGTTTTCAATCTACTAAAAAATACATATGGGAAAGTATTGAAATTCGTACATTCTTTTGAAATCAATAAAATAAACGAAAAGATATAAATAAGAATTCGTGAGTGATGGAAATATAAGAACTCATTGTCTATATTTAAAAAAAAGAAAAATGAAACTCTTCAATTTCTTTTCAATCTACTAAAAAATACATATGGGAAAGTATTGAAATTCGTATATTCTTTTGAAATCAATAAAATAAACGAAAAGATATAAATAAGGATTCGTTGGTGATGGAAATATAAGAACTCATTGTCTTTATTGAAAAATTGAAAAATGAAACTCTTCAATTTGTTTTCAATCTACTAAAAAATCCATATGGGAAAGTATTGAAATTCGTATATTCTTTTGAAATCAATAAAATAAACGAAAAGATATAAATAAGGATTCGTAAGTGATGGAAATATAAGAACTCATTGTTTTTATATAAAAAATTAAAAAATGAAACTCTTCAATTTGTTTTCAATCTACTTAAAAATACATATTTGAAAGTATTGAAATTCGTATATTCTTTTGTAATCAATAAAATAAACGAAGAGATATTATTAAGAATTCGTTGGTGATCGAAATATAAGAACTCATTGTCTTTATTTAAAAATTGAAAAATGAAACTCTTCAATTTGTTTTCAATCTACTAAAAAATACATATTTGAAAGTATTGAAATTCGTATATTCTTTTAAAATCAATAAAATAAACGAAAAGATATAAATAAGAATTCATTAGTGATGGAAATATAAGGACTTATTGTCTGAATTTAAATATAATAAAAATAAAACTCTGCGATTACTTTTAATCTACTAAAAAAACTTATTGGAAAGTATTGAAATTCGTATATTCTTTTGAAATCAATAAAATAAACGAAAACATATAAATAAGGATTCGTTGGTGATGGAAATATAAGAACTCATTGTCTTTATTTAAAAACTGAAAAATAAAACTCTTCAATTTGTTTTCAATCTACTAAAAAATACACATTTGAAAGTATTGAAATTCGTATATTCTTTAGAAATCAATAAAATAAACGAAAAGATATAAATAAGAATTCGTTGTTGAGGGAAATATAAGAACTCATTGTCTTTATTTAAAAACTGAAAAATGAAACTCTTCAATTTGTTTTCAATCAACTAAAAAATACATATATGAAAGTATTGAAATTCGTATATTCTTTTGAAATCAATAAAATAAACGAAAAGATATAAATAAGGATTCGTTGGTGATGGAAATATAGGAACTCATTGTCTTTATTTAAAAACTGAAAAATAAAACTCTTCAATTTGTTTTCAATCTACTAAAAAATACATATTTGAAAGTATTGAAATTCGTATATTCTTTTGAAATCAATAAAATAAACGAAAAGATATAAATAAGAATTCGTTAGTGATGGAAATATAAGAACTCATTGTCTTTTTTTAAAAACTGAAAAATAAAACTCTTCAATTTGTTTTCAATCTACTAAAAAAAACATATTTGAAAGTATTGAAATTCGTATATTCTTTTGAAATCAATAAAATAAACGAAATGATATATATAAGAATTCGTTGGTGATGGAAATATAAGAACTCATTGTCTTTATTTAAAAATTGAAAAATGAAACTCTTCAATTTGTTTTCAATCTACTAAAAAATACATATGGGAAAGTATTGAAATTCGTATATTCTTTT
This sequence comes from Ptychoptera albimana, assembly GCA_961205885.1. Taxonomy (NCBI): domain Eukaryota; kingdom Metazoa; phylum Arthropoda; class Insecta; order Diptera; family Ptychopteridae; genus Ptychoptera; species Ptychoptera albimana. The sequence goes on along the minus strand of OY540803.1, from coordinate 17,212,841 downwards.
GAAATCAATAAAATAAACGAAAAGATATAAATAAGGATTCGTTGGTGATGGAAATATAAGAACTCATTGTCTATATTTAAAAAATTGAAAAATGAAACTCTTCATTTTGTTTTCAATCTACTAAAAAATACATATGGGAAAGTATTGAAATTCGTACATTCTTTTGAAATCAATAAAATAAACGAAAAGATATAAATAAGAATTCGTGAGTGATGGAAATATAAGAACTCATTGTTTATATTTAAAAAAAAGAAAAATGAAACTCTTCAATTTCTTTTCAATCTACTAAAAAATACATATGGGAAAGTATTGAAATTCGTATATTCTTTTGAAATCAATAAAATAAACGAAAAGATATAAATAAGAATTCGTTGGTGATGGAAATATAAGAACTCATTGTCTATATTTAAAAATTGAAAAATGAAACTCTTCAATTTATTTTCATTCTACTAAAAAATACATATGGGAAAGTATTGAAATTCGTATATTCTTTTGAAATCAATAAAATAAACGAAAAGATATAAATAAGAATTCGTTGGTGATGGCAATATAAGAACTCATTGTCTTTATTTAAAAATTGAAAAATGAAACTCTTCAATTTGTTTTCAATCTACTAAAAAATACATATGGAAAGTATTGAAATTCGTATATTCTTTTGAAATCAATAAAATAAACGAAAAGATATAAATAAGAATTCGTTGGTGATGGAAATATAAGAACTCATTGTTTATTTTAAAAAAAAGAATAATGAAACTCTTCAATTTGTTTTCAATCTACTAAAAAATACATATGGGAAAGTATTGAAATTCGTATATTCTTTTGAAATCAATAAAATAAACCAAAAGATATAAATAAGAATTCGTTGGTGATGGAAATATAAGAACTCATTGTCTTTATTTAAAAATTGAAAAATGAAACTCTTCAATTTGTTTTCAATCTACTAAAAAATACATATGGGAAAGTATTGAAATTCGTATATTCTTTTGAAATCAATAAAATAAACAAAAAGATATAAATAAGAATTCATTGGTGATGGAAATATAAGAACTCATTGTCTTTATTTAAAAATTGAAAAATGAAACTCTTCCATTTGTTTTCAATCTACTAAAAAATACATATGGGAAAGTATTGAAATTCGTATATTCTTTTGAAATCAATAATAGAAACGAAAAGATATAAATAAGAATTCATTGGTGATGGAAATGTAAGAACTCATTGTCTGTATTTAAAAATTGAAAAATGAAACTCTTCAATTTGTTTTCAATCTACTAAAAAATACATATGGGAAAGTATTGAAATTCGTATATTCTTTTGAAATCAATAAAAGAAACGAAAAGATATAAATAAGGATTCGTTGTTGATGGAAATATAAGAACTCATTGTCTTTATTTAAAAACTGAAAAATTAAACTCTTCAATTTGTTTTCAATCTACTAAAAAATACATATGGGAAAGTATTGAAATTCGTATATTCTTTTGAAATCAATAAAATAAACGAAAAGATATAAATAAGAATTCGTTGGTGATGGAAATATAAGAACTTATTGTCTTTATTTAAAAATTGAAAAATGAAACTCTTCAATTTATTTTCATTCTACTAAAAAATACATATGGGAAAGTATTGAAATTCGTATATTCTTTTGAAATCAATAAAATAAACGAAAAGATATAAATAAGAATTCGTTGGTGATGGCAATATAAGAACTCATTGTCTTTATTTAAAAATTGAAAAATGAAACTCTTCAATTTGTTTTCAATCTACTAAAAAATACATATGGAAAGTATTGAAATTCGTATATTCTTTTGAAATCAATAAAATAAACGAAAAGATATAAATAAGAATTCGTTGGTGATGGAAATATAAGAACTCATTGTTTATTTTAAAAAAAAGAATAATGAAACTCTTCAATTTGTTTTCAATCTACTAAAAAATACATATGGGAAAGTATTGAAATTCGTATATTCTTTTGAAATCAATAAAATAAACCAAAAGATATAAATAAGAATTCGTTGGTGATGGAAATATAAGAACTCATTGTCTTTATTTAAAAATTGAAAAATGAAACTCTTCAATTTGTTTTCAATCTACTAAAAAATACATATGGGAAAGTATTGAAATTCGTATATTCTTTTGAAATCAATAAAATAAACAAAAAGATATAAATAAGAATTCATTGGTGATGGAAATATAAGAACTCATTGTCTTTATTTAAAAATTGAAAAATGAAACTCTTCCATTTGTTTTCAATCTACTAAAAAATACATATGGGAAAGTATTGAAATTCGTATATTCTTTTGAAATCAATAATAGAAACGAAAAGATATAAATAAGAATTCATTGGTGATGGAAATGTAAGAACTCATTGTCTGTATTTAAAAATTGAAAAATGAAACTCTTCAATTTGTTTTCAATCTACTAAAAAATACATATGGGAAAGTATTGAAATTCGTATATTCTTTTGAAATCAATAAAAGAAACGAAAAGATATAAATAAGGATTCGTTGTTGATGGAAATATAAGAACTCATTGTCTTTATTTAAAAACTGAAAAATTAAACTCTTCAATTTGTTTTCAATCTACTAAAAAATACATATGGGAAAGTATTGAAATTCGTATATTCTTTTGAAATCAATAAAATAAACGAAAAGATATAAATAAGAATTCGTTGGTGATGGAAATATAAGAACTTATTGTCTTTATTTAAAAATTGAAAAATGAAACTCTTCAATTTGTTTTCAATCTACTAAAAAATACATATGGGAAAGTATTGAAATTCGTATATTCTTTTGAAATCAATAAAATAAACGAAAAGATATAAATAAGAATTCATTGGTGATGGAATTATAAGAACTCATTGTCTTTATTTAAAAATTGAAAAATGAAACTCTTCAATTTGTTTTCAATCTACTAAAAAATACATATGGGAAAGTATTGAAATTCGTATATTCTTTTGAAATCAATAAAATAAACGAAAAGATATAAATAAGAATTCGTTGGTGATGGAAATATAAAAACTCATTGTCTTTATTTAAAAATTGAAAAATGAAACTCTTCAATTTGTTTTCAATCTACTAAAAAATACATATGGGAAAGTATTGAAATTCGTATATTCTTTTGAAATCAATAAAATAAACGAAAACATATAAATAAGGATTCGTTGGTGATGGAAATATAAGAACTCATTGTCTTTATTTAAAAACTGAAAAATAAAACACTTCAATTTGTTTTCAATCTACTAAAAAATACACATTTGAAAGTATTGAAATTCGTATATTCTTTTGAAATCAATAAAATAAACGAAAAGATATAAATAAGAATTCGTTGGTGATGGAAATATAAGAACTCATTGTCTTTATTTAAAAACTGAAAAATGAAACTCTTCAATTTGTTTTCAATCTACTAAAAAATACATATTTGAAAGTATTGAAATTCGTATATTCTTTTGAAATCAATAAAATAAACGAAAAGATATAAATAAGAATTCGTTGGAGATGGAAATATAAGAACTCATTGTCTTTATTTAAAAATTGAAAAATGAAACTCTTCAATTTGTTTTCAATCTACTAAAAAATACATATGGGAAAGTATTGAAATTCGTATATTCTTTTGAAATCAATAAAATAAACGAAAAGATATAAATAAGAATTCGTTGGTGATGGAAATATAAGAACTCATTGTCTTTATTTAAAAAAGAAAAATGAAACTCTTTAATTAGTTTTCAATCTACTAAAAAAAAACATATGGGAAAGTATTGAAATTCGTATATTCTTTTGAAATCAATAAAATAAACGAAAAGATATAAATAAGGATTCGTTAGTGATGGAAATATAAGGACTCATTGTCTGTAAATAAAATGATTTAATATGAAACTCTTCAATTTGTTTTCAATCTACTAAAATATGCATATAGAAAAGTATTGAAATTCGTATATTCTTTTGAAATCAATAAAATAAACGAAAAGATATAAATAAGAATTCGTTGGTGATGGAAATATAAGAACTCATTGTCTTTATTTAAAAACTGAAAAATGAAACTCTTCAATTTGTTTTCAATCTACTAAAAAATACATATTTGAAAGTATTGAAATTCGTATATTCTTTTGAAATCAATAAAATAAACGAAAAGATATAAATAAGAATTCGTTGGTGATGGAAATATAAGAACTCGTTGTCTATATTTAAAAACTGAAAAATGAAACTCTTCAATTTGTTTTCAATCTACTAAAATATACGTATAGGAAAGTATTGAAATTCGTATATTCTTTTGAAATCAATAAAATAAACGAAAAGATATAAATAAGAATTCGTTAGTGATGGAAATATAAGAACTCATTGTCTTTATTTAAAAATTGAAAAATGAAACTCTTCAATTTGTTTTCAATCTACTAAAAAATACATATTTGAAAGTATTGAAATTCGTATATTCTTTTGAAATCAATAAAATAAACGAAAAGATATAAATAAGAATTCGTTGGTGATGGAAATATAAGAACTCATTGTCTTTATTTAAAAACTGAAAAATGAAACTCTTCAATTTGTTTTCAATCTACTAAAAAATACATATTTGAAAGTATTGAAATTCGTATATTCTTTTGAAATCAATAAAATAAACGAAAAGATATAAATAAGAATTCGTTGGAGATGGAAATATAAGAACTCATTGTCTTTATTTAAAAATTGAAAAATGAAACTCTTCAATTTGTTTTCAATCTACTAAAAAATACATATGGGAAAGTATTGAAATTCGTATATTCTTTTGAAATCAATAAAATAAACGAAAAGATATAAATAAGAATTCGTTGGTGATGGAAATATAAGAACTCATTGTCTTTATTTAAAAAAGAAAAATGAAACTCTTTAATTAGTTTTCAATCTACTAAAAAAAAACATATGGGAAAGTATTGAAATTCGTATATTCTTTTGAAATCAATAAAATAAACGAAAAGATATAAATAAGGATTCGTTAGTGATGGAAATATAAGGACTCATTGTCTGTAAATAAAATGATTTAATATGAAACTCTTCAATTTGTTTTCAATCTACTAAAATATGCATATAGAAAAGTATTGAAATTCGTATATTCTTTTGAAATCAATAAAATAAACGAAAAGATATAAATAAGAATTCGTTGGTGATGGAAATATAAGAACTCATTGTCTTTATTTAAAAACTGAAAAATGAAACTCTTCAATTTGTTTTCAATCTACTAAAAAATACATATTTGAAAGTATTGAAATTCGTATATTCTTTTGAAATCAATAAAATAAACGAAAAGATATAAATAAGAATTCGTTGGTGATGGAAATATAAGAACTCGTTGTCTATATTTAAAAACTGAAAAATGAAACTCTTCAATTTGTTTTCAATCTACTAAAATATACGTATAGGAAAGTATTGAAATTCGTATATTCTTTTGAAATCAATAAAATAAACGAAAAGATATAAATAAGAATTCGTTAGTGATGGAAATATAAGAACTCATTGTCTTTATTTAAAAATTGAAAAATGAAACTCTTCAATTTGTTTTCAATCTACTAAAAAATACATATTTGAAAGTATTGAAATTCGTATATTCTTTTGAAATCAATAAAATAAACGAAAAGATATAAATAAGAATTCGTTGGTGATGGAAATATAAGAACTCATTGTCTTTATTTAAAAACTGAAAAATAAAACTCTTCAATTTGTTTTCAATCTACTAAAAATACATATGGGAAAGTATTGAAATTCGTATATTCTTTTGAAATCAATAAAATAAACGAAAAGATATAAATAAGAATTCGTTGGTGATGGAAATATAAGAACTCATTGTCTTTATTGAAAAATTGAAAAATGAAACTCTTCAATTTGTTTTCAATCTACTAAAAAAATACATATTTGAAAGTATTGAAATTCGTATATTCTTTTGAAATCAATAAAATAAACAAAAAGATATAAATAAGAATTCGTTGGTGATGGAAATATAAGAACTCATTGTCTATATTTAAAAACTGAAAAATGAAACTCTTCAATTTGTTTTCAATCTACTAAAATATACGTATAGGAAAGTATTGAAATTCGTATATTCTTTTGAAATCATTAAAATAAACGAAAAGATATAAATAAGAATTCGTTAGTGATGGAAATATAAGAACTCATTGTCTTTATTTAAAAATTGAAAAATGAAACTCTTCAATTTGTTTTCAATATACTAAAAAATACATATGGGAAAGTATTGAAATTCGTATATTCTTTTAAAATCAATAAAATAAACTAAAAGATATAAATAAGAATTCGTTAGTGATGGAAATATAAGGACTTATTGTCTGAATTTAAATATAATAAAAATAAAACTCTGCGATTACTTTTAATCTACTAAAAAAACTTATTGGAAAGTATTGAAATTCGTATATTCTTTTGAAATCAATAAAATAAACGAAAACATATAAATAAGGATTCGTTGGTGATGGAAATATAAGAACTCATTGTCTTTATTTAAAAACTGAAAAATAAAATTCTTCAATTTGTTTTCAATCTACTAAAAAATACACATTTGAAAGTATTGAAATTCGTATATTCTTTTGAAATCAATAAAATAATCGAAAAGATATAAATAAGAATTCGTTGGTGATGGAAATATAAGAACTCATTGTCTGAATTTAAATATAATAAAAATAAAACTCTGCGATTACTTTTAATCTACTAAAAAAACTTATTGGAAAGTATTGAAATTCGTATATTCTTTTGAAATCAATAAAATAAATGGAGAGATATAAATAAGAATTCGTTGGTGATGGAAATATAAGAACTCATTGTCTTTATTTAAAAACTGAAAAATGAAACTCTTCAATTTGTTTTCAATCTACTAAAAAATACATATTTGAAAGTATTGAAATTCGTATATTCTTTTGAAATCAATAAAATAAACGAAAAGATATAAATAAGGATTCGTTGGTGATGGAAATATAAGAACTCATTGTCTTTATTTAAAAACTGAAAAATAAAACTCTTCAATTTGTTTTCAATCTACTAAAAAATACATATTTGAAAGTATTGAAATTCGTATATTCTTTTGAAATCAATAAAATAAACGAAAAGATATAAATAAGAATTCGTTGTTGATGGAAATATAAGAACTCATTGTCTTTTTTTAAAAACTGAAAAATAAAACTCTTCAATTTGTTGTCAATCTACTAAAAAATACATATGGGAAAGTATTGAAATTCGTATATTCTTTTGAAATCAATAAAATAAACGAAAAGATATAAATAAGAATTCGTTGGTGATGGAAATATAAGAACTCATTGTCTTTATTTAAAAATTGAAAAATGAAACTCTTCAATTTGTTTTCAATCTACTAAAAAATACATATGGGAAAGTATTGAAATTCGTATATTCTTTTGAAATCAATAAAATAAACGAAAAGATATAAATAAGAATTCGTTGGTGATCGAAATATAAGAACTCATTGTCTATATTTAAAAAAAGAAAAATGAAACTCTTCAATTTGTTTTCAATCTACTAAAAAATACATATGGGAAAGTATTGAAATTCGTATATTCTTTTGAAATCAATAAAATAAACGAAAAGATATAAATAAGAATTCGTTGGTGATGGAAATATAAGAACTCATTGTCTTTATTTAAAAATTGAAAAATGAAACTCTTCAATTTGTTTTCAATCTACTAAAAAATACATATGGGAAAGTATTGAAATTCGTATATTCTTTTGAAATCAATAAAATAAACAAAAAGATATAAATAAGAATTCATTGGTGATGGAAATATAAGAACTCATTGTCTTTATTTAAAAATTGAAAAATGAAACTCTTCCATTTGTTTTCAATCTACTAAAAAATACATATGGGAAAGTATTGAAATTCGTATATTCTTTTGAAATCAATAAAATAAACGAAAAGATATAAATAAGAATTCATTGGTGATGGAAATATAAGAACTCATTGTCTGTATTTAAAAACTGAAAAATGAAACTCTTCAATTTGTTTTCAATCTACTAAAAAATACATATGGGAAAGTATTGAAATTCGTATATTCTTTTGAAATCAATAAAATAAACGAAAAGATATAAATAAGAATTCGTTGGTGATGGAAATATAAGAACTCATTGTCTGTTAATAAAATGATTTAATATGATACTCTGCAATTTGTTTTCAATCTACTAAAATATATATATAGTAAAGTATTGAAATTCGTATATTCTTTTGAAATCAATAAAATAAACAAAAAGATATAAATAAGAATTCGTTGTTGATGGAAATATAAGAACTCATTGTCTTTATTAAAATTTTGAAAAATGAAACTCTTCAATTTGTTTTCAATCTACTAAAATATACGTATTGGAAAGTATTGAAATTCGTATATTCTTTTGAAATCAATAAAATAAACGAAAAGATATAAATAAGAATTCGTTGGTGATGGAAATATAAGAACTCATTGTCTTTATTTAAAAAAAGAAAAATGAAACTCTTCAATTTGTTTTCAATCTACTAAAAAATACATATGGAAAAGTATTGAAATTCGTATATTCCTTTGAAATCAATAAAATAAACGAAAAGATATAAATAAGAATTCATTGGTGATGGAAATATAAGAACTCATTGTCTTTATTTAAAAATTGAAAAATGAAACTCTTCAATTTGTTTTCAATCTACTAAAAAATACATATAGTAAAGTATTGAAATTCGTATATTCCTTTGAAATCAATAAAATAAACGAAAAGATATAAATAAGAATTCATTGGTGATGGAAATATAAGAACTCATTGTCTTTATTTTAAAATTGAAAAATTAAACTCTTCAATTTGTTTTCAATCTACTAAAAAATACATATAGTAAAGTATTGAAATTCGTATATTCTTTTGAAATCAATAAAATAAATGAAAAGATATAAATAAGAATTCGTTGGTGATGGAAATATAAGAACTCATTGTCTGTTAATAAAATGATTTAATATGATACTCTGCAATTTGTTTTCAATCTACTAAAATATATATATAGTAAAGTATTGAAATTCGTATATTCTTTTGAAATCAATAAAATAAACAAAAAGATATAAATAAGAATTCGTTAGTTATGGATATATAAGAACTCATTGTCTTTATTAAAATTTTGAAAAATGAAACTCTTCAATTTGTTTTCAATCTACTAAAATATACGTATAGGAAAGTATTAAAATTCGTATATTCTTTTGAAATCAATAAAATAAACGAAAAGATATAAAGAAGAATTCGTTGTTGATGGAAATATAAGAACTTATTGTCTATATTTAAAAAAAGAAAAATGAAACTCTTCAATTTGTTTTCAATCTACTAAAAAATACATATGGGAAAGTATTGAAATTCGTATATTCTTTTGAAACCAATAAAATAAACGAAAAGATATAAATAAGAATTCGTTGGTGATGGAAATATAAGAACTCATTGTCTTTATTTAAAAATTGAAAAATGAAACTCTTCAATTAGTTTTCAATCTAATAAAAAAAACATATGGGAATTGAAATTCGTATATTCTTTTGAAATCAATAAAATAAACGAAAAGATATAATAAGGATTCGTTGGTGATAGAAATATAAGAACTTATTGTCTATATTTAAAAAAAGAAAAATGAAACTCTTCAATTTGTTTTCAATCTACTAAAAAATACATATGGGAAAGTATTGAAATTCGTATATTCTTTTGAAACCAATAAAATAAACGAAAAGATATAAATAAGAATTCGTTGGTGATGGAAATATAAGAACTCATTGTCTTTATTTAAAAATTGAAAAATGAAACTCTTCAATTAGTTTTCAATCTAATAAAAAAAACATATGGGAATTGAAATTCGTATATTCTTTTGAAATCAATAAAATAAACGAAAAGATATAAATAAGAATTCGTTGGTGATGGAAATATAAGAACTTATTGTCTATATTTAAAAAAAGAAAAATGAAACTCTTCAATTTGTTTTCAATCTACTAAAAAATACATATGGGAAAGTATTGAAATTCGTATATTCTTTTGAAACCAATAAAATAAACGAAAAGATATAAATAAGAATTCGTTGGTGATGGAAATATAAGAACTCATTGTCTTTATTTAAAAATTGAAAAATGAAACTCTTCAATTAGTTTTCAATCTAATAAAAAAAACATATGGGAATTGAAATTCGTATATTCTTTTGAAATCAATAAAATAAACGAAAAGATATAATAAGGATTCGTTGGTGATAGAAATATAAGAACTCATTGTCTGTTAATAAAATGATTTAATATGATACTCTGCAATTTGTTTTCAATCTACTAAAATATACATATAGTAAAGTATTGAAATTCGTATATTCTTTTGAAATCAATAATATAAAAGAAAAGATATAAATAAGAATTCGTTGTTGATGGAAATATAAGAACTCATTGTCTTTATTTAAAAAAAGAAAAATGAAACTCTCAAATTTGTTTTCAATCTACTAAAAAATACATATGGGAAAGTATTGAAATTCGTATATTCTTTTGAAATCAATAAAATAAACGAAAAGATATAAATAAAAATTCGTTGTTGATGGAAATATAAGAACTCATTGTCTTTATTTAAAAAAAGAAAAATGAAACTCTCAAATTTGTTTTCAATCTACTACAAAATACATATGGGAAAGTATTGAAATTCGTATATTCTTTTGAAATCAATAAAATAAACGAAAAGATATAAATAAAAATTCGTTAGTGATCGAAATATAAGAACTCATTGTCTATAATTAAAAATTGAAAAATGAAACTGTTCAATTTGTTTTCAATCTACTAAAAAATACATATGGGAAAGTATTGAAATTCGTATATTCTTTTGAAATCAATAAAATAAACGAAAAGATATAAATAAGAATTCATTGGTGATGGAATTATAAGAACTCATTGTCTTTATTTAAAAATTGAAAAATGAAACTCTTCAATTTGTTTTCAATCTACTAAAAAATACATATGGGAAAGTATTGAAATTCGTATATTCTTTTGAAATCAATAAAATAAACAAAAAGATATAAATAAGAATTCGTTGGTGATGGAAATATAAGAACTCATTGTCTTTATTTAAAAATTGAAAAATGAAACTCTTCAATTTGTTTTCAATCTACTAAAAAATACATATGGGAAAGTATTGAAATTCGTATATTCTTTTGAAATCAATAAAATAAACGAAAAGATATAAATAAGAATTCATTGGTGATAAAAATATAAGAACTCATTGTCTGTATTTAAAAACTGAAAAATGAAACTCTTCAATTTGTTTTCAATCTACTAAAAAATACATATGGGAAAGTATTGAAATTCGTATATTCTTTTGAAATCAATAAAAGAAACGAAAAGATATAAATAAGGATTCGTTGTTGATGGAAATATAAGAACTCATTGTCTTTATTTAAAAAAAGAAAAATGAAACTCTTCAATTTGTTTTCAATCTACTAAAAAATACATATGGGAAAGTATTGAAATTCGTATATTCTTTTGAAATCAATAAAATAAACGAAAAGATATAAATAAGAATTCGTTGGTGATGGAAATATAATAACTCATTGTCTATATTTAAAAAAAGAAAAATTAAACTCTTCAATTTGTTTTCAATCTACTAAAAAATACATATGGGAAAGTATTGAAATTCGTATATTCTTTTGAAATCAATAAAATAAACAAAAAGATATAAATAAGAATTCGTTGGTGATGGAATTATAAGAACTCATTGTCTTTATTTAAAAATTGAAAAATGAAACTCTTCAATTTGTTTTCAATCTACTAAAAAATACATATGGGAAAGTATTGAAATTCGTATATTCTTTTGAAATCAATAAAATAAACAAAAAGATATAAATAAGAATTCGTTGGTGATGGAAATATAAGAACTCATTGTCTTTATTTAAAAATTGAAAAATGAAACTCTTCAATTTGTTTTCAATCTACTAAAAAATACATATGGGAAAGTATTGAAATTCGTATATTCTTTTGAAATCAATAAAATAAACGAAAAGATATAAATAAGAATTCATTGGTGATAAAAATATAAGAACTCATTGTCTGTATTTAAAAACTGAAAAATGAAACTCTTCAATTTGTTTTCAATCTACTAAAAAATACATATGGGAAAGTATTGAAATTCGTATATTCTTTTGAAATCAATAAAAGAAACGAAAAGATATAAATAAGGATTCGTTGTTGATGGAAATATAAGAACTCATTGTCTTTATTTAAAAAAAGAAAAATGAAACTCTTCAATTTGTTTTCAATCTACTAAAAAATACATATGGGAAAGTATTGAAATTCGTATATTCTTTTGAAATCAATAAAATAAACGAAAAGATATAAATAAGAATTCGTTGGTGATGGAAATATAAGAACTTATTGTCTTTATTTAAAAATTGAAAAATGAAACTCTTCAATTTGTTTTCAATCTACTAAAAAATACATATGGGAAAGTATTGAAATTCGTATATTCTTTTGAAATCAATAAAATAAACGAAAAGATATAAATAAGAATTCATTGGTGATGGAATTATAAGAACTCATTGTCTTTATTTAAAAATTGAAAAATGAAACTCTTCAATTTGTTTTCAATCTACTAAAAAATACATATGGGAAAGTATTGAAATTCGTATATTCTTTTGAAATCAATAAAATAAACAAAAAGATATAAATAAGAATTCGTTGGTGATGGAAATATAAGAACTCATTGTCTATATTTAAAAACTGAAAAATGAAACTCTTCAATTTGTTTTCAATCTACTAAAAAATACATATGGGAAAGTATTGAAATTCGTATATTCTTTTGAAATCAATAAAATAAACGAAAAGATATAAATAAGAATTCATTGGTGATAAAAATATAAGAACTCATTGTCTGTATTTAAAAACTGAAAAATGAAACTCTTCAATTTGTTTTCAATCTACTAAAAAATACATATGGGAAAGTATTGAAATTCGTATATTCTTTTGAAATCAATAAAATAAACGAAAAGATATAAATAAGAATTCGTTGGTGATGGAAATATAAGAACTCATTGTCTTTATTTAAAAAAAGAAAAATGAAACTCTTCAATTTGTTTTCAATCTACTAAAAAATACATATGGGAAAGTATTGAAATTCGTATATTCTTTTGAAATCAATAAAATAAACGAAAAGATATAAATAAGAATTCATTGGTGATGGAATTATAAGAACTCATTGTCTTTATTTAAAAATTGAAAAATGAAACTCTTCAATTTGTTTTCAATCTACTAAAAAATACATATGGGAAAGTATTGAAATTCGTATATTCTTTTGAAATCAATAAAATAAACAAAAAGATATAAATAAGAATTCGTTGGTGATGGAAATATAAGAACTCATTGTCTATATTTAAAAACTGAAAAATGAAACTCTTCAATTTGTTTTCAATCTACTAAAAAATACATATGGGAAAGTATTGAAATTCGTATATTCTTTTGAAATCAATAAAATAAACGAAAACATATAAATAAGGATTCGTTGGTGATGGAAATATAAGAACTCATTGTCTTTATTTAAAAACTGAAAAATAAAACACTTCAATTTGTTTTCAATCTACTAAAAAATACACATTTGAAAGTATTGAAATTCGTATATTCTTTTGAAATCAATAAAATAAACGAAAAGATATAAATAAGAATTCGTTGGTGATGGAAATATAAGAACTCATTGTCTTTATTTAAAAACTGAAAAATGAAACTCTTCAATTTGTTTTCAATCTACTAAAAAATACATATTTGAAAGTATTGAAATTCGTATATTCTTTTGAAATCAATAAAATAAACGAAAAGATATAAATAAGAATTCGTTGGAGATGGAAATATAAGAACTCATTGTCTTTATTTAAAAATTGAAAAATGAAACTCTTCAATTTGTTTTCAATCTACTAAAAAATACATATGGGAAAGTATTGAAATTCGTATATTCTTTTGAAATCAATAAAATAAACGAAAACATATAAATAAGGATTCGTTGGTGATGGAAATATAAGAACTCATTGTCTTTATTTAAAAACTGAAAAATAAAACACTTCAATTTGTTTTCAATCTACTAAAAAATACACATTTGAAATTATTGAAATTCGTATATTCTTTTGAAATCAATAAAATAAACGAAAAGATATAAATAAGAATTCGTTGGTGATGGAAATATAAGAACTCATTGTCTTTATTGAAAAATTGAAAAATGAAACTCTTCAATTTGTTTTCAATCTACTAAAAAAATACATATTTGAAAGTATTGAAATTCGTATATTCTTTTGAAATCAATAAAATAAACAAAAAGATATAAATAAGAATTCGTTGGTGATGGAAATATAAGAACTCATTGTCTTTATTTAAAAATTGAAAAATGAAACTCTTCAATTTGTTTTCAATCTACTAAAAAATACATATTTGAAAGTATTGAAATTCGTATATTCTTTTAAAATCAATAAAATAAACTAAAAGATATAAATAAGAATTCGTTAGTGATGGAAATATAAGGACTTATTGTCTGAATTTAAATATAATAAAAATAAAACTCTGCGATTACTTTTAATCTACTAAAAAAACTTATGGAAAGTATTGAAATTCGTATATTCTTTTGAAATCAATAAAATAAACGAAAACATATAAATAAGGATTCGTTGGTGATGGAAATATAAGAACTCATTGTCTTTATTTAAAAACTGAAAAATAAAATTCTTCAATTTGTTTTCAATCTACTAAAATATACACATTTGAAAGTATTGAAATTCGTATATTCTTTTAAAATCAATAAAATAAACTAAAAGATATAAATAAGAATTCGTTAGTGATGGAAATATAAGGACTTATTGTCTGAATTTAAATATAATAAAAATAAAACTCTGCGATTACTTTTAATCTACTAAAAAAACTTATGGAAAGTATTGAAATTCGTATATTCTTTTGAAATCAATAAAATAAACGAAAACATATAAATAAGGATTCGTTGGTGATGGAAATATAAGAACTCATTGTCTTTATTTAAAAACTGAAAAATAAAATTCTTCAATTTGTTTTCAATCTACTAAAAAATACACATTTGAAAGTATTGAAATTCGTATATTCTTTTGAAATCAATAAAATAAACGAAAAGATATAAATAAGAATTCGTTGGTGATGGAAATATAAGAACTCATTGTCTGAATTTAAATATAATAAAAATAAAACTCTGCGATTACTTTTAATCTACTAAAAAAACTTATTGGAAAGTATTGAAATTCGTATATTCTTTTGAAATCAATAAAATAAACGGAGAGATATAAATAAGAATTCGTTGGTGATGGAAATATAAGAACTCATTGTCTTTATTTAAAAACTGAAAAATGAAACTCTTCAATTTGTTTTCAATCTACTAAAAAATACATATTTGAAAGTATTGAAATTCGTATATTCTTTTGAAATCAATAAAATAAACGAAAAGATATAAATAAGGATTCGTTGGTGATGGAAATATAAGAACTCATTGTCTTTATTTAAAAACTGAAAAATAAAACTCTTCAATTTGTTTTCAATCTACTAAAAAATACATATTTGAAAGTATTGAAATTCGTATATTCTTTTGAAATCAATAAAATAAACGAAAAGATATAAATAAGAATTCGTTGTTGATGGAAATATAAGAACTCATTGTCTTTATTTAAAAATTGAAAAATGAAACTCTTCAATTTGTTTTCAATCTACTAAAAAATACATATGGGAAAGTATTGAAATTCGTATATTCTTTTGAAATCAATAAAATAAACAAAAAGATATAAATAAGAATTCATTGGTGATGGAAATATAAGAACTCATTGTCTTTATTTAAAAATTGAAAAATGAAACTCTTCAATTTGTTTTCAATCTACTAAAAAATACATATGGGAAAGTATTGAAATTCGTATATTCTTTTGAAATCAATAAAATAAACGAAAAGATATAAATAAGAATTCATTGGTGATAAAAATATAAGAACTCATTGTCTGTATTTAAAAACTGAAAAATGAAACTCTTCAATTTGTTTTCAATCTACTAAAAAATACATATTTGAAAGTATTGAAATTCGTATATTCTTTTAAAATCAATAAAATAAACTAAAAGATATAAATAAGAATTAGTTAGTGATGGAAATATAAGGACTTATTGTCTGAATTTAAATATAATAAAAATAAAACTCTGCGATTACTTTTAATCTTCTAAAAAAACTTATGGAAAGTATTGAAATTCGTATATTCTTTTGAAATCAATAAAATAAACGAAAACATATAAATAAGGATTCGTTGGTGATGGAAATATAAGAACTCATTGTCTTTATTGAAAAATTGAAAAATGAAACTCTTCAATTTGTTTTCAATCTACTAAAAAAATACATATTTGAAAGTATTGAAATTCGTATATTCTTTTGAAATCAATAAAATAAACAAAAAGATATAAATAAGAATTCGTTGGTGATGGAAATATAAGAACTCATTGTCTGAATTTAAATATAATAAAAATAAAACTCTGCGATTACTTTTAATCTACTAAAAAAACTTATTGGAAAGTATTGAAATTCGTATATTCTTTTGAAATCAATAAAATAAACGGAGAGATATAAATAAGAATTCGTTGGTGATGGAAATATAAGAACTCATTGTCTTTATTTAAAAACTGAAAAATGAAACTCTTCAATTTGTTTTCAATCTACTAAAAAATACATATGGGAAAGTATTGAAATTCGTATATTCTTTTGAAATCAATAAAATAAACGAAAAGATATAAATAAGAATTCGTTGGTGATGGAAATATAAGAACTCATTGTCTTTATTGAAAAATTGAAAAATGAAACTCTTCAATTTGTTTTCAATCTACTAAAAAAATACATATTTGAAAGTATTGAAATTCGTATATTCTTTTGAAATCAATAAAATAAACAAAAAGATATAAATAAGAATTCGTTGGTGATGGAAATATAAGAACTCATTGTCTTTATTGAAAAATTGAAAAATGAAACTCTTCAATTTGTTTTCAATCTACTAAAAAATACATATTTGAAAGTATTGAAATTCGTATATTCTTTTAAAATCAATAAAATAAACTAAAAGATATAAATAAGAATTCGTTAGTGATGGAAATATAAGGACTTATTGTCTGAATTTAAATATAATAAAAATAAAACTCTGCGATTACTTTTAATCTACTAAAAAAACTTATGGAAAGTATTGAAATTCGTATATTCTTTTGAAATCAATAAAATAAACGAAAACATATAAATAAGGATTCGTTGGTGATGGAAATATAAGAACTCATTGTCTTTATTTAAAAACTGAAAAATAAAATTCTTCAATTTGTTTTCAATCTACTAAAAAATACACATTTGAAAGTATTGAAATTCGTATATTCTTTTAAAATCAATAAAATAAACTAAAAGATATAAATAAGAATTCGTTAGTGATGGAAATATAAGGACTTATTGTCTGAATTTAAATATAATAAAAATAAAACTCTGCGATTACTTTTAATCTACTAAAAAAACTTATGGAAAGTATTGAAATTCGTATATTCTTTTGAAATCAATAAAATAAACGAAAACATATAAATAAGGATTCGTTGGTGATGGAAATATAAGAACTCATTGTCTTTATTTAAAAACTGAAAAATGAAACTCTTCAATTTGTTTTCAATCTACTAAAAAATACACATTTGAAAGTATTGAAATTCGTATATTCTTTTGAAATCAATAAAATAAACGAAAAGATATAAATAAGAATTCGTTGGTGATGGAAATATAAGAACTCATTGTCTGAATTTAAATATAATAAAAATAAAACTCTGCGATTACTTTTAATCAACTAAAAAAACTTATTGGAAAGTATTGAAATTCGTATATTCTTTTGAAATCAATAAAATAAACGGAGAGATATAAATAAGAATTCGTTGGTGATGGAAATATAAGAACTCTTTGTCTTTATTTAAAAACTGAAAAATGAAACTCTTCAATTTGTTTTCAATCTACTAAAAAATACATATTTGAAAGTATTGAAATTCGTATATTCTTTTGAAATCAATAAAATAAACGAAAAGATATAAATAAGGATTCGTTGGTGATGGAAATATAAGAACTCATTGTCTTTATTTAAAAACTGAAAAATAAAACTCTTCAATTTGTTTTCAATCTACTAAAAAATACATATTTGAAAGTATTGAAATTCGTATATTCTTTTGAAATCAATAAAATAAACGAAAAGATATAAATAAGAATTCGTTGTTGATGGAAATATAAGAACTCATTGTCTTTATTTAAAAATTGAAAAATGAAACTCTTCAATTTGTTTTCAATCTACTAAAAAATACATATGGGAAAGTATTGAAATTCGTACATTCTTTTGAAATCAATAAAATAAACAAAAAGATATAAATAAGAATTCATTGGTGATGGAAATATAAGAACTCATTGTCTTTATTTAAAAATTGAAAAATGAAACTCTTCAATTTGTTTTCAATCTACTAAAAAATACATATGGGAAAGTATTGAAATTCGTATATTCTTTTGAAATCAATAAAATAAACGAAAAGATATAAATAAGAATTCATTGGTGATAAAAATATAAGAACTCATTGTCTGTATTTAAAAACTGAAAAATGAAACTCTTCAATTTGTTTTCAATCTACTAAAAAATACATATTTGAAAGTATTGAAATTCGTATATTCTTTTGAAATCAATAAAAGAAACGAAAAGATATAAATAAGGATTCGTTGTTGATGGAAATATAAGAACTCATTGTCTTTATTTAAAAAAAGAAAAATGAAACTCTTCAATTTGTTTTCAATCTACTAAAAAATACATATGGGAAAGTATTGAAATTCGTATATTCTTTTGAAATCAATAAAATAAACGAAAAGATATAAATAAGAATTCGTTGGTGATGGAAATATAAGAACTTATTGTCTTTATTTAAAAATTGAAAAATGAAACTCTTCAATTTGTTTTCAATCTACTAAAAAATACATATGGGAAAGTATTGAAATTCGTATATTCTTTTGAAATCAATAAAATAAACGAAAAGATATAAATAAGAATTCATTGGTGATGGAATTATAAGAACTCATTGTCTTTATTTAAAAATTGAAAAATGAAACTCTTCAATTTGTTTTCAATCTACTAAAAAATACATATGGGAAAGTATTGAAATTCGTATATTCTTTTGAAATCAATAAAATAAACAAAAAGATATAAATAAGAATTCGTTGGTGATGGAAATATAAGAACTCATTGTCTATATTTAAAAACTGAAAAATGAAACTCTTCAATTTGTTTTCAATCTACTAAAAAATACATATGGGAAAGTATTGAAATTCTGATATTCTTTTGAAATCAATAAAATAAACGAAAACATATAAATAAGGATTCGTTGGTGATGGAAATATAAGAAGTCATTGTCTTTATTTAAAAACTGAAAAATAAAACACTTCAATTTGTTTTCAATCTACTAAAAAATACACATTTGAAAGTATTGAAATTCGTATATTCTTTTGAAATCAATAAAATAAACGAAAAGATATAAATAAGAATTCGTTGGTGATGGAAATATAAGAACTCATTGTCTTTATTTAAAAACTGAAAAATGAAACTCTTCAATTTGTTTTCAATCTACTAAAAAATACATATTTGAAAGTATTGAAATTCGTATATTCTTTTGAAATCAATAAAATAAACGAAAAGATATAAATAAGAATTCGTTGGAGATGGAAATATAAGAACTCATTGTCTTTATTTAAAAATTGAAAAATGAAACTCTTCAATTTGTTTTCAATCTACTAAAAAATACATATGGGAAAGTATTGAAATTCATATATTCTTTTGAAATCAATAAAATAAACGAAAACATATAAATAAGGATTCGTTAGTGATGGAAATATAAGAACTCATTGTCTTTATTTAAAAACTGAAAAATAAAACACTTCAATTTGTTTTCAATCTACTAAAAAATACACATTTGAAATTATTGAAATTCGTATATTCTTTTGAAATCAATAAAATAAACGAAAAGATATAAATAAGAATTCGTTGGTGATGGAAATATAAGAACTCATTGTCTTTATTTAAAAACTGAAAAATGAAACTCTTCAATTTGTTTTCAATCTACTAAAAAATACATATTTGAAAGTATTGAAATTCGTATATTCTTTTGAAATCAATAAAATAAACGAAAAGATATAAATAAGAATTCGTTGGTGATGGAAATATAAGAACTCATTGTCTTTATTTAAAAACTGAAAAATAAATCACTTCAATTTGTTTTCAATCTACTAAAAAATACACATTTGAAAGTATTGAAATTCGTATATTCTTTTGAAATCAATAAAATAAACGAAAAGATATAAATAAGAATTCGTTGGTGATGGAAATATAAGAACTCATTGTCTTTATTTAAAAACTGAAAAATGAAACTCTTCAATTTGTTTTCAATCTACTAAGAAATACATATTTGAAAGTATTGAAATTCGTATATTCTTTTGAAATCAATAAAATAAACGAAAAGATATAAATAAGAATTCGTTGGAGATGGAAATATAAGAACTCATTGTCTTTATTTAAAATTGAAAAATGAAACTCTTCAATTTGTTTTCAATCTACTAAAAAATACATATGGGAAAGTATTGAAATTCGTATATTCTTTTGAAATCAATAAAATAAACGAAAAGATATAAATCAGAATTCGTTGGTGATGAAAATATAAGAACTCAATGACTTTATTTAAAAATTGAAAAATGAAACTCTTCAATTTGTTTTTAATCTTCTAAGAAATACATATTTGAAAGTATTGAAATTCGTATATTCTTTTGAAATCAATAAAATAAACGAAAACATATAAATAAGAATTCGTTGGTAATGGAAATATAAGAACTCATTGTCTTTATTTAAAAACTGAAAAATAAAACTCTTCAATTTGTTTTCAATCTACTAAAAATACATATGGGAAAGTATTGAAATTCGTATATTCTTTTGAAATCAATAAAATAAACGAAAAGATATAAATAAGAATTCGTTGGTGATGGAAATATAAGAACTCATTGTCTTTATTGAAAAATTGAAAAATGAAACTCTTCAATTTGTTTTCAATCTACTAAAAAAATACATATTTGAAAGTATTGAAATTCGTATATTCTTTTGAAATCAATAAAATAAACAAAAAGATATAAATAAGAATTCGTTGGTGATGGAAATATAAGAACTCATTGTCTATATTTAAAAACTGAAAAATGAAACTCTTCAATTTGTTTTCAATCTACTAAAATATACGTATAGGAAAGTATTGAAATTCGTATATTCTTTTGAAATCAATAAAATAAACAAAAAGATATAAATAAGAATTCATTGGTGATGGAAATATAAGAACTCATTGTCTTTATTTAAAAATTGAAAAATGAAACTCTTCAATTTGTTTTCAATCTACTAAAAAATACATATGGGAAAGTATTGAAATTCGTATATTCTTTTGAAATCAATAAAATAAACGAAAAGATATAAATAAGAATTCATTGGTGATAAAAATATAAGAACTCATTGTCTGTATTTAAAAACTGAAAAATGAAACTCTTCAATTTGTTTTCAATCTACTAAAAAATACATATTTGAAAGTATTGAAATTCGTATATTCTTTTGAAATCAATAAAAGAAACGAAAAGATATAAATAAGGATTCGTTGTTGATGGAAATATAAGAACTCATTGTCTTTATTTAAAAATTGAAAAATGAAACTCTTCAATTTGTTTTCAATCTACTAAAAAATACATATGGGAAAGTATTGAAATTCGTATATTCTTTTGAAATCAATAAAATAAACGAAAAGATATAAATAAGAATTCATTGGTGATGGAATTATAAGAACTCATTGTCTTTATTTAAAAATTGAAAAATGAAACTCTTCAATTTGTTTTCAATCTACTAAAAAATACATATGGGAAAGTATTGAAATTCGTATATTCTTTTGAAATCAATAAAATAAACAAAAAGATATAAATAAGAATTCGTTGGTGATGGAAATATAAGAACTCATTGTCTATATTTAAAAACTGAAAAATGAAACTCTTCAATTTGTTTTCAATCTACTAAAAAATACATATGGGAAAGTATTGAAATTCTGATATTCTTTTGAAATCAATAAAATAAACGAAAACATATAAATAAGGATTCGTTGGTGATGGAAATATAAGAAGTCATTGTCTTTATTTAAAAACTGAAAAATAAAACACTTCAATTTGTTTTCAATCTACTAAAAAATACACATTTGAAAGTATTGAAATTCGTATATTCTTTTGAAATCAATAAAATAAACGAAAAGATATAAATAAGAATTCGTTGGTGATGGAAATATAAGAACTCATTGTCTTTATTTAAAAACTGAAAAATGAAACTCATCAATTTGTTTTCAATCTACTAAAAAATACATATTTGAAAGTATTGAAATTCGTATATTCTTTTGAAATCAATAAAATAAACGAAAAGATATAAATAAGAATTCGTTGGAGATGGAAATATAAGAACTCATTGTCTTTATTTAAAAATTGAAAAATGAAACTCTTCAATTTGTTTTCAATCTACTAAAAAATACATATTTGAAAGTATTGAAATTCATATATTCTTTTGAAATCAATAAAATAAACGAAAACATATAAATAAGGATTCGTTAGTGATGGAAATATAAGAACTCATTGTCTTTATTTAAAAACTGAAAAATAAAACACTTCAATTTGTTTTCAATCTACTAAAAAATACACATTTGAAATTATTGAAATTCGTATATTCTTTTGAAATCAATAAAATAAACGAAAAGATATAAATAAGAATTCGTTGGTGATGGAAATATAAGAACTCATTGTCTTTATTTAAAAACTGAAAAATGAAACTCTTCAATTTGTTTTCAATCTACTAAAAAATACATATTTGAAAGTATTGAAATTCGTATATTCTTTTGAAATCAATAAAATAAACGAAAAGATATAAATAAGAATTCGTTGGTGATGGAAATATAAGAACTCATTGTCTTTATTTAAAAACTGAAAAATAAATCACTTCAATTTGTTTTCAATCTACTAAAAAATACACATTTGAAAGTATTGAAATTCGTATATTCTTTTGAAATCAATAAAATAAACGAAAAGATATAAATAAGAATTCGTTGGTGATGGAAATATAAGAACTCATTGTCTTTATTTAAAAACTGAAAAATGAAACTCTTCAATTTGTTTTCAATCTACTAAGAAATACATATTTGAAAGTATTGAAATTCGTATATTCTTTTGAAATCAATAAAATAAACGAAAAGATATAAATAAGAATTCGTTGGAGATGGAAATATAAGAACTCATTGTCTTTATTTAAAAATTGAAAAATGAAACTCTTCAATTTGTTTTCAATCTACTAAAAAATACATATGGGAAAGTATTGAAATTCGTATATTCTTTTGAAATCAATAAAATAAACGAAAAGATATAAATAAGAATTCATTGGTGATGGAATTATAAGAACTCATTGTCTTTATTTAAAAATTGAAAAATGAAACTCTTCAATTTGTTTTCAATCTACTAAAAAATACATATGGGAAAGTATTGAAATTCGTATATTCTTTTGAAATCAATAAAATAAACGAAAAGATATAAATCAGAATTCGTTGGTGATGAAAATATAAGAACTCAATGACTTTATTTAAAAATTGAAAAATGAAACTCTTCAATTTGTTTTTAATCTTCTAAGAAATACATATTTGAAAGTATTGAAATTCGTATATTCTTTTGAAATCAATAAAATAAACGAAAACATATAAATAAGAATTCGTTGGTAATGGAAATATAAGAACTCATTGTCTTTATTTAAAAACTGAAAAATAAAACTCTTCAATTTGTTTTCAATCTACTAAAAATACATATGGGAAAGTATTGAAATTCGTATATTCTTTTGAAATCAATAAAATAAACGAAAAGATATAAATAAGAATTCGTTGGTGATGGAAATATAAGAACTCATTGTCTTTATTGAAAAATTGAAAAATGAAACTCTTCAATTTGTTTTCAATCTACTAAAAAAATACATATTTGAAAGTATTGAAATTCGTATATTCTTTTGAAATCAATAAAATAAACAAAAAGATATAAATAAGAATTCGTTGGTGATGGAAATATAAGAACTCATTGTCTATATTTAAAAACTGAAAAATGAAACTCTTCAATTTGTTTTCAATCTACTAAAATATACGTATAGGAAAGTATTGAAATTCGTATATTCTTTTGAAATCATTAAAATAAACGAAAAGATATAAATAAGGATTCGTTGGTGATGGAAATATAAGAACTCATTGTCTTTATTTAAAAATTGAAAAATGAAACTCTTCAATTTGTTTTCAATCTACTAAAAAATACATATTTGAAAGTATTGAAATTCGTATATTCTTTTAAAATCAATAAAATAAACTAAAAGATATAAATAAGAATTCGTTAGTGATGGAAATATAAGGACTTATTGTCTGAATTTAAATATAATAAAAATAAAACTCTGCGATTACTTTTAATCTACTAAAAAAACTTATGGAAAGTATTGAAATTCGTATATTCTTTTGAAATCAATAAAATAAACGAAAACATATAAATAAGGATTCGTTGGTGATGGAAATATAAGAACTCATTGTCTTTATTTAAAAACTGAAAAATAAAATTCTTCAATTTGTTTTCAATCTACTAAAAAATACACATTTGAAAGTATTGAAATTCGTATATTCTTTTGAAATCAATAAAATAAACGAAAAGATATAAATAAGAATTCGTTGGTGATGGAAATATAAGAACTCATTGTCTGAATTTAAATATAATAAAAATAAAACTCTGCGATTACTTTTAATCTACTAAAAAAACTTATTGGAAAGTATTGAAATTCGTATATTCTTTTGAAATCAATATAATAAACGGAGAGATATAAATAAGAATTCGTTGGTGATGGAAATATAAGAACTCATTGTCTTTATTTAAAAACTGAAAAATGAAACTCTTCAATTTGTTTTCAATCTACTAAAAAATACATATTTG
This sequence comes from Ptychoptera albimana, assembly GCA_961205885.1. NCBI lineage: Eukaryota > Metazoa > Arthropoda > Insecta > Diptera > Ptychopteridae > Ptychoptera > Ptychoptera albimana. Next base: position 17,187,801 of record OY540803.1, on the reverse strand, counting down.
AAAGTATTGAAATTCGTATATTCTTTTGAAATCAATAAAATAAACGAAAAGATATAAATAAGGATTCGTTGGTGATGGAAATATAAGAACTCATTGTCTTTATTTAAAAACTGAAAAATAAAACTCTTCAATTTGTTTTCAATCTACTAAAAAATACATATTTGAAAGTATTGAAATTCGTATATTCTTTTGAAATCAATAAAATAAACGAAAAGATATAAATAAGAATTCGTTGTTGATGGAAATATAAGAACTCATTGTCTTTATTTAAAAATTGAAAAATGAAACTCTTCAATTTGTTTTCAATCTACTAAAAAATACATATGGGAAAGTATTGAAATTCGTATATTCTTTTGAAATCAATAAAATAAACAAAAAGATATAAAAAAGAATTCATTAGTGATGGAAATATAAGAACTCATTGTCTTTATTTAAAAATTGAAAAATGAAACTCTTCAATTTGTTTTCAATCTACTAAAAAATACATATGGGAAAGTATTGAAATTCGTATATTCTTTTGAAATCAATAAAATAAACGAAAAGATATAAATAAGAATTCATTGGTGATAAAAATATAAGAACTCATTGTCTGTATTTAAAAACTGAAAAATGAAACTCTTCAATTTGTTTTCAATCTACTAAAAAATACAAATGGAAAAGTATTGAAATTCGTATATTCTTTTGAAATCAATAAAAGAAACGAAAAGATATAAATAAGGATTCGTTGTTGATGGAAATATAAGAACTCATTGTCTTTATTTAAAAAAAGAAAAATGAAACTCTTCAATTTGTTTTCAATCTACTAAAAAATACATATGGGAAAGTATTGAAATTCGTATATTCTTTTGAAATCAATAAAATAAACGAAAAGATATAAATAAGAATTCGTTGGTGATGGAAATATAAGAACTTATTGTCTTTATTTAAAAATTGAAAAATGAAACTCTTCAATTTGTTTTCAATCTACTAAAAAATACATATGGGAAAGTATTGAAATTCGTATATTCTTTTGAAATCAATAAAATAAACGAAAAGATATAAATAAGAATTCATTGGTGATGGAATTATAAGAACTCATTGTCTTTATTTAAAAATTGAAAAATGAAACTCTTCAATTTGTTTTCAATCTACTAAAAAATACATATGGGAAAGTATTGAAATTCGTATATTCTTTTGAAATCAATAAAATAAACAAAAAGATATAAATAAGAATTCGTTGGTGATGGAAATATAAGAACTCATTGTCTATATTTAAAAACTGAAAAATGAAACTCTTCAATTTGTTTTCAATCTACTAAAAAATACATATGGGAAAGTATTGAAATTCGTATATTCTTTTGAAATCAATAAAATAAACGAAAACATATAAATAAGGATTCGTTGGTGATGGAAATATAAGAACTCATTGTCTTTATTTAAAAACTGAAAAATAAAACACTTCAATTTGTTTTCAATCTACTAAAAAATACACATTTGAAAGTATTGAAATTCGTATATTCTTTTGAAATCAATAAAATAAACGAAAAGATATAAATAAGAATTCGTTGGTGATGGAAATTAAAGGACTCATTGTCTGTTAATAAAATGATTTAATATGATACTCTGCAATTTGTTTTCAATCTACTAAAATATATATATAGTAAAGTATTGAAATTCGTATATTCTTTTGAAATCAATAAAATAAACGAAAAGATATAAATAAGAATTCGTTGGAGATGGAAATATAAGAACTCATTGTCTTTATTTAAAAATTGAAAAATGAAACTCTTCAATTTGTTTTCAATCTACTAAAAAATACATATGGAAAAGTATTGAAATTCGTATATTCTTTTGAAATCAATAAAATAAACGAAAATATATAAATAAGGATTCGTTGGTGATGGAAATATAAGAACTCATTGTCTTTATTTAAAAACTGAAAAATAAAACACTTCAATTTGTTTTCAATGTACTAAAAAATACACATTTGAAATTATTGAAATTCGTATATTCTTTTGAAATCAATAAAATAAACGAAAAGATATAAATAAGAATTCGTTGGTGATGGAAATATAAGAACTCATTGTCTTTATTTAAAAACTGAAAAATGAAACTCTTCAATTTGTTTTCAATCTACTAAAAAATACATATTTGAAAGTATTGAAATTCGTATATTCTTTTGAAATCAATAAAATAAACGAAAAGATATAAATAAGAATTCGTTGGTGATGGAAATATAAGAACTCATTGTCTTTATTTAAAAACTGAAAAATAAATCACTTCAATTTGTTTTCAATCTACTAAAAAATACACATTTGAAAGTATTGAAATTCGTATATTCTTTTGAAATCAATAAAATAAACGAAAAGATATAAATAAGAATTCGTTGGTGATGGAAATATAAGAACTCATTGTCTTTATTTAAAAACTGAAAAATGAAACTCTTCAATTTGTTTTCAATCTACTAAAAAATACATATGGGAAAGTATTGAAATTCGTATATTCTTTTGAAATCAATAAAATAAACGAAAAGATATAAATAAGGATTCGTTGGTGATGGAAATATAAGAACTCATTGTCTTTATTTAAAAATTGAAAAATTAAACTCTTCAATTTGTTTTCAATCTACTAAAAAATACATATGGGAAAGTATTGAAATTCTGATATTCTTTTGAAATCAATAAAATAAACGAAAACATATAAATAAGAATTCGTTGGTGATGGAAATATAAGAACTCATTGTCTTTATTTAAAAACTGAAAAATGACTAATCTACTAAAAAATACACATTTGAAAGTATTGAAATTCGTATATTCTTTTGAAATCAATAAAATAAACGAAAAGATATAAATAAGAATTCGTTGGTGATGGAAATATAAGAACTCATTGTCTTTATTTAAAAACTGAAAAATGAAACTCTTCAATTTGTTTTCAATCTACTAAAAAATACATATTTGAAAGTATTGAAATTCGTATATTCTTTTGAAATCAATAAAATAAACGAAAAGATATAAATAAGAATTCGTTGGAGATGGAAATATAAGAACTCATTGTCTTTATTTAAAAATTGAAAAATGAAACTCTTCAATTTGTTTTCAATCTACTAAAAAATACATATGGAAAAGTATTGAAATTCGTATATTCTTTTGAAATCAATAAAATAAACGAAAATATATAAATAAGGATTCGTTGGTGATGGAAATATAAGAACTCATTGTCTTTATTTAAAAACTGAAAAATAAAACACTTCAATTTGTTTTCAATGTACTAAAAAATACACATTTGAAATTATTGAAATTCGTATATTCTTTTGAAATCAATAAAATAAACGAAAAGATATAAATAAGAATTCGTTGGTGATGGAAATATAAGAACTCATTGTCTTTATTTAAAAACTGAAAAATGAAACTTTTCAATTTGTTTTCAATCTACTAAAAAATACATATGGGAAAGTATTGAAATTCGTATATTCTTTTGAAATCAATAAAATAAACGAAAAGATATAAATAAGAATTCATTGGTGATGGAATTATAAGAACTCATTGTCTTTATTTAAAAATTGAAAAATGAAACTCTTCAATTTGTTTTCAATCTACTAAAAAATACATATGGGAAAGTATTGAAATTCGTATATTCTTTTGAAATCAATAAAATAAACGAAAAAATATAAATAAGAATTCGTTGGTGATGGAAATATAAGAACTCATTGTCTTTATTTAAAAACTGAAAAATGAAACTCTTCAATTTGTTTTCAATCTACTTAAAAATACATATTTGAAAGTATTGAAATTCGTATATTCTTTTGAAATCAATAAAATAAACGAAAACATATAAATAAGGATTCGTTGGTGATGGAAATATAAGAACTCATTGTCTTTATTTAAAAACTGAAAAATAAAACACTTCAATTTGTTTTCAATCTACTAAAAAATACACATTTGAAAGTATTGAAATTCGTATATTCTTTTGAAATCAATAAAATAAACGAAAAAATATAAATAAGAATTCGTTGGTGATGGAAATATAAGAACTCATTGTCTTTATTTAAAAACTGAAAAATGAAACTTTTCAATTTGTTTTCAATCTACTAAAAAATACATATGGGAAAGTATTGAAATTCGTATATTCTTTTGAAATCAATAAAATAAACGAAAAGATATAAATAAGAATTCATTGGTGATGGAATTATAAGAACTCATTGTCTTTATTTAAAAATTGAAAAATGAAACTCTTCAATTTGTTTTCAATCTACTAAAAAATACATATGGGAAAGTATTGAAATTCGTATATTCTTTTGAAATCAATAAAATAAACGAAAACATATAAATAAGGATTCGTTATTGATGGAAATATAAGAACTCATTGTCTTTATTTAAAAACTGAAAAATAAAACACTTCAATTTGTTTTCAATCTACTAAAAAATACATATTTGAAAGTATTGAAATTCGTATATTCTTTTGAAATCAATAAAATAAACGAAAAGATATAAATAAGAATTCGTTGGTGATGGAAATATAAGAACTCATTGTCTTTATTTAAAAACTGAAAAATGAAACTTTTCAATTTGTTTTCAATCTACTAAAAAATACATATGGGAAAGTATTGAAATTCGTATATTCTTTTGAAATCAATAAAATAAACGAAAAGATATAAATAAGAATTCATTGGTGATGGAATTATAAGAACTCATTGTCTTTATTTAAAAATTGAAAAATGAAACTCTTCAATTTGTTTTCAATCTACTAAAAAATACATATGGGAAAGTATTGAAATTCGTATATTCTTTTGAAATCAATAAAATAAACAAAAAGATATAAATAAGAATTCGTTGGTGATGGAAATATAAGAACTCATTGTCTTTATTTAAAAACTGAAAAATGAAACTCTTCAATTTGTTTTCAATCTACTAAAAAATACATATGGGAAAGTATTGAAATTCGTATATTCTTTTGAAATCAATAAAATAAACGAAAACATATAAATAAGGATTCGTTGGTGATGGAAATATAAGAACTCATTGTCTTTATTTAAAAACTGAAAAATAAAACACTTCAATTTGTTTTCAATCTACTAAAAAATACACATTTGAAAGTATTGAAATTCGTATATTCTTTTGAAATCAATAAAATAAACGAAAAGATATAAATAAGAATTCGTTGGTGATGGAAATATAAGAACTCATTGTCTTTATTTAAAAACTGAAAAATGAAACTCTTTAATGTGTTTTCAATCTACTAAAAAATACATATTTGAAAGTATTGAAATTCGTATATTCTTTTGAAATCAATAAAATAAACGAAAAGATATAAATAAGAATTCGTTGGAGATGGAAATATAAGAACTCATTGTCTTTATTTAAAAATTGAAAAATGAAACTCTTCAATTTGTTTTCAATCTACTAAAAAATACATATTTGAAAGTATTGAAATTCGTATATTCTTTTGAAATCAATAAAATAAACGAAAAGATATAAATAAGAATTCATTGGTGATGGAATTATAAGAACTCATTGTCTTTATTTAAAAATTGAAAAATGAAACTCTTCAATTTGTTTTCAATCTACTAAAAAATACATATGGGAAAGTATTGAAATTCGTATATTCTTTTGAAATCAATAAAATAAACAAAAAGATATAAATAAGAATTCGTTGGTGATGGAAATATAAGAACTCATTGTCTATATTTAAAAACTGAAAAATGAAACTCTTCAATTTGTTTTCAATCTACTAAAAAATAAATATGGGAAAGTATTGAAATTCGTATATTCTTTTGAAATCAATAAAATAAACGAAAACATATAAATAAGGATTCGTTGGTGATGGAAATATAAGAACTCATTGTCTTTATTTAAAAACTGAAAAATAAAACACTTCAATTTGTTTTCAATCTACTAAAAAATACACATTTGAAAGTATTGAAATTCGTATATTCTTTTGAAATCAATAAAATAAACGAAAAGATATAAATAAGAATTCGTTGGTGATGGAAATATAAGAACTCATTGTCTTTATTTAAAAACTGAAAAATGAAACTCTTCAATGTGTTTTCAATCTACTAAAAAATACATATTTGAAAGTATTGAAATTCGTATATTCTTTTGAAATCAATAAAATAAACGAAAAGATATAAATAAGAATTCGTTGGAGATGGAAATATAAGAACTCATTGTCTTTATTTAAAAATTGAAAAATGAAACTCTTCAATTTGTTTTCAATCTACTAAAAAATACATATGGGAAAGTATTGAAATTCGTATATTCTTTTGAAATCAATAAAATAAACGAAAACATATAAATAAGGATTCGTTGGTGATGGAAATATAAGAACTCATTGTCTTTATTTAAAAACTGAAAAATAAAACACTTCAATTTGTTTTCAATCTACTAAAAAATACACATTTGAAAGTATTGAAATTCGTATATTCTTTTGAAATCAATAAAATAAACGAAAAGATATAAATAAGAATTCGTTGGTGATGGAAATATAAGAACTCATTGTCTTTATTTAAAAACTGAAAAATGAAACTCTTCAATTTGTTTTCAATCTACTAAAAAATACATATTTGAAAGTATTGAAATTCGTATATTCTTTTGAAATCAATAAAATAAACAAAAAGATATAAATAAGAATTCGTTGGTGATGGAAATATAAGAACTCATTGTCTTTATTTAAAAACTGAAAAATAAAACACTTCAATTTGTTTTCAATCTACTAAAAAATACACATTTGAAAGTATTGAAATTCGTATATTCTTTTAAAATCAATAAAATAAACGAAAAGATATAAATAAGAATTCGTTGGTGATGGAAATATAAGAACTCATTGTCTTTATATAAAAACTGAAAAATGAAACTCTTCAATTTGTTTTCAATCTACTAAAAAATACATATTTGAAAGTATTGAAATTCGTATATTCTTTTGAAATCAATAAAATAAACGAAAAGATATAAATAAGAATTCGTTGGTGATGGAAATATAAGAACTCATTGTCTTTATTTAAAAACTGAAAAATGAAACTCTTCAATTTGTTTTCAATCTACTAAAAAATACATATTTGAAAGTATTGAAATTCGTATATTCTTTTGAAATCAATAAAATAAACGAAAAGATATAAATAAGAATTCGTTGGAGATGGAAATATAAGAACTCATTGTCTTTATTTAAAAATTGAAAAATGAAACTCTTCAATTTGTTTTCAATCTACTAAAAAATACATATGGGAAAGTATTGAAATTCGTATATTCTTTTGAAATCAATAAAATAAACGAAAACATATAAATAAGGATTCGTTGGTGATGGAAATATAAGAACTCATTGTCTTTATTTAAAAACTGAAAAATAAAACACTTCAATTTGTTTTCAATCTACTAAAAAATACACATTTGAAAGTATTGAAATTCGTATATTCTTTTGAAATCAATAAAATAAACGAAAAGATATAAATAAGAATTCGTTGGTGATGGAAATATAAGAACTCATTGTCTTTATATAAAAACTGAAAAATGAAACTCTTCAATTTGTTTTCAATCTACTAAAAAATACATATTTGAAAGTATTGAAATTCGTATATTCTTTTGAAATCAATAAAATAAACGAAAAGATATAAATAAGAATTCGTTGGTGATGGAAATATAAGAACTCATTGTCTTTATTTAAAAACTGAAAAATGAAACTCTTCAATTTGTTTTCAATCTACTAAAAAATACATATTTGAAAGTATTGAAATTCGTATATTCTTTTGAAATCAATAAAATAAACGAAAAGATATAAATAAGAATTCGTTGGAGATGGAAATATAAGAACTCATTGTCTTTATTTAAAAATTGAAAAATGAAACTCTTCAATTTGTTTTCAATCTACTAAAAAAAACATATGGGAAAGTATTGAAATTCGTATATTCTTTTGAAATCAATAAAATAAACGAAAACATATAAATAAGGATTCGTTGGTGATGGAAATATAAGAACTCATTGTCTTTATTTAAAAACTGAAAAATAAAACACTTCAATTTGTTTTCAATCTACTAAAAAATACACATTTGAAAGTATTGAAATTCGTATATTCTTTTGAAATCAATAAAATAAACGAAAAGATATAAATAAGAATTCGTTGGTGATGGAAATATAAGAACTCATTGTCTTTATTTAAAAACTGAAAAATGAAACTCTTCAATTTGTTTTCAATCTACTAAAAAATACATATTTGAAAGTATTGAAATTCGTATATTCTTTTGAAATCAATAAAATAAACAAAAAGATATAAATAAGAATTCGTTGGTGATGGAAATATAAGAACTCATTGTCTTTATTTAAAAACTGAAAAATAAAACACTTCAATTTGTTTTCAATCTACTAAAAAATACACATTTGAAAGTATTGAAATTCGTATATTCTTTTGAAATCAATAAAATAAACGAAAACATATAAATAAGGATTCGTTGGTGATGGAAATATAAGAACTCATTGTCTTTATTTAAAAAAAGAAAAATGAAACTCTTCAATTTGTTTTCAATCTACTAAAAAATACACATTTGAAAGTATTGAAATTCGTATATTCTTTTGAAATCAATAAAATAAACGAAAAGATATAAATAAGAATTCGTTGGTGATGGAAATATAAGAACTCATTGTCTTTATTTAAAAACTGAAAAATAAAACTATTCAATTTGTTTTCAATCTACTAAAAAATACATATTTGAAAGTATTGAAATTCGTATATTCTTTTGAAATCAATAAAATAAACGAAAAGATATAAATAAGAATTCGTTGGAGATGGAAATATAAGAACTCATTGTCTTTATTTAAAAATTGAAAAATGAAACTCTTCAATTTGTTTTCAATCTACTAAAAAATCCATATGGGAAAGTATTGAAATTCGTATATTCTTTTGAAATCAATAAAATAAACGAAAAGATATATATAAGGATTCGTTGGTTGGTGGAAATATAAGAACTCATTGTCTATATTTAAAAAAAGAAAAATGAAACTCTTTAATTAGTTTTCAATCTGCTAAAAAAAACATATGGGAAAGTATTGAAATTCGTATATTCTTTTGAAATCAATAAAATAAACGAAAAGATATAAATAAGAATTCGTTGGTGATGGAAATATAAGAACTCATTGTCTATATTTAAAAAAAGAAAAATGAAACTCTTTAATTAGTTTTCAATCTACTAAAAAAAACATATGGGAAAGTATTGAAATTCGTATATTCTTTTGAAATCAATAAAATAAACGAAAAGATATAAATAAGAATTCGTTGGTGATGGAAATATAAGAACTCATTGTCTTTATTTAAAAACTGAAAAATGAAACTCTTCAATTTGTTTTCAATCTACTAAAAAATACATATTTGAAAGTATTGAAATTCGTATATTCTTTTGAAATCAATAAAATAAACGAAAAGATATAAATAAGAATTCGTTGGAGATGGAAATATAAGAACTCATTGTCTTTATTTAAAAATTGAAAAATGAAACTCTTCAATTTGTTTTCAATCTACTAAAAAATACATATGGGAAAGTATTGAAATTCGTATATTCTTTTGAAATCAATAAAATAAACAAAAAGATATAAATAAGAATTCGTTGGTGATGGAAATATAAGAACTCATTGTCTATATTTAAAAACTGAAAAATGAAACTCTTCAATTTGTTTTCAATCTACTAAAAAATACATATGGGAAAGTATTGAAATTCGTATATTCTTTTGAAATCAATAAAATAAACGAAAACATATAAATAAGGATTCGTTGGTGATGGAAATATAAGAACTCATTGTCTTTATTTAAAAACTGAAAAATAAAACACTTCAATTTGTTTTCAATCTACTAAAAAATACACATTTGAAAGTATTGAAATTCGTATATTCTTTTGAAATCAATAAAATAAACGAAAAGATATAAATAAGAATTCGTTGGAGATGGAAATATAAGAACTCATTGTCTTTATTTAAAAATTGAAAAATGAAACTCTTCAATTTGTTTTCAATCTACTAAAAAATACATATGGGAAAGTATTGAAATTCGTATATTCTTTTGAAATCAATAAAATAAACAAAAAGATATAAATAAGAATTCGTTGGTGATGGAAATATAAGAACTCATTGTCTATATTTAAAAACTGAAAAATGAAACTCTTCAATTTGTTTTCAATCTACTAAAAAATACATATGGGAAAGTATTGAAATTCGTATATTCTTTTGAAATCAATAAAATAAACGAAAAGATATAAATAAGGATTCGTTGGTGATGGAAATATAAGAACTCATTGTCTTTATTTAAAAACTGAAAAATAAAACACTTCAATTTGTTTTCAATCTACTAAAAAATACACATTTGAAAGTATTGAAATTCGTATATTCTTTTGAAATCAATAAAATAAACGAAAAGATATAAATAAGAATTCGTTGGTGATGGAAATATAAGAACTCATTGTCTATATTTAAAAACTGAAAAATGAAACTCTTTATTTAGTTTTCAATCTACTAAAAAAAACATATGGGAAAGTATTGAAATTCGTATATTCTTTTGAAATCAATAAAATAAACGAAAAGATATAAATAAGAATTCGTTGGTGATGGAAATATAAGAACTCATTGTCTATATTTAAAAAAAGAAAAATGAAACTCTTTAATTAGTTTTCAATCTACTAAAAAAAACATATGGGAAAGTATTGAAATTCGTATATTCTTTTGAAATCAATAAAATAAACGAAAAGATATAAATAAGAATTCGTTGGTGATGGAAATATAAGAACTCATTGTCTATATTTAAAAAAAGAAAAATGAAACTCTTTAATTAGTTTTCAATCTACTAAAAAAAACATATGGGAAAGTATTGAAATTCGTATATTCTTTTGAAATCAATAAAATAAACGAAAAGATATAAATAAGAATTCGTTGGTGATGGAAATATAAGAACTCATTGTCTTTATTTAAAAAAAGAAAAATGAAACTCTTTAATTAGTTTTCAATCTACTAAAAAAAACATATGGGAAAGTATTGAAATTCGTATATTCTTTTGAAATCAATAAAATAAACGAAAAGATATAAATAAGAATTCGTTGGTGATGGAAATATAAGAACTCATTGTCTTTATTTAAAAATTGAAAAATGAAACTCTTCAATTTGTTTTCAATCTACTAAAAATTCCATATGGGAAAGTATTGAAATTCGTATATTCTTTTGAAATCAATAAAATAAACGAAAAGATATAAATAAGAATTCGTTGGAGATGGAAATATAAGAACTCATTGTCTTTATTTAAAAATTGAAAAATGAAACTCTTCAATTTGTTTTCAATCTACTAAAAAATCCATATGGGAAAGTATTGAAATTCGTATATTCTTTTGAAATCAATAAAATAAACGAAAAGATATAAATAAGAATTCGTTGGTGATGGAAATATAAGAACTCATTGTCTATATTTAAAAAAAGAAAAATGAAACTCTTTAATTAGTTTTCAATCTACTAAAAAAAACATATGGGAAAGTATTGAAATTCGTATATTCTTTTGAAATCAATAAAATAAACGAAAAGATATAAATAAGAATTCGTTGGAGATGGAAATATAAGAACTCATTGTCTTTATTTAAAAATTGAAAAATGAAACTCTTCAATTTGTTTTCAATCTACTAAAAAATCCATATGGGAAAGTATTGAAATTCGTATATTCTTTTGAAATCAATAAAATAAACGAAAAGATATAAATAAGAATTCGTTGGTGATGGAAATATAAGAACTCATTGTCTATATTTAAAAACTGAAAAATGAAACTCTTCAATTTGTTTTCAATCTACTAAAAAATACATATGGGAAAGTATTGAAATTCGTATATTCTTTTGAAATCAATAAAATAAACGAAAGCATATAAATAAGGATTCGTTGGTGATGGAAATATAAGAACTCATTGTCTTTATTTAAAAACTGAAAAATAAAACACTTCAATTTGTTTTCAATCTACTAAAAAATACACATTTGAAAGTATTGAAATTCGTATATTCTTTTGAAATCAATAAAATAAACGAAAAGATATAAATAAGAATTCGTTGGTGATGGAAATATAAGAACTCATTGTCTATATTTAAAAACTGAAAAATGAAACTCTTCAATTTGTTTTCAATCTACTAAAAAATACATATGGGAAAGTATTGAAATTCGTATATTCTTTTGAAATCAATAAAATAAACGAAAAGATATAAATAAGAATTCGTTGGTGATGGAAATATAAGAACTCATTGTCTTTATTTAAAAACTGAAAAATGAAACTCTTCAATTTGTTTTCAATCTACTAAAAAATACATATTTGAAAGTATTGAAATTCGTATATTCTTTTGAAATCAATAAAATAAACGAAAAGATATAAATAAGAATTCGTTGGAGATGGAAATATAAGAACTCATTGTCTTTATTTAAAAACTGAAAAATAAAACACTTCAATTTGTTTTCAATCTACTAAAAAATACACATTTGAAAGTATTGAAATTCGTATATTCTTTTGAAATCAATAAAATAAACAAAAAGATATAAATAAGAATTCGTTGGTGATGGAAATATAAGAACTCATTGTCTATATTTAAAAACTGAAAAATGAAACTCTTCAATTTGTTTTCAATCTACTAAAAAATACATATGGGAAAGTATTGAAATTCGTATATTCTTTTGAAATCAATAAAATAAACGAAAAGATATAAATAAGAATTCGTTGGTGATGGAAATATAAGAACTCATTGTCTTTATTTAAAAACTGAAAAATGAAACTCTTCAATTTGTTTTCAATCTACTAAAAAATATATATGGGAAAGTATTGAAATTCGTATATTCTTTTGAAATCAATAAAATAAACGAAAAGATATAAATAAGAATTCGTTGGAGATGGAAATATAAGAACTCATTGTCTTTATTTAAAAATTGAAAAATGAAACTCTTCAATTTGTTTTCAATCTACTAAAAAATACATATGGGAAAGTATTGAAATTCGTATATTCTTTTGAAATCAATAAAATAAACAAAAAGATATAAATAAGAATTCGTTGGTGATGGAAATATAAGAACTCATTGTCTATATTTAAAAACTGAAAAATGAAACTCTTCAATTTGTTTTCAATCTACTAAAAAATACATATGGGAAAGTATTGAAATTCGTATATTCTTTTGAAATCAATAAAATAAACGAAAACATATAAATAAGGATTCGTTGGTGATGGAAATATAAGAACTCATTGTCTTTATTTAAAAACTGAAAAATAAAACACTTCAATTTGTTTTCAATCTACTAAAAAATACACATTTGAAAGTATTGAAATTCGTATATTCTTTTGAAATCAATAAAATAAACGAAAAGATATAAATAAGAATTCGTTGGAGATGGAAATATAAGAACTCATTGTCTTTATTTAAAAATTGAAAAATGAAACTCTTCAATTTGTTTTCAATCTACTAAAAATTCCATATGGGAAAGTATTGAAATTCGTATATTCTTTTGAAATCAATAAAATAAACAAAAAGATATAAATAAGAATTCGTTGGTGATGGAAATATAAGAACTCATTGTCTATATTTAAAAACTGAAAAATGAAACTCTTCAATTTGTTTTCAATCTACTAAAAAATACATATGGGAAAGTATTGAAATTCGTATATTCTTTTGAAATCAATAAAATAAACGAAAACATATAAATAAGGATTCGTTGGTGATGGAAATATAGGAACTCATTGTCTTTATTTAAAAACTGAAAAATAAAACACTTCAATTTGTTTTCAATCTACTAAAAAATACACATTTGAAAGTATTGAAATTCGTATATTCTTTTGAAATCAATAAAATAAACGAAAAGATATAAATAAGAATTCGTTGGTGATGGAAATATAAGAACTCATTGTCTATATTTAAAAAAAGAAAAATGAAACTCTTTAATTAGTTTTCAATCTACTAAAAAAAACATATGGGAAAGTATTGAAATTCGTATATTCTTTTGAAATCAATAAAATAAACGAAAAGATAAAAATAAGAATTCGTTGGTGATGGAAATATAAGAACTCATTGTCTATATTTAAAAAAAGAAAAATGAAACTCTTTAATTAGTTTTCAATCTACTAAAAAAAACATATGGGAAAGTATTGAAATTCGTATATTCTTTTGAAATCAATAAAATAAACGAAAAGATATAAATAAGAATTCGTTGGTGATGGAAATATAAGAACTCATTGTCTATATTTAAAAAAAGAAAAATGAAACTCTTTAATTAGTTTTCAATCTACTAAAAAAAACATATGGGAAAGTATTGAAATTCGTATATTCTTTTGAAATCAATAAAATAAACGAAAAGATATAAATAAGAATTCGTTGGTGATGGAAATATAAGAACTCATTGTCTATATTTAAAAAAAGAAAAATGAAACTCTTTAATTAGTTTTCAATCTACTAAAAAAAACATATGGGAAAGTATTGAAATTCGTATATTCTTTTGAAATCAATAAAATAAACGAAAAGATATAAATAAGAATTCGTTGGTGATGGAAATATAAGAACTCATTGTCTTTATTTAAAAATTGAAAAATGAAACTCTTCAATTTGTTTTCAATCTACTAAAAAATCCATATGGGAAAGTATTGAAATTCGTATATTCTTTTGAAATCAATAAAATAAACGAAAAGATATAAATAAGAATTCGTTGGAGATGGAAATATAAGAACTCATTGTCTTTATTTAAAAATTGAAAAATGAAACTCTTCAATTTGTTTTCAATCTACTAAAAAATCCATATGGGAAAGTATTGAAATTCGTATATTCTTTTGAAATCAATAAAATAAACGAAAAGATATAAATAAGAATTCGTTGGTGATGGAAATATAAGAACTCATTGTCTATATTTAAAAAAAGAAAAATGAAACTCTTTAATTAGTTTTCAATCTACTAAAAAAAACATATGGGAAAGTATTGAAATTCGTATATTCTTTTGAAATCAATAAAATAAACGAAAAGATATAAATAAGAATTCGTTGGAGATGGAAATATAAGAACTCATTGTCTTTATTTAAAAATTGAAAAATGAAACTCTTCAATTTGTTTTCAATCTACTAAAAAATACATATGGGAAAGTATTGAAATTCGTATATTCTTTTGAAATCAATAAAATAAACGAAAAGATATAAATAAGAATTCGTTGGTGATGGAAATATAAGAACTCATTGTCTATATTTAAAAAAAGAAAAATGAAACTCTTTAATTAGTTTTCAATCTACTAAAAAAAACATATGGGAAAGTATTGAAATTCGTATATTCTTTTGAAATCAATAAAATAAACGAAAAGATATAAATAAGAATTCGTTGGTGATGGAAATATAAGAACTCATTGTCTATATTTAAAAAAAGAAAAATGAAACTCTTCAATTTGTTTTCAATCTACTAAAAAATCCATATGGGAAAGTATGGAAATTCGTATATTCTTTTGAAATCAATAAAATAAACGAAAAGATATAAATAAGAATTCGTTGGTGATGGAAATATAAGAACTCATTGTCTATATTTAAAAAAAGAAAAATGAAACTCTTTAATTAGTTTTCAATCTACTAAAAAAAACATATGGGAAAGTATTGAAATTCGTATATTCTTTTGAAATCAATAAAATAAACGAAAAGATATAAATAAGAATTCGTTGGTGATGGAAATATAAGAACTCATTGTCTATATTTAAAAAAAGAAAAATGAAACTCTTTAATTAGTTTTCAATCTACTAAAAAAAACATATGGGAAAGTATTGAAATTCGTATATTCTTTTGAAATCAATAAAATAAACGAAAAGATATAAATAAGAATTCGTTGGTGATGGAAATATAAGAACTCATTGTCTATATTTAAAAAAAGAAAAATGAAACTCTTTAATTAGTTTTCAATCTACTATAAAAAACATATGGGAAAGTATTGAAATTCGTATATTCTTTTGAAATCAATAAAATAAACGAAAAGATATAAATAAGAATTCGTTGGTGATGGAAATATAAGAACTCATTGTCTATATTTAAAAAAAGAAAAATGAAACTCTTTAATTAGTTTTCAATCTACTAAAAAAAACATATGGGAAAGTATTGAAATTCGTATATTCTTTTGAAATCAATAAAATAAACGAAAAGATATAAATAAGAATTCGTTGGTGATGGAAATATAAGAACTCATTGTCTTTATTTAAAAATTGAAAAATGAAACTCTTCAATTTGTTTTCAATCTACTAAAAAATCCATATGGGAAAGTATTGAAATTCGTATATTCTTTTGAAATCAATAAAATAAACGAAAAGATATAAATAAGAATTCGTTGGAGATGGAAATATAAGAACTCATTGTCTTTATTTAAAAATTGAAAAATGAAACTCTTCAATTTGTTTTCAATCTACTAAAAAATCCATATGGGAAAGTATTGAAATTCGTATATTCTTTTGAAATCAATAAAATAAACGAAAAGATATAAATAAGAATTCATTGGTGATGGAAATATAAGAACTCATTGTCTATATTTAATAAAAGAAAAATGAAACTCTTTAATTAGTTTTCAATCTACTAAAAAAAACATATGGGAAAGTATTGAAATTCGTATATTCTTTTGAAATCAATAAAATAAACGAAAAGATATAAATAAGAATTCGTTGGTGATGGAAATATAAGAACTCATTGTCTATATTTAAAAACTGAAAAATGAAACTCTTCAATTTGTTTTCAATCTACTAAAAAATACATATGGGAAAGTATTGAAATTCGTATATTCTTTTGAAATCAATAAAATAAACGAAAACATATAAATAAGGATTCGTTGGTGATGGAAATATAAGAACTCATTGTCTTTATTTAAAAACTGAAAAATAAAACACTTCAATTTGTTTTCAATCTACTAAAAAATACACATTTGAAAGTATTGAAATTCGTATATTCTTTTGAAATCAATAAAATAAACGAAAAGATATAAATAAGAATTCGTTGGTGATGGAAATATAAGAACTCATTGTCTTTATTTAAAAACTGAAAAATGAAACTCTTCAATTTGTTTTCAATCTACTAAAAAATACATATTTGAAAGTATTGAAATTCGTATATTCTTTTGAAATCAATAAAATAAACGAAAAGATATAAATAAGAATTCGTTGGAGATGGAAATATAAGAACTCATTGTCTTTATTTAAAAATTGAAAAATGAAACTCTTCAATTTTTTTTCAATCTACTAAAAAATCCATATGGGAAAGTATTGAAATTCGTATATTCTTTTGAAATCAATAAAATAAACGAAAAGATATAAATAAGAATTCGTTGGTGATGGAAATATAAGAACTCATTGTCTATATTTAAAAAAAGAAAAATGAAACTCTTCAATTTGTTTTCAATCTACTAAAAAATCCATATGGGAAAGTATTGAAATTCGTATATTCTTTTGAAATCAATAAAATAAACGAAAAGATATAAATAAGAATTCGTTGGCGATGGAAATATAAGAACTCATTGTCTATATTTAAAAAAAGAAAAATGAAACTCTTTAATTAGTTTTCAATCTACTAAAAAATCCATATGGGAAAGTATTGAAATTCGTATATTCTTTTGAAATCAATAAAATAAACGAAAAGATATAAATAAGAATTCGTTGGTGATGGAAATATAAGAACTCATTGTCTATATTTAAAAAAAGAAAAATGAAACTCTTCAATTTGTTTTCAATCTACTAAAAAATCCATATGGGAAAGTATTGAAATTCGTATATTCTTTTGAAATCAATAAAATAAACGAAAAGATATAAATAAGAATTCGTTGGTGATGGAAATATAAGAACTCATTGTCTATATTTAAAAAAAGAAAAATGAAACTCTTTAATTAGTTTTCAATCTACTAAAAAAAACATATGGGAAAGTATTGAAATTCGTATATTCTTTTGAAATCAATAAAATAAACGAAA
Source organism: Ptychoptera albimana (assembly GCA_961205885.1). Lineage (NCBI taxonomy): Eukaryota > Metazoa > Arthropoda > Insecta > Diptera > Ptychopteridae > Ptychoptera > Ptychoptera albimana. Next base: position 17,169,891 of record OY540803.1, on the reverse strand, counting down.
AGATATAAATAAGAATTCGTTGGTGATGGAAATATAAGAACTCATTGTCTTTATTTAAAAACTGAAAAATGAAACTCTTCAATTTGTTTTCAATCTACTAAAAAATACATATTTGAAAGTATTGAAATTCGTATATTCTTTTGAAATCAATAAAATAAACGAAAAGATATAAATAAGAATTCGTTGGTAATGGAAATATAAGAACTCATTGTCTTTATTTAAAAACTGAAAAATAAAACTCTTCAATTTGTTTTCAATCTACTAAAAATACATATGGGAAAGTATTGAAATTCGTATATTCTTTTGAAATCAATAAAATAAACGAAAAGATATAAATAAGGATTCGTTGGTGATGGAAATATAAGAACTCATTGTCTTTATTGAAAAATTGAAAAATGAAACTCTTCAATTTGTTTTCAATCTACTAAAAAATACATATAGGAAAGTATTGAAACTCGTATATTCTTTTGAAATCAATAAAATAAACGAAAAGATATAAATAAGGATTCGTAAGTGATGGAAATATAAGAACTCATTGTTTTTATATAAAAAATTAAAAAATGAAACTCTTCAATTTGTTTTCAATCTACTTAAAAATACATATTTGAAAGTATTGAAATTCGTATATTCTTTTGAAATCAATAAAATAAACGAAGAGATATAATTAAGAATTCGTTAGTGATCGAAATATAAGAACTCATTGTCTTTATTTAAAAATTGAAAAATGAAACTCTTCAATTTGTTTTCAATCTACTAAAAAATACATATTTGAAAGTATTGAAATTCGTATATTCTTTTAAAATCAATAAAATAAACGAAAAGATATAAATAAGAATTCGTTAGTGATGGAAATATAAGGACTTATTGTCTGAATTTAAATATAATAAAAATAAAACTCTGCGATTACTTTTAATCTACTAAAAAAACTTATTGGAAAGTATTGAAATTCGTATATTCTTTTGAAATTAATAAAATAAACGAAAACATATAAATAAGGATTCGTTGGTGATGGAAATATAAGAACTCATTGTCTTTATTTAAAAACTGAAAAATAAAACTCTTCAATTTGTTTTCAATCTACTAAAAAATACACATTTGAAAGTATTGAAATTCGTATATTCTTTTGAAATCAATAAAATAAACGAAAAGATATAAATAAGAATTCGTTGTTGAGGGAAATATAAGAACTCATTGTCTTTATTTAAAAACTGAAAAATGAAACTCTTCAATTTGTTTTCAATCAACTAAAAAATACATATATGAAAGTATTGAAATTCGTATATTCTTTTGAAATCAATAAAATAAACGAAAAGATATAAATAAGGATTCGTTGGTGATGGAAATATAGGAACTCATTGTCTTTATTTAAAAACTGAAAAATAAAACTCTTCAATTTGTTTTCAATCTACTAAAAAATACATATTTGAAAGTATTGAAATTCGTATATTCTTTTGAAATCAATAAAATAAACGAAAAGATATAAATAAGAATTCGTTAGTGATGGAAATATAAGAACTCATTGTCTTTTTTTAAAAACTGAAAAATAAAACTCTTCAATTTGTTTTCAATCTACTAAAAAAAACATATTTGAAAGTATTGAAATTCGTATATTCTTTTGAAATCAATAAAATAAACGAAAAGATATATATAAGAATTCGTTGGTGATGGAAATATAAGAACTCATTGTCTTTATTTAAAAATTGAAAAATGAAACTCTTCAATTTGTTTTCAATCTACTAAAAAATACATATGGGAAAGTATTGAAATTCGTATATTCTTTTGAAATCAATAAAATAAACGAAAAGATATAAATAAGGATTCGTTGGTGATGGAAATATAAGAACTCATTGTCTATATTTAAAAAATTGAAAAATGAAACTCTTCATTTTGTTTTCAATCTACTAAAAAATACATATGGGAAAGTATTGAAATTCGTACATTCTTTTGAAATCAATAAAATAAACGAAAAGATATAAATAAGAATTCGTGAGTGATGGAAATATAAGAACTCATTGTTTATATTTAAAAAAAAGAAAAATGAAACTCTTCAATTTCTTTTCAATCTACTAAAAAATACATATGGGAAAGTATTGAAATTCGTATATTCTTTTGAAATCAATAAAATAAACGAAAAGATATAAATAAGGATTCGTTGGTGATGGAAATATAAGAACTCATTGTCTTTATTGAAAAATTGAAAAATGAAACTCTTCAATTTGTTTTCAATCTACTAAAAAATACATATAGGAAAGTATTGAAACTCGTATATTCTTTTGAAATCAATAAAATAAACGAAAAGATATAAATAAGGATTCGTAAGTGATGGAAATATAAGAACTCATTGTTTTTATATAAAAAATTAAAAAATGAAACTCTTCAATTTGTTTTCAATCTACTTAAAAATACATATTTGAAAGTATTGAAATTCGTATATTCTTTTGAAATCAATAAAATAAACGAAGAGATATAATTAAGAATTCGTTAGTGATCGAAATATAAGAACTCATTGTCTTTATTTAAAAATTGAAAAATGAAACTCTTCAATTTGTTTTCAATCTACTAAAAAATACATATTTGAAAGTATTGAAATTCGTATATTCTTTTAAAATCAATAAAATAAACGAAAAGATATAAATAAGAATTCGTTAGTGATGGAAATATAAGGACTTATTGTCTGAATTTAAATATAATAAAAATAAAACTCTGCGATTACTTTTAATCTACTAAAAAAACTTATTGGAAAGTATTGAAATTCGTATATTCTTTTGAAATCAATAAAATAAACGAAAACATATAAATAAGGATTCGTTGGTGATGGAAATATAAGAACTCATTGTCTTTATTTAAAAACTGAAAAATAAAACTCTTCAATTTGTTTTCAATCTACTAAAAAATACACATTTGAAAGTATTGAAATTCGTATATTCTTTAGAAATCAATAAAATAAACGAAAAGATATAAATAAGAATTCGTTGTTGAGGGAAATATAAGAACTCATTGTCTTTATTTAAAAACTGAAAAATGAAACTCTTCAATTTGTTTTCAATCAACTAAAAAATACATATATGAAAGTATTGAAATTCGTATATTCTTTTGAAATCAATAAAATAAACGAAAAGATATAAATAAGGATTCGTTGGTGATGGAAATATAGGAACTCATTGTCTTTATTTAAAAACTGAAAAATAAAACTCTTCAATTTGTTTTCAATCTACTAAAAAATACATATTTGAAAGTATTGAAATTCGTATATTCTTTTGAAATCAATAAAATAAACGAAAAGATATAAATAAGAATTCGTTAGTGATGGAAATATAAGAACTCATTGTCTTTTTTTAAAAACTGAAAAATAAAACTCTTCAATTTGTTTTCAATCTACTAAAAAAAACATATTTGAAAGTATTGAAATTCGTATATTCTTTTGAAATCAATAAAATAAACGAAAAGATATATATAAGAATTCGTTGGTGATGGAAATATAAGAACTCATTGTCTTTATTTAAAAATTGAAAAATGAAACTCTTCAATTTGTTTTCAATCTACTAAAAAATACATATGGGAAAGTATTGAAATTCGTATATTCTTTTGAAATCAATAAAATAAACGAAAAGATATAAATAAGGATTCGTTGGTGATGGAAATATAAGAACTCATTGTCTATATTTAAAAAATTGAAAAATGAAACTCTTCATTTTGTTTTCAATCTACTAAAAAATACATATGGGAAAGTATTGAAATTCGTACATTCTTTTGAAATCAATAAAATAAACGAAAAGATATAAATAAGAATTCGTGAGTGATGGAAATATAAGAACTCATTGTTTATATTTAAAAAAAAGAAAAATGAAACTCTTCAATTTCTTTTCAATCTACTAAAAAATACTTATGGGAAAGTATTGAAATTCGTATATTCTTTTGAAATCAATAAAATAAACGAAAAGATATAAATAAGAATTCGTTGGTGATGGAAATATAAGAACTCATTGTCTATATTTAAAAATTGAAAAATGAAACTCTTCAATTTATTTTCATTCTACTAAAAAATACATATGGGAAAGTATTGAAATTCGTATATTCTTTTGAAATCAATAAAATAAACGAAAAGATATAAATAAGAATTCGTTGGTGATGGCAATATAAGAACTCATTGTCTTTATTTAAAAATTGAAAAATGAAACTCTTCAATTTGTTTTCAATCTACTAAAAAATACATATGGAAAGTATTGAAATTCGTATATTCTTTTGAAATCAATAAAATAAACGAAAAGATATAAATAAGAATTCGTTGGTGATGGAAATATAAGAACTCATTGTTTATTTAAAAAAAAAGAATAATGAAACTCTTCAATTTGTTTTCAATCTACTAAAAAATACATATGGGAAAGTATTGAAATTCGTATATTCTTTTGAAATCAATAAAATAAACGAAAAGATATAAATAAGAATTCGTTGGTGATGGAAATATAAGAACTCATTGTCTTTATTTAAAAATTGAAAAATGAAACTCTTCAATTTGTTTTCAATCTACTAAAAAATACATATGGGAAAGTATTGAAATTCGTATATTCTTTTGAAATCAATAAAATAAACAAAAAGATATAAATAAGAATTCATTGGTGATGGAAATATAAGAACTCATTGTCTTTATTTAAAAATTGAAAAATGAAACTCTTCCATTTGTTTTCAATCTACTAAAAAATACATATGGGAAAGTATTGAAATTCGTATATTCTTTTGAAATCAATAAAAGAAACGAAAAGATATAAATAAGAATTCATTGGTGATGGAAATGTAAGAACTCATTGTCTGTATTTAAAAATTGAAAAATGAAACTCTTCAATTTGTTTTCAATCTACTAAAAAATACATATGGGAAAGTATTGAAATTCGTATATTCTTTTGAAATCAATAAAAGAAACGAAAAGATATAAATAAGGATTCGTTGTTGATGGAAATATAAGAACTCATTGTCTTTATTTAAAAACTGAAAAATTAAACTCTTCAATTTGTTTTCAATCTACTAAAAAATACATATGGGAAAGTATTGAAATTCGTATATTCTTTTGAAATCAATAAAATAAACGAAAAGATATAAATAAGAATTCGTTGGTGATGGAAATATAAGAACTTATTGTCTTTATTTAAAAATTGAAAAATGAAACTCTTCAATTTGTTTTCAATCTACTAAAAAATACATATGGGAAAGTATTGAAATTCGTATATTCTTTTGAAATCAATAAAATAAACGAAAAGATATAAATAAGAATTCATTGGTGATGGAATTATAAGAACTCATTGTCTTTATTTAAAAATTGAAAAATGAAACTCTTCAATTTGTTTTCAATCTACTAAAAAATACATATGGGAAAGTATTGAAATTCGTATATTCTTTTGAAATCAATAAAATAAACGAAAAGATATAAATAAGAATTCGTTAGTGATCGAAATATAAGAACTCATTGTCTTTATTTAAAAATTGAAAAATGAAACTCTTCAATTTGTTTTCAATCTACTAAAAAATACATATTTGAAAGTATTGAAATTCGTATATTCTTTTAAAATCAATAAAATAAACGAAAAGATATAAATAAGAATTCGTTAGTGATGGAAATATAAGGACTTATTGTCTGAATTTAAATATAATAAAAATAAAACTCTGCGATTACTTTTAATCTACTAAAAAAACTTATTGGAAAGTATTGAAATTCGTATATTCTTTTGAAATCAATAAAATAAACGAAAACATATAAATAAGGATTCGTTGGTGATGGAAATATAAGAACTCATTGTCTTTATTTAAAAACTGAAAAATAAAACTCTTCAATTTGTTTTCAATCTACTAAAAAATACACATTTGAAAGTATTGAAATTCGTATATTCTTTTGAAATCAATAAAATAAACGAAAAGATATAAATAAGAATTCGTTGTTGAGGGAAATATAAGAACTCATTGTCTTTATTTAAAAACTGAAAAATGAAACTCTTCAATTTGTTTTCAATCAACTAAAAAATACATATATGAAAGTATTGAAATTCGTATATTCTTTTGAAATCAATAAAATAAACGAAAAGATATAAATAAGGATTCGTTGGTGATGGAAATATAGGAACTCATTGTCTTTATTTAAAAACTGAAAAATAAAACTCTTCAATTTGTTTTCAATCTACTAAAAAATACATATTTGAAAGTATTGAAATTCGTATATTCTTTTGAAATCAATAAAATAAACGAAAAGATATAAATAAGAATTCGTTAGTGATGGAAATATAAGAACTCATTGTCTTTTTTTAAAAACTGAAAAATAAAACTCTTCAATTTGTTTTCAATCTACTAAAAAAAACATATTTGAAAGTATTGAAATTCGTATATTCTTTTGAAATCAATAAAATAAACGAAAAGATATATATAAGAATTCGTTGGTGATGGAAATATAAGAACTCATTGTCTTTATTTAAAAATTGAAAAATGAAACTCTTCAATTTGTTTTCAATCTACTAAAAAATACATATGGGAAAGTATTGAAATTCGTATATTCTTTTGAAATCAATAAAATAAACGAAAAGATATAAATAAGGATTCGTTGGTGATGGAAATATAAGAACTCATTGTCTATATTTAAAAAATTGAAAAATGAAACTCTTCATTTTGTTTTCAATCTACTAAAAAATACATATGGGAAAGTATTGAAATTCGTACATTCTTTTGAAATCAATAAAATAAACGAAAAGATATAAATAAGAATTCGTGAGTGATGGAAATATAAGAACTCATTGTTTATATTTAAAAAAAAGAAAAATGAAACTCTTCAATTTCTTTTCAATCTACTAAAAAATACATATATGAAAGTATTGAAATTCGTATATTCTTTTGAAATCAATAAAATAAACGAAAAGATATAAATAAGGATTCGTTGGTGATGGAAATATAGGAACTCATTGTCTTTATTTAAATACTGAAAAATAAAACTCTTCAATTTGTTTTCAATCTACTAAAAAATACATATTTGAAAGTATTGAAATTCGTATATTCTTTTGAAATCAATAAAAGAAACGAAAAGATATAAATAAGGATTCGTTGTTGATGGAAATATAAGAACTCATTGTCTTTATTTAAAAACTGAAAAATTAAACTCTTCAATTTGTTTTCAATCTACTAAAAAATACATATGGGAAAGTATTGAAATTCGTATATTCTTTTGAAATCAATAAAATAAACGAAAAGATATAAATAAGAATTCGTTATTGATGGAAATATAAGAACTCATTGTCTTTATTTAAAAATTGAAAAATGAAACTCTTCAATTTGTTTTCAATCTACTAAAAAATACATATGGGAAAGTATTGAAATTCGTATATTCTTTTGAAATCAATAAAATAAACGAAAAGATATAAATAAGAATTCATTGGTGATGGAATTATAAGAACTCATTGTCTTTATTTAAAAATTGAAAAATGAAACTCTTCAATTTGTTTTCAATCTACTAAAAAATACATATGGGAAAGTATTGAAATTCGTATATTCTTTTGAAATCAATAAAATAAACGAAAAGATATAAATAAGAATTCGTTAGTGATCGAAATATAAGAACTCATTGTCTTTATTTAAAAATTGAAAAATGAAACTCTTCAATTTGTTTTCAATCTACTAAAAAATACATATTTGAAAGTATTGAAATTCGTATATTCTTTTAAAATCAATAAAATAAACGAAAAGATATAAATAAGAATTCGTTAGTGATGGAAATATAAGGACTTATTGTATGAATTTAAATATAATAAAAATAAAACTCTGCGATTACTTTTAATCTACTAAAAAAACTTATTGGAAAGTATTGAAATTCGTATATTCTTTTGAAATCAATAAAATAAACGAAAACATATAAATAAGGATTCGTTGGTGATGGAAATATAAGAACTCATTGTCTTTATTTAAAAACTGAAAAATAAAACTCTTCAATTTGTTTTCAATCTACTAAAAAATACACATTTGAAAGTATTGAAATTCGTATATTCTTTTGAAATCAATAAAATAAACGAAAAGATATAAATAAGAATTCGTTGTTGAGGGAAATTTAAGAACTCATTGTCTTTATTTAAAAACTGAAAAATGAAACTCTTCAATTTGTTTTCAATCAACTAAAAAATACATATATGAAAGTATTGAAATTCGTATATTCTTTTGAAATCAATAAAATAAACGAAAAGATATAAATAAGGATTCGTTGGTGATGGAAATATAGGAACTCATTGTCTTTATTTAAAAACTGAAAAATAAAACTCTTCAATTTGTTTTCAATCTACTAAAAAATACATATTTGAAAGTATTGAAATTCGTATATTCTTTTGAAATCAATAAAATAAACGAAAAGATATAAATAAGAATTCGTTAGTGATGGAAATATAAGAACTCATTGTCTTTTTTTAAAAACTGAAAAATTAAACTCTTCAATTTGTTTTCAATCTACTAAAAAATACATATGGGAAAGTATTGAAATTCGTATATTCTTTTGAAATCAATAAAATAAACGAAAAGATATATATAAGAATTCGTTGGTGATGGAAATATAAGAACTCATTGTCTTTATTTAAAAATTGAAAAATGAAACTCTTCAATTTGTTTTCAATCTACTAAAAAATACATATGGGAAAGTATTGAAATTCGTATATTCTTTTGAAATCAATAAAATAAACGAAAAGATATAAATAAGGATTCGTTGGTGATGGAAATATAAGAACTCATTGTCTATATTTAAAAAATTGAAAAATGAAACTCTTCATTTTGTTTTCAATCTACTAAAAAATACATATGGGAAAGTATTGAAATTCGTATATTCTTTTGAAATCAATAAAATAAACAAAAAGATATAAATAAGAATTCGTTGGTGATGGAAATATAAGAACTCATTGTCTATATTTAAAAACTGAAAAATGAAACTCTTTAATTTGTTTTCAATCTACTAAAATATACGTATAGGAAAGTATTGAAATTCGTATATTCTTTTGAAATCATTAAAATAAACGAAAAGATATAAATAAGAATTCGTTAGTGATGGAAATATAAGAACTCATTGTCTATATTTAAAAAAAGAAAAATGAAACTCTTCAATTTGTTTTCAATCTACTAAAAAATACATATGGGAAAGTATTGAAATTCGTATATTCTTTTGAAATCAATAAAATAAACGAAAAGATATAAATAAGAATTCGTTGTTGAGGGAAATTTAAGAACTCATTGTCTTTATTTAAAAACTGAAAAATGAAACTCTTCAATTTGTTTTCAATCAACTAAAAAATACATATATGAAAGTATTGAAATTCGTATATTCTTTTGAAATCAATAAAATAAACGAAAAGATATAAATAAGGATTCGTTGGTGATGGAAATATAGGAACTCATTGTCTTTATTTAAAAACTGAAAAATAAAACTCTTCAATTTGTTTTCAATCTACTAAAAAATACATATTTGAAAGTATTGAAATTCGTATATTCTTTTGAAATCAATAAAATAAACAAAAAGATATAAATAAGAATTCGTTAGTTATGGATATATAAGAACTCATTGTCTTTATTAAAATTTTGAAAAATGAAACTCTTCAATTTGTTTTCAATCTACTAAAAAATACATATGGGAAAGTATTGAAATTCGTATATTCCTTTGAAATCAATAAAATAAACGAAAAGATATAAATAAGAATTCATTGGTGATGGAAATATAAGAACTCATTGTCTTTATTTAAAAATTGAAAAATGAAACTCTTCAATTTGTTTTCAATCTACTAAAAAATACATATAGTAAAGTATTGAAATTCGTATATTCTTTTGAAATCAATAAAATAAATGAAAAGATATAAATAAGAATTCGTTGGTGATCGAAATATAAGAACTTGTTCTCTATATTTAAAAAAATAAAAATGAAACTCTTCAATTTGTTTTCAATCTACTAAAATATACATATAGTAAAGTATTGAAATTCGTATATTCTTTTGAAATCAATAAAATAAACAAAAAGATATAAATAAGAATTCGTTAGTTATGGATATATAAGAACTCATTGTCTTTATTAAAATTTTGAAAAATGAAACTCTTCAATTTGTTTTCAATCTACTAAAATATACGTATAGGAAAGTATTAAAATTCGTATATTCTTTTGAAATCAATAAAATAAACGAAAAGATATAAATAAGAATTCATTGGTGATGGAAATATAAGAACTCATTGTCTTTATTTAAAAATTGAAAAATGAAACTCTTCAATTTGTTTTCAATCTACTAAAAAATACATATAGTAAAGTATTGAAATTCGTATATTCTTTTGAAATCAATAAAATAAATGAAAAGATATAAATAAGAATTCGTTGGTGATGGAAATATAAGAACTCATTGTCTGTTAATAAAATGATTTAATATGATACTCTGCAATTTGTTTTCAATCTACTAAAATATATATATAGTAAAGTATTGAAATTCGTATATTCTTTTGAAATCAATAAAATAAACAAAAAGATATAAATAAGAATTCGTTGTTGATGGAAATATAAGAACTCATTGTCTTTATTAAAATTTTGAAAAATGAAACTCTTCAATTTGTTTTCAATCTACTAAAATATACGTATTGGAAAGTATTGAAATTCGTATATTCTTTTGAAATCAATAAAATAAACGAAAAGATATAAATAAGAATTCGTTGGTGATGGAAATATAAGAACTCATTGTCTTTATTTAAAAAAAGAAAAATGAAACTCTTCAATTTGTTTTCAATCTACTAAAAAATACATATGGAAAAGTATTGAAATTCGTATATTCCTTTGAAATCAATAAAATAAACGAAAAGATATAAATAAGAATTCATTGGTGATGGAAATATAAGAACTCATTGTCTTTATTTAAAAATTGAAAAATGAAACTCTTCAATTTGTTTTCAATCTACTAAAAAATACATATTTGAAAGTATTGAAATTCGTATATTCCTTTGAAATCAATAAAATAAACGAAAAGATATAAATAAGAATTCATTGGTGATGGAAATATAAGAACTCATTGTCTTTATTTAAAAATTGAAAAATGAAACTCTTCAATTTGTTTTCAATCTACTAAAAAATACATATAGTAAAGTATTGAAATTCGTTTATTCTTTTGAAATCAATAAAATAAATGAAAAGATATAAATAAGAATTCGTTGGTGATGGAAATATAAGAACTCATTGTCTGTTAATAAAATGATTTAATATGATACTCTGCAATTTGTTTTCAATCTACTAAAATATATATATAGTAAAGTATTGAAATTCGTATATTCTTTTGAAATCAATAAAATAAACAAAAAGATATAAATAAGAATTCGTTAGTTATGGATATATAAGAACTCATTGTCTTTATTAAAATTTTGAAAAATGAAACTCTTCAATTTGTTTTCAATCTACTAAAATATACGTATAGGAAAGTATTAAAATTCGTATATTCTTTTGAAATCAATAAAATAAACGAAAAGATATAAATAAGGATTCGTTGTTGATGGAAATATAAGAACTCATTGTCTTTATTTAAAAACTGAAAAATTAAACTCTTCAATTTGTTTTCAATCTACTAAAAAATACATATAGTAAAGTATTGAAATTCGTATATTCTTTTGAAATCAATAAAATAAATGAAAAGATATAAATAAGAATTCGTTGGTGATGGAAATATAAGAACTCATTGTCTGTTAATAAAATGATTTAATATGATACTCTGCAATTTGTTTTCAATCTACTAAAATATATATATAGTAAAGTATTGAAATTCGTATATTCTTTTGAAATCAATAAAATAAACAAAAAGATATAAATAAGAATTCGTTAGTTATGGATATATAAGAACTCATTGTCTTTATTAAAATTTTGAAAAATGAAACTCTTCAATTTGTTTTCAATCTACTAAAAAATACATATGGGAAAGTATTGAAATTCGTATATTCCTTTGAAATCAATAAAATAAACGAAAAGATATAAATAAGAATTCATTGGTGATGGAAATATAAGAACTCATTGTCTTTATTTAAAAATTGAAAAATGAAACTCTTCAATTTGTTTTCAATCTACTAAAAAATACATATAGTAAAGTATTGAAATTCGTATATTCTTTTGAAATCAATAAAATAAATGAAAAGATATAAATAAGAATTCGTTGGTGATCGAAATATAAGAACTTGTTCTCTATATTTAAAAAAATAAAAATGAAACTCTTCAATTTGTTTTCAATCTACTAAAATATACATATAGTAAAGTATTGAAATTCGTATATTCTTTTGAAATCAATAAAATAAACAAAAAGATATAAATAAGAATTCGTTAGTTATGGATATATAAGAACTCATTGTCTTTATTAAAATTTTGAAAAATGAAACTCTTCAATTTGTTTTCAATCTACTAAAATATACGTATAGGAAAGTATTAAAATTCGTATATTCTTTTGAAATCAATAAAATAAACGAAAAGATATAAATAAGAATTCATTGGTGATGGAAATATAAGAACTCATTGTCTTTATTTAAAAATTGAAAAATGAAACTCTTCAATTTGTTTTCAATCTACTAAAAAATACATATAGTAAAGTATTGAAATTCGTATATTCTTTTGAAATCAATAAAATAAATGAAAAGATATAAATAAGAATTCGTTGGTGATGGAAATATAAGAACTCATTGTCTGTTAATAAAATGATTTAATATGATACTCTGCAATTTGTTTTCAATCTACTAAAATATATATATAGTAAAGTATTGAAATTCGTATATTCTTTTGAAATCAATAAAATAAACAAAAAGATATAAATAAGAATTCGTTAGTTATGGATATATAAGAACTCATTGTCTTTATTAAAATTTTGAAAAATGAAACTCTTCAATTTGTTTTCAATCTACTAAAAAATACATATGGGAAAGTATTGAAATTCGTATATTCTTTTGAAATCAATAAAATAAACGAAAAGATATAAATAAGAATTCGTTGGTGATGGAAATATAAGAACTTATTGTCTTTATTTAAAAATTGAAAAATGAAACTCTTCAATTTGTTTTCAATCTACTAAAAAATACATATGGGAAAGTATTGAAATTCGTATATTCTTTTGAAATCAATAAAATAAACGAAAAGATATAAATAAGAATTCATTGGTGATGGAATTATAAGAACTCATTGTCTTTATTTAAAAATTGAAAAATGAAACTCTTCAATTTGTTTTCAATCTACTAAAAAATACATATGGGAAAGTATTGAAATTCGTATATTCTTTTGAAATCAATAAAATAAACGAAAAGATATAAATAAGAATTCGTTAGTGATCGAAATATAAGAACTCATTGTCTTTATTTAAAAATTGAAAAATGAAACTCTTCAATTTGTTTTCAATCTACTAAAAAATACATATATGAAAGTATTGAAATTCGTATATTCTTTTAAAATCAATAAAATAAACGAAAAGATATAAATAAGAATTCGTTAGTGATGGAAATATAAGGACTTATTGTATGAATTTAAATATAATAAAAATAAAACTCTGCGATTACTTTTAATCTACTAAAAAAACTTATTGGAAAGTATTGAAATTCGTATATTCTTTTGAAATCAATAAAATAAACGAAAACATATAAATAAGGATTCGTTGGTGATGGAAATATAAGAACTCATTGTCTTTATTTAAAAACTGAAAAATAAAACTCTTCAATTTGTTTTCAATCTACTAAAAAATACACATTTGAAAGTATTGAAATTCGTATATTCTTTTGAAATCAATAAAATAAACGAAAAGATATAAATAAGAATTCGTTGTTGAGGGAAATTTAAGAACTCATTGTCTTTATTTAAAAACTGAAAAATGAAACTCTTCAATTTGTTTTCAATCAACTAAAAAATACATATATGAAAGTATTGAAATTCGTATATTCTTTTGAAATCAATAAAATAAACGAAAAGATATAAATAAGGATTCGTTGGTGATGGAAATATAGGAACTCATTGTCTTTATTTAAAATTTGAAAAATAAAACTCTTCAATTTGTTTTCAATCTACTAAAAAATACATATTTGAAAGTATTGAAATTCGTATATTCTTTTGAAATCAATAAAATAAACGAAAAGATATAAATAAGAATTCGTTAGTGATGGAAATATAAGAACTCATTGTCTTTTTTTAAAAACTGAAAAATTAAACTCTTCAATTTGTTTTCAATCTACTAAAAAATACATATGGGAAAGTATTGAAATTCGTATATTCTTTTGAAATCAATAAAATAAACGAAAAGATATATATAAGAATTCGTTGGTGATGGAAATATAAGAACTCATTGTCTTTATTTAAAAATTGAAAAATGAAACTCTTCAATTTGTTTTCAATCTACTAAAAAATACATATGGGAAAGTATTGAAATTCGTATATTCTTTTGAAATCAATAAAATAAACGAAAAGATATAAATAAGGATTCGTTGGTGATGGAAATATAAGAACTCATTGTCTATATTTAAAAAATTGAAAAATGAAACTCTTCATTTTGTTTTCAATCTACTAAAAAATACATATGGGAAAGTATTGAAATTCGTATATTCTTTTGAAATCAATAAAATAAACAAAAAGATATAAATAAGAATTCGTTGGTGATGGAAATATAAGAACTCATTGTCTATATTTAAAAACTGAAAAATGAAACTCTTTAATTTGTTTTCAATCTACTAAAATATACGTATAGGAAAGTATTGAAATTCGTATATTCTTTTGAAATCATTAAAATAAACGAAAAGATATAAATAAGAATTCGTTAGTGATGGAAATATAAGAACTCATTGTCTATATTTAAAAAAAGAAAAATGAAACTCTTCAATTTGTTTTCAATCTACTAAAAAATACATATGGGAAAGTATTGAAATTCGTATATTCTTTTGAAATCAATAAAATAAACGAAAAGATATAAATAAGAATTCGTTGGTGATGGAAATATAAGAACTCATTGTCTTTATTTAAAAATTGAAAAATGAAACTCTTCAATTTGTTTTCAATCTACTAAAAAATATATATGGGAAAGTATTGAAATTCGTATATTCTTTTGAAATCAATAAAATAAACAAAAAGATATAAATAAGAAATCATTGGTGATGGAAATATAAGAACTCATTGTCTTTATTTAAAAATTGAAAAATGAAACTCTTCCATTTGTTTTCAATCTACTAAAAAATACATATGGGAAAGTATTGAAATTCGTATATTCTTTTGAAATCAATAAAATAAACGAAAAGATATAAATAAGAATTCATTGGTGATGGAAATATAAGAACTCATTGTCTGTATTTAAAAACTGAAAAATGAAACTCTTCAATTTGTTTTCAATCTACTAAAAAATACATATGGGAAAGTATTGAAATTCGTATATTCTTTTGAAATCAATAAAATAAACGAAAAGATATAAATAAGAATTCGTTGGTGATGGAAATATAAGAACTCATTGTCTGTTAATAAAATGATTTAATATGATACTCTGCAATTTGTTTTCAATCTACTAAAATATATATATAGTAAAGTATTGAAATTCGTATATTCTTTTGAAATCAATAAAATAAACAAAAAGATATAAATAAGAATTCGTTGTTGATGGAAATATAAGAACTCATTGTCTTTATTAAAATTTTGAAAAATGAAACTCTTCAATTTGTTTTCAATCTACTAAAATATACGTATTGGAAAGTATTGAAATTCGTATATTCTTTTGAAATCAATAAAATAAACGAAAAGATATAAATAAGAATTCGTTGGTGATGGAAATATAAGAACTCATTGTCTTTATTTAAAAAAAGAAAAATGAAACTCTTCAATTTGTTTTCAATCTACTAAAAAATACATATGGAAAAGTATTGAAATTCGTATATTCCTTTGAAATCAATAAAATAAACGAAAAGATATAAATAAGAATTCATTGGTGATGGAAATATAAGAACTCATTGTCTTTATTAAAATTTTGAAAAATGAAACTCTTCAATTTGTTTTCAATCTACTAAAATATACGTATAGGAAAGTATTAAAATTCGTATATTCTTTTGAAATCAATAAAATAAACGAAAAGATATAAAGAAGAATTCGTTGTTGATGGAAATATAAGAACTCATTGTCTTTATTTAAAAAAAGAAAAATGAAACTCTTCAATTTGTTTTCAATCTACTAAAAAATACATATGGGAAAGTATTGAAATTCGTATATTCTTTTGAAATCAATAAAATAAACGAAAAGATATAAATAAGAATTCGTTGGTGATGGAAATATAAGAACTCATTGTCTATATTTAAAAAAAGAAAAATGAAACTCTTCAATTTGTTTTCAATCTACTAAAAAATACATATGGGAAAGTATTGAAATTCGTATATTCTTTTGAAACCAATAAAATAAACGAAAAGATATAAATAAGAATTCGTTGGTGATGGAAATATAAGAACTCATTGTCTTTATTTAAAAATTGAAAAATGAAACTCTTCAATTAGTTTTCAATCTAATAAAAAAAACATATGGGAATTGAAATTCGTATATTCTTTTGAAATCAATAAAATAAACGAAAAGATATAATAAGGATTCGTTGGTGATAGAAATATAAGAACTCATTGTCTGTTAATAAAATGATTTAATATGATACTCTGCAATTTGTTTTCAATCTACTAAAATATACATATAGTAAAGTATTGAAATTCGTATATTCTTTTGAAATCAATAATATAAACGAAAAGATATAAATAAGAATTCGTTGTTGATGGAAATATAAGAACTCATTGTCTTTATTTAAAAAAAGAAAAATGAAACTCTCAAATTTGTTTTCAATCTACTAAAAAATACATATGGGAAAGTATTGAAATTCGTATATTCTTTTGAAATCAATAAAATAAACGAAAAGATATAAATAAAAATTCGTTGTTGATGGAAATATAAGAACTCATTGTCTTTATTTAAAAAAAGAAAAATGAAACTCTTCAATTTGTTTTCAATCTACTACAAAATACATATGGGAAAGTATTGAAATTCGTATATTCTTTTGAAATCAATAAAATAAACGAAAAGATATAAATAAAAATTCGTTAGTGATCGAAATATAAGAACTCATTGTCTATAATTAAAAATTGAAAAATGAAACTGTTCAATTTGTTTTCAATCTACTATAATATACGTATAGGAAAGTATTAAAATTCGTATATTCTTTTGAAATCAATAAAATAAACGAAAAGATATAAATAAGAATTCGTTGGTGATGGAAATATAATAACTCATTGTCTATATTTAAAAAAAGAAAAATGAAACTCTTCAATTTGTTTTGAATCTACTAAAAAATACATATGGGAAAGTATTGAAATTCGTATATTCTTTTGAAATCAATAAAATAAACGAAAAGATATATATAAGAATTCGTTAGTGATGGAAATATAAGAACTCATTGTCTTTAGTTAAAAATTGAAAAATGAAACTCTTCAATTAGTTTTCAATATACTAAAAGATACATATGGGAAAGTATTGAAATTCGTATATTCTTTTGAAATCAATAAAATAAACAAAAAGATATAAATAAGAATTCGTTAGTTATGGATATATAAGAACTCATTGTCTTTATTAAAATTTTGAAAAATGAAACTCTTCAATTTGTTTTCAATCTACTAAAATATACGTATAGGAAAGTATTAAAATTCGTATATTCTTTTGAAATCAATAAAATAAACGAAAAGATATAAAGAAGAATTCGTTGTTGATGGAAATATAAGAACTCATTGTCTTTATTTAAAAAAAGAAAAATGAAACTCTTCAATTTGTTTTCAATCTACTAAAAAATACATATGGGAAAGTATTGAAATTCGTATATTCTTTTGAAATCAATAAAATAAACGAAAAGATATAAATAAGAATTCGTTGGTGATGGAAATATAAGAACTCATTGTCTATATTTAAAAAAAGAAAAATGAAACTCTTCAATTTGTTTTCAATCTACTAAAAAATACATATGGGAAAGTATTGAAATTCGTATATTCTTTTGAAACCAATAAAATAAACGAAAAGATATAAATAAGAATTCGTTGGTGATGGAAATATAAGAACTCATTGTCTTTATTTAAAAATTGAAAAATGAAACTCTTCAATTAGTTTTCAATCTAATAAAAAAAACATATGGGAATTGAAATTCGTATATTCTTTTGAAATCAATAAAATAAACGAAAAGATATAATAAGGATTCGTTGGTGATAGAAATATAAGAACTCATTGTCTGTTAATAAAATGATTTAATATGATACTCTGCAATTTGTTTTCAATCTACTAAAATATACATATAGTAAAGTATTGAAATTCGTATATTCTTTTGAAATCAATAATATAAACGAAAAGATATAAATAAGAATTCGTTGTTGATGGAAATATAAGAACTCATTGTCTTTATTTAAAAAAAGAAAAATGAAACTCTCAAATTTGTTTTCAATCTACTAAAAAATACATATGGGAAAGTATTGAAATTCGTATATTCTTTTGAAATCAATAAAATAAACGAAAAGATATAAATAAAAATTCGTTGTTGATGGAAATATAAGAACTCATTGTCTTTATTTAAAAAAAGAAAAATGAAACTCTTCAATTTGTTTTCAATCTACTACAAAATACATATGGGAAAGTATTGAAATTCGTATATTCTTTTGAAATCAATAAAATAAACGAAAAGATATAAATAAAAATTCGTTAGTGATCGAAATATAAGAACTCATTGTCTATAATTAAAAATTGAAAAATGAAACTGTTCAATTTGTTTTCAATCTACTATAATATACGTATAGGAAAGTATTAAAATTCGTATATTCTTTTGAAATCAATAAAATAAACGAAAAGATATAAATAAGAATTCGTTGGTGATGGAAATATAATAACTCATTGTCTATATTTAAAAAAAGAAAAATGAAACTCTTCAATTTGTTTTGAATCTACTAAAAAATACATATGGGAAAGTATTGAAATTCGTATATTCTTTTGAAATCAATAAAATAAACGAAAAGATATATATAAGAATTCGTTAGTGATGGAAATATAAGAACTCATTGTCTTTAGTTAAAAATTGAAAAATGAAACTCTTCAATTAGTTTTCAATATACTAAAAGATACATATGGGAAAGTATTGAAATTCGTATATTCTTTTGAAATCAATAAAATAAACAAAAAGATATAAATAAGAATTCGTTGGTGATGGAAATATAAGAACTTATTGTCTTTATTTAAAAAAAGAAAAATGAAACTCTTCAATTTGTTTTCAATCTACTAAAAAATACATATGGGAAAGTATTGAAATTCGTATATTCTTTTAAAATCAATAAAATAAACGAAAAGATATAAATAAGAATTCGTTGGTGATGGAAATATAAGGACTCATTGTCTTTAGTTAAAAATTGAAAAATGAAACTCTTCAATTTGTTTTCAATCTACTATAATATACGTATAGGAAAGTATTAAAATTCGTATATTCTTTTGAAATCAATAAAATAAACGAAAAGATATAAATAAGAATTCGTTGGTGATGGAAATATAATAACTCATTGTCTATATTTAAAAAAAGAAAAATGAAACTCTTCAATTTGTTTTGAATCTACTAAAAAATACATATGGGAAAGTATTGAAATTCGTATATTCTTTTGAAATCAATAAAATAAACGAAAAGATATATATAAGAATTCGTTAGTGATGGAAATATAAGAACTCATTGTCTTTAGTTAAAAATTGAAAAATGAAACTCTTCAATTAGTTTTCAATATACTAAAAGATACATATGGGAAAGTATTGAAATTCGTATATTCTTTTGAAATCAATAAAATAAACAAAAAGATATAAATAAGAATTCGTTGGTGATGGAAATATAAGAACTTATTGTCTTTATTTAAAAAAAGAAAAATGAAACTCTTCAATTTGTTTTCAATCTACTAAAAAATACATATGGGAAAGTATTGAAATTCGTATATTCTTTTAAAATCAATAAAATAAACGAAAAGATATAAATAAGAATTCGTTGGTGATGGAAATATAAGGACTCATTGTCTTTAGTTAAAAATTGAAAAATGAAACTCTTCAATTTGTTTTCAATCTACTAAAAAATACATATGGTAAAGTATTGAAATTCGTATATTCTTTTGAAATCAATAAAATAAACGAAAAGATATAAATAAGAATTCGTTGGTGATGGAAATATAAGAGCTCATTGTCTTTATTTAAAAATTGAAAAATGAAACTCTTCAATTTGTTTTCAATCTACTAAAAAATACATATGGGAAAGTATTGAAATTCGTATATTCTTTTGAATCCAATAAAATAAACGAAAAGATATAATAAGGATTCGTTAGTGATGGAAATATAAGGACTCATTGTCTGTTAATAAAATGATTTAATATGATACTCTGCAATTTGTTTTCAATCTACTAAAATATACATATAGTAAAGTATTGAAATTCGTATATTCTTTTGAAATCAATAAAATAAACAAAAAGATATAAAAAAGAATTCGTTGGTGATGGAAATATAAGAACTCATTGTCTTTATTTAAAAATTGAAAAATGAAACTCTTCATTTGGTTTACAATCTACTAAAAAATACATATGGGAAAGTATTGAAATTCGTATATTCTTTTGAAATCAATAAAATAAACGAAAAGATATAAATAAGAATTCGTTGGTGATCGAAATATAAGAACTTGTTCTCTATATTTAAAAAAATAAAAATGAAACTCTTCAATTTGTTTTCAATCTACTAAAATATACGTATAGGAAAGTATTGAAATTCGTATATTCTTTTGAAATCAATAAAATAAACAAAAAGATATAAATAAGAATTCGTTAGTTATGGATATATAAGAACTCATTGTCTTTATTAAAATTTTGAAAAATGAAACTCTTCAATTTGTTTTCAATCTACTAAAATATACGTATAGGAAAGTATTAAAATTCGTATATTCTTTTGAAATCAATAAAATAAACGAAAAGATATAAATAAGAATTCATTGGTGATGGAAATATAAGAACTCATTGTCTTTATTTAAAAATTGAAAAATGAAACTCTTCAATTTGTTTTCAATCTACTAAAAAATACATATAGTAAAGTATTGAAATTCGTATATTCTTTTGAAATCAATAAAATAAATGAAAAGATATAAATAAGAATTCGTTGGTGATGGAAATATAAGAACTCATTGTCTGTTAATAAAATGATTTAATATGATACTCTGCAATTTGTTTTCAATCTACTAAAATATATATATAGTAAAGTATTGAAATTCGTATATTCTTTTGAAATCAATAAAATAAACAAAAAGATATAAATAAGAATTCGTTAGTTATGGATATATAAGAACTCATTGTCTTTATTAAAATTTTGAAAAATGAAACTCTTCAATTTGTTTTCAATCTACTAAAAAATACATATGGGAAAGTATTGAAATTCGTATATTCTTTTGAAATCAATAAAATAAACGAAAAGATATAAATAAGAATTCATTGGTGATGGAAATATAAGAACTCATTGTCTTTATTTAAAAATTGAAAAATGAAACTCTTCAATTTGTTTTCAATCTACTAAAAAATACATATAGTAAAGTATTGAAATTCGTATATTCTTTTGAAATCAATAAAATAAATGAAAAGATATAAATAAGAATTCGTTAGTGATGGAAATATAAGAACTCATTGTCTTTATTTAAAAATTGAAAAATGAAACTCTTCAATTAGTTTTCAATCTACTAAAAAAAACATATGGGAATTGAAATTCGTATATTCTTTTGAATCCAATAAAATAAACGAAAAGATATAATAAGGATTCGTTAGTGATGGAAATATAAGGACTCATTGTCTGTTAATAAAATGATTTAATATGATACTCTGCAATTTGTTTTCAATCTACTAAAATATACATATAGTAAAGTATTGAAATTCGTATATTCTTTTGAATTCAATAAAATAAACGAAAAGATATAAATAAGGATTCGTTGTTGATGGAAATATAAGAACTCATTGTCTTTATTTAAAAAAAGAAAAATGAAACTCTGCAATTTGTTTTCAATCTACTAAAAAATACATATGGGAAAGTATTGAAATTCGTATATTATTTTGAAATCAATAAAATAAACGAAAAGATATAAATAAGGATTCGTTGTTGATGGAAATATAAGAACTCATTGTCTTTATTTAAAAAAAGAAAAATGAAACTCTTCAATTTGTTTTCAATCTACTAAAAAATACATATGGGAAAGTATTGAAATTCGTATATTCTTTTGAAATCAATAAAATAAACGAAAAGATATAAATAAGAATTCGTTAGTGATGGAAATATAATAACTCATTGTCTATATTTAAAAAAAGAAAAATGAAACTCTTCAATTTGTTTTCAATCTACTAAAAAATACATATGGGAAAGTATTGAAATTCGTATATTCTTTTAAAATCAATAAAATAAACGAAAAGATATAAATAAGAATTCGTTGGTGATGGAAATATAAGGACTCATTGTCTTTAGTTAAAAATTGAAAAATGAAACTCTTCAATTTGTTTTCAATCTACTAAAAAATACATATGGTAAAGTATTGAAATTCGTATATTCTTTTGAAATCAATAAAATAAACGAAAAGATATAAATAAGAATTCGTTGGTGATGGAAATATAATAACTCATTGTCTATATTTAAAAAAAGAAAAATGAAACTCTTCAATTTGTTTTGAATCTACTAAAAAATACATATGGGAAAGTATTGAAATTCGTATATTCTTTTGAAATCAATAAAATAAACGAAAAGATATATATAAGAATTCGTTAGTGATGGAAATATAAGAACTCATTGTCTTTAGTTAAAAATTGAAAAATGAAACTCTTCAATTAGTTTTCAATATACTAAAAGATACATATGGGAAAGTATTGAAATTCGTATATTCTTTTGAAATCAATAAAATAAACAAAAAGATATAAATAAGAATTCGTTGGTGATGGAAATATAAGAACTTATTGTCTTTATTTAAAAAAAGAAAAATGAAACTCTTCAATTTGTTTTCAATCTACTAAAAAATACATATGGGAAAGTATTGAAATTCGTATATTCTTTTAAAATCAATAAAATAAACGAAAAGATATAAATAAGAATTCGTTGGTGATGGAAATATAAGGACTCATTGTCTTTAGTTAAAAATTGAAAAATGAAACTCTTCAATTTGTTTTCAATCTACTAAAAAATACATATGGTAAAGTATTGAAATTCGTATATTCTTTTGAAATCAATAAAATAAACGAAAAGATATAAATAAGAATTCGTTGGTGATGGAAATATAAGAGCTCATTGTCTTTATTTAAAAATTGAAAAATGAAACTCTTCAATTTGTTTTCAATCTACTAAAAAATACATATGGGAAAGTATTGAAATTCGTATATTCTTTTGAATCCAATAAAATAAACGAAAAGATATAATAAGGATTCGTTAGTGATGGAAATATAAGGACTCATTGTCTGTTAATAAAATGATTTAATATGATACTCTGCAATTTGTTTTCAATCTACTAAAATATACATATAGTAAAGTATTGAAATTCGTATATTCTTTTGAAATCAATAAAATAAACAAAAAGATATAAAAAAGAATTCGTTGGTGATGGAAATATAAGAACTCATTGTCTTTATTTAAAAATTGAAAAATGAAACTCTTCATTTGGTTTACAATCTACTAAAAAATACATATGGGAAAGTATTGAAATTCGTATATTCTTTTGAAATCAATAAAATAAACGAAAAGATATAAATAAGAATTCGTTGGTGATCGAAATATAAGAACTTGTTCTCTATATTTAAAAAAATAAAAATGAAACTCTTCAATTTGTTTTCAATCTACTAAAATATACGTATAGGAAAGTATTGAAATTCGTATATTCTTTTGAAATCAATAAAATAAACGAAAAGATATAAATAAGGATTCGTTGTTGATCGAAATATAAGAACTCATTGTCTTTATTTAAAAATTGAAAAATGAAACTCTTCAATTTGTTTTCAATCTAATAAAAAATACATATGGGAAAGTATTGAAATTCGTATATTCTTTTGAAATCAATAAAATAAACGAAAGGATATAAATAAGAATTCGTTGGTGATGGAAATATAACAACTCATTGTCTATATTTAAAAAAAGAAAAATGAAACTCTTCAATTTGTTTTCAATCTACTAAAATATACATATGAGAAAGTATTGAAATTCGTATATTCTTTTGAATTCTATAAAATAAACGAAAAGATATAAATAAGGATTCGTTGTTGATGGAAATATAAGAACTCATTGTCTTTATTTAAAAAAAGAAAAATGAAACTCTTCAATTTGTTTTCAATCTACTAAAAAATACATATGGGAAAGTATTGAAATTCGTATATTCTTTTGAAATCAATAAAATAAACGAAAAGATATAAATAAGAATTCGTTAGTGATCGAAATATAAGAACTCATTGTCTTTATTTAAAAAAAGAAAAATGAAACTCTTCAATTTGTTTTCAATCTACTAAAAAATACATATGGGAAAGTATTGAAATTCGTATATTCTTTTGAAATCAATAAAATAAACGAAAAGATATAAATAAGGATTCGTTAGTGATCGAAATATAAGAACTCGTTGTCTATATTTAAAAAAAGAAAAATGAAACTCTTCAATTTGTTTTCAATCTACTAAAAAATACATATGGGAAAGTAATGAAATTCGTATATTCTTTTGAAATCAATAAAATAAACGAAAAGATATATATAAGAATTCGTTAGTGATGGAAATATAAGAACTCATTGTCTTTATTTAAAAATTGAAAAATGAAACTCTTCAATTAGTTTTCAATCTACTAAAAAAAACATATGGGAATTGAAATTCGTATATTCTTTTGAATCCAATAAAATAAACGAAAAGATATAATAAGGATTCGTTAGTGATGGAAATATAAGGACTCATTGTCTGTTAATAAAATGATTTAATATGATACTCTGCAATTTGTTTTCAATCTACTAAAATATACATATAGTAAAGTATTGAAATTCGTATATTCTTTTGAATTCAATAAAATAAACGAAAAGATATAAATAAGGATTCGTTGTTGTTGGAAATATAAGAACTCATTGTCTTTATTTAAAAAAAGAAAAATGAAACTCTGCAATTTGTTTTCAATCTACTAAAAAATACATATGGGAAAGTATTGAAATTCGTATATTATTTTGAAATCAATAAAATAAACGAAAAGATATAAATAAGGATTCGTTGTTGATGGAAATATAAGAACTCATTGTCTTTATTTAAAAAAAGAAAAATGAAACTCTTCAATTTGTTTTCAATCTACTAAAAAATACATATGGGAAAGTATTGAAATTCGTATATTCTTTTGAAATCAATAAAATAAACGAAAAGATATAAATAAGAATTCGTTAGTGATGGAAATATAAGAACTCATTATCTATATTAAAAAAAAAATGAAACTCTTCAATTTGTTTTCAATCAACTAAAAAACACATATAAGAAAGTATTGAAATTCGTATATTCTTTTGAATTCTATAAAATAAACGAAAAGATATAAATAAGGATTCGTTGTTGATGGAAATATAAGAACTCATTGTCTTTATTTAAAAAAAGAAAAATGAAACTCTTCAATTTGTTTTCAATCTACTAAAAAATACATATGGGAAAGTATTGAAATTCGTATATTCTTTTGAAATCAATAAAATAAACGAAAAGATATAAATAAGGATTCGTTAGTGATCGAAATATAAGAACTTGTTGTCTATATTTAAAAAAAGAATAATGAAACTCTTCAATTTGTTTTCAATCTACTAAAAAATACATATGGGAAAGTAATGAAATTCGTATATTCTTTTGAAATCAATAAAATAAACGAAAAGATATATATAAGAATTCGTTAGTGATGGAAATATAAGAACTCATTGTCTTTATTTAAAAATTGAAAAATGAAACTCTTCAATTAGTTTTCAATCTACTAAAAAAAACATATGGGAATTAAAATTCGTATATTCCTTTGAAATCAATAAAATAAACGAAAAGATATAAATAAGAATTCATTGGTGATGGAAATATAAGAACTCATTGTCTTTATTTAAAAATTGAAAAATGAAACTCTTCAATTTGTTTTCAATCTACTAAAAAATACATATGGGAAAGTATTGAAATTCGTATATTCCTTTGAAATCAATAAAATAAACGAAAAGATATAAATAAGAATTCATTGGTGATGGAAATATAAGAACTCATTGTCTTTATTTAAAAATTGAAAAATGAAACTCTTCAATTTGTTTTCAATCTACTAAAAAATACATATGGGAAAGTATTGAAATTCGTATATTCTTTTGAAATCAATAAAATAAACGAAAAGATATAAATAAGAATTCGTTAGTGATGGAAATATAAGAACTCATTATCTATATTAAAAAAAAAATGAAACTCTTCAATTTGTTTTCAATCAACTAAAAAACACATATGGGAAAGTATTGAAATTCGTATATTCTTTTGAAATCAATAAAATAAACGAAAAGATATAAATAAGGATTCGTTGTTGATGGAAATATAAGAACTCATTGTCTTTATTTAAAAAAAGAAAAATGAAACTCTTCAATTTGTTTTCAATCTACTAAAAAATACATATTTGAAAGTATTGAAATTCGTATATTCTTTTGAAATCAATAAAATAAACGAAAAGATATAAATAAGAATTCGTTAGTGATCGAAATATAAGAACTCATTGTCTATATTTAAAAAAAGAAAAATGAAACTCTTCAATTTGTTTTCAATCTACTAAAAAATACATATGGGAAAGTATTGAAATTCGTATATTCTTTTGAAATCAATAAAATAAACGAAAAGATATAAATAAGAATTCGTTGGTGATGGAAATATAAGAACTCATTGTCTTTATTTAAAAAAAGAAAAATGAAACTCTTCAATTTGTTTTCAATCTACTAAAAAATACATATGGGAAAGTATTGAAATTCGTATATTCCTTTGAAATCAATAAAATAAACGAAAAGATATAAATAAGAATTCATTGGTGATGGAAATATAAGAACTCATTGTCTTTATTTAAAAATTGAAAAATGAAACTCTTCAATTTGTTTTCAATCTACTAAAAAATACATATAGTAAAGTATTGAAATTCGTATATTCCTTTGAAATCAATAAAATAAACGAAAAGATATAAATAAGAATTCATTGGTGATGGAAATATAAGAACTCATTGTCTTTATTTAAAAATTGAAAAATGAAACTCTTCAATTTGTTTTCAATCTACTAAAAAATACATATAGTAAAGTATTGAAATTCGTATATTCTTTTGAAATCAATAAAATAAATGAAAAGATATAAATAAGAATTCGTTGGTGATGGAAATATAAGAACTCATTGTCTGTTAATAAAATGATTTAATATGATACTCTGCAATTTGTTTTCAATCTACTAAAATATATATATAGTAAAGTATTGAAATTCGTATATTCCTTTGAAATCAATAAAATAAACGAAAAGATATAAATAAGAATTCATTGGTGATGGAAATATAAGAACTCATTGTCTTTATTTAAAAATTGAAAAATGAAACTCTTCAATTTGTTTTCAATCTACTAAAAAATACATATAGTAAAGTATTGAAATTCGTATATTCTTTTGAAATCAATAAAATAAACAAAAAGATATAAATAAGAATTCATTGGTGATGGAAATATAAGAACTCATTGTCTTTATTTAAAAATTGAAAAATGAAACTCTTCAATTTGTTTTCAATCTACTAAAAAATACATATGGGAAAGTATTGAAATTCGTATATTCTTTTGAAATCAATAAAATAAACGAAAAGATATAAATAAGAATTCGTTAGTGATGGAAATATAAGAACTCATTATCTATATTAAAAAAAAAATGAAACTCTTCAATTTGTTTTCAATCAACTAAAAAACACATATAAGAAAGTATTGAAATTCGTATATTCTTTTGAATTCTATAAAATAAACGAAAAGATATAAATAAGGATTCGTTGTTGATGGAAATATAAGAACTCATTGTCTTTATTTAAAAAAAGAAAAATGAAACTCTTCAATTTGTTTTCAATCTACTAAAAAATACATATGGGAAAGTATTGAAATTCGTATATTCTTTTGAAATCAATAAAATAAACGAAAAGATATAAATAAGGATTCGTTAGTGATCGAAATATAAGAACTTGTTGTCTATATTTAAAAAAAGAATAATGAAACTCTTCAATTTGTTTTCAATCTACTAAAAAATACATATGGGAAAGTAATGAAATTCGTATATTCTTTTGAAATCAATAAAATAAACGAAAAGATATATATAAGAATTCGTTAGTGATGGAAATATAAGAACTCATTGTCTTTATTTAAAAATTGAAAAATGAAACTCTTCAATTAGTTTTCAATCTACTAAAAAAAACATATGGGAATTAAAATTCGTATATTCCTTTGAAATCAATAAAATAAACGAAAAGATATAAATAAGAATTCATTGGTGATGGAAATATAAGAACTCATTGTCTTTATTTAAAAATTGAAAAATGAAACTCTTCAATTTGTTTTCAATCTACTAAAAAATACATATAGTAAAGTATTGAAATTCGTATATTCCTTTGAAATCAATAAAATAAACGAAAAGATATAAATAAGAATTCATTGGTGATGGAAATATAAGAACTCATTGTCTTTATTTAAAAATTGAAAAATGAAACTCTTCAATTTGTTTTCAATCTACTAAAAAATACATATAGTAAAGTATTGAAATTCGTATATTCTTTTGAAATCAATAAAATAAATGAAAAGATATAAATAAGAATTCGTTGGTGATGGAAATATAAGAACTCATTGTCTGTTAATAAAATGATTTAATATGATACTCTGCAATTTGTTTTCAATCTACTAAAATATATATATAGTAAAGTATTGAAATTCGTATATTCCTTTGAAATCAATAAAATAAACGAAAAGATATAAATAAGAATTCATTGGTGATGGAAATATAAGAACTCATTGTCTTTATTTAAAAATTGAAAAATGAAACTCTTCAATTTGTTTTCAATCTACTAAAAAATACATATAGTAAAGTATTGAAATTCGTATATTCTTTTGAAATCAATAAAATAAACAAAAAGATATAAATAAGAATTCATTGGTGATGGAAATATAAGAACTCATTGTCTTTATTTAAAAAAAGAAAAATGAAACTCTTCAATTTGTTTTCAATCTACTAAAAAATACATATGGGAAAGTATTGAAATTCGTATATTCTTTTGAAATCAATAAAATAAACGAAAAGATATAAATAAGAATTCGTTAGTGATGGAAATATAAGAACTCATTATCTATATTAAAAAAAAAATGAAACTCTTCAATTTGTTTTCAATCAACTAAAAAACACATATAAGAAAGTATTGAAATTCGTATATTCTTTTGAATTCTATAAAATAAACGAAAAGATATAAATAAGGATTCGTTGTTGATGGAAATATAAGAACTCATTGTCTTTATTTAAAAAAAGAAAAATGAAACTCTTCAATTTGTTTTCAATCTACTAAAAAATACATATGGGAAAGTATTGAAATTCGTATATTCTTTTGAAATCAATAAAATAAACGAAAAGATATAAATAAGGATTCGTTAGTGATCGAAATATAAGAACTTGTTGTCTATATTTAAAAAAAGAATAATGAAACTCTTCAATTTGTTTTCAATCTACTAAAAAATACATATGGGAAAGTAATGAAATTCGTATATTCTTTTGAAATCAATAAAATAAACGAAAAGATATATATAAGAATTCGTTAGTGATGGAAATATAAGAACTCATTGTCTTTATTTAAAAATTGAAAAATGAAACTCTTCAATTAGTTTTCAATCTACTAAAAAAAACATATGGGAATTAAAATTCGTATATTCCTTTGAAATCAATAAAATAAACGAAAAGATATAAATAAGAATTCATTGGTGATGGAAATATAAGAACTCATTGTCTTTATTTAAAAATTGAAAAATGAAACTCTTCAATTTGTTTTCAATCTACTAAAAAATACATATGGGAAAGTATTGAAATTCGTATATTCCTTTGAAATCAATAAAATAAACGAAAAGATATAAATAAGAATTCATTGGTGATGGAAATATAAGAACTCATTGTCTTTATTTAAAAATTGAAAAATGAAACTCTTCAATTTGTTTTCAATCTACTAAAAAATACATATGGGAAAGTATTGAAATTCGTATATTCTTTTGAAATCAATAAAATAAACGAAAAGATATAAATAAGAATTCGTTAGTGATGGAAATATAAGAACTCATTATCTATATTAAAAAAAAAATGAAACTCTTCAATTTGTTTTCAATCAACTAAAAAACACATATGGGAAAGTATTGAAATTCGTATATTCTTTTGAAATCAATAAAATAAACGAAAAGATATAAATAAGGATTCGTTGTTGATGGAAATATAAGAACTCATTGTCTTTATTTAAAAAAAGAAAAATGAAACTCTTCAATTTGTTTTCAATCTACTAAAAAATACATATTTGAAAGTATTGAAATTCGTATATTCTTTTGAAATCAATAAAATAAACGAAAAGATATAAATAAGAATTCGTTAGTGATCGAAATATAAGAACTCATTGTCTATATTTAAAAAAAGAAAAATGAAACTCTTCAATTTGTTTTCAATCTACTAAAAAATACATATGGGAAAGTATTGAAATTCGTATATTCTTTTGAAATCAATAAAATAAACGAAAAGATATAAATAAGAATTCGTTGGTGATGGAAATATAAGAACTCATTGTCTTTATTTAAAAAAAGAAAAATGAAACTCTTCAATTTGTTTTCAATCTACTAAAAAATACATATGGGAAAGTATTGAAATTCGTATATTCCTTTGAAATCAATAAAATAAACGAAAAGATATAAATAAGAATTCATTGGTGATGGAAATATAAGAACTCATTGTCTTTATTTAAAAATTGAAAAATGAAACTCTTCAATTTGTTTTCAATCTACTAAAAAATACATATAGTAAAGTATTGAAATTCGTATATTCCTTTGAAATCAATAAAATAAACGAAAAGATATAAATAAGAATTCATTGGTGATGGAAATATAAGAACTCATTGTCTTTATTTAAAAATTGAAAAATGAAACTCTTCAATTTGTTTTCAATCTACTAAAAAATACATATAGTAAAGTATTGAAATTCGTATATTCTTTTGAAATCAATAAAATAAATGAAAAGATATAAATAAGAATTCGTTGGTGATGGAAATATAAGAACTCATTGTCTGTTAATAAAATGATTTAATATGATACTCTGCAATTTGTTTTCAATCTACTAAAATATATATATAGTAAAGTATTGAAATTCGTATATTCCTTTGAAATCAATAAAATAAACGAAAAGATATAAATAAGAATTCATTGGTGATGGAAATATAAGAACTCATTGTCTTTATTTAAAAATTGAAAAATGAAACTCTTCAATTTGTTTTCAATCTACTAAAAAATACATATAGTAAAGTATTGAAATTCGTATATTCTTTTGAAATCAATAAAATAAACAAAAAGATATAAATAAGAATTCATTGGTGATGGAAATATAAGAACTCATTGTCTTTATTTAAAAATTGAAAAATGAAACTCTTCAATTTGTTTTCAATCTACTAAAAAATACATATGGGAAAGTATTGAAATTCGTATATTCTTTTGAATCCAATAAAATAAACGAAAAGATATAATAAGGATTCGTTAGTGATGGAAATATAAGAACTCATTGTCTTTATTTAAAAAAAGAAAAATGAAACTCTCAAATTTGTTTTCAATCTACTAAAAAATACATATGGGAAAGTATTGAAATTCGTATATTCTTTTGAAATCAATAAAATAAACAAAAAGATATAAAGAAGAATTCGTTGTTGATGGAAATATAAGAACTCATTGTCTTTATTTAAAAAAAGAAAAATGAAACTCTTCAATTTGTTTTCAATCTACTAAAAAATACATATGGGAAAGTATTGAAATTCGTATATTCTTTTGAAATCAATAAAATAAACGAAAAGATATAAATAAGAATTCGTTGGTGATGGAAATATAAGAACTCATTGTCTATATTTAAAAAAAGAAAAATGAAACTCTTCAATTTGTTTTCAATCTACTAAAAAATACATATGGGAAAGTATTGAAATTCGTATATTCTTTTGAAACCAATAAAATAAACGAAATGATATAAATAAGAATTCGTTGGTGATGGAAATATAAGAACTCATTGTCTTTATTTAAAAATTGAAAAATGAAACTCTTCAATTAGTTTTCAATCTAATAAAAAAAACATATGGGAATTGAAATTCGTATATTCTTTTGAAATCAATAAAATAAACGAAAAGATATAATAAGGATTCGTTGGTGATAGAAATATAAGAACTCATTGTCTGTTAATAAAATGATTTAATATGATACTCTGCAATTTGTTTTCAATCTACTAAAATATACATATAGTAAAGTATTGAAATTCGTATATTCTTTTGAAATCAATAATATAAAAGAAAAGATATAAATAAGAATTCGTTGTTGATGGAAATATAAGAACTCATTGTCTTTATTTAAAAAAAGAAAAATGAAACTCTCAAATTTGTTTTCAATCTACTTAAAAATACATATGGGAAAGTATTGAAATTCGTATATTCTTTTGAAATCAATAAAATAAACGAAAAGATATAAATAAAAATTCGTTGTTGATGGAAATATAAGAACTCATTGTCTTTATTTAAAAAAAGAAAAATGAAACTCTCAAATTTGTTTTCAATCTACTAAAAAATACATATGGGAAAGTATTGAAATTCGTATATTCTTTTGAAATCAATAAAATAAACGAAAAGATATAAATAAAAATTCGTTAGTGATCGAAATATAAGAACTCATTGTCTATAATTAAAAATTGAAAAATGAAACTGTTCAATTTGTTTTCAATCTACTATAATATACGTATAGGAAAGTATTAAAATTCGTATATTCTTTTGAAATCAATAAAATAAACGAAAAGATATAAATAAGAATTCGTTGGTGATGGAAATATAATAACTCATTGTCTATATTTAAAAAAAGAAAAATGAAACTCTTCAATTTGTTTTGAATCTACTAAAAAATACATATGGGAAAGTATTGAAATTCGTATATTCTTTTGAAATCAATAAAATAAACGAAAAGATATATATAAGAATTCGTTAGTGATGGAAATATAAGAACTCATTGTCTTTAGTTAAAAATTGAAAAATGAAACTCTTCAATTAGTTTTCAATATACTAAAAGATACATATGGGAAAGTATTGAAATTCGTATATTCTTTTGAAATCAATAAAATAAACAAAAAGATATAAATAAGAATTCGTTGGTGATGGAAATATAAGAACTTATTGTCTTTATTTAAAAAAAGAAAAATGAAACTCTTCAATATTTTTTCAATCTACTAAAAAATACATATGGGAAAGTATTGAAATTCGTATATTCTTTTAAAATCAATAAAATAAACGAAAAGATATAAATAAGAATTCGTTGGTGATGGAAATATAAGGACTCATTGTCTTTAGTTAAAAATTGAAAAATGAAACTCTTCAATTTGTTTTCAATCTACTAAAAAATACATATGGTAAAGTATTGAAATTCGTATATTCTTTTGAAATCAATAAAATAAACGAAAAGATATAAATAAGAATTCGTTGGTGATGGAAATATAAGAGCTCATTGTCTTTATTTAAAAATTGAAAAATGAAACTCTTCAATTTGTTTTCAATCTACTAAAAAATACATATGGGAAAGTATTGAAATTCGTATATTCTTTTGAATCCAATAAAATAAACGAAAAGATATAATAAGGATTCGTTAGTGATGGAAATATAAGAACTCATTGTCTT
The DNA here is from genome assembly GCA_961205885.1 of Ptychoptera albimana. NCBI lineage: Eukaryota > Metazoa > Arthropoda > Insecta > Diptera > Ptychopteridae > Ptychoptera > Ptychoptera albimana. Next base: position 17,135,934 of record OY540803.1, on the reverse strand, counting down.
TATTTAAAAAAAGAAAAATGAAACTCTCAAATTTGTTTTCAATCTACTAAAAAATACATATGGGAAAGTATTGAAATTCGTATATTCTTTTGAAATCAATAAAATAAACAAAAAGATATAAATAAGAATTCGTTGGTGATGGAAATATAAGAACTTATTGTCTTTATTTAAAAAAAGAAAAATGAAACTCTTCAATTTGTTTTCAATCTACTAAAAAATACATATGGGAAAGTATTGAAATTCGTATATTCTTTTAAAATCAATAAAATAAACGAAAAGATATAAATAAGAATTCGTTGGTGATGGAAATATAAGGACTCATTGTCTTTAGTTAAAAATTGAAAAATGAAACTCTTCAATTTGTTTTCAATCTACTAAAAAATACATATGGTAAAGTATTGAAATTCGTATATTCTTTTGAAATCAATAAAATAAACGAAAAGATATAAATAAGAATTCGTTGGTGATGGAAATATAAGAGCTCATTGTCTTTATTTAAAAATTGAAAAATGAAACTCTTCAATTTGTTTTCAATCTACTAAAAAATACATATGGGAAAGTATTGAAATTCGTATATTCTTTTGAATCCAATAAAATAAACGAAAAGATATAATAAGGATTCGTTAGTGATGGAAATATAAGGAATCATTGTCTGTTAATAAAATGATTTAATATGATACTCTGCAATTTGTTTTCAATCTACTTAAATATACATATAGTAAAGTATTGAAATTCGTATATTTTTTTGAAATCAATAAAATAAACAAAAAGATATAAAAAAGAATTCGTTGGTGATGGAAATATAAGAACTCATTGTCTTTATTTAAAAATTGAAAAATGAAACTCTTCATTTGGTTTACAATCTACTAAAAAATACATATGGGAAAGTATTGAAATTCGTATATTCTTTTGAAATCAATAAAATAAACGAAAAGATATAAATAAGAATTCGTTGGTGATCGAAAAATAAGAACTTGTTCTCTATATTTAAAAAAATAAAAATGAAACTCTTCAATTTGTTTTCAATCTACTAAAAAATACATATGGGAAAGTATTGAAATTCGTATATTCTTTTGAAATCAATAAAATAAACGAAAAGATATAAATAAGGATTCGTTGTTGATCGAAATATAAGAACTCATTGTCTTTATTTAAAAATTGAAAAATGAACTCTTCAATTTGTTTTCAATCTACTAAAAAATACATATGGGAAAGTATTGAAATTCGTATATTCTTTTGAAATCAATAAAATAAACGAAAGGATATAAATAAGAATTCGTTGGTGATGGAAATATAACCACTCATTGTCTATATTTAAAAAAAGAAAAATGAAACTCTTCAATTTGTTTTCAATCTACTAAAATATACATATGAGAAAGTATTGAAATTCGTATATTCTTTTGAATTCTATAAAATAAACGAAAAGATATAAATAAGGATTCGTTGTTGATGGAAATATAAGAACTCATTGTCTTTATTTAAAAAAAGAAAAATGAAACTCTTCAATTTGTTTTCAATCTACTAAAAAATACATATGGGAAAGTAATGAAATTCGTATATTCTTTTGAAATCAATAAAATAAACAAAAAGATATAAATAAGAATTCGTTAGTGATCGAAATATAAGAACTCATTGTCTATATTTAAAAAAAGAAAAATGAAACTCTTCAATTTGTTTTCAATCTACTAAAAAATACATATGGGAAAGTATTGAAATTCGTATATTCTTTTGAAATCAATAAAATAAACGAAAAGATATAAATAAGGATTCGTTAGTGATCGAAATATAAGAACTCGTTGTCTATATGTAAAAAAAGAAAAATGAAACTCTTCAATTTGTTTTCAATCTACTAAAAAATACATATGGGAAAGTAATGAAATTCGTATATTCTTTTGAAATCAATAAAATAAACGAAAAGATATATATAAGAATTCGTTAGTGATGGAAATATAAGAACTCATTGTCTTTATTTAAAAATTGAAAAATGAAACTCTTCAATTAGTTTTCAATCTACTAAAAAAAACATATGGGTATTGAAATTCGTATATTCTTTTGAATCCAATAAAATAAACGAAAAGATATAATAAGGATTCGTTAGTGATGGAAATATAAGGACTCATTGTCTGTTAATAAAATGATTTAATATGATACTCTGCAATTTGTTTTCAATCTACTAAAATATACATATAGTAAAGTATTGAAATTCGTATATTCTTTTGAATTCAATAAAATAAACGAAAAGATATAAATAAGGATTCGTTGTTGATGGAAATATAAGAACTCATTGTCTTTATTTAAAAAAAGAAAAATGAAACTCTGCAATTTGTTTTCAATCTACTAAAAAATACATATGGGAAAGTATTGAAATTCGTATATTATTTTAAAATCAATAAAATAAACGAAAAGATATAAATAAGGATTCGTTGTTGATGGAAATATAAGAACTCATTGTCTTTATTTAAAAAAAGAAAAATGAAACTCTTCAATTTGTTTTCAATCTACTAAAAAATACATATGGGAAAGTATTGAAATTCGTATATTCTTTTGAAATCAATAAAATAAACGAAAAGATATAAATAAGAATTCGTTAGTGATCGAAAAATAAGAACTTGTTCTCTATATTTAAAAAAATAAAAATGAAACTCTTCAATTTGTTTTCAATCTACTAAAAAATACATATGGGAAAGTATTGAAATTCGTATATTCTTTTGAAATCAATAAAATAAACGAAAAGATATAAATAAGGATTCGTTGTTGATCGAAATATAAGAACTCATTGTCTTTATTTAAAAATTGAAAAATGAACTCTTCAATTTGTTTTCAATCTACTAAAAAATACATATGGGAAAGTATTGAAATTCGTATATTCTTTTGAAATCAATAAAATAAACGAAAGGATATAAATAAGAATTCGTTGGTGATGGAAATATAACCACTCATTGTCTATATTTAAAAAAAGAAAAATGAAACTCTTCAATTTGTTTTCAATCTACTAAAATATACATATGAGAAAGTATTGAAATTCGTATATTCTTTTGAATTCTATAAAATAAACGAAAAGATATAAATAAGGATTCGTTGTTGATGGAAATATAAGAACTCATTGTCTTTATTTAAAAAAAGAAAAATGAAACTCTTCAATTTGTTTTCAATCTACTAAAAAATACATATGGGAAAGTAATGAAATTCGTATATTCTTTTGAAATCAATAAAATAAACAAAAAGATATAAATAAGAATTCGTTAGTGATCGAAATATAAGAACTCATTGTCTATATTTAAAAAAAGAAAAATGAAACTCTTCAATTTGTTTTCAATCTACTAAAAAATACATATGGGAAAGTATTGAAATTCGTATATTCTTTTGAAATCAATAAAATAAACGAAAAGATATAAATAAGGATTCGTTAGTGATCGAAATATAAGAACTCGTTGTCTATATGTAAAAAAAGAAAAATGAAACTCTTCAATTTGTTTTCAATCTACTAAAAAATACATATGGGAAAGTAATGAAATTCGTATATTCTTTTGAAATCAATAAAATAAACGAAAAGATATATATAAGAATTCGTTAGTGATGGAAATATAAGAACTCATTGTCTTTATTTAAAAATTGAAAAATGAAACTCTTCAATTAGTTTTCAATCTACTAAAAAAAACATATGGGTATTGAAATTCGTATATTCTTTTGAATCCAATAAAATAAACGAAAAGATATAATAAGGATTCGTTAGTGATGGAAATATAAGGACTCATTGTCTGTTAATAAAATGATTTAATATGATACTCTGCAATTTGTTTTCAATCTACTAAAATATACATATAGTAAAGTATTGAAATTCGTATATTCTTTTGAATTCAATAAAATAAACGAAAAGATATAAATAAGGATTCGTTGTTGATGGAAATATAAGAACTCATTGTCTTTATTTAAAAAAAGAAAAATGAAACTCTGCAATTTGTTTTCAATCTACTAAAAAATACATATGGGAAAGTATTGAAATTCGTATATTATTTTAAAATCAATAAAATAAACGAAAAGATATAAATAAGGATTCGTTGTTGATGGAAATATAAGAACTCATTGTCTTTATTTAAAAAAAGAAAAATGAAACTCTTCAATTTGTTTTCAATCTACTAAAAAATACATATGGGAAAGTATTGAAATTCGTATATTCTTTTGAAATCAATAAAATAAACGAAAAGATATAAATAAGAATTCGTTAGTGATGGAAATATAAGAACTCATTATCTATATTAAAAAAAAAAATGAAACTCTTCAATTTGTTTTCAATCAACTAAAAAACACATATGGGAAAGTATTGAAATTCGTATATTCTTTTGAATTCTATAAAATAAACGAAAAGATATAAATAAGGATTCGTTGTTGATGGAAATATAAGAACTCATTGTCTTTATTTAAAAAAAGAAAAATGAAACTCTTCAATTTGTTTTCAATCTACTAAAAAATACATATGGGAAAGTATTGAAATTCGTATATTCTTTTGAAATCAATAAAATAAACGAAAAGATATAAATAAGAATTCGTTAGTGATCGAAATATAAGAACTCATTGTCTATATTTAAAAAAAGAAAAATGAAACTCTTCAATTTGTTTTCAATCTACTAAAAAATACATATGGGAAAGTATTGAAATTCGTATATTCTTTTGAAATCAATAAAATAAACGAAAAGATATAAATAAGGATTCGTTAGTGATCGAAATATAAGAACTCGTTGTCTATATTTAAAAAAAGAATAATGAAACTCTTCAATTTGTTTTCAATCTACTAAAAAATACATATGGGAAAGTAATGAAATTCGTATATTCTTTTGAAATCAATAAAATAAACGAAAAGATATATATAAGAATTCGTTAGTGATGGAAATATAAGAACTCATTGTCTTTATTTAAAAATTGAAAAATGAAACTCTTCAATTAGTTTTCAATCTACTAAAAAAAACATATGGGAATTGAAATTCGTATATTCCTTTGAAATCAATAAAATAAACGAAAAGATATAAATAAGAATTCATTGGTGATGGAAATATAAGAACTCATTGTCTTTATTTAAAAATTGAAAAATGAAACTCTTCAATTTGTTTTCAATCTACTAAAAAATACATATGGGAAAGTATTGAAATTCGTATATTCCTTTGAAATCAATAAAATAAACGAAAAGATATAAATAAGAATTCATTGGTGATGGAAATATAAGAACTCATTGTCTTTATTTAAAAATTGAAAAATGAAACTCTTCAATTTGTTTTCAATCTACTAAAAAATACATATGGGAAAGTATTGAAATTCGTATATTCTTTTGAAATCAATAAAATAAACGAAAAGATATAAATAAGAATTCGTTAGTGATGGAAATATAAGAACTCATTATCTATATTAAAAAAAAAAATGAAACTCTTCAATTTGTTTTCAATCAACTAAAAAACACATATGGGAAAGTATTGAAATTCGTATATTCTTTTGAATTCTATAAAATAAACGAAAAGATATAAATAAGGATTCGTTGTTGATGGAAATATAAGAACTCATTGTCTTTATTTAAAAAAAGAAAAATGAAACTCTTCAATTTGTTTTCAATCTACTAAAAAATACATATGGGAAAGTATTGAAATTCGTATATTCTTTTGAAATCAATAAAATAAACGAAAAGATATAAATAAGAATTCATTGGTGATGGAAATATAAGAACTCATTGTCTTTATTTAAAAATTGAAAAATGAAACTCTTCAATTTGTTTTCAATCTACTAAAAAATACATATGGGAAAGTATTGAAATTCGTATATTCCTTTGAAATCAATAAAATAAACGAAAAGATATAAATAAGAATTCATTGGTGATGGAAATATAAGAACTCATTGTCTTTATTTAAAAATTGAAAAATGAAACTCTTCAATTTGTTTTCAATCTACTAAAAAATACATATAGTAAAGTATTGAAATTCGTATATTCCTTTGAAATCAATAAAATAAACGAAAAGATATAAATAAGAATTCATTGGTGATGGAAATATAAGAACTCATTGTCTTTATTTAAAAATTGAAAAATGAAACTCTTCAATTTGTTTTCAATCTACTAAAAAATACATATGGGAAAGTAATGAAATTCGTATATTCTTTTGAAATCAATAAAATAAACAAAAAGATATAAATAAGAATTCGTTAGTGATCGAAATATAAGAACTCATTGTCTATATTTAAAAAAAGAAAAATGAAACTCTTCAATTTGTTTTCAATCTACTAAAAAATACATATGGGAAAGTATTGAAATTCGTATATTCTTTTGAAATCAATAAAATAAACGAAAAGATATAAATAAGGATTCGTTAGTGATCGAAATATAAGAACTCGTTGTCTATATTTAAAAAAAGAAAAATGAAACTCTTCAATTTGTTTTCAATCTACTAAAAAATACATATGGGAAAGTAATGAAATTCGTATATTCTTTTGAAATCAATAAAATAAACGAAAAGATATATATAAGAATTCGTTAGTGATGGAAATATAAGAACTCATTGTCTTTATTTAAAAATTGAAAAATGAAACTCTTCAATTAGTTTTCAATCTACTAAAAAAAACATATGGGTATTGAAATTCGTATATTCTTTTGAATCCAATAAAATAAACGAAAAGATATAATAAGGATTCGTTAGTGATGGAAATATAAGGACTCATTGTCTGTTAATAAAATGATTTAATATGATACTCTGCAATTTGTTTTCAATCTACTAAAATATACATATAGTAAAGTATTGAAATTCGTATATTCTTTTGAATTCAATAAAATAAACGAAAAGATATAAATAAGGATTCGTTGTTGATGGAAATATAAGAACTCATTGTCTTTATTTAAAAAAAGAAAAATGAAACTCTGCAATTTGTTTTCAATCTACTAAAAAATACATATGGGAAAGTATTGAAATTCGTATATTATTTTAAAATCAATAAAATAAACGAAAAGATATAAATAAGGATTCGTTGTTGATGGAAATATAAGAACTCATTGTCTTTATTTAAAAAAAGAAAAATGAAACTCTTCAATTTGTTTTCAATCTACTAAAAAATACATATGGGAAAGTATTGAAATTCGTATATTCTTTTGAAATCAATAAAATAAACGAAAAGATATAAATAAGAATTCGTTAGTGATGGAAATATAAGAACTCATTATCTATATTAAAAAAAAAAATGAAACTCTTCAATTTGTTTTCAATCAACTAAAAAACACATATGGGAAAGTATTGAAATTCGTATATTCTTTTGAATTCTATAAAATAAACGAAAAGATATAAATAAGGATTCGTTGTTGATGGAAATATAAGAACTCATTGTCTTTATTTAAAAAAAGAAAAATGAAACTCTTCAATTTGTTTTCAATCTACTAAAAAATACATATGGGAAAGTATTGAAATTCGTATATTCTTTTGAAATCAATAAAATAAACGAAAAGATATAAATAAGAATTCGTTAGTGATCGAAATATAAGAACTCATTGTCTATATTTAAAAAAAGAAAAATGAAACTCTTCAATTTGTTTTCAATCTACTAAAAAATACATATGGGAAAGTATTGAAATTCGTATATTCTTTTGAAATCAATAAAATAAACGAAAAGATATAAATAAGGATTCGTTAGTGATCGAAATATAAGAACTCGTTGTCTATATTTAAAAAAAGAATAATGAAACTCTTCAATTTGTTTTCAATCTACTAAAAAATACATATGGGAAAGTAATGAAATTCGTATATTCTTTTGAAATCAATAAAATAAACGAAAAGATATATATAAGAATTCGTTAGTGATGGAAATATAAGAACTCATTGTCTTTATTTAAAAATTGAAAAATGAAACTCTTCAATTAGTTTTCAATCTACTAAAAAAAACATATGGGAATTGAAATTCGTATATTCCTTTGAAATCAATAAAATAAACGAAAAGATATAAATAAGAATTCATTGGTGATGGAAATATAAGAACTCATTGTCTTTATTTAAAAATTGAAAAATGAAACTCTTCAATTTGTTTTCAATCTACTAAAAAATACATATGGGAAAGTATTGAAATTCGTATATTCCTTTGAAATCAATAAAATAAACGAAAAGATATAAATAAGAATTCATTGGTGATGGAAATATAAGAACTCATTGTCTTTATTTAAAAATTGAAAAATGAAACTCTTCAATTTGTTTTCAATCTACTAAAAAATACATATGGGAAAGTATTGAAATTCGTATATTCTTTTGAAATCAATAAAATAAACGAAAAGATATAAATAAGAATTCGTTAGTGATGGAAATATAAGAACTCATTATCTATATTAAAAAAAAAAATGAAACTCTTCAATTTGTTTTCAATCAACTAAAAAACACATATGGGAAAGTATTGAAATTCGTATATTCTTTTGAATTCTATAAAATAAACGAAAAGATATAAATAAGGATTCGTTGTTGATGGAAATATAAGAACTCATTGTCTTTATTTAAAAAAAGAAAAATGAAACTCTTCAATTTGTTTTCAATCTACTAAAAAATACATATGGGAAAGTATTGAAATTCGTATATTCTTTTGAAATCAATAAAATAAACGAAAAGATATAAATAAGAATTCATTGGTGATGGAAATATAAGAACTCATTGTCTTTATTTAAAAATTGAAAAATGAAACTCTTCAATTTGTTTTCAATCTACTAAAAAATACATATGGGAAAGTATTGAAATTCGTATATTCCTTTGAAATCAATAAAATAAACGAAAAGATATAAATAAGAATTCATTGGTGATGGAAATATAAGAACTCATTGTCTTTATTTAAAAATTGAAAAATGAAACTCTTCAATTTGTTTTCAATCTACTAAAAAATACATATAGTAAAGTATTGAAATTCGTATATTCCTTTGAAATCAATAAAATAAACGAAAAGATATAAATAAGAATTCATTGGTGATGGAAATATAAGAACTCATTGTCTTTATTTAAAAATTGAAAAATGAAACTCTTCAATTTGTTTTCAATCTACTAAAAAATACATATAGTAAAGTATTGAAATTCGTATATTCTTTTGAAATCAATAAAATAAATGAAAAGATATAAATAAGAATTCGTTGGTGATGGAAATATAAGAACTCATTGTCTGTTAATAAAATGATTTAATATGATACTCTGCAATTTGTTTTCAATCTACTAAAATATATATATAGTAAAGTATTGAAATTCGTATATTCTTTTGAAATCAATAAAATAAACAAAAAGATATAAATAAGAATTCGTTAGTTATGGAAATATAAGAACTCATTGTCTTTATTAAAATTTTGAAAAATGAAACTCTTCAATTTGTTTTCAATCTACTAAAATATACGTATAGGAAAGTATTAAAATTCGTATATTCTTTTGAAATCAATAAAATAAACGAAAAGATATAAAGAAGAATTCGTTGTTGATGGAAATATAAGAACTCATTGTCTTTATTTAAAAAAAGAAAAATGAAACTCTTCAATTTGTTTTCAATCTACTAAAAAATACATATGGGAAAGTATTGAAATTCGTATATTCTTTTGAAATCAATAAAATAAACGAAAAGATATAAATAAGAATTCGTTGGTGATGGAAATATAAGAACTCATTGTCTATATTAAAAAAAAGAAAAATGAAACTCTTCAATTTGTTTTCAATCTACTAAAAAATACATATGGGAAAGTATTGAAATTCGTATATTCTTTTGAAACCAATAAAATAAACGAAAAGATATAAATAAGAATTCGTTGGTGATGGAAATATAAGAACTCATTGTCTTTATTTAAAAATTGAAAAATGAAACTCTTCAATTAGTTTTCAATCTAATAAAAAAAACATATGGGAATTGAAATTCGTATATTCTTTTGAAATCAATAAAATAAACGAAAAGATATAATAAGGATTCGTTGGTGATAGAAATATAAGAACTCATTGTCTGTTAATAAAATGATTTAATATGATACTCTGCAATTTGTTTTCAATCTACTAAAATATACATATAGTAAAGTATTGAAATTCGTATATTCTTTTGAAATCAATAATATAAAAGAAAAGATATAAATAAGAATTCGTTGTTGATGGAAATATAAGAACTCATTGTCTTTATTTAAAAAAAGAAAAATGAAACTCTCAAATTTGTTTTCAATCTACTAAAAAATACATATGGGAAAGTATTGAAATTCGTATATTCTTTTGAAATCAATAAAATAAACGAAAAGATATAAATAAAACTTCGTTGTTGATGGAAATATAAGAACTCATTGTCTTTATTTAAAAACTGAAAAATGAAGCTCTCAAATTTGTTTTCAATCTACTAAAAAATACATATGGGAAAGTATTGAAATTCGTATATTCTTTTGAAATCAATAAAATAAACGAAAAGATATAAATAAAAATTCGTTAGTGATCGAAATATAAGAACTCATTGTCTATAATTAAAAATTGAAAAATGAAACTGTTCAATTTGTTTTCAATCTACTATAATATACGTATAGGAAAGTATTAAAATTCGTATATTCTTTTGAAATCAATAAAATAAACGAAAAGATATAAATAAGAATTCGTTGGTGATGGAAATAGAATAACTCATTGTCTATATTTAAAAAAAGAAAAATGAAACTCTTCAATTTGTTTTGAATCTACTAAAAAATACATATGGGAAAGTATTGAAATTCGTATATTCTTTTGAAATCAATAAAATAAACGAAAAGATATAAATAAGGATTCGTTGTTGATGGAAATATAAGAACTCATTGTCTTTAGTTAAAAATTGAAAAATGAAACTCTTCAATTAGTTTTCAATATACTAAAAGATACATATGGGAAAGTATTGAAATTCGTATATTCTTTTGAAATCAATAAAATAAACAAAAAGATATAAATAAGAATTCGTTGGTGATGGAAATATAAGAACTTATTGTCTTTATTTAAAAAAAGAAAAATTAAACTCTTCAATTTGTTTTCAATCTACTAAAAAATACATATGGGAAAGTATTGAAATTCGTATATTCTTTTAAAATCAATAAAATAAACGAAAAGATATAAATAAGAATTCGTTGGTGATGGAAATATAAGGACTCATTGTCTTTAGTTAAAAATTGAAAAATGAAACTCTTCAATTTGTTTTCAATCTACTAAAAAATACAGTAAAGTATTGAAATTCGTATATTCTTTTGAAATCAATAAAATAAATGAAAAGATATAAATAAGAATTCGTTGGTGATGGAAATATAAGAACTCATTGTCTTTATTTAAAAAAAGAAAAATGAAACTCTGCAATTTGTTTTCAATCTACTAAAAAATACATATGGGAAAGTATTGAAATTCGTATATTATTTTGAAATCAATAAAATAAACGAAAAGATATAAATAAGGATTCGTTGTTGATGGAAATATAAGAACTCATTGTCTTTATTTAAAAAAAGAAAAATGAAACTCTTCAATTTGTTTTCAATCTACTAAAAAATACATATGGGAAAGTATTGAAATTCGTATATTCTTTTGAAATCAATAAAATAAACGAAAAGATATAAATAAGAATTCGTTAGTGATGGAAATATAAGAACTCATTATCTATATTAAAAAAAAAATGAAACTCTTCAATTTGTTTTCAATCAACTAAAAAACACATATGGGAAAGTATTGAAATTCGTATATTCTTTTGAATTCAATAAAATAAACGAAAGGATATAAATAAGAATTTGTTGGTGATGGAAATATAACAACTCATTGTCTATATTTAAAAAAAGAAAAATGAAACTCTTCAATTTGTTTTCAATCTACTAAAATATACATATGAGAAAGTATTGAAATTCGTATATTCTTTTGAAATCAATAAAATAAACGAAAAGATATAAATAAGAATTCGTTAGTGATGGAAATATAAGAACTCATTATCTATATAAAAAAAAAATGAAACTCTTCAATTTGTTTTCAATCAACTAAAATACACATATGGGAAAGTAATGAAATTCGTATATTCTTTTGAAATCAATAAAATAAACGAAAAGATATATATAAGAATTCGTTGGTGATGGAAATATAACAACTCATTGTCTATATTTAAAAAAAGAAAAATGAAACTCTTCAATTTGTTTTCAATCTACTAAAATATACATATGAGAAAGTATTGAAATTCGTATATTCTATTGAATTCTATAAAATAAACGAAAAGATATAAATAAGGATTCGTTGTTGATCGAAATATAAGAACTCATTGTCTTTATTTAAAAATTGAAAAATGAAACATTTCAATTTGTTTTCAATCTACTAAAAAAAACATATGGGATTTGAAATTAGTATATTCTTTTGAATCCAATAAAATAAACGAAAAGATATAAATAAGGATTGGTTGGTGATGGAAATATAAAGACTCATTGTCTGTTAAGAAAATGATTTAGTATGATACTCTGCAATTTGTTTTCAGTCTACTAAAATATACATATAGTAAAGTATTGAAATTCGTATATTCTTTTGAAATCAATAAAATAAACAAAAAGATATAAAAAAGAATTCGTTAGTGATCGAAATATAAGAACTCATTGTCTTTATTTAAAAATTGAAAAATGAAACATTTCAATTTGTTTTCAATCTACTAAAAAATACATATGGGAAAGTATTGAAATTCGTATATTCTTTTGAAATCAATAAAATAAACGAAAAGATATAAATAAGGATTTGTTGTTGATGGAAATATAAGAACTCATTGTCTTTATTTAAAAATTGAAAAATGAAACTATTCATTTGGTTTACAATCTACTAAAAAATACATATGGGAAAGTATTGAAATTCGTATATTCTTTTGAAATCAATAAAATAAACGAAAAGATATAAATAAGGATTCGTTGTTGATCGAAATATAAGAACTCATTGTCTTTATTTAAAAATTGAAAAATGAAACTCTTCAATTTGTTTTCAATCTACTAAAAAATACATATGGGAAAGTATTGAAATTCGTATATTCTTTTGAAATCAATAAAATAAACGAAAGGATATAAATAAGAATTCGTTGGTGATGGAAATATAACAACTCATTGTCTATATTTAAAAAAAGAAAAATGAAACTCTTCAATTTGTTTTCAATCTACTAAAATATACATATGAGAAAGTATTGAAATTCGTATATTCTATTGAATTCTATAAAATAAACGAAAAGATATAAATAAGGATTCGTTGGTGATGGAAATATAAGAACTCATTGTCTTTATTTAAAAAAAGAAAAATGAAACTCTTCAATTTGTTTTCAATCTACTAAAAAATACATATGGGAAAGTATTGAAATTCGTATATTCTTTTGAAATCAATAAAATAAACGAAAAGATATAAATAAGAATTCGTTAGTAATCGAAATATAAGAACTCATTGTCTATATTTAAAAAAAGAAAAATGAAACTCTTCAATTTGTTTTCAATCTACTAAAAAATACATATGGGAAAGTATTGAAATTCGTATATTCTTTTGAAATCAATAAAATAAACGAAAAGATATAAATAGGAATTCGTTAGTAATCGAAATATAAGAACTCGTTGTCTATATTTAAAAAAAGAATAATGAAACTCTTCAATTTGTTTTCAATCTACTAAAAAATACATATGGGAAAGTAATGAAATTCGTATATTCTTTTGAAATCAATAAAATAAACGAAAAGATATATATAAGAATTCGTTAGTGATGGAAATATAAGAACTCATTGTCTTTATTTAAAAATTGAAAAATGAAACTCTTCAATTAGTTTTCAATCTACTAAAAAAAACATATGGGAATTGAAATTCGTATATTCTTTTGAAATCAATAAAATAAACGAAAAGATATAAATAAGGATTCGTTGGTGATGGAAATATAAGAACTCATTGTCTTTATTTAAAAAAAGAAAAATGAAACTCTTCAATTTGTTTTCAATCTACTAAAAAATACATATGGGAAAGTATTGAAATTCGTATATTCTTTTGAAATCAATAAAATAAACGAAAAGATATAAATAAGAATTCGTTAGTGATCGAAATATAAGAACTCATTGTCTTTATTTAAAAATTGAAAAATGAAACTCTTCAATTTGTTTTCAATCTACTAAAAAATACATATGGGAAAGTATTGAAATTCGTATATTCTTTTGAAATCAATAAAATAAACGAAAAGATATAAATAAGAATTCGTTGGTGATGGAAATATAACAACTCATTGTCTATATTTAAAAAATGAAACTCTTCGATTTGTTTTCAATCTACTAAAATATACATATGAGAAAGTATTGAAATTCGTATATTCTATTGAATTCTATAAAATAAACGAAAAGATATAAATAAGGATTCGTTGGTGATGGAAATATAAGAACTCATTGTCTTTATTTAAAAAAAGAAAAATGAAACTCTTCAATTTGTTTTCAATCTACTAAAAAATACATATGGGAAAGTATTGAAATTCGTATATTCTTTTGAAATCAATAAAATAAACGAAAAGATATAAATAAGAATTCGTTAGTAATCGAAATATAAGAACTCGTTGTCTATATTTAAAAAAAGAAAAATGAAACTCTTCAATTTGTTTTCAATATACTAAAAAATACATATTTGAAAGTATTGAAATTCGTATATTCTTTTGAAATCAATAAAATAAACGAAAAGATATAAATAAGAATTCGTTAGTAATCGAAATATAAGAACTCGTTGTCTATATTTAAAAAAAGAATAATGAAACTCTTCAATTTGTTTTCAATCTACTAAAAAATACATATGGGAAAGTAATGAAATTCGTATATTCTTTTGAAATCAATAAAATAAACGAAAAGATATATATAAGAATTCGTTATTGATGGAAATATAAGAACTCATTGTCTTTATTTAAAAATTGAAAAATGAAACTCTTCAATTAGTTTTCAATCTACTAAAAAAAACATATGGGAATTGAAATTCGTATATTCTTTTGAAATCAATAAAATAAACGAAAAGATATAAATAAGGATTCGTTGGTGATGGAAATATAAGAACTCATTGTCTTTATTTAAAAAAAGAAAAATGAAACTCTTCAATTTGTTTTCAATCTACTAAAAAATACATATGGGAAAGTATTGAAATTCGTATATTCTTTTGAAATCAATAAAATAAACGAAAAGATATAAATAAGGATTCGTTGTTGATGGAAATATAAGAACTCATTGTCTTTATTTAAAAAAAGAAAAATGAAACTCTTCAATTTGTTTTCAATCTACTAAAAAATACATATGGGAAAGTATTGAAATTCGTATATTCTTTTGAAATCAATAAAATAAACGAAAAGATATAAATAAGAATTCGTTAGTGATCGAAATATAAGAACTCATTGTCTTTATTTAAAAAAAGAAAAATGAAACTCTTCAATTTGTTTTCAATCTACTAAAAAATACATATGGGAAAGTATTGAAATTCGTATATTCTTTTGAAATCAATAAAATAAACGAAAAGATATAAATAAGAATTCGTTAGTGATGGAAATATAAGAACTCATTATCTATATTAAAAAAAAAATGAAACTCTTCAATTTGTTTTCAATCAACTAAAAAACACATATGGGAAAGTATTGAAATTCGTATATTCTTTTGAACTCAATAAAATAAACGAAAAGATATAAATAAGAATTCGTTTTTGATGGAAAGATAAGAACTCATTGTCTTTATTTAAAAACAGAAAAATGAAACTCTTCAATTTGTTTTCAATCTACTAAAAAATACATATGGGAAAGTATTGAAATTCGTATATTCTTTTGAAATCAATAAAATAAACGAAAAGATATAAATAAGAATTCGTTAGTGATCGAAATATAAGAACTCATTGTCTATATTTAAAAAAAGAAAAATGAAACTCTTCAATTTGTTTTTAATTTACTAAAAAATACGTATAGGAAAGTATTAAAATTCGTATATTCTTTTGAAATCAATAAAATAAACGAAAAGATATAAATAAGAATTCGTTAGTGATCGAAATATAAGAACTCATTGTCTATATTTAAAAAAAAGAAAAATGAAACTCTTCAATTTGTTTTCAATCTACTAAAATATACGTATAGGAAAGTATTAAAATTCGTATATTCTTTTGAAATCAATAAAATAAACGAAAAGATATAAATAAGAATTCGTTAGTAATCGAAATATAAGAACTCGTTGTCTATATTTAAAAAAAGAATAATGAAACTCTTCAATTTGTTTTCAATCTACTAAAAAATACATATGGGAAAGTAATGAAATTCGTATATTCTTTTGAAATCAATAAAATAAACGAAAAGATATATATAAGAATTCGTTAGTGATGGAAATATAAGAACTCATTGTCTTTATTTAAAAATTGAAAAATGAAACTCTTCAATTAGTTTTCAATCTACTAAAAAAAACATATGGGAATTGAAATTCGTATATTCTTTTGAAATCAATAAAATAAACGAAAAGATATAAATAAGGATTCGTTGGTGATGGAAATATAAGAACTCATTGTCTTTATTTGAAAAAAGAAAAATGAAACTCTTCAATTTGTTTTCAATCTACTAAAAAATATATATGGGAAAGTATTGAAATTCGTATATTCTTTTGAAATCAATAAAATAAACGAAAAGATATAAATAAGAATTCGTTAGTGATCGAAATATAAGAACTCATTGTCTTTATTTAAAAATTGAAAAATGAAACTCTTCTATTTGTTTTCAATCTACTAAAAAATACATATGGGAAAGTATTGAAATTCGTATATTCTTTTGAAATCAATAAAATAAACGAAAAGATATAAATAAGAATTCGTTAGTAATCGAAATATAAGAACTCGTTGTCTATATTTAAAAAAAGAAAAATGAAACTCTTCAATTTGTTTTCAATCTACTAAAAAATACATATGGGAAAGTAATGAAATTCGTATATTCTTTTGAAATCAATAAAATAAACGAAAAGATATATATAAGAATTCGTTAGTGATGGAAATATAAGAACTCATTGTCTTTATTTAAAAATTGAAAAATGAAACTCTTCAATTAGTTTTCAATCTACTAAAAAAAACATATGGGAATTGAAATTCGTATATTCTTTTGAAATCAATAAAATAAACGAAAAGATATAAATAAGGATTCGTTGGTGATGGAAATATAAGAACTCATTGTCTTTATTTAAAAAAAGAAAAATGAAACTCTTCAATTTGTTTTCAATCTACTAAAAAATACATATGGGAAAGTATTGAAATTCGTATATTCTTTTGAAATCAATAAAATAAACGAAAAGATATAAATAAGAATTCGTTGGTGATGGAAATATAACAACTCATTGTCTATATTTAAAAAATGAAACTCTTCGATTTGTTTTCAATCTACTAAAATATACATATGAGAAAGTATTGAAATTCGTATATTCTATTGAATTCTATAAAATAAACGAAAAGATATAAATAAGGATTCGTTGGTGATGGAAATATAAGAACTCATTGTCTTTATTTAAAAAAAGAAAAATGAAACTCTTCAATTTGTTTTCAATCTACTAAAAAATACATATGGGAAAGTATTGAAATTCGTATATTCTTTTGAAATCAATAAAATAAACGAAAAGATATAAATAAGAATTCGTTAGTAATCGAAATATAAGAACTCGTTGTCTATATTTAAAAAAAGAAAAATGAAACTCTTCAATTTGTTTTCAATCTACTAAAAAATACATATTTGAAAGTATTGAAATTCGTATATTCTTTTGAAATCAATAAAATAAACGAAAAGATATAAATAAGAATTCGTTAGTAATCGAAATATAAGAACTCGTTGTCTATATTTAAAAAAAGAATAATGAAACTCTTCAATTTGTTTTCAATCTACTAAAAAATACATATGGGAAAGTAATGAAATTCGTATATTCTTTTGAAATCAATAAAATAAACGAAAAGATATATATAAGAATTCGTTATTGATGGAAATATAAGAACTCATTGTCTTTATTTAAAAATTGAAAAATGAAACTCTTCAATTAGTTTTCAATCTACTAAAAAAAACATATGGGAATTGAAATTCGTATATTCTTTTGAAATCAATAAAATAAACGAAAAGATATAAATAAGGATTCGTTGGTGATGGAAATATAAGAACTCATTGTCTTTATTTAAAAAAAGAAAAATGAAACTCTTCAATTTGTTTTCAATCTACTAAAAAATACATATGGGAAAGTATTGAAATTCGTATATTCTTTTGAAATCAATAAAATAAACGAAAAGATATAAATAAGGATTCGTTGTTGATGGAAATATAAGAACTCATTGTCTTTATTTAAAAAAAGAAAAATGAAACTCTTCAATTTGTTTTCAATCTACTAAAAAATACATATGGGAAAGTATTGAAATTCGTATATTCTTTTGAAATCAATAAAATAAACGAAAAGATATAAATAAGAATTCGTTGGTGATGGAAATATAACAACTCATTGTCTATATTTAAAAAATGAAACTCTTCGATTTGTTTTCAATCTACTAAAATATACATATGAGAAAGTATTGAAATTCGTATATTCTATTGAATTCTATAAAATAAACGAAAAGATATAAATAAGGATTCGTTGGTGATGGAAATATAAGAACTCATTGTCTTTATTTAAAAAAAGAAAAATGAAACTCTTCAATTTGTTTTCAATCTACTAAAAAATACATATGGGAAAGTATTGAAATTCGTATATTCTTTTGAAATCAATAAAATAAACGAAAAGATATAAATAAGAATTCGTTAGTAATCGAAATATAAGAACTCGTTGTCTATATTTAAAAAAAGAAAAATGAAACTCTTCAATTTGTTTTCAATCTACTAAAAAATACATATTTGAAAGTATTGAAATTCGTATATTCTTTTGAAATCAATAAAATAAACGAAAAGATATAAATAAGAATTCGTTAGTAATCGAAATATAAGAACTCGTTGTCTATATTTAAAAAAAGAATAATGAAACTCTTCAATTAGTTTTCAATCTACTAAAAAATACATATGGGAAAGTAATGAAATTCGTATATTCTTTTGAAATCAATAAAATAAACGAAAAGATATATATAAGAATTCGTTATTGATGGAAATATAAGAACTCATTGTCTTTATTTAAAAATTGAAAAATGAAACTCTTCAATTAGTTTTCAATCTACTAAAAAAAACATATGGGAATTGAAATTCGTATATTCTTTTGAAATCAATAAAATAAACGAAAAGATATAAATAAGGATTCGTTGGTGATGGAAATATAAGAACTCATTGTCTTTATTTAAAAAAAGAAAAATGAAACTCTTCAATTTGTTTTCAATCTACTAAAAAATACATATGGGAAAGTATTGAAATTCGTATATTCTTTTGAAATCAATAAAATAAACGAAAAGATATAAATAAGGATTCGTTGTTGATGGAAATATAAGAACTCATTGTCTTTATTTAAAAAAAGAAAAATGAAACTCTTCAATTTGTTTTCAATCTACTAAAAAATACATATGGGAAAGTATTGAAATTCGTATATTCTTTTGAAATCAATAAAATAAACGAAAAGATATAAATAAGAATTCGTTAGTGATCGAAATATAAGAACTCATTGTCTATTATTAAAAATTGAAAAATGAAACTCTTCAATTTGTTTTCAATCTACTAAAATATACGTATAGGAAAGTATTAAAATTCGTATATTCTTTTGAAATCAATAAAATAAACGAAAAGATATA
This sequence comes from Ptychoptera albimana, assembly GCA_961205885.1. Taxonomy (NCBI): domain Eukaryota; kingdom Metazoa; phylum Arthropoda; class Insecta; order Diptera; family Ptychopteridae; genus Ptychoptera; species Ptychoptera albimana. The sequence goes on along the minus strand of OY540803.1, from coordinate 17,116,235 downwards.
AATAAGAAATCGATAGTGATCGAAATATAAGAACTCATTGTCTATATTTAAAAAAAGAAAAATGAAACTCTTCAATTTGTTTTTAATTTACTAAAAAATACGTATAGGAAAGTATTAAAATTCGTATATTCTTTTGAAATCAATAAAATAAACGAAAAGATATAAATAAGAATTCGTTAGTGATCGAAATATAAGAACTCATTGTCTATAATAAAAAATTGAAAAATGAAACTCTTCAATTTGTTTTCAATCTACTGTAATATACGTATAGGAAAGTATTAAAATTCGTATATTCTTTTGAAATCAATAAAATAAACGAAAAGATATAAATAAGAATTCGATAGTGATCAAAATATAAGAACTCATTGTCTATAATTAAAAATTGAAAAATGAAACTCTTCAATTTGTTTTCAATCTACTATAATATACGTATAGTAAAGTATTAAAATTCGTATATTCTTTTGAAATCAATAAAATAAATGAAAAGATATAAATAAGAATTCGATAGTGATCGAAATATAAGAACTCATTGTCTATATTTAAAAAAAAGAAAAATGAAACTCTTCAATTTGTTTTCAATCTACTAAAATATACGTTTAGGAAAGTATTAAAATTCGTATATTCTTTTGAAATCAATAAAATAAACGAAAAGATATAAATAAGAATTCGATAGTGATCGAAATATAAAAACTCATTGTCTTTATTTAAAAAAAGAAAAATGAAACTCTTCAATTTGTTTTCAATCTACTAAAAAATACATATGGGGTATTGAAATTCGTATATTCTTTTGAAATCAATAAAATAAACGAAAAGATATAAATAAGGATTCGTTGTTGATGGAAATATAAGAACTCATTGTCTATAATTAAAAATTGAAAAATGAAACTCTTCAATTTGTTTTCAATCTACTATAATATACGTATAGGAAAGTATTAAAATTCGTATATTCTTTTGAAATCAATAAAATAAACGAAAAGATATAAATAAGAATTCGATAGTGATCAAAATATAAGAACTCATTGTCTATATTTAAAAAAAAAATGAGACTCTTCAATTTGTTTTCAATCTACTAAAATATACGTATAGGAAAGTATTAAAATTCGTATATTCTTTTGAAATCAATAAAATAAACGAAAAGATATAAATAAGAATTCGATAGTGATCGAAATATAAGAACTCATTGTCTATATTTAAAAAAAGAAAAATGAAACTCTTCAATTTGTTTTCAATCTACTAAAAAACACATATGGGAAAGTATTGAAATTCGTATATTCTTTTGAATTCAATAAAATAAACGAAAAGATATAAATTAAAATTCGTTGTTGATGGAAATATAAGAACTCATTGTCTTTATTTAAAAAAAGAAAAATGAAACTCTTCAATTTGTTTTCAATCTACTAAAAAATACATATGGGAAAGTATTGAAATTCGTATATTCTTTTGAAATCAATAAAATAAACGAAAAGATATAAATAAGAATTCGTTAGTTATGGAAATATAAAAACTCATTGTCTTTATTTAAAAATTGAAAAATGAAACTCTTCAATTCGTTTTCAATCTACTAAAATATACATATAGGAAAGTATTAAAATTCGTATATTCTTTTGAAATCAATAAAATAAACGCAGAGATATAAATAAGAATTCGATAGTGATCGAAATATAAGAACTCATTGTCTATATTTAAAAAAAGAAAAATGAAACTCTTCAATTTGTTTTCAATCTACTAAAATATACGTATAGGAAAGTATTAAAATTCGTATATTCTTTTGAAATCAATAAAATAAACGAAAAGATATAAATAAGGATTCGTTAGTGATCGAAATATAAGAACTCGTTGTCTATATTTAAAAAAAGAAAAATTAAACTCTTCAATTTGTTTTCAATCTACTAAAAAATACATATGGAAAAGTATTGAAATTCGTATATTCTTTTGAAATCAATAAAATAAACGAAAAGATATAAATAAGAATTCGTTAGTGATCGAAATATAAGAACTCATTGTCTATAATTAAAAATTGAAAAATGAAATTCTTCAATTTGTTTTCAATCTACTTTAATATACGTATAGGAAAGTATTAAAATTCGTATATTCTTTTGAAATCAATAAAATAAACGAAAAGATATAAATAAGAATTCGATAGTGATCGAAATATAAGAACTCATTGTCTATATTTAAAAAAAGAAAAATGAAACTCTTCAATTTGTTTTCAATCTACTAAAATATACGTATAGGAAAGTATTAAAATTCGTATATTCTTTTGAAATCAATAAAATAAACGAAAAGATATAAATAAGAATTCGTTGTTGATAGAAATATAAGAACTCATTGTCTTTATTTAAAAAAAGAAAAATGAAACTCTTCAATTTGTTTTCAATCTACTAAAAAATACATATGGGAAAGTATTGAAATTCGTATATTCTTTTGAAATCAATAAAATAAACGAAAAGATATAAATAAGGATTCGATAGTGATCGAAATATAAGAACTCGTTGTCTATAATTAAAAATTGAAAAATGAAACTCTTTAATTTGTTTTCAATCTACTTTAATATACGTATAGGAAAGTATTAAAATTCGTATATTCTTTTGAAATCAATAAAATAAACGAAAAGATATAAATAAGAATTCGATAGTGATCGAAATATAAGAACTCATTGTCTATATTAAAAAAAAAAAAATGAAACTCTTCAATTTGTTTTCAATCTACTAAAATATACGTATAGGAAAGTATTAAAATTCGTATATTCTTTTGAAATCAATAAAATAAACGAAAAGATATAAATAAGAATTCGATAGTGATCGAAATATAAGAACTCATTGTCTATATTTAAAAAAAGAAAAATGAAACTCTTCAATTTGTTTTCAATCTACTAAAAAACACATATGGGAAAGTATTGAAATTCGTATATTCTTTTGAATTCAATAAAATAAACGAAAAGATATAAATAAGGATTCGTTGTTGATGGAAATATAAGAACTCATTGTCTTTATTTAAAAAAAGAAAAATGAAACTCTTCAATTTGTTTTCAATCTACTAAAAAATACATATGGGATAGTATTGAAATTCGTATATTCTTTTGAAATCAATAAAATAAACGAAAAGATATAAATAAGAATTCGTTAGTAATGGAAATATAAAAACTCATTGTCTTTATTTAAAAATTGAAAAATGAAACTCTTCAATTCGTTTTCAATCTACTAAAATATACATATAGGAAAGTATTAAAATTCGTATATTCTTTTGAAATCAATAAAATAAACGAAAAGATATAAATAAGAATTCGTTGGTGATGGAAATATAAGAACTCATTGTCTATATTTAAAAAAAGAAAAATTAAACTCTTCAATTTGTTTTCAATCTACTAAAATATACGTATAGGAAAGTATTAAAATTCGTATATTCTTTTGAAATCAATAAAATAAACGAAAAGATATAAATAAGATTTCGTTGTTGATGGAAATATAAGAACTCATTGTCTTTATTTAAAAACAGAAAAATGAAACTCTTCAATTTGTTTTCAATCTACTAAAAAATACATATGGGAAAGTATTGAAATTCGTATATTCTTTTGAAATCAATAAAATAAACGAAAAGATATAAATAAGAATTCGTTAGTGATCGAAATATAAGAACTCATTGTCTATTATTAAAAATTGAAAAATGAAACTCTTCAATTTGTTTTCAATCTACTAAAATATACGTATAGGAAAGTATTAAAATTCGTATATTCTTTTGAAATCAATAAAATAAACGAAAAGATATAAATAAGAATTCGATAGTGATCGAAATATAAGAACTCATTGTCTATATTTAAAAAAAGAAAAATGAAACTCTTCAATTTGTTTTCAATCTACTAAAAAACACATATGGGAAAGTATTGAAATTCGTATATTCTTTTGAATTCAATAAAATAAACGAAAAGATATAAATAAGGATTCGTTGGTGATGGAAATATAAGAACTCATTGTCTTTATTTAAAAAAAGAAAAATGAAACTCTTCAATTTGTTTTCAATCTACTAAAAAATACATATGGGAAAGTATTGAAATTCGTATATTCTTTTGAAATCAATAAAATAAACGAAAAGATATAAATAAGGATTCGATAGTGATCGAAATATAAGAACTCGTTGTCTATAATTAAAAATTGAAAAATGAAACTCTTTAATTTGTTTTCAATCTACTTTAATATACGTATAGGAAAGTATTAAAATTCGTATATTCTTTTGAAATCAATAAAATAAACGAAAAGATATAAATAAGAATTCGATAGTGATCGAAATATAAGAACTCATTGTCTATATTAAAAAAAAAAAAATGAAACTCTTCAATTTGTTTTCAATCTACTAAAATATACGTATAGGAAAGTATTAAAATTCGTATATTCTTTTGAAATCAATAAAATAAACGAAAAGATATAAATAAGAATTCGATAGTGATCGAAATATAAGAACTCATTGTCTATATTTAAAAAAAGAAAAATGAAACTCTTCAATTTGTTTTCAATCTACTAAAAAACACATATGGGAAAGTATTGAAATTCGTATATTCTTTTGAATTCAATAAAATAAACGAAAAGATATAAATAAGGATTCGTTGTTGATGGAAATATAAGAACTCATTGTCTTTATTTAAAAAAAAAAAAATTAAACTCTTCAATTTGTTTTCAATCTACTAAAAAATACATATAGGATAGTATTAAAATTCGTATATTCTTTTGAAATCAATAAAATAAACGAAAAGATATAAATAAGAATTCGTTAGTTATGGAAATATAAAAACTCATTGTCTTTATTTAAAAATTGAAAAATGAAACTCTTCAATTCGTTTTCAATCTACTAAAATATACATATAGGAAAGTATTAAAATTCGTATATTCTTTTGAAATCAATAAAATAAACGAAAAGATATAAATAAGGATTCGTTGTTGATGGAAATATAAGAACTCATTGTCTTTATTTAAAAAAAGAAAAATGAAACTCTTCAATTTGTTTTCAATCTACTAAAAAATACATATGGGATAGTATTGAAATTCGTATATTCTTTTGAAATCAATAAAATAAACGAAAAGATATAAATAAGAATTCGTTAGTTATGGAAATATAAAAACTCATTGTCTTTATTTAAAAATTGAAAAATGAAACTCTTCAATTCGTTTTCAATCTACTAAAATATACATATAGGAAAGTATTAAAATTCGTATATTCTTTTGAAATCAATAAAATAAACGAAAAGATATAAATAAGAATTCGTTGGTGATGGAAATATAAGAACTCATTGTCTATATTTAAAAAAAGAAAAATTAAACTCTTCAATTTGTTTTCAATCTACTAAAATATACGTATAGGAAAGTATTAAAATTCGTATATTCTTTTGAAATCAATAAAATAAACGAAAAGATATAAATAAGATTTCGTTGTTGATGGAAATATAAGAACTCATTGTCTTTATTTAAAAACAGAAAAATGAAACTCTTCAATTTGTTTTCAATCTACTAAAAAATACATATGGGAAAGTATTGAAATTCGTATATTCTTTTGAAATCAATAAAATAAACGAAAAGATATAAATAAGAATTCGTTAGTGATCGAAATATAAGAACTCATTGTCTATTATTAAAAATTGAAAAATGAAACTCTTCAATTTGTTTTCAATCTACTAAAATATACGTATAGGAAAGTATTAAAATTCGTATATTCTTTTGAAATCAATAAAATAAACGAAAAGATATAAATAAGAATTCGATAGTGATCGAAATATAAGAACTCATTGTCTATATTTAAAAAAAGAAAAATGAAACTCTTCAATTTGTTTTCAATCTACTAAAAAACACATATGGGAAAGTATTGAAATTCGTATATTCTTTTGAATTCAATAAAATAAACGAAAAGATATAAATAAGGATTCGTTGGTGATGGAAATATAAGAACTCATTGTCTTTATTTAAAAAAAGAAAAATGAAACTCTTCAATTTGTTTTCAATCTACTAAAAAATACATATGGGAAAGTATTGAAATTCGTATATTCTTTTGAAATCAATAAAATAAACGAAAAGATATAAATAAGGATTCGATAGTGATCGAAATATAAGAACTCGTTGTCTATAATTAAAAATTGAAAAATGAAACTCTTTAATTTGTTTTCAATCTACTTTAATATACGTATAGGAAAGTATTAAAATTCGTATATTCTTTTGAAATCAATAAAATAAACGAAAAGATATAAATAAGAATTCGATAGTGATCGAAATATAAGAACTCATTGTCTATATTAAAAAAAAAAAAATGAAACTCTTCAATTTGTTTTCAATCTACTAAAATATACGTATAGGAAAGTATTAAAATTCGTATATTCTTTTGAAATCAATAAAATAAACGAAAAGATATAAATAAGAATTCGATAGTGATCGAAATATAAGAACTCATTGTCTATATTTAAAAAAAGAAAAATGAAACTCTTCAATTTGTTTTCAATCTACTAAAAAACACATATGGGAAAGTATTGAAATTCGTATATTCTTTTGAATTCAATAAAATAAACGAAAAGATATAAATAAGGATTCGTTGTTGATGGAAATATAAGAACTCATTGTCTTTATTTAAAAAAAGAAAAATGAAACTCTTCAATTTGTTTTCAATCTACTAAAAAATACATATGGGATAGTATTGAAATTCGTATATTCTTTTGAAATCAATAAAATAAACGAAAAGATATAAATAAGAATTCGTTAGTTATGGAAATATAAAAACTCATTGTCTTTATTTAAAAATTGAAAAATGAAACTCTTCAATTCGTTTTCAATCTACTAAAATATACATATAGGAAAGTATTAAAATTCGTATATTCTTTTGAAATCAATAAAATAAACGAAAAGATATAAATAAGAATTCGTTGGTGATGGAAATATAAGAACTCATTGTCTATATTTAAAAAAAGAAAAATTAAACTCTTCAATTTGTTTTCAATCTACTAAAATATACATATAGGAAAGTATTAAAATTCGTATATTCTTTTGAAATCAATAAAATAAACGAAAAGATATAAATAAGATTTCGTTGTTGATGGAAATATAAGAACTCATTGTCTTTATTTAAAAACAGAAAAATGAAACTCTTCAATTTGTTTTCAATCTACTAAAAAATACATATGGGAAAGTATTGAAATTCGTATATTCTTTTGAAATCAATAAAATAAACGAAAAGATATAAATAAGAATTCGTTAGTGATCGAAATATAAGAACTCATTGTCTATTATTAAAAATTGAAAAATGAAACTCTTCAATTTGTTTTCAATCTACTAAAATATACGTATAGGAAAGTATTAAAATTCGTATATTCTTTTGAAATCAATAAAATAAACGAAAAGATATAAATAAGAATTCGATAGTGATCGAAATATAAGAACTCATTGTCTATATTTAAAAAAAGAAAAATGAAACTCTTCAATTTGTTTTCAATCTACTAAAAAACACATATGGGAAAGTATTGAAATTCGTATATTCTTTTGAATTCAATAAAATAAACGAAAAGATATAAATAAGGATTCGTTGGTGATGGAAATATAAGAACTCATTGTCTTTATTTAAAAAAAGAAAAATGAAACTCTTCAATTTGTTTTCAATCTACTAAAAAATACATATGGGAAAGTATTGAAATTCGTATATTCTTTTGAAATCAATAAAATAAACGAAAAGATATAAATAAGGATTCGTTGTTGATGGAAATATAAGAACTCATTGTCTTTATTTAAAAAAAGAAAAATGAAACTCTTCAATTTGTTTTCAATCTACTAAAAAATACATATGGGAAAGTATTGAAATTCGTATATTCTTTTGAAATCAATAAAATAAACGAAAAGATATAAATAAGAATTCGTTAGTGATCGAAATATAAGAACTCATTGTCTTTATTTAAAAAAAGAAAAATGAAACTCTTCAATTTGTTTTCAATCTACTAAAAAATACATATGGGAAAGTATTGAAATTCGTATATTCTTTTGAAATCAATAAAATAAACGAAAAGATATAAATAAGAATTCGTTAGTGATGGAAATATAAGAACTCATTATCTATATTAAAAAAAAAATGAAACTCTTCAATTTGTTTTCAATCAACTAAAAAACACATATGGGAAAGTATTGAAATTCGTATATTCTTTTGAACTCAATAAAATAAACGAAAAGATATAAATAAGAATTCGTTTTTGATGGAAAGATAAGAACTCATTGTCTTTATTTAAAAACAGAAAAATGAAACTCTTCAATTTGTTTTCAATCTACTAAAAAATACATATGGGAAAGTATTGAAATTCGTATATTCTTTTGAAATCAATAAAATAAACGAAAAGATATAAATAAGAATTCGTTAGTGATCGAAATATAAGAACTCATTGTCTTTATTTAAAAAAAGAAAAATGAAACTCTTCAATTTGTTTTCAATCTACTAAAAAATACATATGGGAAAGTATTGAAATTCGTATATTCTTTTGAAATCAATAAAATAAACGAAAAGATATAAATAAGAATTCGATAGTAATCGAAATATAAGAACTCGTTGTCTATATTTAAAAAAAGAAAAATGAAACTCTTCAATTTGTTTTCAATCTACAAAAATATACGTATAGGAAAGTATTAAAATTCGTATATTCTTTTGAAATCAATAAAATAAACGAAAAGATATAAATAAGAATTCGTTAGTAATCGAAATATAAGAACTCGTTGTCTATATTTAAAAAAAGAAAAATGAAACTCTTCAATTTGTTTTCAATCTACTAAAATATACGTATAGGAAAGTATTAAAATTCGTATATTCTTTTGAAATCAATAAAATAAACGAAAAGATATAAATAAGAATTCGATAGTGATCGAAATATAAGAACTCATTGTCTATATTTAAAAAAAGAAAAATGAAACTCTTCAATTTGTTTTCAATCTACTAAAAAACACATATGGGAAAGTATTGAAATTCGTATATTCTTTTGAATTCAATAAAATAAACGAAAAGATATAAATAAGGATTCGTTGGTGATGGAAATATAAGAACTCATTGTCTTTATTTAAAAAAAGAAAAATGAAACTCTTCAATTTGTTTTCAATCTACTAAAAAATACATATGGGAAAGTATTGAAATTCGTATATTCTTTTGAAATCAATAAAATAAACGAAAAGATATAAATAAGGATTCGTTGTTGATGGAAATATAAGAACTCATTGTCTTTATTTAAAAAAAGAAAAATGAAACTCTTCAATTTGTTTTCAATCTACTAAAAAATACATATGGGAAAGTATTGAAATTCGTATATTCTTTTGAAATCAATAAAATAAACGAAAAGATATAAATAAGAATTCGTTAGTGATCGAAATATAAGAACTCATTGTCTTTATTTAAAAAAAGAAAAATGAAACTCTTCAATTTGTTTTCAATCTACTAAAAAATACATATGGGAAAGTATTGAAATTCGTATATTCTTTTGAAATCAATAAAATAAACGAAAAGATATAAATAAGAATTCGTTAGTGATGGAAATATAAGAACTCATTATCTATATTAAAAAAAAAATGAAACTCTTCAATTTGTTTTCAATCAACTAAAAAACACATATGGGAAAGTATTGAAATTCGTATATTCTTTTGAACTCAATAAAATAAACGAAAAGATATAAATAAGAATTCGTTTTTGATGGAAAGATAAGAACTCATTGTCTATATTTAAAAACAGAAAAATGAAACTCTTCAATTTGTTTTCAATCTACTAAAAAATACATATGGGAAAGTATTGAAATTCGTATATTCTTTTGAAATCAATAAAATAAACGAAAAGATATAAATAAGAATTCGTTAGTGATCGAAATATAAGAACTCATTGTCTATTATTAAAAATTGAAAAATGAAACTCTTCAATTTGTTTTCAATCTACTAAAATATACGTATAGGAAAGTATTAAAATTCGTATATTCTTTTGAAATCAATAAAATAAACGAAAAGATATAAATAAGAAATCGATAGTGATCGAAATATAAGAACTCATTGTCTATATTTAAAAAAAGAAAAATGAAACTCTTCAATTTGTTTTTAATTTACTAAAAAATACGTATAGGAAAGTATTAAAATTCGTATATTCTTTTGAAATCAATAAAATAAACGAAAAGATATAAATAAGAATTCGTTAGTGATCGAAATATAAGAACTCATTGTCTATAATAAAAAATTGAAAAATGAAACTCTTCAATTTGTTTTCAATCTACTGTAATATACGTATAGGAAAGTATTAAAATTCGTATATTCTTTTGAAATCAATAAAATAAACGAAAAGATATAAATAAGAATTCGATAGTGATCAAAATATAAGAACTCATTGTCTATAATTAAAAATTGAAAAATGAAACTCTTCAATTTGTTTTCAATCTACTATAATATACGTATAGTAAAGTATTAAAATTCGTATATTCTTTTGAAATCAATAAAATAAACGAAAAGATATAAATAAGAATTCGATAGTGATCGAAATATAAGAACTCATTGTCTATATTTAAAAAAAGAAAAATGAAACTCTTCAATTTGTTTTCAATCTACTAAAAAACACATATGGGAAAGTATTGAAATTCGTATATTCTTTTGAATTCAATAAAATAAACGAAAAGATATAAATAAGGATTCGTTGGTGATGGAAATATAAGAACTCATTGTCTTTATTTAAAAAAAGAAAAATGAAACTCTTCAATTTGTTTTCAATCTACTAAAAAATACATATGGGAAAGTATTGAAATTCGTATATTCTTTTGAAATCAATAAAATAAACGAAAAGATATAAATAAGGATTCGTTGTTGATGGAAATATAAGAACTCATTGTCTTTATTTAAAAAAAGAAAAATGAAACTCTTCAATTTGTTTTCAATCTACTAAAAAACACATATGGGAAAGTATTGAAATTCGTATATTCTTTTGAATTCAATAAAATAAACGAAAAGATATAAATAAGGATTCGTTGGTGATGGAAATATAAGAACTCATTGTCTTTATTTAAAAAAAGAAAAATGAAACTCTTCAATTTGTTTTCAATCTACTAAAAAATACATATGGGAAAGTATTGAAATTCGTATATTCTTTTGAAATCAATAAAATAAACGAAAAGATATAAATAAGGATTCGTTGTTGATGGAAATATAAGAACTCATTGTCTTTATTTAAAAAAAGAAAAATGAAACTCTTCAATTTGTTTTCAATCTACTAAAAAATACATATGGGAAAGTATTGAAATTCGTATATTCTTTTGAAATCAATAAAATAAACGAAAAGATATAAATAAGAATTCGTTAGTGATCGAAATATAAGAACTCATTGTCTTTATTTAAAAAAAGAAAAATGAAACTCTTCAATTTGTTTTCAATCTACTAAAAAATACATATGGGAAAGTATTGAAATTCGTATATTCTTTTGAAATCAATAAAATAAACGAAAAGATATAAATAAGAATTCGTTAGTGATGGAAATATAAGAACTCATTATCTATATTAAAAAAAAAATGAAACTCTTCAATTTGTTTTCAATCAACTAAAAAACACATATGGGAAAGTATTGAAATTCGTATATTCTTTTGAACTCAATAAAATAAACGAAAAGATATAAATAAGAATTCGTTTTTGATGGAAAGATAAGAACTCATTGTCTTTATTTAAAAACAGAAAAATGAAACTCTTCAATTTGTTTTCAATCTACTAAAAAATACATATGGGAAAGTATTGAAATTCGTATATTCTTTTGAAATCAATAAAATAAACGAAAAGATATAAATAAGAATTCGTTAGTGATCGAAATATAAGAACTCATTGTCTATTATTAAAAATTGAAAAATGAAACTCTTCAATTTGTTTTCAATCTACTAAAATATACGTATAGGAAAGTATTAAAATTCGTATATTCTTTTGAAATCAATAAAATAAACGAAAAGATATAAATAAGAAATCGATAGTGATCGAAATATAAGAACTCATTGTCTATATTTAAAAAAAGAAAAATGAAACTCTTCAATTTGTTTTTAATTTACTAAAAAATACGTATAGGAAAGTATTAAAATTCGTATATTCTTTTGAAATCAATAAAATAAACGAAAAGATATAAATAAGAATTCGTTAGTGATCGAAATATAAGAACTCATTGTCTATAATAAAAAATTGAAAAATGAAACTCTTCAATTTGTTTTCAATCTACTGTAATATACGTATAGGAAAGTATTAAAATTCGTATATTCTTTTGAAATCAATAAAATAAACGAAAAGATATAAATAAGAATTCGATAGTGATCAAAATATAAGAACTCATTGTCTATAATTAAAAATTGAAAAATGAAACTCTTCAATTTGTTTTCAATCTACTATAATATACATATAGTAAAGTATTAAAATTCGTATATTCTTTTGAAATCAATAAAATAAATGAAAAGATATAAATAAGAATTCGATAGTGATCGAAATATAAGAACTCATTGTCTATATTTAAAAAAAAGAAAAATGAAACTCTTCAATTTGTTTTCAATCTACTAAAATATACGTATAGGAAAGTATTAAAATTCGTATATTCTTTTGAAATCAATAAAATAAACGAAAAGATATAAATAAGAATTCGATAGTGATCGAAATATAAAAACTCATTGTCTTTATTTAAAAAAAGAAAAATGAAACTCTTCAATTTGTTTTCAATCTACTAAAAAATACATATGGGGTATTGAAATTCGTATATTCTTTTGAAATCAATAAAATAAACGAAAAGATATAAATAAGGATTCGTTGTTGATGGAAATATAAGAACTCATTGTCTATAATTAAAAATTGAAAAATGAAACTCTTCAATTTGTTTTCAATCTACTATAATATACGTATAGGAAAGTATTAAAATTCGTATATTCTTTTGAAATCAATAAAATAAACGAAAAGATATAAATAAGAATTCGATAGTGATCAAAATATAAGAACTCATTGTCTATATTTAAAAAAAAAATGAGACTCTTCAATTTGTTTTCAATCTACTAAAATATACGTATAGGAAAGTATTAAAATTCGTATATTCTTTTGAAATCAATAAAATAAACGAAAAGATATAAATAAGAATTCGATAGTGATCGAAATATAAGAACTCATTGTCTATATTTAAAAAAAGAAAAATGAAACTCTTCAATTTGTTTTCAATCTACTAAAAAACACATATGGGAAAGTATTGAAATTCGTATATTCTTTTGAATTCAATAAAATAAACGAAAAGATATAAATTAAAATTCGTTGTTGATGGAAATATAAGAACTCATTGTCTTTATTTAAAAAAAGAAAAATGAAACTCTTCAATTTGTTTTCAATCTACTAAAAAATACATATGGGAAAGTATTGAAATTCGTATATTCTTTTGAAATCAATAAAATAAACGAAAAGATATAAATAAGAATTCGTTAGTTATGGAAATATAAAAACTCATTGTCTTTATTTAAAAATTGAAAAATGAAACTCTTCAATTCGTTTTCAATCTACTAAAATATACATATAGGAAAGTATTAAAATTCGTATATTCTTTTGAAATCAATAAAATAAACGCAGAGATATAAATAAGAATTCGATAGTGATCGAAATATAAGAACTCATTGTCTATATTTAAAAAAAGAAAAATGAAACTCTTCAATTTGTTTTCAATCTACTAAAATATACGTAAAGGAAAGTATTAAAATTCGTATATTCTTTTGAAATCAATAAAATAAACGAAAAGATATAAATAAGGATTCGTTAGTGATCGAAATATAAGAACTCGTTGTCTATATTTAAAAAAAGAAAAATTAAACTCTTCAATTTGTTTTCAATCTACTAAAAAATACATATGGAAAAGTATTGAAATTCGTATATTCTTTTGAAATCAATAAAATAAACGAAAAGATATAAATAAGAATTCGTTAGTGATCGAAATATAAGAACTCATTGTCTATAATTAAAAATTGAAAAATGAAACTCTTCAATTTGTTTTCAATCTACTTTAATATACGTATAGGAAAGTATTAAAATTCGTATATTCTTTTGAAATCAATAAAATAAACGAAAAGATATAAATAAGAATTCGATAGTGATCGAAATATAAGAACTCATTGTCTATATTTAAAAAAAGAAAAATGAAACTCTTCAATTTGTTTTCAATCTACTAAAATATACGTATAGGAAAGTATTAAAATTCGTATATTCTTTTGAAATCAATAAAATAAACGAAAAGATATAAATAAGAATTCGTTGTTGATAGAAATATAAGAACTCATTGTCTTTATTTAAAAAAAGAAAAATGAAACTCTTCAATTTGTTTTCAATCTACTAAAAAATACATATGGGAAAGTATTGAAATTCGTATATTCTTTTGAAATCAATAAAATAAACGAAAAGATATAAATAAGGATTCGATAGTGATCGAAATATAAGAACTCGTTGTCTATAATTAAAAATTGAAAAATGAAACTCTTTAATTTGTTTTCAATCTACTTTAATATACGTATAGGAAAGTATTAAAATTCGTATATTCTTTTGAAATCAATAAAATAAACGAAAAGATATAAATAAGAATTCGATAGTGATCGAAATATAAGAACTCATTGTCTATATTAAAAAAAAAAAAATGAAACTCTTCAATTTGTTTTCAATCTACTAAAATATACGTATAGGAAAGTATTAAAATTCGTATATTCTTTTGAAATCAATAAAATAAACGAAAAGATATAAATAAGAATTCGATAGTGATCGAAATATAAGAACTCATTGTCTATATTTAAAAAAAGAAAAATGAAACTCTTCAATTTGTTTTCAATCTACTAAAAAACACATATGGGAAAGTATTGAAATTCGTATATTCTTTTGAATTCAATAAAATAAACGAAAAGATATAAATAAGGATTCGTTGTTGATGGAAATATAAGAACTCATTGTCTTTATTTAAAAAAAGAAAAATGAAACTCTTCAATTTGTTTTCAATCTACTAAAAAATACATATGGGATAGTATTGAAATTCGTATATTCTTTTGAAATCAATAAAATAAACGAAAAGATATAAATAAGAATTCGTTAGTTATGGAAATATAAAAACTCATTGTCTTTATTTAAAAATTGAAAAATGAAACTCTTCAATTCGTTTTCAATCTACTAAAATATACATATAGGAAAGTATTAAAATTCGTATATTCTTTTGAAATCAATAAAATAAACGCAGAGATATAAATAAGAATTCGATAGTGATCGAAATATAAGAACTCATTGTCTATATTTAAAAAAAGAAAAATGAAACTCTTCAATTTGTTTTCAATCTACTAAAATATACGTAAAGGAAAGTATTAAAATTCGTATATTCTTTTGAAATCAATAAAATAAACGAAAAGATATAAATAAGGATTCGTTAGTGATCGAAATATAAGAACTCGTTGTCTATATTTAAAAAAAGAAAAATTAAACTCTTCAATTTGTTTTCAATCTACTAAAAAATACATATGGAAAAGTATTGAAATTCGTATATTCTTTTGAAATCAATAAAATAAACGAAAAGATATAAATAAGAATTCGTTAGTGATCGAAATATAAGAACTCATTGTCTATAATTAAAAATTGAAAAATGAAACTCTTCAATTTGTTTTCAATCTACTTTAATATACGTATAGGAAAGTATTAAAATTCGTATATTCTTTTGAAATCAATAAAATAAACGAAAAGATATATATAAGAATTCGTTAGTGATGGAAATATAAGAAATCATTGACTTTATTTAAAAATTGAAAAATGAAACTCTTCAATTTGTTTTCAATCTACTAAAAAATACATATGGGAAAGTATTGAAATTCGTATATTCTTTTGAAATCAATAAAATAAACGAAAAGATATAAATAAGAATTCGTTAGTTATGGAAATATAAAAACTCATTGTCTTTATTTAAAAATTGAAAAATGAAACTCTTCAATTCGTTTTCAATCTACTAAAATATACATATGGGAAAGTATTAAAATTCGTATTTTCTTTTGAAATCAATAAAATGAAAGAAAAGATATATATAAGAATTCGTTAGTGATCGAAATATAAGAACTCATTGTCTTTATTTAAAAATTGAAAAATGAAACTCTTCAATTTGTTTTCAATCTACTAAAATATACGTATGGGAAAGTATTGAAATTCGTATATTCTTTTGAAATCAATAAAATAAACGAAAAGATATAAATAAGAATTCGTTGGTGATGGAAATATAAGAACTCATTGTCTATATTTAAAAAAAAGAAAAATGAAACTCTTCAATTTGTTTTCAATCTACTCAAATATACGTATAGGAAAGTATTAAAATTCGTATATTCTTTTGAAATCAATAAAATAAACGAAAAGATATAAATAAGATTTCGTTGTTGATGGAAATATAAGAACTCATTGTCTTTATTTAAAAAAAGAAAAATGAAACTCTTCAATTTGTTTTCAATCTACTAAAAAATACATATGGAAAAGTATTGAAATTCGTATATTCTTTTGAAATCAATAAAATAAACGAAAAGATATAAATAAGAATTCGTTAGTGATCGAAATATAAGAACTCATTGTCTATAATTAAAAATTGAAAAATGAAACTCTTCAATTTGTTTTCAATCTACTTTAATATACGTATAGGAAAGTATTAAAATTCGTATATTCTTTTGAAATCAATAAAATAAACGAAAAGATATATATAAGAATTCGTTAGTGATGGAAATATAAGAAATCATTGACTTTATTTAAAAATTGAAAAATGAAACTCTTCAATTTGTTTTCAATCTACTAAAAAATACATATGGGAAAGTATTGAAATTCGTATATTCTTTTGAAATCAATAAAATAAACGAAAAGATATAAATAAGAATTCGTTAGTTATGGAAATATAAAAACTCATTGTCTTTATTTAAAAATTGAAAAATGAAACTCTTCAATTCGTTTTCAATCTACTAAAATATACATATGGGAAAGTATTAAAATTCGTATATTCTTTTGAAATCAATAAAATAAACGAAAAGATATAAATAAGAATTCGTTAGTGATCGAAATATAAGAACTCATTGTCTATAATTAAAAATTGAAAAATGAAACTCTTCAATTTGTTTTCAATCTACTTTAATATACGTATAGGAAAGTATTAAAATTCGTATATTCTTTTGAAATCAATAAAATAAACGAAAAGATATATATAAGAATTCGTTAGTGATGGAAATATAAGAAATCATTGACTTTATTTAAAAATTGAAAAATGAAACTCTTCAATTTGTTTTCAATCTACTAAAAAATACATATGGGAAAGTATTGAAATTCGTATATTCTTTTGAAATCAATAAAATAAACGAAAAGATATAAATAAGAATTCGTTAGTTATGGAAATATAAAAACTCATTGTCTTTATTTAAAAATTGAAAAATGAAACTCTTCAATTCGTTTTCAATCTACTAAAATATACATATGGGAAAGTATTAAAATTCGTATTTTCTTTTGAAATCAATAAAATGAAAGAAAAGATATATATAAGAATTCGTTAGTGATCGAAATATAAGAACTCATTGTCTTTATTTAAAAATTGAAAAATGAAACTCTTCAATTTGTTTTCAATCTACTAAAATATACGTATGGGAAAGTATTGAAATTCGTATATTCTTTTGAAATCAATAAAATAAACGAAAAGATATAAATAAGAATTCGTTGGTGATGGAAATATAAGAACTCATTGTCTATATTTAAAAAAAGAAAAATGAAACTCTTCAATTTGTTTTCAATCTACTCAAATATACGTATAGGAAAGTATTAAAATTCGTATATTCTTTTGAAATCAATAAAATAAACGAAAAGATATAAATAAGATTTCGTTGTTGATGGAAATATAAGAACTCATTGTCTTTATTTAAAAAAAGAAAAATGAAACTCTTCAATTTGTTTTCAATCTACTAAAAAATACATATGGAAAAGTATTGAAATTCGTATATTCTTTTGAAATCAATAAAATAAACGAAAAGATATAAATAAGAATTCGTTAGTGATCGAAATATAAGAACTCATTGTCTATAATTAAAAATTGAAAAATGAAACTCTTCAATTTGTTTTCAATCTACTTTAATATACGTATAGGAAAGTATTAAAATTCGTATATTCTTTTGAAATCAATAAAATAAACGAAAAGATATATATAAGAATTCGTTAGTGATGGAAATATAAGAAATCATTGACTTTATTTAAAAATTGAAAAATGAAACTCTTCAATTTGTTTTCAATCTACTAAAAAATACATATGGGAAAGTATTGAAATTCGTATATTCTTTTGAAATCAATAAAATAAACGAAAAGATATAAATAAGAATTCGTTAGTTATGGAAATATAAAAACTCATTGTCTTTATTTAAAAATTGAAAAATGAAACTCTTCAATTCGTTTTCAATCTACTAAAATATACATATGGGAAAGTATTAAAATTCGTATTTTCTTTTGAAATCAATAAAATGAAAGAAAAGATATATATAAGAATTCGTTAGTGATCGAAATATAAGAACTCATTGTCTTTATTTAAAAATTGAAAAATGAAACTCTTCAATTTGTTTTCAATCTACTAAAATATACGTATGGGAAAGTATTGAAATTCGTATATTCTTTTGAAATCAATAAAATAAACGAAAAGATATAAATAAGAATTCGTTGGTGATGGAAATATAAGAACTCATTGTCTATATTTAAAAAAAGAAAAATTAAACTCTTCAATTTGTTTTCAATCTACTCAAATATACGTATAGGAAAGTATTAAAATTCGTATATTCTTTTGAAATCAATAAAATAAACGAAAAGATATAAATAAGATTTCGTTGTTGATGGAAATATAAGAACTCATTGTCTTTATTTAAAAAAAGAAAAATGAAACTCTTCAATTTGTTTTCAATCTACTAAAAAATACATATGGGAAAGTATTGAAATTCGTATATTCTTTTGAAATCAATAAAATAAACGAAAAGATATAAATAAGGATTCGTTAGTGATCGAAATATAAGAACTCGTTGTCTATATTTAAAAAAAGAAAAATGAAACTCTTCAATTTGTTTTCAATCTACTAAAAAATACATATGGGAAAGTATTGAAATTCGTATATTCTTTTGAAATCAATAAAATGAACGAAAAGATATATATAAGAATTCGTTAGTGATGGAAATATAAGAAATCATTGTCTTTATTTAAAAATTGAAAAATGAAACTCTTCAATTTGTTTTCAATCTACTAAAAAATACATATGGGAAAGTATTGAAATTCGTATATTCTTTTGAAATCAATAAAATAAACGAAAAGATATAAATAAGAATTCGTTAGTTATGGAAATATAAAAACTCATTGTCTTTATTTAAAAATTGAAAAATGAAACTCTTCAATTCGTTTTCAATCTACTAAAATATACATATGGGAAAGTATTAAAATTCGTATTTTCTTTTGAAATCAATAAAATGAAAGAAAAGATATATATAAGAATTCGTTAGTGATCGAAATATAAGAACTCATTGTCTTTATTTAAAAATTGAAAAATGAAACTCTTCAATTTGTTTTCAATCTACTAAAATATACGTATAGGAAAGTATTGAAATTCGTATATTCTTTTGAAATCAATAAAATAAACGCAGAGATATAAATAAGAATTCGATAGTGATCGAAATATAAGAACTCATTGTCTATATTTAAAAAAAGAAAAATGAAACTCTTCAATTTGTTTTCAATCTACTAAAATATACGTAAAGGAAAGTATTAAAATTCGTATATTCTTTTGAAATCAATAAAATAAACGAAAAGATATAAATAAGGATTCGTTAGTGATCGAAATATAAGAACTCGTTGTCTATATTTAAAAAAAGAAAAATTAAACTCTTCAATTTGTTTTCAATCTACTAAAAAATACATATGGAAAAGTATTGAAATTCGTATATTCTTTTGAAATCAATAAAATAAACGAAAAGATATAAATAAGGATTCGTTAGTGATCGAAATATAAGAACTCGTTGTCTATATTTAAAAAAAGAAAAATGAAACTCTTCAATTTGTTTTCAATCTACTAAAAAATACATATGGGAAAGTATTGAAATTCGTATATTCTTTTGAAATCAATAAAATGAACGAAAAGATATATATAAGAATTCGTTAGTGATGGAAATATAAGAAATCATTGACTTTATTTAAAAATTGAAAAATGAAACTCTTCAATTTGTTTTCAATCTACTAAAAAATACATATGGGAAAGTATTGAAATTCGTATATTCTTTTGAAATCAATAAAATAAACGAAGAGATATAAATAAGAATTCGTTAGTTATGGAAATATAAAAACTCATTGTCTTTATTTAAAAATTGAAAAATGAAACTCTTCAATTCGTTTTCAATCTACTAAAATATACATATGGGAAAGTATTAAAATTCGTATTTTCTTTTGAAATCAATAAAATGAAAGAAAAGATATATATAAGAATTCGTTAGTGATCGAAATATAAGAACTCATTGTCTTTATTTAAAAATTGAAAAATGAAACTCTTCAATTTGTTTTCAATCTACTAAAATATACGTATGGGAAAGTATTGAAATTCGTATATTCTTTTGAAATCAATAAAATAAACGCAGAGATATAAATAAGAATTCGATAGTGATCGAAATATAAGAACTCATTGTCTATATTTAAAAAAAGAAAAATGAAACTCTTCAATTTGTTTTCAATCTACTAAAATATACGTAAAGGAAAGTATTAAAATTCGTATATTCTTTTGAAATCAATAAAATAAACGAAAAGATATAAATAAGGATTCGTTAGTGATCGAAATATAAGAACTCGTTGTCTATATTTAAAAAAAGAAAAATTAAACTCTTCAATTTGTTTTCAATCTACTAAAAAATACATATGGAAAAGTATAGAAATTCGTATATTCTTTTGAAATCAATAAAATAAACGAAAAGATATAAATAAGAATTCGTTAGTGATCGAAATATAAGAACTCATTGTCTATAATTAAAAATTGAAAAATGAAACTCTTCAATTTGTTTTCAATCTACTTTAATATACGTATAGGAAAGTATTAAAATTCGTATATTCTTTTGAAATCAATAAAATAAACGAAAAGATATATATAAGAATTCGTTAGTGATGGAAATATAAGAAATCATTGACTTTATTTAAAAATTGAAAAATGAAACTCTTCAATTCGTTTTCAATCTACTAAAATATACATATGGGAAAGTATTAAAATTCGTATTTTCTTTTGAAATCAATAAAATGAAAGAAAAGATATATATAAGAATTCGTTAGTGATCGAAATATAAGAACTCATTGTCTTTATTTAAAAATTGAAAAATGAAACTCTTCAATTTGTTTTCAATCTACTAAAATATACGTAAAGGAAAGTATTAAAATTCGTATATTCTTTTGAAATCAATAAAATAAACGAAAAGATATAAATAAGGATTCGTTAGTGATCGAAATATAAGAACTCGTTGTCTATATTTAAAAAAAGAAAAATTAAACTCTTCAATTTGTTTTCAATCTACTAAAAAATACATATGGAAAAGTATTGAAATTCGTATATTCTTTTGAAATCAATAAAATAAACGAAAAGATATAAATAAGAATTCGTTAGTGATCGAAATATAAGAACTCATTGTCTATAATTAAAAATTGAAAAATGAAACTCTTCAATTTGTTTTCAATCTACTTTAATATACGTATAGGAAAGTATTAAAATTCGTATATTCTTTTGAAATCAATAAAATAAACGAAAAGATATAAATAAGAATTCGATAGTGATCGAAATATAAGAACTCATTGTCTATATTTAAAAAAAGAAAAATGAAACTCTTCAATTTGTTTTCAATCTACTAAAATATACGTATAGGAAAGTATTAAAATTCGTATATTCTTTTGAAATCAATAAAATAAACGAAAAGATATAAATAAGAATTCGTTGTTGATAGAAATATAAGAACTCATTGTCTTTATTTAAAAAAAGAAAAATGAAACTCTTCAATTTGTTTTCAATCTACTAAAAAATACATATGGGAAAGTATTGAAATTCGTATATTCTTTTGAAATCAATAAAATAAACGAAAAGATATAAATAAGGATTCGATAGTGATCGAAATATAAGAACTCGTTGTCTATAATTAAAAATTGAAAAATGAAACTCTTTAATTTGTTTTCAATCTACTTTAATATACGTATAGGAAAGTATTAAAATTCGTATATTCTTTTGAAATCAATAAAATAAACGAAAAGATATAAATAAGAATTCGATAGTGATCGAAATATAAGAACTCATTGTCTATATTAAAAAAAAAAAATGAAACTCTTCAATTTGTTTTCAATCTACTAAAATATACGTATAGGAAAGTATTAAAATTCGTATATTCTTTTGAAATCAATAAAATAAACGAAAAGATATAAATAAGAATTCGATAGTGATCGAAATATAAGAACTCATTGTCTATATTTAAAAAAAGAAAAATGAAACTCTTCAATTTGTTTTCAATCTACTAAAAAACACATATGGGAAAGTATTGAAATTCGTATATTCTTTTGAATTCAATAAAATAAACGAAAAGATATAAATAAGGATTCGTTGTTGATGGAAATATAAGAACTCATTGTCTTTATTTAAAAAAAGAAAAATGAAACTCTTCAATTTGTTTTCAATCTACTAAAAAATACATATGGGATAGTATTGAAATTCGTATATTCTTTTGAAATCAATAAAATAAACGAAAAGATATAAATAAGAATTCGTTAGTTATGGAAATATAAAAACTCATTGTCTTTATTTAAAAATTGAAAAATGAAACTCTTCAATTCGTTTTCAATCTACTAAAATATACATATAGGAAAGTATTAAAATTCGTATATTCTTTTGAAATCAATAAAATAAACGCAGAGATATAAATAAGAATTCGATAGTGATCGAAATATAAGAACTCATTGTCTATATTTAAAAAAAGAAAAATGAAACTCTTCAATTTGTTTTCAATCTACTAAAATATACGTAAAGGAAAGTATTAAAATTCGTATATTCTTTTGAAATCAATAAAATAAACGAAAAGATATAAATAAGGATTCGTTAGTGATCGAAATATAAGAACTCGTTGTCTATATTTAAAAAAAGAAAAATTAAACTCTTCAATTTGTTTTCAATCTACTAAAAAATACATATGGAAAAGTATTGAAATTCGTATATTCTTTTGAAATCAATAAAATAAACGAAAAGATATAAATAAGAATTCGTTAGTGATCGAAATATAAGAACTCATTGTCTATAATTAAAAATTGAAAAATGAAACTCTTCAATTTGTTTTCAATCTACTTTAATATACGTATAGGAAAGTATTAAAATTCGTATATTCTTTTGAAATCAATAAAATAAACGAAAAGATATATATAAGAATTCGTTAGTGATGGAAATATAAGAAATCATTGACTTTATTTAAAAATTGAAAAATGAAACTCTTCAATTTGTTTTCAATCTACTAAAAAATACATATGGGAAAGTATTGAAATTCGTATATTCTTTTGAAATCAATAAAATAAACGAAAAGATATAAATAAGAATTCGTTAGTTATGGAAATATAAAAACTCATTGTCTTTATTTAAAAATTGAAAAATGAAACTCTTCAATTCGTTTTCAATCTACTAAAATATACATATGGGAAAGTATTAAAATTCGTATTTTCTTTTGAAATCAATAAAATGAAAGAAAAGATATATATAAGAATTCGTTAGTGATCGAAATATAAGAACTCATTGTCTTTATTTAAAAATTGAAAAATGAAACTCTTCAATTTGTTTTCAATCTACTAAAATATACGTATGGGAAAGTATTGAAATTCGTATATTCTTTTGAAATCAATAAAATAAACGAAAAGATATAAATAAGAATTCGTTGGTGATGGAAATATAAGAACTCATTGTCTATATTTAAAAAAAGAAAAATTAAACTCTTCAATTTGTTTTCAATCTACTCAAATATACGTATAGGAAAGTATTAAAATTCGTATATTCTTTTGAAATCAATAAAATAAACGAAAAGATATAAATAAGATTTCGTTGTTGATGGAAATATAAGAACTCATTGTCTTTATTTAAAAAAAGAAAAATGAAACTCTTCAATTTGTTTTCAATCTACTAAAAAATACATATGGGAAAGTATTGAAATTCGTATATTCTTTTGAAATCAATAAAATAAACGAAAAGATATAAATAAGGATTCGTTAGTGATCGAAATATAAGAACTCGTTGTCTATATTTAAAAAAAGAAAAATGAAACTCTTCAATTTGTTTTCAATCTACTAAAAAATACATATGGGAAAGTATTGAAATTCGTATATTCTTTTGAAATCAATAAAATGAACGAAAAGATATATATAAGAATTCGTTAGTGATGGAAATATAAGAAATCATTGTCTTTATTTAAAAATTGAAAAATGAAACTCTTCAATTTGTTTTCAATCTACTAAAAAATACATATGGGAAAGTATTGAAATTCGTATATTCTTTTGAAATCAATAAAATAAACGAAAAGATATAAATAAGAATTCGTTAGTTATGGAAATATAAAAACTCATTGTCTTTATTTAAAAATTGAAAAATGAAACTCTTCAATTCGTTTTCAATCTACTAAAATATACATATGGGAAAGTATTAAAATTCGTATTTTCTTTTGAAATCAATAAAATGAAAGAAAAGATATATATAAGAATTCGTTAGTGATCGAAATATAAGAACTCATTGTCTTTATTTAAAAATTGAAAAATGAAACTCTTCAATTTGTTTTCAATCTACTAAAATATACGTATGGGAAAGTATTGAAATTCGTATATTCTTTTGAAATCAATAAAATAAACGAAAAGATATAAATAAGAATTCGTTGGTGATGGAAATATAAGAACTCATTGTCTATATTTAAAAAAAGAAAAATTAAACTCTTCAATTTGTTTTCAATCTACTCAAATATACGTATAGGAAAGTATTAAAATTCGTATATTCTTTTGAAATCAATAAAATAAACGAAAAGATATAAATAAGATTTCGTTGTTGATGGAAATATAAGAACTCATTGTCTTTATTTAAAAAAAGAAAAATGAAACTCTTCAATTTGTTTTCAATCTACTAAAAAATACATATGGGAAAGTATTGAAATTCGTATATTCTTTTGAAATCAATAAAATAAACGAAAAGATATAAATAAGGATTCGTTAGTGATCGAAATATAAGAACTCGTTGTCTATATTTAAAAAAAGAAAAATGAAACTCTTCAATTTGTTTTCAATCTACTAAAAAATACATATGGGAAAGTATTGAAATTCGTATATTCTTTTGAAATCAATAAAATGAACGAAAAGATATATATAAGAATTCGTTAGTGATGGAAATATAAGAAATCATTGTCTTTATTTAAAAATTGAAAAATGAAACTCTTCAATTTGTTTTCAATCTACTAAAAAATACATATGGGAAAGTATTGAAATTCGTATATTCTTTTGAAATCAATAAAATAAACGAAAAGATATAAATAAGAATTCGTTAGTTATGGAAATATAAAAACTCATTGTCTTTATTTAAAAATTGAAAAATGAAACTCTTCAATTCGTTTTCAATCTACTAAAATATACATATGGGAAAGTATTAAAATTCGTATTTTCTTTTGAAATCAATAAAATGAAAGAAAAGATATATATAAGAATTCGTTAGTGATCGAAATATAAGAACTCATTGTCTTTATTTAAAAATTGAAAAATGAAACTCTTCAATTTGTTTTCAATCTACTAAAATATACGTATGGGAAAGTATTGAAATTCGTATATTCTTTTGAAATCAATAAAATAAACGAAAAGATATATATAAGAATTCGTTAGTGATGGAAATATAAGAACTCATTGTCTTTATTTAAAAATTGAAAAATGAAACTCTTCAATTTGTTTTCAATCTACTTTAATATACGTATAGGAAAGTATTAAAATTCGTATATTCTTTTGAAATCAATAAAATAAACGAAAAGATATAAATAAGAATTCGATAGTGATCGAAATATAAGAACTCGTTGTCTATATTTAAAAAAAGAAAAATGAAACTCTTCAATTTGTTTTCAATCTACTAAAATATACGTATAGGAAAGTATTAAAATTCGTATATTCTTTTGAAATCAATAAAATAAACGAAAAGATATAAATAAGAATTCGTTGTTGATAGAAATATAAGAACTCATTGTCTTTATTTAAAAAAAGAAAAATGAAACTCTTCAATTTGTTTTCAATCTACTAAAAAATACATATGGGAAAGTATTGAAATTCGTATATTCTTTTGAAATCAATAAAATAAACGAAAAGATATAAATAAGGATTCGATAGTGATCGAAATATAAGAACTCGTTGTCTATAATTAAAAATTGAAAAATGAAACTCTTCAATTTGTTTTCAATCTACTTTAATATACGTATAGGAAAGTATTAAAATTCGTATATTCTTTTGAAATCAATAAAATAAACGAAAAGATATAAATAAGAATTCGATAGTGATCGAAATATAAGAACTCATTGTCTATATTAAAAAAAAAAAAATGAAACTCTTCAATTTGTTTTCAATCTACTAAAATATACGTATAGGAAAGTATTAAAATTAGTATATTTTTTTGAAATCAATAAAATAAACGAAAAGATATAAATAAGAATTCGATAGTGATCGAAATATAAGAACTCATTGTCTATATTTAAAAAAAGAAAAATGAAACTCTTCAATTTGTTTTCAATCTACTAAAAAACACATATGGGAAAGTATTGAAATTCGTATATTCTTTTGAATTCAATAAAATAAACGAAAAGATATAAATAAGGATTCGTTGTTGATGGAAATATAAGAACTCATTGTCTTTATTTAAAAAAAGAAAAATGAAACTCTTCAATTTGTTTTCAATCTACTAAAAAATACATATGGGAAAGTATTGAAATTCGTATATTCTTTTGAAATCAATAAAATAAACGAAAAGATATAAATAAGAATTCGTTAGTTATGGAAATATAAAAACTCATTGTCTTTATTTAAAAATTGAAAAATGAAACTCTTCAATTCGTTTTCAATCTACTAAAATATACATATAGGAAAGTATTAAAATTCGTATATTCTTTTGAAATCAATAAAATAAACGAAAAGATATAAATAAGAATTCGTTGGTGATGGAAATATAAGAACTCATTGTCTATATTTAAAAAAAGAAAAATTAAACTCTTCAATTTGTTTTCAATCTACTAAAATATACGTATAGGAAAGTATTAAAATTCGTATATTCTTTTGAAATCAATAAAATAAACGAAAAGATATAAATAAGAATTCGTTGGTGATGGAAATATAAGAACTCATTGTCTTTATTTAAAAAAAGAAAAATGAAACTCTTCAATTTGTTTTCAATCTACTAAAAAATACATATGGGAAAGTATTGAAATTCGTATATTCTTTTGAAATCAATAAAATAAACGAAAAGATATAAATAAGGATTCGTTAGTGATCGAAATATAAGAACTCATTGTCTTTATTTAAAAATTGAAAAATGAAACTCTTCAATTTGTTTTCAATCTACTAAAATATACGTATAGGAAAGTATTGAAATTCGTATATTCTTTTGAAATCAATAAAATAAACGAAAAGATATATATAAGAATTCGTTAGTGATGGAAATATAAGAACTCATTGTCTTTATTTATAAATTGAAAAATGAAACTCTTCAATTTGTTTTCAATCTACTAAAATATACGTATAGGAAAGTATTGAAATTCGTATATTATTTTGAAATCAATAAAATAAACGAAAAGATATAAATAAGAATTCGTTAGTTATGGAAATATAAAAACTCATTGTCTTTATTTAAAAATTGAAAAATGAAACTCTTCAATTCGTTTTCAATCTACTAAAATATACATATGGGAAAGTATTAAAATTCGTATTTTCTTTTGAAATCAATAAAATGAACGAAAAGATATATATAAGAATTCGTTAGTGATCGAAATATAAGAACTCATTGTCTTTATTTAAAAATTGAAAAATGAAACTCTTCAATTTGTTTTCAATCTACTAAAATATACGTATAGGAAAGTATTGAAATTCGTATATTCTTTTGAAATCAATAAAATAAACGAAAAGATATATATAAGAATTCGTTAGTGATGGAAATATAAGAACTCATTGTCTTTATTTATAAATTGAAAAATGAAACTCTTCAATTTGTTTTCAATCTACTAAAATATACGTATAGGAAAGTATTGAAATTCGTATATTCTTTTGAAATCAATAAAATAAACGAAAAGATATAAATAAGAATTCGTTGGTGATGGAAATATAAGAACTCATTGTCTTTATTTAAAAATTGAAAAATGAAACTCTTCAATTTGTTTTAAATCTACTAAAAAATACATATGGGAAAGTATTGAAATTCGTATATTCTTTTGAAATCAATAAAATAAACGAAAAGATATAAATAAGAATTCGTTGGTGATGGAAATATAAGAACTCATTGTCTATTATTAAAATGATTTATTATTATACTCTGCAATTTGTTTTCAATCTACTAAAATATATATATAGTAAAGTATTGAAATTCGTATATTCTTTTGAAATCAATAAAATAAAAAAAAAGATATAAATAAGGATTCGTTGTTGATGGAAATATAAGAACTCATTGTCTTTATTTAAAAAAAGAAAAATGAAACTCTTCAATTTGTTTTCAATCTACTAAAAAATACATATAGGAAAGTATTAAAATTCGTATATTCTTTTGAAATCAATAAAATAAACGAAAAGATATAAATAAGAATTCGTTGGTGATGGAAATATAAGAACTCATTGTCTATATTTAAAAAAAGAAAAATGAAACTCTTCAATTTGTTTTTAATCTACTAAAATATACGTATAGGAAAGTATTAAAATTCGTATATTCTTTTGAAATCAATAAAATAAACGAAAAGATATAAATAAGAATTCGTTGTTGATGGAAATATAAGAACTCATTGTCTTTATTTAAAAAAAGAAAAATGAAACTCTTCAATTTGTTTTCAATCTACTAAAAAATACATATGGGAAAGTATTGAAATTCGTATATTCTTTTGAAATCAATAAAATAAACGAAAAGATATAAATAAGGATTCGTTAGTGATCGAAATATAAGAACTCGTTGTCTATATTTAAAAAAAGAAAAATGAAACTCTTCAATTTGTTTTCAATCTACTAAAATATACATATAGGAAAGTATTAAAATTCGTATATTCTTTTGAAATCAATAAAATAAACGAAAAGATATAAATAAGAATTCGTTGGTGATGGAAATATAAGAACTCATTGTCTATATTTAAAAAAAAAAAATGAAACTCTTCAATTTGTTTTCAATCTACTAAAATATACGTATAGGAAAGTATTAAAATTAGTATATTCTTTTGAAATCAATAAAATAAACGAAAAGATATAAATAAGAATTCGTTAGTGATCGAAATATAAGAACTCATTGTCTATATTTAAAAAAAGAAAAATGAAACTCTTCAATTTGTTTTCAATCTACTAAAATATACATATGGGAAAGTATTAAAATTCGTATTTTCTTTTGAAATCAATAAAATGAACGAAAAGATATATATAAGAATTCGTTAGTGATCGAAATATAAGAACTCATTGTCTTTATTTAAAAAAAGAAAAATGAAACTCTTCAATTTGTTTTCAATCTACTAAAAAAAACATATGGGAAAGTATTGAAATTCGTATATTCTTTTGAAATCAATAAAATAAACGAAAAGATATAAATAAGAATTCGTTGGTGATGGAAATATAAGAACTCATTGTCTATATTTAAAAAAAGAAAAATGAAACTCTTCAATTTGTTTTCAATCTACTAAAATATACATATGGGAAAGTATTAAAATTCGTATTTTCTTTTGAAATCAATAAAATGAACGAAAAGATATATATAAGAATTCGTTAGTGATCGAAATATAAGAACTCATTGTCTTTATTTAAAAATTGAAAAATGAAACTCTTCAATTTGTTTTCAATCTACTAAAATATACGTATAGGAAAGTATTGAAATTCGTATATTCTTTTGAAATCAATAAAATAAACGAAAAGATATATATAAGAATTCGTTAGTGATGGAAATATAAGAACTCATTGTCTTTATTTATAAATTGAAAAATGAAACTCTTCAATTTGTTTTCAATCTACTAAAATATACGTATAGGAAAGTATTGAAATTCGTATATTATTTTGAAATCAATAAAATAAACGAAAAGATATAAATAAGAATTCGTTAGTTATGGAAATATAAGAACTCATTGTCTTTATTTAAAAATTGAAAAATGAAACTCTTCAATTTGTTTTAAATCTACTAAAAAATACATATGGGAAAGTATTGAAATTCGTATATTCTTTTGAAATCAATAAAATAAACGAAAAGATATAAATAAGAATTCGTTGGTGATGGAAATATAAGAACTCATTGTCTATTATTAAAATGATTTAATATTATACTCTGCAATTTGTTTTCAATCTACTAAAATATATATATAGTAAAGTATTGAAATTCGTATATTCTTTTGAAATCAATAAAATAAAAAAAAAGATATAAATAAGGATTCGTTGTTGATGGAAATATAAGAACTCATTGTCTTTATTTAAAAAAAGAAAAATGAAACTCTTCAATTTGTTTTCAATCTACTAAAATATACATATAGGAAAGTATTAAAATTCGTATATTCTTTTGAAATCAATAAAATAAACGAAAAGATATAAATAAGAATTCGTTGGTGATGGAAATATAAGAACTCATTGTCTATATTTAAAAAAAGAAAAATGAAACTCTTCAATTTGTTTTTAATCTACTAAAATATACGTATAGGAAAGTATTAAAATTCGTATATTCTTTTGAAATCAATAAAATAAACGAAAAGATATAAATAAGAATTCGTTGTTGATGGAAATATAAGAACTCATTGTCTTTATTTAAAAAAAGAAAAATGAAACTCTTCAATTTGTTTTCAATCTACTAAAAAATACATATGGGAAAGTATTGAAATTCGTATATTCTTTTGAAATCAATAAAATAAACGAAAAGATATAAATAAGGATTCGTTAGTGATCGAAATATAAGAACTCGTTGTCTATATTTAAAAAAAGAAAAATGAAACTCTTCAATTTGTTTTCAATCTACTAAAATATACATATAGGAAAGTATTAAAATTCGTATATTCTTTTGAAATCAATAAAATAAACGAAAAGATATAAATAAGAATTCGTTGGTGATGGAAATATAAGAACTCATTGTCTATATTTAAAAAAAAAAATGAAACTCTTCAATTTGTTTTCAATCTACTAAAATATACGTATAGGAAAGTATTAAAATTAGTATATTCTTTTGAAATCAATAAAATAAACGAAAAGATATAAATAAGAATTCGTTGGTGATGGAAATATAAGAACTCATTGTCTATATTTAAAAAAAGAAAAATGAAACTCTTCAATTTGTTTTCAATCTACTAAAATATACGTATAGGAAAGTATTAAAATTCGTATATTCTTTTGAAATCAATAAAATAAACGAAAAGATATAAATAAGAATTCGTTGTTGATGGAAATATAAGAACTCATTGTCTTTATTTAAAAAAAGAAAAATGAAACTCTTCAATTTGTTTTCAATCTACTAAAATATACATATAGGAAAGTATTAAAATTCGTATATTCTTTTGAAATCAATAAAATAAACGAAAAGATATAAATAAGAATTCGTTGGTGATGGAAATATAAGAACTCATTGTCTATATTTAAAAAAAGAAAAATGAAACTCTTCAATTTGTTTTCAATCTACTAAAATATACGTATAGGAAAGTATTAAAATTCGTATATTCTTTTGAAATCAATAAAATAAACGAAAAGATATAAATAAGAATTCGTTGTTGATGGAAATATAAGAACTCATTGTCTTTATTTAAAAAAAGAAAAATGAAACTCTTCAATTTGTTTTCAATCTACTAAAAAATACATATGGGAAAGTATTGAAATTCGTATATTCTTTTGAAATCAATAAAATAAACGAAAAGATATAAATAAGGATTCGTTAGTGATCGAAATATAAGAACTCGTTGTCTATATTTAAAAAAAGAAAAATGAAACTCTTCAATTTGTTTTCAATCTACTAAAAAATACATATGGGAAAGTATTGAAATTCGTATATTCTTTTGAAATCAATAAAATAAACGAAAAGATATAAATAAGAATTCGTTAGTTATGGAAATATAAGAACTCATTGTCTTTATTTAAAAATTGAAAAATGAAACTCTTCAATTCGTTTTCAATCTACTAAAATATACATATAGGAAAGTATTAAAATTCGTATATTCTTTTGAAATCAATAAAATAAACGAAAAGATATAAATAAGAATTCGTTGGTGATGGAAATATAAGAACTCATTGTCTATATTTAAAAAAAGAAAAATGAAACTCTTCAATTTGTTTTCAATCTACTAAAATATACGTATAGGAAAGTATTAAAATTCGTATATTCTTTTGAAATCAATAAAATAAACGAAAAGATATATATAAGAATTCGTTAGTGATGGAAATATAAGAACTCATTGTCTTTATTTAAAAATTGAAAAATGAAACTCTTCAATTTGTTTTCAATCTACTAAAATATACGTATAGGAAAGTATTGAAATTCGTATATTATTTTGAAATCAATAAAATAAACGAAAAGATATAAATAAGAATTCATTGGAGATGGAAATATAAGAACTCATTGTCTTTATTTAAAAATTGAAAAATGAAACTCTTCAATTCGTTTTCAATCTACTAAAATATACATATAGGAAAGTATTAAAATTCGTATATTCTTTTGAAATCAATAAAATAAACGAAAAGATATAAATAAGAATTCGTTGGTGATGGAAATATAAGAACTCATTGTCTATATTTAAAAAAAGAAAAATGAAACTCTTCAATTTGTTTTCAATCTACTAAAATATACGTATAGGAAAGTATTAAAATTCGTATATTCTTTTGAAATCAATAAAATAAACGAAAAGATATATATAAGAATTCGTTAGTGATGGAAATATAAGAACTCATTGTCTTTATTTAAAAATTGAAAAATGAAACTCTTCAATTTGTTTTCAATCTACTAAAATATACGTATAGGAAAGTATTGAAATTCGTATATTATTTTGAAATCAATAAAATAAACGAAAAGATATAAATAAGAATTCGTTAGTTATGGAAATATAAGAACTCATTGTCTTTATTTAAAAATTGAAAAATGAAACTCTTCAATTTGTTTTCAATCTACTAAAAAATACATATGGGAAAGTATTGAAATTCGTATATTCTTTTGAAATCAATAAAATAAACGAAAAGATATATATAAGAATTCGTTAGTGATCGAAATATAAGAACTCATTGTCTTTATTTAAAAATTGAAAAATGAAACTCTTCAATTTGTTTTCAATCTACTAAAATATACGTATAGGAAAGTATTGAAATTCGTATATTCTTTTGAAATCAATAAAATAAACGAAAAGATATATATAAGAATTCGTTAGTGATGGAAATATAAGAACTCATTGTCTTTATTTAAAAATTGAAAAATGAAACTCTTCAATTTGTTTTCAATCTACTAAAATATACGTATAGGAAAGTATTGAAATTCGTATATTCTTTTGAAATCAATAAAATAAACGAAAAGATATATATAAGAATTCGTTAGTGATGGAAATATAAGAACTCATTGTCTTTATTTAAAAATTGAAAAATGAAACTCTTCAATTTGTTTTCAATCTACTAAAAAATACATATGGGAAAGTATTGAAATTCGTATATTCTTTTGAAATCAATAAAATAAACGAAAAGATATATATAAGAATTCGTTAGTGATGGAAATATAAGAACTCATTGTCTTTATTTAAAAATTGAAAAATGAAACTCTTCAATTTGTTTTCAATCTACAAAAATATACGTATAGGAAAGTATTGAAATTCGTATATTCTTTTGAAATCAATAAAATAAACGAAAAGATATAAATAAGAATTCATTGTTGATGAAAATATAAAAACTCATTGTCTTTATTAAAATTTTGAAAAATGAAACTCTTCAATTTGTTTTCAATCTATAAAAAAATACATATGGGAAAGTATTGAAATTCGTACATTCTTTTGAAATCAATAAAATAAACGAAAAGATATATATAAGAATTCGTTGGTGATGGAAATATAAGAACTCATTGTCTATATTTAAAAAAAGAAAAATGAAACTCTTCAATTTGTTTTCAATCTACTAAAAAATACATATGGGAAAGTATTCAAATTCGTATATTCTTTTGAAATCAATAAAATAAACGAAAAGATATAAATAAGGCTTCGTTGGTGATGGAAATATAAGAACTCATTGTCTTTATTTAAAAAAAGAAAAATGAAACTCTTCAATTTGTTTTGAATCTACTAAAAAATACATATGGGAAAGTATTGAAATTCGTATATTCTTTTGAATCCAATAAAATAAACGAAAAGATATAAATAAGAATTCGTTGGTGATGGAAATATAAGAACTCATTGTCTTTATTTAAAAATTGAAAAAAAAAACTCTTCAATTAGTTTACAATCTACTAAAAAAACATATGGGAAAGTATTGAAATTCGTATATTCTTTTGAAATCAATAAAATAAACGAAAAGATATAAATAAGGATTCGTTAGTGATGGAAATATAAGGACTCATTGTCTGTTAATAAAATGATTTAATATGATACTCTGCAATTTGTTTTCAATCTACTAAAATATATATATAGTAAAGTATTGAAATTCGTATATTCTTTTGAAATCAATAAAATAAACGAAAAGATATAAATAAGAATTCGTTGGTGATGGAAATATAAGAACTCATTGTCTATATTTAAAAAAAGAAAAATGAAACTCTTCAATTTGTTTTCAATCTACTAAAAAATACTTATGGGAAAGTATTCAAATTCGTATATTCTTTTGAATTCAATAAAATAAACAAAAAGATATAAATAAGAATTCGTTAGTTATGGAAATATAAAAACTCATTGTCTTTATTAAAATTTTGAAAAATGAAACTCATCAATTTGTTTTCAATCTACTAAAATATACATATAGGAAAGTATTGAAATTCGTATATTCTTTTGAAATCAATAAAATAAACGAAAAGATATAAATAAGAATTCGTTGTTGATGGAAATATAAGAACTCATTGTCTTTATTTAAAAAAAGAAAAATGAAACTCTTCAATTTGTTTTCAATCTACTAAAAAATACATATGGGAAAGTATTGAAATTCGTATATTCTTTTGAAATCAATAAAATAAACGAAAAGATATAAATAAGAATTCGTTGGTGATGGAAATATAAGAACTCATTGTCTATATTTAAAAAAAGAAAAATGAAACTCTTCAATTTGTTTTCAATCTACTAAAAAATACATATGGGAAAGTATTGAAATTCGTATATTCTTTTGAAACCAATAAAATAAACGAAAAGATATAAATAAG
Organism: Ptychoptera albimana; assembly: GCA_961205885.1. Classification (NCBI taxonomy): domain Eukaryota; kingdom Metazoa; phylum Arthropoda; class Insecta; order Diptera; family Ptychopteridae; genus Ptychoptera; species Ptychoptera albimana. The sequence goes on along the minus strand of OY540803.1, from coordinate 17,080,670 downwards.
GATTCGTTGGTGATGGAAATATAAGAACTCATTGTCTTTATTTAAAAATTGAAAAATGAAACTCTTCAATTTGTTTTTAATCTACTAAAATATACATATGGAAAAGTATTGAAATTCGTATATTCTTTTGAACCAATAAAATAAACGAAAAGATATAAATAAGAATTCGTTGGTGATGGAAATATAAGAACTCATTGTCTGTTAATAAAATGATTTAATATTATACTCTGCAATTTGTTTTCAATCTACTAAAATATATATATAGTAAAGTATTGAAATTCGTATATTCTTTTGAAATCAATAAAATAAAAAAAAGATATAAATAAGGATTCGTTGTTGATGGAAATATAAGAACTCATTGTCTTTATTTAAAAAAAGAAAAATGAAACTCTTCAATTTGTTTTCAATCTACTAAAAAATACATATAGGAAAGTATTGAAATTCGTATATTCTTTTGAAATCAATAAAATAAACGAAAAGATATAAATAAGAATTCGTTAGTTATGGAAATATAAAAACTCATTGTCTTTATTTAAAAAAAGAAAAATGAAACTCTTCAATTTGTTTTCAATCTACTAAAAAATACATATGGGAAAGTATTCAAATTCGTATATTCTTTTGAATTCAATACTTTAAACAAAAAGATATAAATAAGAATTCGTTAGTTATGGAAATATAAAAACTCATTGTCTTTATAAAATTTTGAAAAATGAAACTCATCAATTTGTTTTCAATCTACTAAAATATACGTATAGGAAAGTATTGAAATTCGTATATTCTTTTGAAATCAATAAAATAAACAAAAAGATATAAATAAGAATTCGTTGGTGATGGAAATATAAGAACTCATTGTCTATATTTAAAAAAAGAAAAATGAAACTCTTCAATTTGTTTTCAATCTACTAAAAAATACATATAAGAAAGTATTCAAATTCGTATATTCTTTTGAATTCAATAAAATAAACAAAAAGATATAAATAAGAATTCGTTAGTTATGGAAATATAAAAACTCATTGTCTTTATTAAAATTTTGAAAAATGAAACTCATCAATTTGTTTTCAATCTACTAAAATATACGTATAGGAAAGTATTGAAATTCGTATATTCTTTTGAAATCAATAAAATAAACGAAAAGATATAAATAAGAATTCGTTGGTGATGGAAATATAAGAACTCATTGTCTATATTTAAAAAAAGAAAAATGAAACTCTTCAATTTGTTTTCAATCTACTAAAAAATACTTATTGGAAAGTATTCAAATTCGTATATTCTTTTGAATTCAATAAAATAAACAAAAAGATATAAATAAGAATTCGTTAGTTATGGAAATATAAAAACTCATTGTCTTTATTAAAATTTTGAAAAATGAAACTCATCAATTTGTTTTCAATCTACTAAAATATACGTATAGGAAAGTATTGAAATTCGTATATTCTTTTGAAATCAATAAAATAAACGAAAAGATATAAATAAGAATTCGTTGTTGATGGAAATATAAGAACTCATTGTCTTTATTTAAAAAAAGAAAAATGAAACTCTTCAATTTGTTTTCAATCTACTAAAAAATACATATGGGAAAGTATTGAAATTCGTATATTCTTTTGAAATCAATAAAATAAACGAAAAGATATAAATAAGAATTCGTTGGTGATGGAAATATAAGAACTCATTGTCTATATTTAAAAAAAGAAAAATGAAACTCTTCAATTTGTTTTCAATCTACTAAAAAATACATATGGGAAAGTATTGAAATTCGTATATTCTTTTGAAACCAATAAAATAAACGAAAATATATAAATAAGGATTCGTTGGTGATGGAAATATAAGAACTCATTGTCTTTATTTAAAAATTGAAAAATGAAACTCTTCAATTTGTTTTTAATCTACTAAAATATACATATGGAAAAGTATTCAAATTCGTATATTCTTTTGAACCAATAAAATAAACGAAAAGATATAAATAAGAATTCGTTGGTGATGGAAATATAAGAACTCATTGTCTGTTAATAAAATGATTTAATATTATACTCTGCAATTTGTTTTCAATCTACTAAAATATATATATAGTAAAGTATTGAAATTCGTATATTCTTTTGAAATCAATAAAATAAAAAAAAGATATAAATAAGGATTCGTTGTTGATGGAAATATAAGAACTCATTGTCTTTATTTAAAAAAAGAAAAATGAAACTCTTCAATTTGTTTTCAATCTACTAAAAAATACATATAGGAAAGTATTGAAATTCGTATATTCTTTTGAAATCAATAAAATAAACGAAAAGATATAAATAAGAATTCGTTAGTTATGGAAATATAAAAACTCATTGTCTTTATTTAAAAAAAGAAAAATGAAACTCTTCAATTTGTTTTCAGTCTACTAAAAAATACATATGGGAAAGTATTCAAATTCGTATATTCTTTTGAATTCAATACTTTAAACAAAAAGATATAAATAAGAATTCGTTAGTTATGGAAATATAAAAACTCATTGTCTTTATAAAATTTTGAAAAATGAAACTCATCAATTTGTTTTCAATCTACTAAAATATACGTATAGGAAAGTATTGAAATTCGTATATTCTTTTGAAATCAATAAAATAAACAAAAAGATATAAATAAGAATTCGTTGGTGATGGAAATATAAGAACTCATTGTCTATATTTAAAAAAAGAAAAATGAAACTCTTCAATTTGTTTTCAATCTACTAAAAAATACATATAAGAAAGTATTCAAATTCGTATATTCTTTTGAATTCAATAAAATAAACAAAAAGATATAAATAAGAATTCGTTAGTTATGGAAATATAAAAACTCATTGTCTTTATTAAAATTTTGAAAAATGAAACTCATCAATTTGTTTTCAATCTACGAAAATATACGTATAGGAAAGTATTGAAATTCGTATATTCTTTTGAAATCAATAAAATAAACGAAAAGATATAAATAAGAATTCGTTGGTGATGGAAATATAAGAACTCATTGTCTATATTTAAAAAAAGAAAAATGAAACTCTTCAATTTGTTTTCAATCTACTAAAAAATACATATGGGAAAGTATTGAAATTCGTATATTCTTTTGAAACCAATAAAATAAACGAAAAGATATAAATAAGGATTCGTTGGTGATGGAAATATAAGAACTCATTGTCTTTATTTAAAAATTGAAAAATGAAACTCTTCAATTTGTTTTCAATCTACTAAAATATACATATGGAAAAGTATTGAAATTCGTATATTCTTTTGAACCAATAAAATAAACGAAAAGATATAAATAAGAATTCGTTGGTGATGGAAATATAAGAACTCATTGTCTGTTAATAAAATGATTTAATATTATACTCTGCAATTTGTTTTCAATCTACTAAAATATATATATAGTAAAGTATTGAAATTCGTATATTCTTTTGAAATCAATAAAATAAACAAAAAGATATAAATAAGGATTCGTTGTTGATGGAAATATAAGAACTCATTGTCTTTATTTAAAAAAAGAAAAATGAAACTCTTCAATTTGTTTTCAATCTACTAAAAAATACATATAGGAAAGTATTGAAATTCGTATATTCTTTTGAAATCAATAAAATAAACGAAAAGATATAAATAAGAATTCGTTAGTTATGGAAATATAAAAACTCATTGTCTTTATTTAAAAAAAGAAAAATGAAACTCTTCAATTTGTTTTCAATCTACTAAAAAATACATATGGGAAAGTATTCAAATTCGTATATTCTTTTGAATTCAATAAAATAAACAAAAAGATATAAATAAGAATTCGTTAGTTATGGAAATATAAAAACTCATTGTCTTTATTAAAATTTTGAAAAATGAAACTCATCAATTTGTTTTCAATCTACTAAAATATACGTATAGGAAAGTATTGAAATTCGTATATTCTTTTGAAATCAATAAAATAAACATAAAGATATAAATAAGAATTCGTTGGTGATGGAAATATAAGAACTCATTGTCTATATTTAAAAAAAGAAAAATGAAACTCTTCAATTTGTTTTCAATCTACTAAAAAATACATATGGGAAAGTATTCAAATTCGTATATTCTTTTGAATTCAATAAAATAAACAAATAGATATAAATAAGAATTCGTTGGTGATGGAAATATAAGAACTCATTGTCTATATTTAAAAAAAGAAAAATGAAACTCTTCAATTTGTTTTCAATCTACTAAAAAATACATATGGGAAAGTATTGAAATTCGTATATTCTTTTGAAATCAATAAAATAAACGAAAAGATATAAATAAGAATTCGTTAGTTATGGAAATATAAAAACTCATTGTCTTTATTTAAAAAAAGAAAAATGAAACTCTTCAATTTGTTTTCAATCTACTAAAAAATACATATGGGAAAGTATTCAAATTCGTATATTCTTTTGAAATCAATAAAATAAACAAAAAGATATAAATAAGAATTCGTTAGTTATGGAAATATAAAAACTCATTGTCTTTATTAAAATTTTGAAAAATGAAACTCATCAATTTGTTTTCAATCTACTAAAATATACGTATAGGAAAGTATTGAAATTCGTATATTCTTTTGAAATCAATAAAATAAACGAAAAGATATAAAGAAGAATTCGTTGTTGATGGAAATATAAGAACTCATTGTCTTTATTTAAAAAAAGAAAAATGAAACTCTTCAATTTGTTTTCAATCTACTAAAAAATACATATGGGAAAGTATTGAAATTCGTGTATTCTTTTGAAATCAATAAAATAAACGAATAGATATAAATAAGAATTCGTTGGTGATGGAAATATAAGAACTCATTGTCTATATTTAAAAAAAGAAAAATGAAACTCTTCAATTTGTTTTCAATCTACTAAAAAATACATATGAGAAAGTATTAATATTCGTATATTCTTTTGAAACCAATAAAATAAACGAAAAGATATAAATAAGAATTCGTTGGTGATGGAAATATAAGAACTCATTGTCTTTATTTAAAAATTGAAAAATGAAACTCTTCAATTTGTTTTCAATCTACTAAAATATACATATGGGAAAGTATTGAAATTCGTATATTCTTTTGAACCAATAAAATAAACGAAAAGATATAAATAAGAATTCGTTGGTGATGGAAATATAAGAACTCATTGTCTGTTAATAAAATGATTTAATATGATACTCTGCAATTTGTTTTCAATCTACTAAAATATATATATAGTAAAGTATTGAAATTCGTATATTCTTTTGAAATCAATAAATTAAACAAAAAGATATAAATAAGAATTCGCTGGTGATGGAAATATAAGAACTCATTGTCTATATTTAAAAAAAGAAAAATGAAACTCTTCAATTTGTTTTCAATCTACTAAAAAATACATATGGGAAAGTATTCAAATTCGTATATTCTTTTGAATTCAATAAAATAAACAAAAAGATATAAATAAGAATTCGTTAGTTATGGAAATATAAAAACTCATTGTCTTTATTAAAATTTTGAAAAATGAAACTCATCAATTTGTTTTCAATCTACTAAAATATACGTATAGGAAAGTATTGAAATTCGTATATTCTTTTGAAATCAATAAAATAAACGAAAAGATATAAATAAGAATTCATTGGTGATGGAAATATAAGAACTCATTGTCTTTATTTAAAAAAAGAAAAATGAAACTCTTCAATTTGTTTTCAATCTACTAAAAAATACATATGGGAAAGTATTGAAATTCGTGTATTCTTTTGAAATCAATAAAATAAACGAAAAGATATAAATAAGAATTCGTTGGTGATGGAAATATAAGAACTCATTGTCTATATTTAAAAAAAGAAAAATGAAACTCTTCAATTTGTTTTCAATCTACTAAAAAATACATATGGGAAAGTATTGAAATTCGTATATTCTTTTGAAAACAATAAAATAAACGAAAAGATATAAATAAGAATTCGTTGGTGATGGAAATATAAGAACTCATTGTCTTTATTTAAAAATTGAAAAATGAAACTCTTCAATTTGTTTTCAATCTACTAAAATATACATATGGGAAAGTATTGAAATTCGTATATTCTTTTGAACCAATAAAATAAACGAAAAGATATAAATAAGAATTCGTTGGTGATGGAAATATAAGAACTCATTGTCTGTTAATAAAATGATTTAATATGATACTCTGCAATTTGTTTTCAATCTACTAAAATATATATATAGTAAAGTATTGAAATTCGTATATTATTTTGAAATCAATAAATTAAACAAAAAGATATAAATAAGAATTCGTTAGTTATGGAAATATAAAAACTCATTGTCTTTATTAAAATTTTGAAAAATGAAACTCATCAATTTGTTTTCAATCTACTAAAATATACGTATAGGAAAGTATTGAAATTCGTATATTCTTTTGAAATCAATAAAATAAACGAAAAGATATAAATAAGAATTCGTTGGTGATGGAAATATAAGAACTCATTGTCTTTATTTAAAAAAAGAAAAATGAAACTCTTCAATTTGTTTTCAATCTACTAAAAAATACATATGGGAAAGTATTGAAATTCGTATATTCTTTTGAAACCAATAAAATAAACGAAAAGATATAAATAAGAATTCGTTGCTGATGGAAATATAAGAACTCATTGTCTATATTTAAAAAAAGAAAAATGAAACTGTTCAATTTGTTTTCAATCTACTAAAAAATACATATGGGAAAGTATTCAAATTCGTATATTCTTTTGAATTCAATAAAATAAACAAAAAGATATAAATAAGAATTCGTTAGTTATGGAAATATAAAAACTCTTTGTCTTTATTAAAATTTTGAAAAATGAAACTCATCAATTTGTTTTCAATCTACTAAAATATACGTAAAGGAAAGTATTTAAATTCGTATATTCTTTTGAAATCAATAAAATAAACGAAAAGATATAAATAAGAATTCGTTGGTGATGGAAATATAAGAACTCATTGTCTATATTAAAAAAAAGAAAAATGAAACTCTTCAATTTGTTTTCAATCTACTAAAAAATACATATGGGAAAGTATTGAAATTCGTATATTCTTTTGAAACCAATAAAATAAACGAAAAGATATAAATAAGAATTCGTTGGTGATGGAAATATAAGAACTCATTGTCTTTATTTAAAAATTGAAAAATGAAACTCTTCAATTTGTTTTCAATCTACTAAAATATACATATGGGAAAGTATTGAAATTCGTATATTCTTTTGAACCAATAAAATAAACGAAAAGATATAAATAAGAATTCGTTGGTGATGGAAATATAAGAACTCATTGTCTGTTAATAAAATGATTTAATATGATACTCTGCAATTTGTTTTCAATCTACTAAAATATATATATAGTAAAGTATTGAAATTCGTATATTCTTTTGAAATCAATAAAATAAACAAAAAGATATAAATAAGAATTCGTTAGTTATGGAAATATAAAAACTCATTGTCTTTATTAAAATTTTGAAAAATGAAACTCTTCAATTTGTTTTCAATCTACTAATTTATACGTATAAGAAAGTATTGAAATTCGTATATTCTTTTGAAATCAATAAAATAAATGAAAAGATATAAATAAGAATTCGTTGTTGATGGAAATATAAGAACTCATTGTCTTTATTTAAAAATTGAAAAATGAAACTCTTCAATTTGTTTTCAATATACTAAAATATACATATGGGAAAGTATTGAAATTCGTATATTCTTTTGAAACCAATAAAATAAACGAAAAGATATAAATAAGAATTCGTTGGTGATGGAAATATAAGAACTCATTGTCTGTTAATAAAATGATTTAATATGATACTCTGCAATTTGTTTTCAATCTACTAAAATATATATATAGTAAAGTATTAAAATTCGTATATTCTTTTGAAATCAATAAAATAAACAAAAAGATATAAATAAGAATTCGTTAGTTATGGAAATATAAGAACTCATTGTCTTTATTAAAATTTTAAAAATGAAACTCTTCAATTTGTTTTCAATCTACTAAAATATACGTATAGGAAAGTATTGAAATTCGTATATTCTTTTGAAATCAATAAAATAAACGAAAAGATATAAATAAGAATTCGTTGGTGATGGAAATATAAGAACTCATTGTCTTTATTTAAAAAAAGAAAAATGAAACTCTTCAATTTGTTTTCAATCTACTAAAAAATACATATGGGAAAGTATTGAAATTCGTATATTCCTTTGAAATCAATAAAATAAACGAAAAGATATAAATAAGAATTCATTGGTGATGGAAATATAAGAACTCATTGTCTTTATTTAAAAATTGAAAAATGAAACTCTTCAATTTGTTTTCAATCTACTAAAAAATACATATGGGAAAGTATTGAAATTCGTATATTCTTTTGAAATCAATAAAATAAACGAAAAGATATAAATAAGAATTCGTTGGTGATGGAAATATAAGAACTCATTGTCTTTATTTAAAAATTGAAAAATAAAACTCTTCAATTAGTTTTCAATCTACTAAAAAAACATATGGGAAAGTATTGAAATTCGTATATTCTTTTGAAATCAATAAAATAAACGAAAAGATATAAATAAGGATTCGTTGGTGATGGAAATATAAGGACTCATTGTCTGTTAATAAAATGATTTAATATGATACTCTGCAATTTGTTTTCAATCTACTAAAATATATATATAGTAAAGTATTGAAATTCGTATATTCTTTTGAAATCAATAAAATAAACAAAAAGATATAAATAAGTATTCGTTGGTGATGGAAATATAAGAACTCATTGTCTTTATTTAAAAAAAGAAAAATGAAACTCTTCAATTTGTTTTCAATCTACTAAAAAATACATATGGGAAAGTATTCAAATTCGTATATTCTTTTGAATTCAATAAAATAAACGAAAATATATAAATAAGGATTCGTTGTTGATGGAAATATAAGAACTCATTGTCTTTATTTAAAAAAAGAAAAAGAAAATTCTTCAATTTGTTTTCAATCTACTAAAAAATACATATGGGAAAGTATTGAAATTCGTATATTCCTTTGAAATCAATAAAATAAACGAAAAGATATAAATAAGAATTCATTGGTGATGGAAATATAAGAACTCATTGTCTTTATTTAAAAATTGAAAAATGAAACTCTTCAATTTGTTTTCAATCTACTAAAAAATACATATGGGAAAGTATTGAAATTCGTATATTCTTTTGAAATCAATAAAATAAACGAAAAGATATAAATAAGAATTCGTTGGTGATGGAAATATAAGAACTCATTGTCTTTATTTAAAAATTGAAAAATAAAACTCTTCAATTAGTTTTCAATCTACTAAAAAAACATATGGGAAAGTATTGAAATTCGTATATTCTTTTGAAATCAATAAAATAAACGAAAAGATATAAATAAGGATTCGTTGGTGATGGAAATATAAGGACTCATTGTCTGTTAATAAAATGATTTAATATGATACTCTGCAATTTGTTTTCAATCTACTAAAATATATATATAGTAAAGTATTGAAATTCGTATATTCTTTTGAAATCAATAAAATAAACAAAAAGATATAAATAAGTATTCGTTGGTGATGGAAATATAAGAACTCATTGTCTTTATTTAAAAAAAGAAAAATGAAACTCTTCAATTTGTTTTCAATCTACTAAAAAATACATATGGGAAAGTATTCAAATTCGTATATTCTTTTGAATTCAATAAAATAAACGAAAATATATAAATAAGGATTCGTTGTTGATGGAAATATAAGAACTCATTGTCTTTATTTAAAAAAAGAAAAAGAAAATTCTTTAATTTGTTTTCAATCTACTAAAAAATACATATGGGAAAGTATTGAAATTCGTATATTCTTTTGAAATCAATAAAATAAACGAAAAGATATAAATAAGGATTCGTTGTTGATGGAAATATAAGAACTTATTGTCTTTATTTAAAAAAATAAAAATGAAACTCTTCAATTAGTTTTCAATCTACTAAAATATACGTATAGGAAAGTATTGAAATTCGTATATTCTTTTGAAGTCAATAAAATAAACGAAAAGATATAAATAAGAATTCGTTGGTGATGGAAATATAAGAACTCATTGTCTTTATTTAAAAATTGAAAAATGAAACTCTACAATTTGTTTTAAATCTACTAAAAAATACATATGGGAAAGTATTGAAATTCGTATATTCTTTTGAAATCAATAAAATAAACGAAAAGATATAAATAAGAATTCGTTGGTGATGTAAATATAAGAACTCATTGTCTTTATTTAAAAATTGAAAAATGAAACTCTTCAATTTGTTTTCAATCTAATTAAAAAATACATATGGGAAAGTATTGAAATTCGTATATTCTTTTGAAATCAATAAAATAAACGAAAAAATATAAATAAGGATTCGTTAGTGATGGAAATATAAGGACTCATTGTCTGTAAATAAAATGATTTAATATGAAACTCTTCAATTTGTTTTCAATCTACTAAAATATACATATGGGAAAGTATTGAAATTCGTATATTCTTTTGAAATCAATAAAATAAACGAAAAGATATAAATAAGAATTCGTTAGTGATCGAAATATAAGAACTCATTGTTTATATTTAAAAAAAGAAAAATGAAACTCTTCAATTTGTTTTCAATCTACTAAAAAATACATATGGGAAAGTATTGAAATTCGTATATTCTTTTGGAATCAATAAAATAAACGAAAATATATAAATAAGGATTCGTTGGTGATGGAAATATAAGAACTCATTGTCTTTATTTAAAAAAAAGAAAAATGAAACTCTTCAATTTATTTTCAATCTACTAAAAAAATACATATTTGAAAGTATTGAAATTCGTATATTCTTTTGATATCAATAAAATAAACGAAAAGATATATATAAGAATTCGTTAGTGATTGAAATATAAGAACTCATTGTCTTTATTTAAAAATTGAAAAATGAAACTCTTCAATTTGTTTTCAATCTACTAAAATATACGTATAGGAAAGTATTGAAATTCGTATATTCTTTTGAAATCAATAAAATAAACGAAAAGATATAAATAAGAATTCGTTGTTGATGGAAATATAAGAACTCATTGTCTTTATTTAAAAAAAGAAAAATGAAACTCTTCAATTTGTTTTCAATCTACTAAAATATACATATGGGAAAGTATTGAAATTCTTATATTCTTTTGAAACCAATAAAATAAACGAAAAGATATAAATAAGAATTCGTTGGTGATGGAAATATAAGAACTCATTGTCTGTTAATAAAATGATTTAATATGATACTCTGCAATTTGTTTTCAATCTACTAAAATATATATATAGTAAAGTATTGAAATTCGTATATTCTTTTGAAATCAATAAAATAAACAAAAAGATATAAATAAAAATTCGTTAGTTATGGAAATATAAGAACTCATTGTCTTTATTAAAATTTTGAAAAATGAAACTCTTCAATTTGTTTTCAATCTACTAAAATATACGTATAGGAAAGTATTGAAATTCGTATATTCTTTTGAAATCAATAAAATAAACGAAAAGATATAAATAAGAATTCGTTGGTGATGGAAATATAAGAACTCATTGTCTTTATTTAAAAAAAGAAAAATGAAACTCTTCAATTTGTTTTCAATCTACTAAAAAATACATATGGGAAAGTATTGAAATTCGTATATTCCTTTGAAATCAATAAAATAAACGAAAAGATATAAATAAGAATTCATTGGTGATGGAAATATAAGAACTCATTGTCTTTATTTAAAAATTGAAAAATGAAACTCTTCAATTTGTTTTCAATCTACTAAAAAATACATATGGGAAAGTATTGAAATTCGTATATTCTTTTGAAATCAATAAAATAAACGAAAAGATATAAATAAGAATTCGTTGGTGATGGAAATATAAGAACTCATTGTCTTTATTTAAAAATTGAAAAATAAAACTCTTCAATTAGTTTTCAATCTACTTAAAAAAACATATGGGAAAGTATTGAAATTCGTATATTCTTTTGAATTCAATAAAATAAACGAAAAGATATAAATAAGGATTCGTTGGTGATGGAAATATAAGGACTCATTGTCTGTTAATAAAATGATTTAATATGATACTCTGCAATTTGTTTTCAATCTACTAAAATATATATATAGTAAAGTATTGAAATTCGTATATTCTTTTGAAATCAATAAAATAAACAAAAAGATATAAATAAGTATTCGTTGGTGATGGAAATATAAGAACTCATTGTCTATATTTAAAAAAAGAATAATGAAACTCTTCAATTTGTTTTCAATCTACTAAAAAATACATATAGGAAAGTATTCAAATTCGTATATTCTTTTGAAATCAATAAAATAAACGAAAATATATAAATAAGGATTCGTTGTTGATGGAAATATAAGAACTCATTGTCTTTATTTAAAAAAAGAAAAAGAAAATTCTTCAATTTGTTTTCAATCTACTAAAAAATACATATGGAAAGTATTGAAATTCGTATATTCTTTTGAAATCAATAAAATAAACGAAAAGATATAAATAAGGATTCGTTGTTGATGGAAATATAAGAACTTATTGTCTTTATTTAAAAAAAATAAAAATGAAACTCTTCAATTAGTTTTCAATCTACTAAAATATACGTAAAGGAAAGTATTGAAATTCGTATATTCTTTTGAAGTCAATAAAATAAACGAAAAGATATAAATAAGAATTCGTTGGTGATGGAAATATAAGAACTCATTGTCTTTATTTAAAAATTGAAAAATGAAACTCTTCAATTTGTTTTAAATCTACTAAAAAATACATATGGGAAAGTATTGAAATTCGTATATTCTTTTGAAATCAATAAAATAAACGAAAAGATATAAATAAGAATTGGTTGGTGATGTAAATATAAGAACTCATTGTCTTTATTTAAAAATTGAAAAATGAAACTCTTCAATTTGTTTTCAATCTAATTAAAAAATACATATGGGAAAGTATTGAAATTCGTATATTCTTTTGAAATCAATAAAATAAACGAAAAAATATAAATAAGGATTCGTTAGTGATGGAAATATAAGAACTCATTGTCTTTATTTAAAAATTGAAAAATGAAACTCTTCAATTTGTTTTCAATCTACTAAAATATACATATAGGAAAGTATTGAAATTCGTATATTCTTTTGAAATCAATAAAATAAACGAAAAGATATAAATAAGAATTCGTTAGTGATCGAAATATAAGAACTCATTGTCTTTATTTAAAAAAAGAAAAATGAAACTCTTCAATTTGTTTTCAATCTACTAAAAAATACATATGGGAAAGTATTGAAATTCGTATATTCTTTTGGAATCAATAAAATAAACGAAAATATATAAATAAGGATTCGTTGGTGATGGAAATATAAGAACTCATTGTCTTTATTTAAAAAAAAGATAAATGAAACTCTTCAATTTATTTTCAATCTACTAAAAAAATACATATGGGAAAGTATTGAAATTCGTATATTCTTTTGATATCAATAAAATAAACGAAAAGATATATATAAGAATTCGTTAGTGATGCAAATATAAGAACTCATTGTCTTTATTTAAAAATTGAAAAATGAAACTCTTCAATTTGTTTTCAATCTACTAAAATATACGTATAGGAAAGTATTGAAATTCGTATATTCTTTTGAAATCAATAAAATAAACGAAAAGATATAAATAAGAATTCGTTGGTGATGGAAATATAAGAACTCATTGTCTATATTTAAAAAAAGAAAAATGAAACTCTTCAATTTGTTTTCAATCTACTAAAAAATACATATGGGAAAGTATTGAAATTCGTATATTCTTTTGAAATCAATAAAATATACGAAAAGATATAAATAAGAATTCGTTGGTGATGGAAATATAAGAACTCATTGTCTATATTTAAAAATTGAAAAATGAAACTCTTCAATTTGTTTTCAATCTACTAAAAAATACATATGGGAAAGTATTTAATTCGTATATTCTTTTGAAATCAATAAAATAAACGAAAAGATATAAATAAGAATTCGTTGGTGATCGAAATATAAGAACTCATTGTCTATATTTAAACATTGAAAAATGAAACTCTTCAATTTGTTTTCAATCTACTAAAATATACGTATAGGAAAGTATTGAAATTCGTATATTCTTTTGAAATCAATAAAATAAACGAAAAGATATAAATAAGAATTCGTTAGTTATGGAAATATAAAAACTCATTGTCTTTATTTAAAAATTGAAAAATGAAACTCTTCAATTTGTTTTCAATCTATAAAAAAATACATATGGGAAAGTATTGAAATTCGTACATTCTTTTGAAATCAATAAAATAAACGAAAAGATATAAATAAGAATTCGTTAGTGATGGAAATATAAGAACTCATTGTCTTTATTTAAAAAATGAAACTCTTCAATTTGTTTTCAATCTACTAAAATATACGTATAGGAAAGTATTGAAATTCGTATATTCTTTTGAAATCAATAAAATAAACGAAAAGATATAAAGAAGAATTCGTTGTTGATGGAAATATAAGAACTCATTGTCTTTATTTAAAAAAAGAAAAATGAAACTCTTCAATTTGTTTTCAATCTACTAAAAAATATATATGGGAAAGTATTGAAATTCGTATATTCTTTTGAAATCAATAAAATAAACAAAAAGATATAAATAAGAATTCGTTGGTGATGGAAATATAAGAACTCATTGTCTATATTTAAAAAAAGAAAAATGAAACTCTTCAATTTGTTTTCAATCTACTAAAAAATACATATGGGAAAGTATTCAAATTCGTATATTCTTTTGAATTCAATAAAATAAACGAAAATATATAAATAAGAATTCGTTGTTGATGGAAATATAAGAACTCATTGTCTTTATTTAAAAATTGAAAAATGAAACTCTTCAATTTGTTTTCAATCTACTAAAATATACGTATAGGAAAGTATTGAAATTCGTACATTCTTTTGAAATCAATAAAATAAACGAAAAGATATATATAAGAATTCGTTAGTTATGGAAATATAAGAACTCATTGTCTTTATTTAAAAACTGAAAAATGAAACTCTTCAATTTGTTTTCAATCTACTAAAATATACGTATGGGAAAGTATTGAAATTCGTATATTCTTTTGAAATCAATAAAATAAACGAAAAGATATAAATAAGAATTCGTTGGTGATGGAAATATAAAAACTCATTGTCTGAATTTAAAAATTGAAAAATGAAACTCTTCAATTTGTTTTCAATCTATAAAAAAATACATATTTGAAAGTATTGAAATTCGTACATTCTTTTGAAATCAGTAAAATAAACGAAAAGATATATATAAGAATTCGTTGTTGATGGAAATATAAGAACTCATTGTCTTTATTTAAAAAAAGAAAAATGAAACTCTTCAATTTGTTTTCAATCTACTAAAAAATACATATGGGAAAGTATTGAAATTCGTATATTCTTTTGAAATCAATAAAATAAACGAAAAGATATAAATAAGAATTCGTTGTTGATGGAAATATAAGAACTCATTGTCTTTATTTAAAAAAAGAAAAATGAAACTCTTCAATTTGTTTTCAATCTACTAAAAAATACATATGGGAAAGTATTGAAATTCGTATATTCTTTTGAAATCAATAAAATAAACGAAAAGATATAAATAAGAATTCGTTAGTGATCGAAATATAAGAACTCGTTGTCTATATTTAAAAAAAGAAAAATGAAACTCTTCAATTTGTTTTCAATCTACTAAAATATACGTATAGGAAAGTATTGAAATTCGTATATTCTTTTGAAATCAATAAAATAAACGAAAAGATATAACTAAGGATTCGTTGTTGATCGAAATATAAGAACTCGTTGTCTATATTTAAAAAAAGAAAAATGAAACTCTTCAATTTGTTTTCAATCTACTAAAAAATACATATGGGAAAGTATTGAAATTCGTATATTCTTTTGAAATCAATAAAATAAACGAAAAGATATAAATAAGAATTCGTTGTTGATGGAAATATAAGAACTCATTGTCTTTATTTAAAAAAAGAAAAATGAAACTCTTCAATTTGTTTTCAATCTACTAAAAAATACATATGGGAAAGTATTGAAATTCGTATATTCTTTTGAAATCAATAAAATAAACGAAAAGATATAAATAAGAATTCGTTGTTGATGGAAATATAAGAACTCATTGTCTTTATTTAAAAAAAGAAAAATGAAACTCTTCAATTTGTTTTCAATCTACTAAAAAATACATATGGGAAAGTATTGAAATTCGTATATTCTTTTGAAATCAATAAAATAAACGAAAAGATATAAATAAGAATTCGTTAGTGATCGAAATATAAGAACTCGTTGTCTATATTTAAAAAAAGAAAAATGAAACTCTTCAATTTGTTTTCAATCTACTAAAATATACGTATAGGAAAGTATTGAAATTCGTATATTCTTTTGAAATCAATAAAATAAACGAAAAGATATAACTAAGGATTCGTTGTTGATCGAAATATAAGAACTCGTTGTCTATATTTAAAAAAAGAAAAATGAAACTCTTCAATTTGTTTTCAATCTACTAAAAAATACATATGGGAAAGTATTGAAATTCGTATATTCTTTTGAAATCAATAAAATAAACGAAAAGATATAAATAAGAATTCGTTGTTGATGGAAATATAAGAACTCATTGTCTTTATTTAAAAATTGTAAAATGAAACTCTTCAATTTGTTTTCAATCTACTAAAAAATACATATGGGAAAGTATTGAAATTCGTATATTCTTTTGAAATCAATAAAATAAACGAAAAGATATAAATAAGAATTCGTTAGTGATCGAAATATAAGAACTCGTTGTCTATATTTAAAAAAAGAAAAATGAAACTCTTCAATTTGTTTTCAATCTACTAAAAAATACATATGGGATAGTATTGAAATTCGTATATTCTTTTGAAATCAATAAAATAAACGAAAAGATATAAATAAGGATTCCTTGTTGATGGAAATATAAGAACTCATTGTCTTTATTTAAAAAAAGAAAAATGAAACTCTTCAATTTGTTTTCAATCTACTAAAAAATACATATGGGAATGTATTGAAATTCGTATATTCTTTTGAAATCAATAAAATAAACGAAAAGATATAAATAAGGATTCGTTGTTGATCGAAATATTAGAACTCGTTGTCTATATTTAAAAAAAGAAAAATGAAACTCTTCAATTTGTTTTCAATCTACTAAAAAATACATATGGGATAGTATTGAAATTCGTATATTCTTTTGAAATCAATAAAATAAACGAAAAGATATAAATAAGGATTCGTTGTTGATGGAAATATAAGAACTCATTGTCTTTATTTAAAAAAAGAAAAATGAAACTCTTCAATTTGTTTTCAATCTACTAAAAAATACATATGGGAAAGTATTGAAATTCGTATATTCTTTTAAAATCAATAAAATAAACGAAAAGATATAAATAAGAATTCGTTGTTGATGGAAATATAAGAACTCATTGTCTTTATTTAAAAAAAGAAAAATGAAACTCTTCAATTTGTTTTCAATCTACTAAAAAATATATATGGGAAAGTATTGAAATTCGTATATTCTTTTGTAATCAATAAAATAAACGAAAAGATATAAATAAGAATTCGTTGTTGATGGAAATATAAGAACTCATTGTCTTTATTTAAAAAAAGAAAAATGAAACTCTTCAATTTGTTTTCAATCTACTAAAAAATACATATGGGAAAGTATTGAAATTCGTATATTCTTTTGAAATCAATAAAATAAACGAAAAGATATAAATAAGAATTCGTTAGTGATCGAAATATAAGAACTCGTTGTCTTTATTTAAAAAAAGAAAAATGAAACTCTTCAATTTGTTTTCAATCTACTAAAATATACGTATAGGAAAGTATTGAAATTCGTATATTCTTTTGAAATCAATAAAATAAACGAAAAGATATAACTAAGGATTCGTTGTTGATCGAAATATAAGAACTCGTTGTCTATATTTAAAAAAAGAAAAATGAAACTCTTCAATTTGTTTTCAATCTACTAAAAAATACATATGGGAAAGTATTGAAATTCGTATATTCTTTTGAAATCAATAAAATAAACGAAAAGATATAAATAAGAATTCGTTGTTGATGGAAATATAAGAACTCATTGTCTTTATTTAAAAATTGAAAAATGAAACTCTTCAATTTGTTTTCAATCTACTAAAAAATACAAATGGGAAAGTATTGAAATTCGTATATTCTTTTGAAATCAATAAAATAAACGAAAAGATATAAATAAGAATTCGTTGTTGATGGAAATATAAGAACTCATTGTCTTTATTAAAAAAAAGAAAAATGAAACTCTTCAATTTGTTTTCAATCTACTAAAAAATACATATGGTAAAGTATTGAAATTCGTATATTCTTTTGAAATCAATAAAATAAACGAAAAGATATAAATAAGAATTCGTTGTTGATGGAAATATAAGAACTCATTGTCTTTATTTAAAAATTGAAAAATGAAACTCTTCAATTTGTTTACAATCTACTAAAAAATACATATGGGAATGTATTGAAATTCGTATATTCTTTTGAAATCAATAAAATAAACGAAAAGATATAAATAAGAATTCGTTAGTGATCGAAATATAAGAACTCATTGTCTATATTTAAAAAAAGAAAAATGAAACTCTTCAATTTGTTTTCAATCTACTAAAAAATACATATGGGAAAGTATTGAAATTCGTATATTCTTTTGAAATCAATAAAATAAACGAAAAGATATAAATAAGAATTCGTTGTTGATGGAAATATAAGAACTTATTGTCTATATTTAAAAAAAGAAAAATGAAACTCTTCAATTTGTTTTCAATCTACTAAAAAATACATATAAGAAAGTATTGAAATTCGTATATTCTTTTGAAATCAATAAAATAAACGAAAAGATATAACTAAGGATTCGTTGTTGATGGAAATATAAGAACTCATTGTCTTTATTTAAAAAAAGAAAAATGAAACTCTTCAATTTGTTTTCAATCTACTAAAATATACGTATAGGAAAGTATTGAAATTCGTATATTCTTTTGAAATCAATAAAATAAACGAAAAGATATAAATAAGGATTCGTTGTTGATGGAAATATAAGAACTCATTGTCTTTATTTAAAAATTGAAAAATGAAACTCTTCAATTTGTTTTCAATCTACTAAAATATACATATAGTAAAGTATTGAAATTCGTATATTCTTTTGAAATCAATAAAATAAACAAAAAGATATAAAAAAGAATTCGTTGGTGATGAAAATATAAGAACTCATTGTCTATATTTAAAAAAAGAAAAATGAAACTCTTCAATTTGTTTTCAATCTACTAAAAAATACATATGGGAAAGTATTGAAATTCGTATATTCTTTTGAAATCAATAAAATAAACGAAAAGATATAAATAAGGATTCGTTGTTGATGGAAATATAAGAACTCATTGTCTTTATTTAAAAAAAGAAAAATGAAACTCTTCAATTTGTTTTCAATCTACTAAAATATACGTATAGGAAAGTATTGAAATTCGTATATTCTTTTGAAATCAATAAAATAAACGAAAAGATATAAATAAGGATTCGTTGTTGATCGAAATATTAGAACTCGTTGTCTATATTTAAAAAAAGAAAAATGAAACTCTTCAATTTGTTTTCAATCTACTAAAAAATACACATGGGATAGTATTGAAATTCGTATATTCTTTTGAAATCAATAAAATAAACGAAAAGATATAAATAAGGATTCGTTGTTGATGGAAATATAAGAACTCATTGTCTTTATTTAAAAATTGAAAAATGAAACTCTTCAATTTGTTTTCAATCTACTAAAAAATACATATGGGAAAGTATTGAAATTCGTATATTCTTTTGAAATCAATAAAATAAACGAAAAGATATAAATAAGAATTCGTTGTTGATGGAAATATAAGAACTCATTGTCTTTATTTAAAAAAAGAAAAATGAAACTCTTCAATTTGTTTTCAATCTACTAAAAAATACATATGGGAAAGTATTGAAATTCGTATATTCTTTTGAAATCAATAAAATAAACGAAAAGATATAACTAAGGATTCGTTGTTGATCGAAATATAAGAACTCGTTGTCTATATTTAAAAAAAGAAAAATGAAACTCTTCAATTTGTTTTCAATCTACTAAAATATACGTATAGGAAAGTATTGAAATTCGTATATTCTTTTGAAATCAATAAAATAAACGAAAAGATATAACTAAGGATTCGTTGTTGATCGAAATATAAGAACTCGTTGTCTATATTTAAAAAAAGAAAAATGAAACTCTTCAATTTGTTTTCAATCTACTAAAATATACGTATAGGAAAGTATTGAAATTCGTATATTCTTTTGAAATCAATAAAATAAACGAAAAGATATAAATAAAAATTCGTTGTTGATGGAAATATAAGAACTCATTGTCTTTATTTAAAAATTGAAAAATGAAACTCTTCAATTTGTTTTCAATCTACTAAAAAATACATATGGGAAAGTATTGAAATTCGTATATTCTTTTGAAATCAATAAAATAAACGAAAAGATATAAATAAGAATTCGTTGTTGATCGAAATATAAGAACTCATTGTCTTTATTTAAAAAAAGAAAAATGAAACTCTTCAATTTGTTTTCAATCTACTAAAAAATACATATGGTAAAGTTTTGAAATTCGTATATTCTTTTGAAATCAATAAAATAAACGAAAAGATATAAATAAGAATTCGTTGTTGATGGAAATATAAGAACTCATTGTCTTTATTTAAAAATTGAAAAATGAAACTCTTCAATTTGTTTACAATCTACTAAAAAATACATATGGGAAAGTATTGAAATTCGTATATTCTTTTGAAATCAATAAAATAAACGAAAAGATATAAATAAGAATTCGTTAGTGATCGAAATATAAGAACTCATTGTCTATATTTAAAAAAGAAAAATGAAACTCTTCAATTTGTTTTCAATCTACTAAAAAATACATATGGGAAAGTATTGAAATTCGTATATTCTTTTGAAATCAATAAAATAAACGAAAAGATATAAATAAGAATTCGTTGTTGATGGAAATATAAGAACTCATTGTCTTTATTTAAAAAAAGAAAAATGAAACTCTTCAATTTGTTTTCAATCTACTAAAAAATACATATGGGAAAGTATTGAAATTCGTATATTCTTTTGAAATCAATAAAATAAACGAAAAGATATAAATAAGAATTCGTTAGTGATCGAAATATAAGAACTCGTTGTCTATATTTAAAAAAAGAAAAATGAAACTCTTCAATTTGTTTTCAATCTACTAAAATATACGTATAGGAAAGTATTGAAATTCGTATATTCTTTTGAAATCAATAAAATAAACGAAAAGATATATATAAGAATTCGTTAGTGATGGAAATATAAGAACTCATTGTCTTTATTTAAAAATTGAAAAATGAAACTCCTCAATTTGTTTTCAATCTACTAAAATATACGTATAGGAAAGTATTGAAATTCGTATATTCTTTTGAAATCAATAAAATAAACGAAAAGATATAAATAAGGATTCCTTGTTGATCGAAATATTAGAACTCGTTGTCTATATTTAAAAAAAGAAAAATGAAACTCTTCAATTTGTTTTCAATCTACTAATAAATACATATGGGAAAGTATTGAAATTCGTATATTCTTTTGAATTCAATAAAATAAACGAAAAGATATAAATAAGAATTCGTTAGTGATCGAAATATAAGAACTCATTGTCTTTATTTAAAAAAAGAAAAATGAAACTCTTCAATTTGTTTTCAATCTACTAAAAAATACATATGGGAAAGTATTGAAATTCGTATATTCTTTTGAAATCAATAAAATAAACGAAAAGATATAAATAAGAATTCGTTGTTGATGGAAATATAAGAACTCATTGTCTTTATTTAAAAAAAGAAAAATGAAACTCTTCAATTTGTTTTCAATCTACTAAAAAATACATATGGGAAAGTATTGAAATTCGTATATTCTTTTGAAATCAATAAAATAAACGAAAAGATATAAATAAGAATTCATTAGTGATCGAAATATAATAACTCGTTGTCTATATTAAAAAAAAGAAAAATGAAACTCTTCAATTTGTTTTCAATCTACTAAAATATACGTATAGGAAAGTATTGAAATTCGTATATTCTTTTGAAATCAATAAAATAAACGAAAAGATATAACTAAGGATTCGTTGTTGATCGAAATATAAGAACTCGTTGTCTATATTTAAAAAAAGAAAAATGAAACTCTTCAATTTGTTTTCAATCTACTAAAAAATACATATGGGAAAGTATTGAAATTCGTATATTCTTTTGAAATCAATAAAATAAACGAAAAGATATAAATAAGAATTCGTTAGTGATCGAAATATAAGAACTCGTTGTCTATATTTAAAAAAAGAAAAATGAAACTCTTCAATTTGTTTTCAATCTACTAAAATATACGTATAGGAAAGTATTGAAATTCGTATATTATTTTGAAATCAATAAAATAAACGAAAAGATATAAATAAGGATTCGTTGTTGATCGAAATATAAGAACTCGTTGTCTATATTTAAAAAAAGAAAAATGAAACTCTTCAATTTGTTTTCAATCTACTAAAAAATACATATGGGAAAGTATTGAAATTCGTATATTCTTTTGAAATCAATAAAATAAACGAAAAGATATAAATAAGAATTCGTTAGTGATCGAAATATAAGAACTCGTTGTCTATATTTAAAAAAAGAAAAATGAAACTCTTCAATTTGTTTTCAATCTACTAAAATATACGTATAGGAAAGTATTGAAATTCGTATATTCTTTTGAAATCAATAAAATAAACGAAAAGATATAACTAAGGATTCGTTGTTGATCGAAATATAAGAACTCGTTGTCTATATTTAAAAAAAGAAAAATGAAACTCTTCAATTTGTTTTCAATCTACTAAAAAATACATATGGGAAAGTATTGAAATTCGTATATTCTTTTGAAATCAATAAAATAAACGAAAAGATATAAATAAGAATTCGTTGTTGATGGAAATATAAGAACTCATTGTCTTTATTTAAAAATTGAAAAATGAAACTCTTCAATTTGTTTTCAATCTACTAAAAAATACATATGGGAAAGTATTGAAATTCGTATATTCTTTTGAAATCAATAAAATAAACGAAAAGATATAAATAAGAATTCGTTGTTGATGGAAATATAAGAACTCATTGTCTTTATTTAAAAAAAGAAAAATGAAACTCTTCAATTTGTTTTCAATCTACTAAAAAATACATATGGGAAAGTATTGAAATTCGTATATTCTTTTGAAATCAATAAAATAAACGAAAAGATATAAATAAGAATTCGTTGTTGATGGAAATATAAGAACTCATTGTCTTTATTTAAAAATTGAAAAATGAAACTCTTCAATTTGTTTACAATCTACTAAAAAATACATATGGGAATGTATTGAAATTCGTATATTCTTTTGAAATCAATAAAATAAACGAAAAGATATAAATAAGAATTCGTTAGTGATCGAAATATAAGAACTCATTGTCTATATTTAAAAAAAGAAAAATGAAACTCTTCAATTTGTTTTCAATCTACTAAAAAATACATATAGGAAAGTATTGAAATTCGTATATTCTTTTGAAATCAATAAAATAAACGAAAAGATATAAATAAGAATTCGTTGTTGATGGAAATATAAGAACTCATTGTCTTTATTTAAAAAAAGAAAAATGAAACTCTTCAATTTGTTTTCAATCTACTAAAAAATACATATGGGAAAGTATTGAAATTCGTATATTCTTTTGAAATCAATAAAATAAACGAAAAGATATAAATAAGAATTCGTTGTTGATGGAAATATAAGAACTCATTGTCTTTATTTAAAAAAAGAAAAATGAAACTCTTCAATTTGTTTTCAATCTACTAAAATATACGTATAGGAAAGTATTGAAATTCGTATATTCTTTTGAAATCAATAAAATAAACGAAAAGATATAAATAAGGATTCGTTGTTGATCGAAATATTAGAACTCGTTGTCTATATTTAAAAAAAGAAAAATGAAACTCTTCAATTTGTTTTCAATCTACTAAAAAATACATATGGGATAGTATTGAAATTCGTATATTCTTTTGAAATCAATAAAATAAACGAAAAGATATAAATAAGGATTCGTTGTTGATGGAAATATAAGAACTCATTGTCTTTATTTAAAAAAAGGAAAACGAAACTCTTCAATTTGTTTTCAATCTACTAAAATATACGTATAGGAAAGTATTGAAATTCGTATATTCTTTTGAAATCAATAAAATAAACGAAAAGATATAACTAAGGATTCGTTGTTGATCGAAATATAAGAACTCGTTGTCTATATTTAAAAAAAGAAAAATGAAACTCTTCAATTTGTTTTCAATCTACTAAAAAATACATATGGGAAAGTATTGAAATTCGTATATTCTTTTGAAATCAATAAAATAAACGAAAAGATATAAATAAGAATTCGTTGTTGATGGAAATATAAGAACTCATTGTCTTTATTTAAAAATTGAAAAATGAAACTCTTCAATTTGTTTTCAATCTACTAAAAAATACATATGGGAAAGTATTGAAATTCGTATATTCTTTTGAAATCAATAAAATAAACGAAAAGATATAAATAAGAATTCGTTGTTGATGGAAATATAAGAACTCATTGTCTTTATTTAAAAAAAGAAAAATGAAACTCTTCAATTTGTTTTCAATCTACTAAAAAATACATATGGGAAAGTATTGAAATTCGTATATTCTTTTGAAATCAATAAAATAAACGAAAAGATATAAATAAGAATTCGTTGTTGATGGAAATATAAGAACTCATTGTCTTTATTTAAAAATTGAAAAATGAAACTCTTCAATTTGTTTACAATCTACTAAAAAATACATATGGGAATGTATTGAAATTCGTATATTCTTTTGAAATCAATAAAATAAACGAAAAGATATAAATAAGAATTCGTTAGTGATCGAAATATAAGAACTCATTGTCTATATTTAAAAAAAGAAAAATGAAACTCTTCAATTTGTTTTCAATCTACTAAAAAATACATATAGGAAAGTATTGAAATTCGTATATTCTTTTGAAATCAATAAAATAAACGAAAAGATATAAATAAGAATTCGTTGTTGATGGAAATATAAGAACTCATTGTCTTTATTTAAAAAAAGAAAAATGAAACTCTTCAATTTGTTTTCAATCTACTAAAAAATACATATGGGAAAGTATTGAAATTCGTATATTCTTTTGAAATCAATAAAATAAACGAAAAGATATAAATAAGAATTCGTTGTTGATGGAAATATAAGAACTCATTGTCTTTATTTAAAAAAAGAAAAATGAAACTCTTCAATTTGTTTTCAATCTACTAAAATATACGTATAGGAAAGTATTGAAATTCGTATATTCTTTTGAAATCAATAAAATAAACGAAAAGATATAAATAAGGATTCGTTGTTGATCGAAATATTAGAACTCGTTGTCTATATTTAAAAAAAGAAAAATGAAACTCTTCAATTTGTTTTCAATCTACTAAAAAATACATATGGGATAGTATTGAAATTCGTATATTCTTTTGAAATCAATAAAATAAACGAAAAGATATAAATAAGGATTCGTTGTTGATGGAAATATAAGAACTCATTGTCTTTATTTAAAAAAAGGAAAACGAAACTCTTCATTTTGTTTTCAATCTACTAAAATATACGTATAGGAAAGTATTGAAATTCGTATATTCTTTTGAAATCAATAAAATAAACGAAAAGATATAAATAAGGATTCGTTGTTGATCGAAATATTAGAACTCGTTGTCTATATTTAAAAAAAGAAAAATGAAACTCTTCAATTTGTTTTCAATCTACTAAAAAATACATATGGGATAGTATTGAAATTCGTATATTCTTTTGAAATCAATAAAATAAACGAAAAGATATAAATAAGGATTCGTTGTTGATGGAAATATAAGAACTCATTGTCTTTATTTAAAAAAAGAAAAATGAAACTCTTCAATTTGTTTTCAATCTACTAAAAAATACATATGGGAAAGTATTGAAATTCGTATATTCTTTTAAAATCAATAAAATAAACGAAAAGATATAAATAAGAATTCGTTGTTGATGGAAATATAAGAACTCATTGTCTTTATTTAAAAATTGAAAAATGAAACTCTTCAATTTGTTTTCAATCTACTAAAAAATACATATGGGAAAGTATTGAAATTCGTATATTCTTTTGAAATCAATAAAATAAACGAAAAGATATAAATAAGAATTCGTTGTTGATGGAAATATAAGAACTCATTGTCTTTATTTAAAAAAAGAAAAATGAAACTCTTCAATTTGTTTTCAATCTACTAAAAAATACATATGGGAAAGTATTGAAATTCGTATATTCTTTTGAAATCAATAAAATAAACGAAAAGATATAAATAAGAATTCGTTGTTGATGGAAATATAAGAACTCATTGTCTTTATTTAAAAATTGAAAAATGAAACTCTTCAATTTGTTTACAATCTACTAAAAAATACATATGGGAAAGTATTGAAATTCGTATATTCTTTTGAAATCAATAAAATAAACGAAAAGATATAAATAAGAATTCGTTAGTGATCGAAATATAAGAACTCGTTGTCTATATTTAAAAAAAGAAAAATGAAACTCTTCAATTTGTTTTCAATCTACTAAAATATACGTATAGGAAAGTATTGAAATTCGTATATTCTTTTGAAATCAATAAAATAAACGAAAAGATATAACTAAGGATTCGTTGTTGATCGAAATATAAGAACTCGTTGTCTATATTTAAAAAAAGAAAAATGAAACTCTTCAATTTGTTTTCAATCTACTAAAAAATACATATGGGAAAGTATTGAAATTCGTATATTCTTTTGAAATCAATAAAATAAACGAAAAGATATAAATAAGAATTCGTTGTTGATGGAAATATAAGAACTCATTGTCTTTATTTAAAAAAAGAAAAATGAAACTCTTCAATTTGTTTTCAATCTACTAAAATATACGTATAGGAAAGTATTGAAATTCGTATATTATTTTGAAATCAATAAAATAAACGAAAAGATATAAATAAGGATTCGTTGTTGATCGAAATATAAGAACTCGTTGTCTATATTTAAAAAAAGAAAAATGAAACTCTTCAATTTGTTTTCAATCTACTAAAAAATACATATGGGAAAGTATTGAAATTCGTATATTCTTTTGAAATCAATAAAATAAACGAAAAGATATAAATAAGAATTCGTTAGTGATCGAAATATAAGAACTCGTTGTCTATATTTAAAAAAAGAAAAATGAAACTCTTCAATTTGTTTTCAATCTACTAAAATATACGTATAGGAAAGTATTGAAATTCGTATATTCTTTTGAAATCAATAAAATAAACGAAAAGATATAACTAAGGATTCGTTGTTGATCGAAATATAAGAACTCGTTGTCTATATTTAAAAAAAGAAAAATGAAACTCTTCAATTTGTTTTCAATCTACTAAAAAATACATATGGGAAAGTATTGAAATTCGTATATTCTTTTGAAATCAATAAAATAAACGAAAAGATATAAATAAGAATTCGTTGTTGATGGAAATATAAGAACTCATTGTCTTTATTTAAAAATTGAAAAATGAAACTCTTCAATTTGTTTTCAATCTACTAAAAAATACATATGGGAAAGTATTGAAATTCGTATATTCTTTTGAAATCAATAAAATAAACGAAAAGATATAAATAAGAATTCGTTGTTGATGGAAATATAAGAACTCATTGTCTTTATTTAAAAAAAGAAAAATGAAACTCTTCAATTTGTTTTCAATCTACTAAAAAATACATATGGGAAAGTATTGAAATTCGTATATTCTTTTGAAATCAATAAAATAAACGAAAAGATATAAATAAGAATTCGTTGTTGATGGAAATATAAGAACTCATTGTCTTTATTTAAAAATTGAAAAATGAAACTCTTCAATTTGTTTACAATCTACTAAAAAATACATATGGGAATGTATTGAAATTCGTATATTCTTTTGAAATCAATAAAATAAACGAAAAGATATAAATAAGAATTCGTTAGTGATCGAAATATAAGAACTCATTGTCTATATTTAAAAAAAGAAAAATGAAACTCTTCAATTTGTTTTCAATCTACTAAAAAATACATATAGGAAAGTATTGAAATTCGTATATTCTTTTGAAATCAATAAAATAAACGAAAAGATATAAATAAGAATTCGTTGTTGATGGAAATATAAGAACTCATTGTCTTTATTTAAAAAAAGAAAAATGAAACTCTTCAATTTGTTTTCAATCTACTAAAAAATACATATGGGAAAGTATTGAAATTCGTATATTCTTTTGAAATCAATAAAATAAACGAAAAGATATAAATAAGAATTCGTTGTTGATGGAAATATAAGAACTCATTGTCTTTATTTAAAAAAAGAAAAATGAAACTCTTCAATTTGTTTTCAATCTACTAAAATATACGTATAGGAAAGTATTGAAATTCGTATATTCTTTTGAAATCAATAAAATAAACGAAAAGATATAAATAAGGATTCGTTGTTGATCGAAATATTAGAACTCGTTGTCTATATTTAAAAAAAGAAAAATGAAACTCTTCAATTTGTTTTCAATCTACTAAAAAATACATATGGGATAGTATTGAAATTCGTATATTCTTTTGAAATCAATAAAATAAACGAAAAGATATAAATAAGGATTCGTTGTTGATGGAAATATAAGAACTCATTGTCTTTATTTAAAAAAAGGAAAACGAAACTCTTCAATTTGTTTTCAATCTACTAAAATATACGTATAGGAAAGTATTGAAATTCGTATATTCTTTTGAAATCAATAAAATAAACGAAAAGATATAACTAAGGATTCGTTGTTGATCGAAATATAAGAACTCGTTGTCTATATTTAAAAAAAGAAAAATGAAACTCTTCAATTTGTTTTCAATCTACTAAAAAATACATATGGGAAAGTATTGAAATTCGTATATTCTTTTGAAATCAATAAAATAAACGAAAAGATATAAATAAGAATTCGTTGTTGATGGAAATATAAGAACTCATTGTCTTTATTTAAAAATTGAAAAATGAAACTCTTCAATTTGTTTTCAATCTACTAAAAAATACATATGGGAAAGTATTGAAATTCGTATATTCTTTTGAAATCAATAAAATAAACGAAAAGATATAAATAAGAATTCGTTGTTGATGGAAATATAAGAACTCATTGTCTTTATTTAAAAAAAGAAAAATGAAACTCTTCAATTTGTTTTCAATCTACTAAAAAATACATATGGGAAAGTATTGAAATTCGTATATTCTTTTGAAATCAATAAAATAAACGAAAAGATATAAATAAGAATTCGTTGTTGATGGAAATATAAGAACTCATTGTCTTTATTTAAAAATTGAAAAATGAAACTCTTCAATTTGTTTACAATCTACTAAAAAATACATATGGGAATGTATTGAAATTCGTATATTCTTTTGAAATCAATAAAATAAACGAAAAGATATAAATAAGAATTCGTTAGTGATCGAAATATAAGAACTCATTGTCTATATTTAAAAAAAGAAAAATGAAACTCTTCAATTTGTTTTCAATCTACTAAAAAATACATATAGGAAAGTATTGAAATTCGTATATTCTTTTGAAATCAATAAAATAAACGAAAAGATATAAATAAGAATTCGTTGTTGATGGAAATATAAGAACTCATTGTCTTTATTTAAAAAAAGAAAAATGAAACTCTTCAATTTGTTTTCAATCTACTAAAAAATACATATGGGAAAGTATTGAAATTCGTATATTCTTTTGAAATCAATAAAATAAACGAAAAGATATAAATAAGAATTCGTTGTTGATGGAAATATAAGAACTCATTGTCTTTATTTAAAAAAAGAAAAATGAAACTCTTCAATTTGTTTTCAATCTACTAAAATATACGTATAGGAAAGTATTGAAATTCGTATATTCTTTTGAAATCAATAAAATAAACGAAAAGATATAAATAAGGATTCGTTGTTGATCGAAATATTAGAACTCGTTGTCTATATTTAAAAAAAGAAAAATGAAACTCTTCAATTTGTTTTCAATCTACTAAAAAATACATATGGGATAGTATTGAAATTCGTATATTCTTTTGAAATCAATAAAATAAACGAAAAGATATAAATAAGGATTCGTTGTTGATGGAAATATAAGAACTCATTGTCTTTATTTAAAAAAAGGAAAACGAAACTCTTCATTTTGTTTTCAATCTACTAAAATATACGTATAGGAAAGTATTGAAATTCGTATATTCTTTTGAAATCAATAAAATAAACGAAAAGATATAAATAAGGATTCGTTGTTGATCGAAATATTAGAACTCGTTGTCTATATTTAAAAAAAGAAAAATGAAACTCTTCAATTTGTTTTCAATCTACTAAAAAATACATATGGGATAGTATTGAAATTCGTATATTCTTTTGAAATCAATAAAATAAACGAAAAGATATAAATAAGGATTCGTTGTTGATGGAAATATAAGAACTCATTGTCTTTATTTAAAAAAAGAAAAATGAAACTCTTCAATTTGTTTTCAATCTACTAAAAAATACATATGGGAAAGTATTGAAATTCGTATATTCTTTTAAAATCAATAAAATAAACGAAAAGATATAAATAAGAATTCGTTGTTGATGGAAATATAAGAACTCATTGTCTTTATTTAAAAATTGAAAAATGAAACTCTTCAATTTGTTTTCAATCTACTAAAAAATACATATGGGAAAGTATTGAAATTCGTATATTCTTTTGAAATCAATAAAATAAACGAAAAGATATAAATAAGAATTCGTTGTTGATGGAAATATAAGAACTCATTGTCTTTATTTAAAAAAAGAAAAATGAAACTCTTCAATTTGTTTTCAATCTACTAAAAAATACATATGGGAAAGTATTGAAATTCGTATATTCTTTTGAAATCAATAAAATAAACGAAAAGATATAAATAAGAATTCGTTAGTGATCGAAATATAAGAACTCGTTGTCTATATTTAAAAAAAGAAAAATGAAACTCTTCAATTTGTTTTCAATCTACTAAAATATACGTATAGGAAAGTATTGAAATTCGTATATTCTTTTGAAATCAATAAAATAAACGAAAAGATATAAATAAGGATTCGTTGTTGATCGAAATATTAGAACTCGTTGTCTATATTTAAAAAAAGAAAAATGAAACTCTTCAATTTGTTTTCAATCTACTAAAAAATACATATGGGAAAGTATTGAAATTCGTATATTCTTTTGAAATCAATAAAATAAACGAAAAGATATAAATAAGAATTCGTTGTTGATGGAAATATAAGAACTCATTGTCTTTATTTAAAAAAAGAAAAATGAAACTCTTCAATTTGTTTTAAATCTACTAAAAAATACATATGGGAAAGTATTGAAATTCGTATATTCTTTTGAAATCAATAAAATAAACGAAAAGATATAAATAAGAATTCGTTAGTGATCGAAATATAAGAACTCGTTGTCTATATTTAAAAAAAGAAAAATGAAACTCTTCAATTTGTTTTCAATCTACTAAAATATACGTATAGGAAAGTATTGAAATTCGTATATTCTTTTGAAATCAATAAAATAAACGAAAAGATATAACTAAATATTCGTTGTTGATCGAAATATAAGAACTCGTTGTCTATATTTAAAAAAAGAAAAATGAAACTCTTCAATTTGTTTTCAATCTACTAAAAAATACATATGGGAAAGTATTGAAATTCGTATATTCTTTTGAAATCAATAAAATAAACGAAAAGATATAAATAAGAATTCGTTGTTGATGGAAATATAAGAACTCATTGTCTTTATTTAAAAATTGTAAAATGAAACTCTTCAATTTGTTTTCAATCTACTAAAAAATACATATAAGAAAGTATTGAAATTCGTATATTCTTTTGAAATCAATAAAATAAACGAAAAGATATAAATAAGAATTCGTTGTTGATGGAAATATAAGAACTCATTGTCTTTATTTAAAAAAAGAAAAATGAAACTCTTCAATTTGTTTTCAATCTACTAAAATATACGTATAGGAAAGTATTGAAATTCGTATATTCTTTTGAAATCAATAAAATAAACGAAAAGATATAAATAAGGATTC
Organism: Ptychoptera albimana; assembly: GCA_961205885.1. Taxonomy (NCBI): domain Eukaryota; kingdom Metazoa; phylum Arthropoda; class Insecta; order Diptera; family Ptychopteridae; genus Ptychoptera; species Ptychoptera albimana. The sequence goes on along the minus strand of OY540803.1, from coordinate 17,048,525 downwards.
GTTGTTGATCGAAATATTAGAACTCGTTGTATATATTTAAAAAAAGAAAAATGAAACTCTTCAATTTGTTTTCAATCTACTAAAAAATACATATGGGATAGTATTGAAATTCGTATATTCTTTTGAAATCAATAAAATAAACGAAAAGATATAAATAAGGATTCGTTGTTGATGGAAATATAAGAACTCATTGTCTTTATTTAAAAAAAGAAAAATGAAACTCTTCAATTTGTTTTCAATCTACTAAAAAATACATATGGGAAAGTATTGAAATTCGTATATTCTTTTAAAATCAATAAAATAAACGAAAAGATATAAATAAGAATTCGTTGTTGATGGAAATATAAGAACTCATTGTCTTTATTTAAAAAAAAGAAAAATGAAACTCTTCAATTTGTTTTCAATCTACTAAAAAATACATATGGGAAAGTATTGAAATTCGTATATTCTTTTGAAATCAATCAAATAAACGAAAAGATATAAATAAGAATTCGTTGTTGATGGAAATATAAGAACTCATTGTCTTTATTTAAAAAAAGAAAAATGAAACTCTTCAATTTGTTTTCAATCTACTAAAAAATACATATGGGATAGTATTGAAATTCGTATATTCTTTTGAAATCAATAAAATATACGAAAAGATATAAATAAGAATTCGTTAGTGATCGAAATATAAGAACTCGTTGTCTATATTTAAAAAAAGAAAAATGAAACTCTTCAATTTGTTTTCAATCTACTAAAATATACGTATAGGAAAGTATTGAAATTCGTATATTCTTTTGAAATCAATAAAATAAACGAAAAGATATAAATAAGGATTCGTTGTTGATCGAAATATTAGAACTCGTTGTCTATATTTAAAAAAAGAAAAATGAAAATCTTCAATTTGTTTTCAATCTACTAAAAAATACATATGGGATAGTATTGAAATTCGTATATTCTTTTGAAATCAATAAAATAAACGAAAAGATATAACTAAGGATTCGTTGTTGATCGAAATATAAGAACTCGTTGTCTATATTTAAAAAAAGAAAAATGAAACTCTTCAATTTGTTTTCAATCTACTAAAAAATACATATGGGAAAGTATTGAAATTCGTATATTCTTTTGAAATCAATAAAATAAACGAAAAGATATAAATAAGAATTCGTTGTTGATGGAAATATAAGAACTCATTGTCTTTATTTAAAAATTGAAAAATGAAACTCTTCAATTTGTTTTCAATCTACTAAAAAATACATATGGGAAAGTATTGAAATTCGTATATTCTTTTGAAATCAATAAAATAAACGAAAAGATATAAATAAGAATTCGTTGTTGATGGAAATATAAGAACTCATTGTCTTTATTTAAAAAAAGAAAAATGAAACTCTTCAATTTGTTTTCAATCTACTAAAAAATACATATGGTAAAGTATTGAAATTCGTATATTCTTTTGAAATCAATAAAATAAACGAAAAGATATAAATAAGAATTCGTTGTTGATGGAAATATAAGAACTCATTGTCTTTATTTAAAAATTGAAAAATGAAACTCTTCAATTTGTTTACAATCTACTAAAAAATACATATGGGAATGTATTGAAATTCGTATATTCTTTTGAAATCAATAAAATAAACGAAAAGATATAAATAAGAATTCGTTAGTGATCGAAATATAAGAACTCATTGTCTATATTTAAAAAAAGAAAAATGAAACTCTTCAATTTGTTTTCAATCTACTAAAAAATACATATGGGAAAGTATTGAAATTCGTATATTCTTTTGAAATCAATAAAATAAACGAAAAGATATAAATAAGAATTCGTTGTTGATGGAAATATAAGAACTCATTGTCTTTATTTAAAAAAAGAAAAATTAAACTCTTCAATTTGTTTTCAATCTACTAAAAAATACATATAAGAAAGTATTGAAATTCGTATATTCTTTTGAAATCAATAAAATAAACGAAAAGATATAAATAAGGATTCGTTGTTGATCGAAATATTAGAACTCGTTGTCTATATTTAAAAAAAGAAAAATGAAACTCTTCAATTTGTTTTCAATCTACTAAAAAATACATATGGGATAGTATTGAAATTCGTATATTCTTTTGAAATCAATAAAATAAACGAAAAGATATAAATAAGAATTCGTTGTTGATGGAAATATAAGAACTCATTGTCTTTATTTAAAAAAAGAAAAATGAAACTCTTCAATTTGTTTTCAATCTACTAAAAAATACATATGGGAAAGTATTGAAATTCGTATATTCTTTTAAAATCAATAAAATAAACGAAAAGATATAAATAAGAATTCGTTGTTGATGGAAATATAAGAACTCATTGTCTTTATTTAAAAAAAGAAAAATGAAACTCTTCAATTTGTTTTCAATCTACTAAAAAATACATATGGGAAAGTATTGAAATTCGTATATTCTTTTGAAATCAATAAAATAAACGAAAAGATATAAATAAGAATTCGTTGTTGATGGAAATATAAGAACTCATTGTCTTTATTTAAAAAAAGAAAAATGAAACTCTTCAATTTGTTTTCAATCTACTAAAAAATACATATGGGAAAGTATTGAAATTCGTATATTCTTTTGAAATCAATAAAATAAACGAAAAGATATAAATAAGAATTCGTTAGTGATCGAAATATAAGAACTCGTTGTCTATATTTAAAAAAAGAAAAATGAAACTCTTCAATTTGTTTTCAATCTACTAAAATATACGTATAGGAAAGTATTGAAATTCGTATATTCTTTTGAAATCAATAAAATAAACGAAAAGATATAACTAAGGATTCGTTGTTGATAGAAATATAAGAACTCGTTGTCTATATTTAAAAAAAGAAAAATGAAACTCTTCAATTTGTTTTCAATCTACTAAAAAATACATATGGGAAAGTATTGAAATTCGTATATTCTTTTGAAATCAATAAAATAAACGAAAAGATATAAATAAGAATTCGTTGTTGATGGAAATATAAGAACTCATTGTCTATATTTAAAAAAAGAAAAATGAAACTCTTCAATTAGTTTTCAATCTACTAAAAAATACATATGGGAAAGTATTGAAATTCGTATATTCTTTTGAAATCAATAAAATAAACGAAAAGATATAAATAAGAATTCGTTGTTGATGGAAATATAAGAACTCATTGTCTTTATTTAAAAAAAGAAAAATGAAACTCTTCAATTTGTTTTCAATCTACTAAAAAATACATATGGTAAAGTATTGAAATTCGTATATTCTTTTGAAATCAATAAAATAAACGAAAAGATATAAATAAGAATTCGTTGTTGATGGAAATATAAGAACTCATTGTCTTTATTTAAAAATTTAAAAATGAAACTCTTCAATTTGTTTACAATCTACTAAAAAATACATATGGGAATGTATTGAAATTCGTATATTCTTTTGAAATCAATAAAATAAACGAAAAGATATAAATAAGAATTCGTTAGTGATCGAAATATAAGAACTCATTGTCTATATTTAAAAAAAGAAAAATGAAACTTGTTCAAAACCATCTACAAATTTTCCATGGGAATTTGCAACTTTGTTTTGATAATGCCACTTGAGATTTCCGTTCAACGGTAATCATGCAAAATATGCTTTATTAACATATATTGCAGACATAACAACTGATGATGCAATGACAGTCAGCAATTTATGCAATAATCAGCCTTATGAAACAGCAATAATATGTTTACTAACTAACGTACAAACTGTAATCTAATAACAGTGCATTGACATTTCCAACATTCATATTGGTCAGCACATTATAATATATCGTAATTATAAGAACCCATATTTTATAAAATCATTCTGGTTCAAGACTTCAACTAATTAAGTTCAATAAAATAAATATTACAAACAAAAAATAAAGATCTTTATTTCGACAAATAACCAACGTTTCCTAAATCCTGTGCTTCGCTATTCCTGGATTATCAATCAGTCCAATAATTCAATAAATATAATATCCAATCGTACCTTAAATCACCGAAACTAATTGTCAACTTTAATGACTTAAAGTTATTAGAACCGACATAAGAAAAAGAGTGAGTAAGGAAGCACCTACTCTCCTCTAAAATTAAACATTTGGTGACCCCGACGTGATTTAAGTGAGTGAATAGTGAATTTAGTGAAACTCAGAAAGTTATACATACAAAATTATAAAATTGAAGTCTAAGACTTTGAGTAACAGATTAATCTATCACATAGATTGTGCACAGACACACAAATCTAACAACAAAACATTACGTGATCGTAAGTGAAACACATAGATTGTGCACAGACACACAAATCTCACAACAAAACATTACGTGATCGTAAGTGAAACACATAGATTGTGCACAGACACACAAATCTAACAACAAAACATTACGTGATCGTAAGTGAAACACATAGATTGTGCACAGACACACAAATCTCACAACAAAACATTACGTGATCGTAAGTGAAACACATAGATTGTGCACAGACACACAAATCTAACAACAAAACATTACGTGATCGTAAGTGAAACACATAGATTGTGCACAGACACACAAATCTAACAACAAAACATTACGTGATCGTAAGTGAAACACATAGATTGTGCACAGACACACAAATCTAACAACAAAACATTACGTGATCGTAAGTGAAACACATAGATTGTGCACAGACACACAAATCTAACAACAAAACATTACGTGATCGTAAGTGAAACACATAGATTGTGCACAGACACACAAATCTCACAACAAAACATTACGTGATCGTAAGTGAAACACATAGATTGTGCACAGACACACAAATCTCACAACAAAACATTAAGTGATCGTAAGTGAAAAACATAGATTTTGCACAGGCACACAAATCTCATCACAAAACATTTAATGAAGCTGCGATAATAACGTTGGCAACGACAACACATACATTGTGCACAGACACATATATCATACAATAAAATATTTAGTGATCAAAAGTGAAGTGCAATAATAAACAGTTAACACTAACAAGAAACACAAACTTTCAAGTTCACCCTTTAATATACACAATAAAAACGCCGGCACAATGTCAACCTTCGAAGAGTACTGCAATGCTCAGGAAGAAAAAGGATTAGTTTTACAGGAAGCTCTGAACAATTTGGACAAAGATACACTCAAAAGCTACATCACGGGTCAAACGATCACCATTTGACATCATTGGTAATATAGCTAACAAATTATTTGGAGTTTTAGATCAAGACTATGCCACGCAAATGTCACAAATCATACGGACACTAGATAAAAATGGAAAAAACACCATCCAATACGTCCAAAATCAAACTCATATTTTGGAATCGACCGTCAACATAATCCAGAAGACTCAATCAGAAACAGAAGAACAAAATCAAGTATTTTCAGAAGCTATACACAACCTTTCAAGTGATAACGAGATATTATTTAATGAAATCCATCAGCAAGACCTAAAACAAGTGTTTGCAATGCTATCCACACAAACGACACTAATGATTGGCAGCTTCAAGGATATGCAGCTGCAGATACTGCATGTACTTATGGATGCACACAATGGTAAAATTCATCCATTACTGTTAACACCGGATCAACTGGAGCATGCACTGAACACCATTAAGGAATCACTACCACCTCATCTCATATTACCGTTTATTGAACTCATAAAAACCGATATACTCAAGGTATATAATTTATTGCACGTCAAGGGACGAGTTCTGGATACTAAAATCTTATTCCAAATTACATTCCCACTGGCAACCAATGAACAATTTGAGATATTCCATATTACTCCGTTACCATTTAAAATTAACAATGAATATTTTCAAATTAAGCCATCCACAAAGTACATACTAATTAACCTGCATCGAAATCTGTATTATCCATTAGACAATATAGAATCACCATATTGTATAAGATCATCAGGTAACAATATATTGTGTACCCAAAAGGGACCAATGTACAAAAGGGATTCAATACAGAATCATTGCGAAATATCAATTTTTAATTTACAAACCGATCACCATAACTGCAAGGTGATACCATGGGAAGGTGTGGAATGGATTCAACTAATCAACTCAAACAGCTGGATATTCACATTACGACAAAGCACACCGCTGCACATAGTATGTGATAAGTCAGTCATTCCATATACCCTACAAGGAGTAGGGCTGCTAAACTTTAAAGGGAATTGTATAATTCAAAGACAGAATGTAATTGTACAATCCCACAACACATATAGATCAGAGATTCATGAATCGATTCATCATTTCCCAATCATGAATATATCCCACTTTCTACTAAACACAAGAGACAACCAGAACAGTCACCAGGACAACAGTATGCATCACGCCTACAATAGTTCCCTGGACGAAATTAAGAAGGAGATCAAATCACTACGGATAAAACATGACGATATCGATGTATTACAACCGCATGAAGTGCATCAATTTGCAATCGGCTACACTAGTTTCGGCTTACTAATATTAATAGGAACAAGTTATATATTAATCAAATTAAAAATTAAATATTTCAGACATCAGCCTAATCAAGGAAACAACTCCACTGATCATCAATCACAAGAGAATCAGCCACAAGGAAATCAACCACAAGTCAATTTGCAAGTACAATTGACACCAACATGTGAGGTGGCATCACTACCCAACGAACGAGCAAACGCAACGGTCAAAGCATTCCAAATGCAAGGTACAGCATGGAATTCAGCTTCAGCATCTAAATCTGAGACATCTATACCAATACACCACTCAGTATAATATCAACACCACTGACGACTCGTTAAAACTCCATCGGCGGACATTTGACATGCATGGGATATACAGCACATGCTGACAAGTTGAGTTGAGGCCAAGGGATCAACGGCTGGGAGTATGTTCAAAACCATCTACAAATTTTCCATGGGAATTTGCAACTTTGTTTTGATAATGCCACTTGAAATTTCCGTTCAACGGTAATCATGCAAAATATGCTTTATTAACATATATTGCAGACATAACAACTGATGATGCAATGACAGTCAGCAATTTATGCAATAATCAGCCTTATGAAACAGCAATAATATGTTTACTAACTAACGTACAAACTGTAATCTAATAACAGTGCATTGACATTTCCAACATTCATATTGGTCAGCACATTATAATATATCGTAATTATAAGAACCCATATTTTATAAAATCATTCTGGTTCAAGACTTCAACTAATTAAGTTCAATAAAATAAATATTACAAACAAAAAATAAAGATCTTTATTTCGACAAATAACCAACGTTTCCTAAATCCTGTGCTTCGCTATTCCTGGATTATCAATCAGTCCAATAATTCAATAAATATAATATCCAATCGTACCTTAAATCACCGAAACTAATTGTCAACTTTAATGACTTAAAGTTATTAGAACCGACATAAGAAAAAGAGTGAGTAAGGAAGCACCTACTCTCCTCTAAAATTAAACAAAACTCTTCAATTTGTTTTCAATCTACTAAAAAATACATATGGGAAAGTATTGAAATTCGTATTTTCTTTTGAAATCAATAAAATAAACGAAAAGATATAAATAAGAATTCGTTGTTGATGGAAATATAAGAACTCATTGTCTTTATTTAAAAAAATAAAAATGAAACTCTTCAATTTGTTTTCAATCTACTAAAAAATACATACGGGAAAGTATTGAAATTCGTATATTCTTTTGAAATCAATAAAATAAACGAAAAGATATAAATAAGAATTCGTTGTTGATGGAAATATAAGAACTCATTTTCTTTATTTAAAAAAAAAATGAAACTCTTCAATTTGTTTACAATCTACTAAAAAATACATATGGGAAAGTATTGAAATTCGTATATTCTTTTGAAATCAATAAAATAAACGAAAAGATATAAATAAGAATTCGTTAGTGATCGAAATATAAGAACTCGTTGTCTATATTTAAAAAAAGAAAAATGAAACTCTTCAATTTGTTTTCAATCTACTAAAATATACGTATAGGAAAGTATTGAAATTCGTATATTCTTTTGAAATCAATAAAATAAACGAAAAGATATAAATAAGGATTCGTTAGTGATCGAAATATAGAAACTTGTTGTCTATATTTAAAAAAAGAAAAATGAAACTCTTCAATTTGTTTTCAATCTACTAAAATATACGTATAGGAAAGTATTGAAATTCGTATATTCTTTTGAAATCAATAAAATAAACGAAAAGATATAAATAAGGATTCGTTGTTGATCGAAATATTAGAACTCGTTGTCTATATTTAAAAAAAGAAAAATGAAACTCTTCAATTTGTTTTCAATCTACTAAAAAATACATATGGGAAAGTATTGAAATTCGTATATTCTTTTGAAATCAATAAAATAAACGAAAAGATATAAATTAGGATTCGTTGTTGATCGAAATATAAGAACTCGTTGTCTATATTTAAAAAAAGAAAAATGAAACTCTTCAATTTGTTTTCAATCTACTAAAAAATACATATGGGAAAGTATTGAAATTCGTATATTCTTTTGAAATCAATAAAATAAACAAAAAGATATAAATAAGGATTCGTTGTTGATGGAAATATAAGAACTCGTTGTCTATATTTAAAAAAAGAAAAATGAAACTCTTCAATTTGTTTTCAATCGACTAAAAAAAACATATGGGAAAGTATTGAAATTCGTATATTCTTTTGAATTTAATAAAATAAACGAAAAGATATAAATAAGGATTCGTTGTTGATGGAAATATAAAAACTCGTTGTCTTTATTTAAAAAAAGAAAAATGAAACTCTTCAATTTGTTTTCAATCTACTAAAAAATACATATGGAAAAGTATTGAAATTCGTATATTCTTTTGAAATCAATAAAATAAACGAAAAGATATAAATAAGAATTCGTTGTTGATGGAAATATAAGAACTCATTGTCTATATTTAAAAAAAGAAAAATAAAACTCTTCAATTTGTTTTCAATCTACTAAAAAATACATATGGGAAAGTATTGAAATTCGTATATTCTTTTGAAATCAATAAAATAAACGAAAAGATATAAATAAGAATTCGTTAGTGATCGAAATATAAGAACTCGTTCTCTATATTTTTTACAAAAAGAAAAATGAAACTCTTCAATTTGTTTTCAATCTACTAAAATATACGTATAAGAAAGTATTGAAATTCGTATATTCTTTTGAAATCAATAAAATAAACGAAAAGATATAAATAAGAATTCGTTAGTTATGGAAATATAAGAACTCATTGTCTTTATTTAAAAATTGAAAAATGAAACTCTTCAATTTGTTTTCAATCTACTAAAAAAAATATATGGGAAAGTATTGAAATTCGTATATTCTTTTGAATTCAATAAAATAAACGAAAAGATATAAATAAGAATTCGTTAGTTATGGAAATATAAAAACTCATTGTCTTTATTTAAAAATTGAAAAATGAAACTCTTCAATTTGTTTTCAATCTATTAAAAAACATATGGGAAAGTATAGAAATTCGTATATTCTTTTGAATTCAATAAAATAAACGAAAAGATATAAATAAGGATTCGTTAGTTATGGAAATATAAAAACTCATTGTCTTTATTTAAAAATTGAAAAATGAAACTCTTCAATTTGTTTGCAATCTACTAAAATATACGTATTGGAAAGTATTTAAATTCGTATATTCTTTTGAAATCAATAAAATAAACGAAAAGATATAAATAAGAATTCGTTGTTGATGGAAATATAAGAACTCATTGTCTTTATTTAAAAAAAGAAAAATGAAACTCTTCAATTTGTTTTCAATCTACTAAAAAATACATATGGGAAAGTATTCAAATTCGTATATTCTTTTGAAATCAATAAAATAAACGAAAAGATATAAATAAGGATTCGTTAGTGATCGAAATATAAGAACTCGTTGTCTATATTTAAAAAAAGAAAAATGAAACTCTTCAATTTGTTTTCAATCTACTAAAAAATACATATAGGAAAGTATTGAAATTCGTATATTCTTTTGAAATCAATAAAATAAACGAAAAGATATAAATAAGGATTCGTTAGTGATGGAAATATAAGAACTCGTTGTCTATATTTAAAAAAAGAAAAATGAAACTCTTCAATTTGTTTTCAATCTACTAAAAAATACATATAGGAAAGTATTGAAATTCGTATATTCTTTTGAAATCAATAAAATAAACGAAAAGATATAAATAAGGATTCGTTAGTGATGGAAATATAAGAACTCATTGTCTTTATTTAAAAATTGAAAAATGAAACTCTCAATTTGTTTTCAATCCACTAAAATATACGTATAGGAAAGTATTGAAATTCGTATATTCTTTTGAAATCAATAAAATAAACGAAAAGATATAAATAAGGATTCGTTAGTGATCGAAATATAAGAACTCGTTGTCTATATTTAAAAAAAGAAAAATGAAACTCTTCAATTTGTTTTCAATCTACTAAAATATACGTATAGGAAAGTATTGAAATTCGTATATTCTTTTGAAATCAATAAAATAAACGAAACGATATAAATAAGAATTCGTTGTTGATGGAAATATAAGAACTCATTGTTTTTATTTAAAAAAAGAAAAATGAAACTCTTCAATTTGTTTTCAATCTACTAAAAAACATAAAAGAAAGTATTGAAATTCGAATAATCTTTTGAAATCAATAAAATAAACGAAAAGATATAAATAAGAATTCGTTAGTGATCGAAATATAAGAACTCGTTGTCTATATTTAAAAATTGAAAAAAGAAACTCTTCAATTTGTTTTCTATCTACTAAAAAATACATATGGGAAAGTATTGAAATTCGTATATTCTTTTGAAATCAATAAAATAAACGAAAAGATATAAATAAGGATTCGTTAGTGATCGAAATATAAGAACTCGTTGTCTATATTTAAAAAAAGAAAAATGAAACTCTTCAATTTGTTTTCAATCTACTAAAATACATAAAAAAAAGTATTGAAATTCGAATATTCTTTTGAAATCAATAAAATAAACGAAAAGATATAAATAAGAATTCGTTAGTGATCGAAATATAAGAACTCGTTGTCTATATTTAAAAATTGAAAAAAGAAACTCTTCAATTTGTTTTCTATCTACTAAAAAATACATATGGGAAAGTATTGAAATTCGTATATTCTTTTGAAATAAATAAAATAAACGAAAAGATATAAATAAGGATTCGTTAGTGATCGAAATATAAGAACTCATTGTCTATAATTTAAAAAAGAAAAATGAAACTCTTCAATTTGTTTTCAATCTACTAAAATATACATATAGGAAAGTATTGAAATTCGTAAATTCTTTTGAAATCAATAAAATAAACGAAAAGATATAAATAAGAATTCGTTAGTGATCGAAATATAAGAACTCATTGTCTATAATTAAAAAAAGAAAAATGAAACTCTTCAATTTGTTTTCAATCTACTAAAAAATACATATGGGAAAGTATTGAAATTCGTATATTCTTTTGAAATAAATAAAATAAACGAAAAGATATAAATAAGGATTCGTTAGTGATCGAAATATAAGAACTCATTGTCTATAATTTAAAAAAGAAAAATGAAACTCTTCAATTTGTTTTCAATCTACTAAAATATACATATAGGAAAGTATTGAAATTCGTAAATTCTTTTGAAATCAATAAAATAAATGAAAAGATATAAATAAGAATTCGTTAGTGATCGAAATATAAGAACTCATTGTCTATAATTAAAAAAAGAAAAATGAAACTCTTCAATTTGTTTTCAATCTACTAAAAAATACATATGGGAAAGTATTGAAATTCGTATATTCTTTTGAAATCAATAAAATAAACGAAAAGATATAAATAAGAATTCGTTGTTGATGGAAATATAAGAACTCACTGTCTTTATTTAAAAAAAGAAAAATGAAACTCTTCAATTTGTTTTCAATCTACTAAAAAATACAGATTCGTTAGTGATCGAAATATAAGAACTCGTTCTCTATATTTAAAAAAAGAAAAATGAAACTCTTCAATTTGTTTTCAATCTACTAAAATACATAAAAAAAAGTATTGAAATTCGAATATTCTTTTGAAATCAATAAAATAAACGAAAAGATATAAATAAGAATTCGTTAGCGATCGAAATATAAGAACTCGTTGTCTATATTTAAAAATTGAAAAAAGAAACTCTTCAATTTGTTTTCTATCTACTAAAAAATACATATGGGAAAGTATTGAAATTCGTATATTCTTTTGAAATAAATAAAATAAACGAAAAGATATAAATAAGGATTCGTTAGTGATCGAAATATAAGAACTCATTGTCTATAATTTAAAAAAGAAAAATGAAACTCTTCAATTTGTTTTCAATCTACTAAAATATACATATAGGAAAGTATTGAAATTCGTAAATTCTTTTGAAATCAATAAAATAAACGAAAAGATATAAATAAGAATTCGTTAGTGATCGAAATATAAGAACTCAATGTCTATAATTAAAAAAAGAAAAATGAAACTCTTCAATTTGTTTTCAATCTACTAAAAAATACATATGGGAAAGTATTGAAATTCGTATATTCTTTTGAATTCAATAAAATAAACGAAAAGATATAAATTAGGATTCGTTAGTTATGGAAATATAAAAACTCATTGTCTTTATTTAAAAATTGAAAAATGAAACTCTTCAATTTGTTTTCAATCTACTAAAATATACGTATAGGAAAGTGATAAAATTCGTATAATCTTTTGAAATCAATAAAATAAACGAAAAGATATAAATAAGAATTCGTTGTTGATGGAAATATAAGAACTCATTGTCTTTATTTAAAAAAAGAAAAATGAAACTCTTCAATTTGTTTTCAATCTACTAAAAAATACATATGGGAAAGTATTGAAATTCGTATATTCTTTTGAAATCAATAAAATAAACGAAAAGATATAAATAAGAATTCGTTAGTGATCGAAATATAAGAACTCATTGTCTATAATTAAAAAAGAAAAATAAAACTCTTCAATTTGTTTTCAATCTACTAAAATATACGTATAGGAAAGTATTGAAATTCGTATATTCTTTTGAAATCAATAAAATAAACGAAAAGATATAAATAAGAATTCGTTAGTTATGGAAATATAAAAACTCATTGTCTTTATTTAAAAATTGAAAAATGAAACTCTTCAATTTGTTTTCAATCTACTATAAAAAATATATGGGAAAGTATTGAAATTCGTATAATCTTTTGAATTCAATAAAATAAACGAAAAGATATAAATTAGTATTCGTTAGTTATGGAAATATAAAAACTCATTGTCTTTATTTAAAAATTGAAAAATGAAACTTTTCAATTTGTTTTCAATCTACTAAAATATACGTATAGGAAAGTGTTAAAATTCGTATAATCTTTTGAAATCAATAAAATAAACGAAAAGATATAAATAAGAATTCGTTGTTGATGGAAATATAAGAACTCATTGTCTTTATTTAAAAAAAGAAAAATGAAACTCTTCAATTTGTTTTCAATCTACTAAAAAATACATATGGGAAAGTATTGAAATTTGTATATTCTTTTGAAATCAATAAAATAAACGAAAAGATATAAATAAGAATTCGTTAGTGATCGAAATATAAGAACTCGTTTTCTATATTTAAAAAAAGAAAAATGAAACTCTTCAATTTGTTTTCAATCTACTAAAAAAAACATATGGGAAAGTATTGAAATTCGTATATTCTTTTGAATTCAATAAAATAAACGAAAAGATATAAATTAGGATTCGTTAGTTATGGAAATTTAAAAACTCATTGTCTTTATTTAAAAATTGAAAAATGAAACTCTTCAATTTGTTTTCAATCTACTAAAATATACGTATAGGAAAGTGTTAAAATTCGTATAATCTTTTGAAATCAATAAAATAAACGAAAAGATATAAATAAGAATTCGTTGTTGATGGAAATATAAGAACTCATTGTCTTTATTTAAAAAAAGAAAAATGAAACTCTTCAATTTGTTTTTAATCTACTAAAAAATACATATGGGAAAGTATTGAAATTCGTATATTCTTTTGAAATCAATAAAATAAACGAAAAGATATAAATAAGGATTCGTTAGTTATGGAAATATAAAAACTCATTGTCTTTATTTAAAAATTGAAAAATGAAACTCTTTAATTTGTTTTCAATCTATTAAAAAACATATGGGAAAGTATAGAAATTCGTATATTCTTTTGAATTCAATAAAATAAACGAAAAGATATAAATAAGGATTCGTTAGTTATGGAAATATAAAAACTCATTGTCTTTATTTAAAAATTGAAAAATGAAACTCTTCAATTTGTTTTCAATCTATTAAAAAACATATGGGAAAGTATAGAAATTCGTATATTCTTTTGAATTCAATAAAATAAACGAAAAGATATAAATAAGGATTCGTTAGTTATGGAAATATAAAAACTCATTGTCTTTATTTAAAAATTGAAAAATGAAACTCTTCAATTTGTTTTCAATCTACTAAAATATACGTATTGGAAAGTATTTAAATTCGTATATTCTTTTGAAATCAATAAAATAAACGAAAAGAAATAAATAAGAATTCGTTGTTGATGGAAATATAAGAACTCATTGTCTTTATTTAAAAAAAGAAAAATGAAACTCTTCAATTTGTTTTCAATCTACTAAAAAATACATATGGGAAAGTATTCAAATTCGTATATTCTTTTGAAATCAATAAAATAAACGAAAAGATATAAATAAGGATTCGTTGTTGATCGAAATATTAGAACTCGTTGTCTATATTTAAAAAAAGAAAAATGAAACTCTTCAATTTGTTTTCAATCTACTAAAAAATACATATAGGAAAGTATTGAAATTCGTATATTCTTTTGAAATCAATAAAATAAACGAAAAGATATAAATAAGGATTCGTTAGTGATGGAAATATAAGAACTCATTGTCTTTATTTAAAAATTGAAAAATGAAACTCTCAATTTGTTTTCAATCCACTAAAATATACGTATAGGAAAGTATTGAAATTCGTATATTCTTTTGAAATCAATAAAATAAACGAAAAGATATAAATAAGAATTCGTTGTTGATGGAAATATAAGAACTCATTGTTTTTATTTAAAAAAAGAAAAATGAAACTCTTCAATTTGTTTTCAATCTACTAAAATACATATGGGAAAGTATTGAAATTCGAATAATCTTTTGAAATCAATAAAATAAACGAAAAGATATAAATAAGAATTCGTTAGTGATCGAAATATAAGAACTCGTTGTCTATATTTAAAAATTGAAAAAAGAAACTCTTCAATTTGTTTTCTATCTACTAAAAAATACATATGGGAAAGTATTGAAATTCGTATATTCTTTTGAAATCAATAAAATAAACGAAAAGATATAAATAAGGATTCGTTAGTGATCGAAATATAAGAACTCGTTGTCTATATTTAAAAAAAGAAAAATGAAACTCTTCAATTTGTTTTCAATCTACTAAAATACATAAAAAAAGTATTGAAATTCGAATATTCTTTTGAAATCAATAAAATAAACGAAAAGATATAAATAAGAATTCGTTAGTGATCGAAATATAAGAACTCGTTGTCTATATTTAAAAAAAGAAAAATGAATTTCTTCAATTTGTTTTCAATCTACTAAAAAATACATATGGGAAAGTATTGAAATTCGTATATTCTTTTGAAATCAATAAAATAAACGAAAAGATATAAATAAGGATTCGTTAGTGATCGAAATATAAGAACTCATTGTCTATAATTTAAAAAAGAAAAATGAAACTCTTCAATTTGTTTTCAATCTACTAAAATATACATATAGGAAAGTATTGAAATTCGTAAATTCTTTTGAAATCAATAAAATAAACGAAAAGATATAAATAAGAATTCGTTAGTGATCGAAATATAAGAACTCATTGTCTATAATTAAAAAAAGAAAAATGAAACTCTTCAATTTGTTTTCAATCTACTAAAAATACATATGGGAAAGTATTGAAATTCGTATATTCTTTTGAAATCAATAAAATAAACGAAAAGATATAAATAAGAATTCGTTGTTGATGGAAATATAAGAACTCACTGTCTTTATTTAAAAAAAGAAAAATGAAACTCTTCAATTTGTTTTCAATCTACTAAAAAATACAGATTCGTTAGTGATCGAAATATAAGAACTCGTTCTCTATATTTAAAAAAAGAAAAATGAAACTCTTCAATTTGTTTTCAATCTACTAAAAAATACATATGGGAAAGTATTGAAATTCGTATATTCTTTTGAAATCAATAAAATAAACGAAAATATATAAATAAGAATTTGTTAGTGATCGAAATATAAGAACTCGTTGTCTATAATTAAAAAAAGAAAAATGAAACTCTTCAATTTGTTTTCAATCTACTAAAATATACGTATACGAAAGTATTGAAATTCGTATATTCTTTTGAAATCAATAAAATAAACGAAAAGATATAAATAAGAATTCGTTAGTTATGGAAATATAAAAATTCATTGTCTTTATTTAAAAATTGAAAGATGAAACTCTTCAATTTGTTTTCAATCTAATAAAAAAAAACATATGAGAAAGTATTGAAATTCGTATATTCTTTTGAAATCAATAAAATAAACGAAAAGATATAAATAAGGATTCGTTAGTTATGGAAATATAAGAATGCGTTGTCTATATTTAAAAAAAAGAAAAATGAAACTCTTCAATTTGTTTTCAATCTACTAAAAAATACATATGGAAAAGTATTGAAATTCGTATATTCTTTTGAAATCAATAAAATAAACGAAAAGATATAAATAAGAATTCGTTGTTGATGGAAATATAAGAACTCATTGTCTTTATTTAAAAATTGAAAAATGAAACTCTTCAATTTGTTTTCAATCTACTAAAAAATACATATGGGAAAGTATTGAAATTCGTATATTCTTTTGAAATCAATAAAATAAACGAAAAGATATAAATAAGAATTCGTTGTTGATGGAAATATAAGAACTCATTGTCTTTATTTAAAAAAAAAAAATGAAACTCTTCAATTTGTTTTCAATCTACTAAAAAATACATATGGGAAAGTATTGAAATTCGTATATTCTTTTGAAATCAATAAAATAAACGAAAATATATAAATAAGAATTTGTTAGTGATCGAAATATAAGAACTCGTTGTCTATAATTAAAAAAAGAAAAATGAAACTCTTCAATTTGTTTTCAATCTACTAAAATATACGTATACGAAAGTATTGAAATTCGTATATTCTTTTGAAATCAATAAAATAAACGAAAAGATATAAATAAGGATTCGTTAGTGATCGAAATATAAGAACTCATTGTCTATATTTAAAAAAAGAAAAATGAAACTCTTTAATTTGTTTTCAATCTACTAAAAAATACATATGGGAAAGTATTGAAATTCGTATATTCTTTTGAAATCAATAAAATAAACGAAAAGATATAAATAAGAATTCGTTGTTGATGGAAATATAAGAACTCACTGTCTTTATTTAAAAAAAGAAAAATGAAACTCTTCAATTTGTTTTCAATCTACTAAAAAATACAGATTCGTTAGTGATCGAAATATAAGAACTCGTTCTCTATATTTAAAAAAAGAAAAATAAAACTCTTCAATTTGTTTTCAATCTACTAAAAAATACATATGAGAAAGTATTGAAATTCGTATATTCTTTTGAAATCAATAAAATAAACGAAAAGATATAAATAAGAATTCGTTAGTGATCGAAATATAAGAACTCGTTGTCTATATTTAAAAAAAGAAAAATGAAACTCTTCAATTTGTTTTCAATCTACTAAAATATACGTATAGGAAAGTATTGAAATTCGTATATTCTTTTGAAATCAATAAAATAAACGAAAAGATATAAATAAGAATTCGTTAGTGATCGAAATATAAGAACTCATTGTCAATAATTAAAAAAAGAAAAATGAAACTCTTCAATTTGTTTTCAATCTACTAAAATATACGTATAGGAAAGTATTGAAATTCGTATATTCTTTTGAAATCAATAAAATAAACGAAAAGATATAAATAAGAATTCGTTAGTGATCGAAATATAAGAACTCATTGTCTATAATTAAAAAAAGAAAAATGAAACTCTTCAATTTGTTTTCAATCTACTAAAAAATACATATGGGAAAGTATTGAAATTCGTATATTCTTTTGAATTCAATAAAATAAACGAAAAGATATAAATTAGGATTCGTTAGTTATGGAAATATAAAAACTCATTGTCTTTATTTAAAAATTGAAAAATGAAACTCTTCAATTTGTTTTCAATCTACTAAAATATACGTATAGGAAAGTATTGAAATTCGTATATTCTTTTGAAATCAATAAAATAAACGAAAAGATATAAATAAGAATTCGTTAGTTATGGAAATATAAAAATTCATTGTCTTTATTTAAAAATTGAAAAATGAAACTCTTCAATTTGTTTTCAATTTAATAAAAAAAACCTATGGGAAAGTATTGAAATTCGTATATTCTTTTGAATTCAATAAAATAAACGAAAAGATATAAATAAGGATTCGTTAGTTATGGAAATATAAAAATTCATTGTCTTTATTTAAAGATTGAAAAATGAAACTCTTCAATTTGTTTTCGATCTACTAAATTATACGTAAAGGAAAGTAATAAAATTCGTATATTCTTTTGAAATCAATAAAATAAACGAAAAGATATAAATAAGAATTAGTTAGTTATGGAAATATAAAAATTCATTGTCTTTATTTAAAAATTGAAAAATGAAACTCTTCATTTGTTTTCAATCTACTAAAAAATACATATGGGAAAGTATTGAAATTTGTATATTCTTTTGAAATCAATAAAATAAACGAAAAGATATAAATAAGAATTCGTTAGTGATCGAAATATAAGAACTCGTTGTCTAAATTTAAAAAAAGAAAAATGAAACTCTTCAATTTGTTTTCAATCTACTAAAAAATACATATGGGAAAGTATTGAAATTCGTATATTCTTTTGAAATCAATAAAATAAACGAAAAGATATAAATAAGAATTCGTTAGTTATGGAAATATAAAAATTCATTGTCTTTATTTAAAAATTGAAAAATGAAACTCTTCATATGTTTTCAATCTACTAAAAAATACATATGGGAAAGTATTGAAATTCGTATATTCTTTTGAAATCAATAAAATAAACGAAAAGATATAAATAAGAATTCGTTAGTGATCGAAATATAAGAACTCATTGTCTATAATTAAAAAAAGAAAAATGAAACTCTTCAATTTGTTTTCAATTTAATAAAAAAAACATATGGGAAAGTATTGAAATTCGTATATTCTTTTGAAATCAATAAAATAAACGAAAAGATATAAATAAGAATTCGTTAGTGATCGAAATATAAGAACTCATTGTCTATAATTAAAAAAAGAAAAATGAAACTCTTCAATTTGTTTTCAATCTACTAAAAAATACATATGGGAAAGTATTGAAATTCGTATATTCTTTTGAATTCAATAAAATAAACGAAAAGATATAAATAAGGATTCGTTAGTTATGGAAATATAAAAAATCATTGTCTTTATTTAAAAATTGAAAAATGAAACTCTTCATATGTTTTCAATCTACTAAAATATACGTATAGGAAAGTATTGAAATTCGTATATTCTTTTGAAATCAATAAAATAAACGAAAAGATATAAATAAGAATTCGTTAGTTATGGAAATATAAAAATTCATTGTCTTTATTTAAAAATTGAAAAATGAAACTCTTCAATTTGTTTTCAATTTAATAAAAAAAACATATGGGAAAGTATTGAAATTCGTATATTCTTTTGAAATCAATAAAATAAACGAAAAGATATAAATAAGAATTCGTTAGTGATCGAAATATAAGAACTCATTGTCTTTAATTAAAAAAAGAAAAATGAAACTCTTCAATTTGTTTTCAATCTACTAAAATATACGTATTGGAAAGTATTTAAATTCGTATATTCTTTTGAAATCAATAAAATAAACGAAAAGATATAAATAAGGATTCGTTGTTGATGGAAATATAAGAACTCATTGTCTTTATTAAAAAAAGAAAAATGAAACTTTTCAATTTGTTTTCAATCTACTAAAAAATACATATGGGAAAGTATTGAAATTCGTATATTCTTTTGAAATCAATAAAATAAACGAAAAGATATAAATAAGAATTCGTTAGTTATGGAAATATAAAAATTCATTGTCTTTATTTAAAAATTGAAAAATGAAACTCTTCAATTTGTTTTCAATTTAATAAAAAATACATATGGGAAAGTATTGAAATTCGTATATTCTTTTGAAATCAATAAAATAAACGAAAAGATATAAATAAGAATTCGTTAGTGATCGAAATATAAGAACTCGTTGTCTAAATTTAAAAAAAGAAAAATGAAACTCTTCAATTTGTTTTCAATCTACTAAAAAATACATATGGGAAAGTATTGAAATTCGTATATTCTTTTGAAATCAATAAAATAAACGAAAAGATATAAATAAGAATTCGTTAGTGATCGAAATATAAGAACTCATTGTCTATAATTAAAAAAAAAAAATGAAACTCTTCAATTTGTTTTCAATCTACTAAAATATACGTATAGGAAAGTATTGAAATTCGTATATTCTTTTGAAATCAATAAAATAAACGAAAAGATATAAATAAGAATTCGTTAGTTATGGAAATATAAAAATTCATTGTCTTTATTTAAAAATTGAAAAATGAAACTCTTCAATTTGTTTTCAATTTAATAAAAAAAACATATGGGAAAGTATTGAAATTCGTATATTCTTTTGAAATCAATAAATTAAACGAAAAGATATAAATAAGAATTCGTTAGTGATCGAAATATAAGAACTCATTGCCTATAATTAAAAAAAGAAAAATGAAACTCTTCAATTTGTTTTCAATCTACTAAAATATACGTATAGGAAAGTATTGAAATTCGTATATTCTTTTGAAATCAATAAAATAAACGAAAAGATATAAATAAGAATTCGTTAGTTATGGAAATATAAGAACTCATTGTCTTTATTTAAAAATTGAAAAATGAAACTCTTCAATTTGTTTTCAATTTAATAAAAAAAACCTATGGGAAAGTATTGAAATTCGTATATTCTTTTGAATTCAATAAAATAAACGAAAAGATATAAATAAGGATTCGTTAGTTATGGAAATATAAAAATTCATTGTCTTTATTTAAAGATTGAAAAATGAAACTCTTCAATTTGTTTTCGATCTACTAAATTATACGTAAAGGAAAGTAATAAAATTCGTATATTCTTTTGAAATCAATAAAATAAACGAAAAGATATAAATAAGAATTAGTTAGTTATGGAAATATAAAAATTCATTGTCTTTATTTAAAAATTGAAAAATGAAACTCTTCATTTGTTTTCAATCTACTAAAAAATACATATGGGAAAGTATTGAAATTTGTATATTCTTTTGAAATCAATAAAATAAACGAAAAGATATAAATAAGAATTCGTTAGTGATCGAAATATAAGAACTCGTTGTCTAAATTTAAAAAAAGAAAAATGAAACTCTTCAATTTGTTTTCAATCTACTAAAAAATACATATGGGAAAGTATTGAAATTCGTATATTCTTTTGAAATCAATAAAATAAACGAAAAGATATAAATAAGAATTCGTTAGTTATGGAAATATAAAAATTCATTGTCTTTATTTAAAAATTGAAAAATGAAACTCTTCATATGTTTTCAATCTACTAAAAAATACATATGGGAAAGTATTGAAATTCGTATATTCTTTTGAAATCAATAAAATAAACGAAAAGATATAAATAAGAATTCGTTAGTGATCGAAATATAAGAACTCATTGTCTATAATTAAAAAAAGAAAAATGAAACTCTTCAATTTGTTTTCAATCTACTAAAATATACGTATAGGAAAGTATTGAAATTCGTATATTCTTTTGAAATCAATAAAATAAACGAAAAGATATAAATAAGAATTCGTTAGTTATGGAAATATAAAAATTCATTGTCTTTATTTAAAAATTGAAAAATGAAACTCTTCAATTTGTTTTCAATTTAATAAAAAAAACATATGGGAAAGTATTGAAATTCGTATATTCTTTTGAAATCAATAAAATAAACGAAAAGATATAAATAAGAATTCGTTAGTGATCGAAATATAAGAACTCATTGTCTTTAATTAAAAAAAGAAAAATGAAACTCTTCAATTTGTTTTCAATCTACTAAAATATACGTATAGGAAAGTATTGAAATTCGTATATTCTTTTGAAATCAATAAAATAAACGAAAAGATATAAATAAGGATTCGTTGTTGATGGAAATATAAGAACTCATTGTCTTTATTAAAAAAAGAAAAATGAAACTTTTCAATTTGTTTTCAATCTACTAAAAAATACATATGGGAAAGTATTGAAATTCGTATATTCTTTTGAAATCAATAAAATAAACGAAAAGATATAAATAAGAATTCGTTAGTTATGGAAATATAAAAATTCATTGTCTTTATTTAAAAATTGAAAAATGAAACTCTTCAATTTGTTTTCAATTTAATAAAAAATACATATGGGAAAGTATTGAAATTCGTATATTCTTTTGAAATCAATAAAATAAACGAAAAGATATAAATAAGAATTCGTTAGTGATCGAAATATAAGAACTCGTTGTCTAAATTTAAAAAAAGAAAAATGAAACTCTTCAATTTGTTTTCAATCTACTAAAAAATACATATGGGAAAGTATTGAAATTCGTATATTCTTTTGAAATCAATAAAATAAACGAAAAGATATAAATAAGAATTCGTTAGTGATCGAAATATAAGAACTCATTGTCTATAATTAAAAAAAAAAAAATGAAACTCTTCAATTTGTTTTCAATCTACTAAAATATACGTATAGGAAAGTATTGAAATTCGTATATTCTTTTGAAATCAATAAAATAAACGAAAAGATATAAATAAGAATTCGTTAGTTATGGAAATATAAAAATTCATTGTCTTTATTTAAAAATTGAAAAATGAAACTCTTCAATTTGTTTTCAATTTAATAAAAAAAACATATGGGAAAGTATTGAAATTCGTATATTCTTTTGAAATCAATAAATTAAACGAAAAGATATAAATAAGAATTCGTTAGTGATCGAAATATAAGAACTCATTGCCTATAATTAAAAAAAGAAAAATGAAACTCTTCAATTTGTTTTCAATCTACTAAAATATACGTATAGGAAAGTATTGAAATTCGTATATTCTTTTGAAATCAATAAAATAAACGAAAAGATATAAATAAGGATTCGTTGTTGATGGAAATATAAGAACTCATTGTCTTTATTAAAAAAAGAAAAATGAAACTTTTCAATTTGTTTTCAATCTACTAAAAAATACATATGGGAAAGTATTGAAATTCGTATATTCTTTTGAAATCAATAAAATAAACGAAAAGATATAAAAAAGAATTCGTTAGTGATCGAAATATAAGAACTCGTTGTCTATAATTAAAAAAAGAAAAATGAAACTCTTCAATTTGTTTTCAATCTACTAAAATATACGTATAGGAAAGTATTGAAATTCGTATATTCTTTTGAAATCAATAAAATAAACGAAAAGATATAAATAAGGATTCGTTAGTGATCGAAATATAAGAACTCATTGTCTATAATTAAAAAAAGAAAAATGAAACTCTTCAATTTGTTTTCAATCTACTAAAAAATACATATGGGAAAGTATTGAAATTCGTATATTCTTTTGAAATCAATAAAATAAACGAAAAGATATAAATAAGAATTCGTTGTTGATGGAAATATAAGAACTCACTGTCTTTATTTAAAAAAAGAAAAATGAAACTCTTCAATTTGTTTTCAATTTACTAAAAAATACAGATTCGTTAGTGATCGAAATATAAGAACTCGTTCTCTATATTAAAAAAAAGAAAAATGAAACTCTTCAATTTGTTTTCAATCTACTAAAAAATACAAATGGGAAAGTATTGAAATTCGTATATTCTTTTGAAATCAATAAAATAAACGAAAAGATATAAATAAGAATTCGTTAGTGATCGAAATATAAGAACTCGTTGTCTTTATTTAAAAAAAGAAAAATGAAACTCTTCAATTTGTTTTCAATCTACTAAAAAATACATATGGGAAAGTATTGAAATTCGTATATTCTTTTGAAATCAATAAAATAAACGAAAAGATATAAATAAGAATTCGTTGTTGATGGAAATATAAGAACTCATTGTCTATATTTAAAAAAAGAAAAATGAAACTCTTCAATTTGTTTTCAATCTACTAAAAAATACATATGGGAAAGTATTGAAATTCGTATATTCTTTTGAAATCAATAAAATAAACGAAAAGATATAAATAAGAATTCGTTAGTTATGGAAATATAAAAATTCATTGTCTTTATTTAAAAATTGAAAAATGAAACTCTTCAATTTGTTTTCAATCTAATAAAAAAAACATATGGGAAAGTATTGAAATTCGTATATTCTTTTGAATTCAATAAAATAAACGAAAAGATATAAATAAGGATTCGTTAGTTATGGAAATATAAAAACTCATTGTCTTTATTTAAAAATTGAAAAATGAAACTCTTCATTTTGTTTTCGATCTACTAAATTATACGTATAGGAAAGTAATAAAATTCGTATATTCTTTTGAAATCAATAAAATAAACGAAAAGATATAAATAAGAATTCGTTTTTGATGGAAATATAAGAACTCATTGTCTTTATTTAAAAAAAGAAAAATGAAACTTTTCAATTTGTTTTCAATCTACTAAAAAATACATATGGGAAAGTATTGAAATTCGTATATTCTTTTGAAATCAATAAAATAAACGAAAATATATAAATAAGAATTCGTTAGTGATCGAAATATAAGAACTCGTTGTCTATATTTAAAAAAAGAAAAATGAAACTCTTCAATTTGTTTTCAATCTACTAAAATATACGTATAGGAAATTAATGAAATTCGTATATTCTTTTGAAATCAATAAAATAAACGAAAAGATATAAATAAGAATTCGTTAGTTATGGAAATATAAAAACTCATTGTCTTTATTTAAAAATTGAAAAATGAAACTCTTCAATTTGTTTTCAATCTACTAAAAAAAACATATGGGAAAGTATTGAAATTCGTATATTCTTTTGAATTCAATAAAATAAACGAAAAGATATAAATAAGGATTCGTTTGTTATGGAAATATAAGAACTCATTGTCTTTATTTAAAAATTGAAAAATGAAACTCTTCAATTTGTTTTCAATCTACTAAAATATACGTATAGGAAAGTATTAAAATTCGTATATTCTTTTGAAATCAATAAAATAAACTAAAAGATATAAATAAGAATTCGTTGTTGATGGAAATATAAGAACTCATTGTCTTTATTTAAAATTGAAAAATGAAACTCTTCAATTAGTTTTCAATCTACTAAAATATACATATAGGAAAGTATTGAAATTCGTATATTCTTTTGAAATCAATAAAATAAACAAAAAGATAT
Organism: Ptychoptera albimana; assembly: GCA_961205885.1. NCBI lineage: Eukaryota > Metazoa > Arthropoda > Insecta > Diptera > Ptychopteridae > Ptychoptera > Ptychoptera albimana. Next base: position 17,023,065 of record OY540803.1, on the reverse strand, counting down.
AAATAAGAATTCGTTGGTGATGGAAATATAAGAACTCATTGTCTATATTTAAAAAAAGAAAAATGAAACTCTTCAATTTGTTTTCAATCTACTAAAAAATACATATAGGAAAGTATAGAATTTCGTATATTCTTTTGAATTCAATAAAATAAACGAAAAGATATAAATAAGGATTCGTTGTTGATGGAAATATAAGAACTCACTGTCTTTATTTAAAAAAAGAAAAATGAAACTCTTCAATTTTTTTCAATCTACTAAAAAATACATATGGGAAAGTATTGAAATTCGTATATTCTTTTGAAATCAATAAAATAAACGAAAAGATATAAATAAGAATTCGTTAGTGATCGAAATATAAGAACTCATTGTCTATATTTTAAAAAAGAAAAATGAAACTCTTCAATTTGTTTTCAATCTACTAAAAAATACATATGGGAAAGTATTGAAATTCGTATATTCTTTTGAAATCAATAAAATAAACAAAAAGATATAAAAAAGAATTCGTTGGTGATGGAAATATAAGAACTCATTGTCTTTATTTAAAATTGAAAAATGAAACTCTTCAATTAGTTTTCAATCTACTAAAAAAAACATATGGGAAAGTATTGAAATTCGTATATTCTTTTGAAATCAATAAAATAAACGAAAAGATATAAATAAAGATTCGTTGGTGATGGAAATATAAGGACTCATTGTCTGTAAATAAAATGATTTAATATGATACTCTTCAATTTGTTTTCAATCTACTAAAATATACGTATAGGAAAGTATTGAAATTCGTATATTCTTTTGAAATCAATAAAATAAACAAAAAGATATATATATAAGAATTCGTTGGTGATGGAAATATAAGAACTCATTGTCTATATTTAAAAAAAGAAAAATGAAACTCTTCAATTTGTTTTCAATCTACTAAAAAATACATATAGGAAAGTATAGAATTTCGTATATTCTTTTGAATTCAATAAAATAAACGAAAAGATATAAATAAGGATTCGTTGTTGATGGAAATATAAGAACTCACTGTCTTTATTTAAAAAAAGAAAAATGAAACTCTTCAATTTGTTTTCAATCTACTAAAAAATACATATGGGAAAGTATTGAAATTCGTATATTCTTTTGAAATCAATAAAATAAACAAAAAGATATAAAAAAGAATTCGTTGGTGATGGAAATATAAGAACTCATTGTCTTTATTTAAAATTGAAAAATGAAACTCTTCAATTTGTTTTCAATCTACTAAAAAAAACATATGGGAAAGTATTGAAATTCGTATATTCTTTTGAAATCAATAAAATAAACGAAAAGATATAAATAAGAATTCGTTAGTGATCGAAATATAAGAACTCATTGTCTATATTTTAAAAAAGAAAAATGAAACTCTTCAATTTGTTTTCAATCTACTAAAAAATACATATGGGAAAGTATTGAAATTCGTATATTCTTTTGAAATCAATAAAATAAACAAAAAGATATAAAAAAGAATTCGTTGGTGATGGAAATATAAGAACTCATTGTCTTTATTTAAAAAAAGAAAAATGAAACTCTTCAATTTGTTTTCAATCTACTAAAAAATACATATGGGAAAGTATTGAAATTCGTATATTCTTTTGAAATCAATAAAACGAACGAAAAGATATAAATAAGAATTCGTTAGTGATGGAAATATAAGAACTCATTGTCTATATTTAAAAATTGAAAAATGAAACTCTTCAATTTGTTTTCAATCTACTAAAATATACGTATAGGAAAGTATTGAAATTCGTATATTCTTTTGAAATCAATAAAATAAACAAAAAGATATAAATAAGAATTCGTTGGTGATGGAAATATAAGAACTCATTGTCTATATTTAAAAAAAGAAAAATGAAACTCTTCAATTTGTTTTCAATCTACTAAAAAATACATATAGGAAAGTATAGAATTTCGTATATTCTTTTGAATTCAATAAAATAAACGAAAAGATATAAATAAGGATTCGTTGTTGATGGAAATATAAGAACTCACTGTCTTTATTTAAAAAAAGAAAAATGAAACTCTTCAATTTGTTTTCAATCTACTAAAAAATACATATGGGAAAGTATTGAAATTCGTATATTCTTTTGAAATCAATAAAATAAACGAAAAGATATAAATAAGAATTCGTTAGTGATCGAAATATAAGAACTCATTGTCTATATTTTAAAAAAGAAAAATGAAACTCTTCAATTTGTTTTCAATCTACTAAAAAATACATATAGGAAAGTATAGAATTTCGTATATTCTTTTGAATTCAATAAAATAAACGAAAAGATATAAATAAGGATTCGTTAGTGATCGAAATATAAGAACTCGTTGTCTATATTTAAAAAAAGAAAAATGGAACTCTTCAATTTGTTTTCAATCTACTAAAAAATACATATGGGAAAGTATTGAAATTCGTATATTCTTTTGAAATCAATAAAATAAACGAAAAGATATAAATAAGAATTCGTTAGTGATCGAAATATAAGAACTCATTGTCTATATTTTAAAAAAGAAAAATGAAACTCTTCAATTTGTTTTCAATCTACTAAAAAATACATATGGGAAAGTATTGAAATTCGTATATTCTTTTGAAATCAATAAAATAAACGAAAAGATATAAATAAGAATTCGTTAGTGATCGAAATATAAGAACTCATTGTCTATATTTTAAAAAAGAAAAATGAAACTCTTCAATTTGTTTTCAATCTACTAAAAAATACATATGGGAAAGTATTGAAATTCGTATATTCTTTTGAAATCAATAAAATAAACAAAAAGATATAAAAAAGAATTCGTTGGTGATGGAAATATAAGAACTCATTGTCTTTATTTAAAATTGAAAAATGAAACTCTTCAATTTGTTTTCAATCTACTAAAATATACGTATAGGAAAGTATTAAAATTCGTATATTCTTTTGAAATCAATAAAATAAACTAAAAGATATAAATAAGAATTCGTTGTTGATGGAAATATAAGAACTCATTGTCTTTATTTAAAAAAAGAAAAATGAAACTCTTCAATTTGTTTTCAATTTACTAAAAAATACATATGGGAAAGTATTGAAATTCGTATATTCTTTTGAAATCAATAAAATAAACAAAAAGATATAAAAAAGAATTCGTTGGTGATGGAAATATAAGAACTCATTGTCTTTATTTAAAATTGAAAAATGAAACTCTTCAATTAGTTTTCAATCTACTAAAAAAAACATATGGGAAAGTATTGAAATTCGTATATTCTTTTGAAATCAATAAAATAAACGAAAAGATATAAATAAAAATTCGTTAGTGATCGAAATATAAGAACTCATTGTCTATAATTAAAAAAAGAAAAATTAAACTCTTCAATTTGTTTTCAATCTACTAAAAAATACATATGGGAAAGTATTGAAATTCGTATATTCTTTTGAAATCAATAAAATAAACGAAAAGATATGAATAAGGATTCGTTAGTGATCGAAATATAAGAACTCGTTGTCTATATTTAAAAAAAGAAAAATGGAACTCTTCAATTTGTTTTCAATCTACTAAAAAATACATATGGGAAAGTATTGAAATTCGTATATTCTTTTGAAATCAATAAAACGAACGAAAAGATATAAATAAGAATTCGTTAGTGATGGAAATATAAGAACTCATTGTCTATATTTAAAAATTGAAAAATGAAACTCTTCAATTTGTTTTCAATCTACTAAAATATACGTATAGGAAAGTATTGAAATTCGTATATTCTTTTGAAATCAATAAAATAAACAAAAAGATATAAATAAGAATTCGTTGGTGATGGAAATATAAGAACTCATTGTCTATATTTAAAAAAAGAAAAATGAAACTCTTCAATTTGTTTTCAATCTACTAAAAAATACATACAGGAAAGTATAGAATTTCGTATATTCTTTTGAATTCAATAAAATAAACGAAAAGATATAAATAAGGATTCGTTGTTGATGGAAATATAAGAACTCACTGTCTTTATTTAAAAAAAGAAAAATGAAACTCTTCAATTTGTTTTCAATCTACTAAAAAATACATATGGGAAAGTATTGAAATTCGTATATTCTTTTGAAATCAATAAAATAAACGAAAAGATATAAATAAGAATTCGTTAGTGATCGAAATATAAGAACTCATTGTCTATATTTTAAAAAAGAAAAATGAAACTCTTCAATTTGTTTTCAATCTACTAAAAAATACATATGGGAAAGTATTGAAATTCGTATATTCTTTTGAAATCAATAAAATAAACAAAAAGATATAAAAAAGAATTCGTTGGTGATGGAAATATAAGAACTCATTGTCTTTATTTAAAATTGAAAAATGAAACTCTTCAATTTGTTTTCAATCTACTAAAAAATACATATGGGAAAGTATTGAAATTCGTATATTCTTTTGAAATCAATAAAATAAACGAAAAGATATAAATAAGAATTCGTTAGTGATCGAAATATAAGAACTCATTGTCTATATTTTAAAAAAGAAAAATGAAACTCTTCAATTTGTTTTCAATCTACTAAAAAATACATATGGGAAAGTATTGAAATTCGTATATTCTTTTGAAATCAATAAAATAAACAAAAAGATATAAATAAGAATTCGTTAGTGATCGAAATATAAGAACTCATTGTCTATATTTTAAAAAAGAAAAATGAAACTCTTCAATTTGTTTTCAATCTACTAAAATATACATATAGTAAAGTATTGAAATTCGTATATTCTTTTGAAATCAATAAAATAAACAAAAAGATATAAAAAAGAATTCGTTGGTGATGGAAATATAAGAACTCATTGTCTATATTTAAAAAAAGAAAAATGAAACTCTTCAATTTGTTTTCAATCTACTAAAAAATACATATAGGAAAGTATAGAAATTCGTATATTCTTTTGAATTCAATAAAATAAACGAAAAGATATAAATAAGGATTCGTTGTTGATGGAAATATAAGAACTCACTGTCTTTATTTAAAAAAAGAAAAATGAAACTCTTCAATTTGTTTTCAATCTACTAAAAAATACATATGGGAAAGTATTGAAATTCGTATATTCTTTTGAAATCAATAAAATAAACGAAAAGATATAAATAAGAATTCGTTAGTGATCGAAATATAAGAACTCATTGTCTATATTTAAAAAAAGAAAAATGAAACTCTTCAATTTGTTTTCAATCTACTAAAAAATACATATGGGAAAGTATTGAAATTCGTATATTCTTTTGAATTCAATAAAATAAACGAAAAGATATAAATAAGGATTCGTTAGTTATGGAAATATAAAAAATCATTGTCTTTATTTAAAAATTGAAAAATGAAACTCTTCAATTTGTTTTCAATCTACTAAAATATACGTATAGGAAAGTATTGAAATTCGTATATTCTTTTGAAATCAATAAAATAAACAAAAAGATATAAAAAAGAATTCGTTGTTGATGGAAATATAAGAACTCATTGTCTTTATTTAAAAATTGAAAAATGAAACTCTTCAATTAGTTTTCAATCTACTAAAAAAAACATATGGGAAAGTATTGAAATTCGTATATTCTTTTGAAATCAATAAAATAAACGAAAAGATATAAATAAGGATTCGTTGGTGATGGAAATATAAGGACTCATTGTCTGTTAATAAAATGATTTAATATGATACTCTGCAATTTGTTTTCAATCTACTAAAATATACATATAGTAAAGTATTGAAATTCGTATATTCTTTTGAAATCAATAAAATAAACAAAAAGATATAAAAAAGAATTCGTTGGTGATGGAAATATAAGAACTCATTGTCTATATTTAAAAAAAGAAAAATGAAACTCTTCAATTTGTTTTCAATCTACTAAAAAATACATATGGGAAAGTATTGAAATTCGTATATTCTTTTGAAATCAATAAAATAAACGAAAAGATATAAATAAGAATTCGTTGTTGATGGAAATATAAGAACTCACTGTCTTTATTTAAAAAAAGAAAAATGAAACTCTTCAATTTGTTTTCAATCGAGAACTCGTTCTCTATATTTAAAAAATGAAAAATGAAACTCTTCAATTTGTTTTCAATCTACTAAAAAATACATATGGGAAAGTATAGAAATTCGTATATTCTTTTGAAATCAATAAAATAAACGAAAAGATATAAATAAGAATTCGTTAGTGATCGAAATATAAGAACTCGTTGTCTATATTTAAAAAAAGAAAAATGAAACTCTTCAATTTGTTTTCAATCTACTAAAAAATACATATAGGAAAGTATAGAAATTCGTATATTCTTTTGAATTCAATAAAATAAACGAAAAGATATAAATAAGGATTCGTTGTTGATGGAAATATAAGAACTCACTGTCTTTATTTAAAAAAAGAAAAATGAAACTCTTCAATTTGTTTTCAATCTACTAAAAAATACATATGGGAAAGTATTGAAATTCGTATATTCTTGTGAAATCAATAAAATAAACGAAAAGATATAAATAAGAATTCGTTAGTGATCGAAATATAAGAACTCATTGTCTATATTTAAAAAAAGAAAAATGAAACTCTTCAATTTGTTTTCAATCTACTAAAAAATACATATGGGAAAGTATTGAAATTCGTATATTCTTTTGAAATCAATAAAATAAACGAAAAGATATGAATAAGGATTCGTTAGTGATCGAAATATAAGAACTCGTTGTCTATATTTAAAAAAAGAAAAATGGAACTCTTCAATTTGTTTTCAATCTACTAAAAAATACATATGGGAAAGTATTGAAATTCGTATATTCTTTTGAAATCAATAAAACGAACGAAAAGATATAAATAAGAATTCGTTAGTGATGGAAATATAAGAACTCATTGTCTATATTTAAAAATTGAAAAATGAAACTCTTCAATTTGTTTTCAATCTACTAAAATATACGTATAGGAAAGTATTGAAATTCGTATATTCTTTTGAAATCAATAAAATAAACAAAAAGATATAAATAAGAATTCGTTGGTGATGGAAATATAAGAACTCATTGTCTTTATTTAAAAAAAGAAAAATGAAACTCTTCAATTTGTTTTCAATCTACTAAAAAATACATATAGGAAAGTATAGAAATTCGTATATTCTTTTGAATTCAATAAAATAAACGAAAAGATATAAATAAGGATTCGTTGTTGATGGAAATATAAGAACTCACTGTCTTTATTTAAAAAAAGAAAAATGAAACTCTTCAATTTGTTTTCAATCTACTAAAAAATACATATGGGAAAGTATTGAAATTCGTATATTCTTTTGAAATCAATAAAATAAACGAAAAGATATAAATAAGGATTCGTTGTTGATGGAAATATAAGAACTCACTGTCTTTATTTAAAAAAAGAAAAATGAAACTCTTCAATTTGTTTTCAATCTACTAAAAAATACATATGGGAAAGTATTGAAATTCGTATATTCTTTTGAAATCAATAAAATAAACGAAAAGATATAAATAAGAATTCGTTAGTGATCGAAATATAAGAACTCATTGTCTATATTTTAAAAAAGAAAAATGAAACTCTTCAATTTGTTTTCAATCTACTAAAAAATACATATGGGAAAGTATTGAAATTCGTATATTCTTTTGAAATCAATAAAATAAACAAAAAGATATAAAAAAGAATTCGTTGGTGATGGAAATATAAGAACTCATTGTCTTTATTTAAAATTGAAAAATGAAACTCTTCAATTTGTTTTCAATCTACTAAAAAATACATATGGGAAAGTATTGAAATTCGTATATTCTTTTGAAATCAATAAAATAAACGAAAAGATATAAATAAGAATTCGTTAGTGATCGAAATATAAGAACTCATTGTCTATATTTTAAAAAAGAAAAATGAAACTCTTCAATTTGTTTTCAATCTACTAAAAAATACATATGGGAAAGTATTGAAATTCGTATATTCTTTTGAAATCAATAAAATAAACAAAAAGATATAAATAAGAATTCGTTAGTGATCGAAATATAAGAACTCATTGTCTATATTTTAAAAAAGAAAAATGAAACTCTTCAATTTGTTTTCAATCTACTAAAATATACATATAGTAAAGTATTGAAATTCGTATATTCTTTTGAAATCAATAAAATAAACAAAAAGATATAAAAAAGAATTCGTTGGTGATGGAAATATAAGAACTCATTGTCTATATTTAAAAAAAGAAAAATGAAACTCTTCAATTTGTTTTCAATCTACTAAAAAATACATATAGGAAAGTATAGAAATTCGTATATTCTTTTGAATTCAATAAAATAAACGAAAAGATATAAATAAGGATTCGTTGTTGATGGAAATATAAGAACTCACTGTCTTTATTTAAAAAAAGAAAAATGAAACTCTTCAATTTGTTTTCAATCTACTAAAAAATACATATGGGAAAGTATTGAAATTCGTATATTCTTTTGAAATCAATAAAATAAACGAAAAGATATAAATAAGAATTCGTTAGTGATCGAAATATAAGAACTCATTGTCTATATTTAAAAAAAGAAAAATGAAACTCTTCAATTTGTTTTCAATCTACTAAAAAATACATATGGGAAAGTATTGAAATTCGTATATTCTTTTGAATTCAATAAAATAAACGAAAAGATATAAATAAGGATTCGTTAGTTATGGAAATATAAAAAATCATTGTCTTTATTTAAAAATTGAAAAATGAAACTCTTCAATTTGTTTTCAATCTACTAAAATATACGTATAGGAAAGTATTGAAATTCGTATATTCTTTTGAAATCAATAAAATAAACAAAAAGATATAAAAAAGAATTCGTTGTTGATGGAAATATAAGAACTCATTGTCTTTATTTAAAAATTGAAAAATAAAACTATTCAATTAGTTTTCAATCTACTAAAAAAAACATATGGGAAAGTATTGAAATTCGTATATTCTTTTGAAATCAATAAAATAAACGAAAAGATATAAATAAGGATTCGTTGGTGATGGAAATATAAGGACTCATTGTCTGTTAATAAAATGATTTAATATGATACTCTGCAATTTGTTTTCAATCTACTAAAATATACATATAGTAAAGTATTGAAATTCGTATATTCTTTTGAAATCAATAAAATAAACAAAAAGATATAAAAAAGAATTCGTTGGTGATGGAAATATAAGAACTCATTGTCTATATTTAAAAAAAGAAAAATGAAACTCTTCAATTTGTTTTCAATCTACTAAAAAATACATATGGGAAAGTATTGAAATTCGTATATTCTTTTGAAATCAATAAAATAAACGAAAAGATATAAATAAGAATTCGTTGTTGATGGAAATATAAGAACTCACTGTCTTTATTTAAAAAAAGAAAAATGAAACTCTTCAATTTGTTTTCAATCGAGAACTCGTTCTCTATATTTAAAAAAAGAAAAATGAAACTCTTCAATTTGTTTTCAATCTACTAAAAAATACATATGGGAAAGTATAGAAATTCGTATATTCTTTTGAAATCAATAAAATAAACGAAAAGATATAAATAAGAATTCGTTAGTGATCGAAATATAAGAACTCGTTGTCTATATTTAAAAAAAGAAAAATGAAACTCTTCAATTTGTTTTCAATCTACTAAAAAATACATATAGGAAAGTATAGAAATTCGTATATTCTTTTGAATTCAATAAAATAAACGAAAAGATATAAATAAGGATTCGTTGTTGATGGAAATATAAGAACTCACTGTCTTTATTTAAAAAAAGAAAAATGAAACTCTTCAATTTGTTTTCAATCTACTAAAAAATACATATGGGAAAGTATTGAAATTCGTATATTCTTGTGAAATCAATAAAATAAACGAAAAGATATAAATAAGAATTCGTTAGTGATCGAAATATAAGAACTCATTGTCTATATTTAAAAAAAGAAAAATGAAACTCTTCAATTTGTTTTCAATCTACTAAAAAATACATATGGGAAAGTATTGAAATTCGTATATTCTTTTGAAATCAATAAAATAAACGAAAAGATATGAATAAGGATTCGTTAGTGATCGAAATATAAGAACTCGTTGTCTATATTTAAAAAAAGAAAAATGGAACTCTTCAATTTGTTTTCAATCTACTAAAAAATACATATGGGAAAGTATTGAAATTCGTATATTCTTTTGAAATCAATAAAACGAACGAAAAGATATAAATAAGAATTCGTTAGTGATGGAAATATAAGAACTCATTGTCTATATTTAAAAATTGAAAAATGAAACTCTTCAATTTGTTTTCAATCTACTAAAATATACGTATAGGAAAGTATTGAAATTCGTATATTCTTTTGAAATCAATAAAATAAACAAAAAGATATAAATAAGAATTCGTTGGTGATGGAAATATAAGAACTCATTGTCTTTATTTAAAAAAAGAAAAATGAAACTCTTCAATTTGTTTTCAATCTACTAAAAAATACATATAGGAAAGTATAGAAATTCGTATATTCTTTTGAATTCAATAAAATAAACGAAAAGATATAAATAAGGATTCGTTGTTGATGGAAATATAAGAACTCACTGTCTTTATTTAAAAAAAGAAAAATGAAACTCTTCAATTTGTTTTCAATCTACTAAAAAATACATATGGGAAAGTATTGAAATTCGTATATTCTTTTGAAATCAATAAAATAAACGAAAAGATATAAATAAGAATTCGTTAGTGATCGAAATATAAGAACTCATTGTCTATATTTAAAAAAAGAAAAATGAAACTCTTCAATTTGTTTTCAATCTACTAAAAAATACATATGGGAAAGTATTGAAATTCGTATATTCTTTTGAATTCAATAAAATAAACGAAAAGATATAAATAAGGATTCGTTAGTTATGGAAATATAAAAAATCATTGTCTTTATTTAAAAATTGAAAAATGAAACTCTTCAATTTGTTTTCAATCTACTAAAATATACGTATAGGAAAGTATTGAAATTCGTATATTCTTTTGAAATCAATAAAATAAACAAAAAGATATAAAAAAGAATTCGTTGTTGATGGAAATATAAGAACTCATTGTCTTTATTTAAAAATTGAAAAATGAAACTCTTCAATTAGTTTTCAATCTACTAAAAAAAACATATGGGAAAGTATTGAAATTCGTATATTCTTTTGAAATCAATAAAATAAACGAAAAGATATAAATAAGGATTCGTTGGTGATGGAAATATAAGGACTCATTGTCTGTTAATAAAATGATTTAATATGATACTCTGCAATTTGTTTTCAATCTACTAAAATATACATATAGTAAAGTATTGAAATTCGTATATTCTTTTGAAATCAATAAAATAAACAAAAAGATATAAAAAAGAATTCGTTGGTGATGGAAATATAAGAACTCATTGTCTATATTTAAAAAAAGAAAAATGAAACTCTTCAATTTGTTTTCAATCTACTAAAAAATACATATGGGAAAGTATTGAAATTCGTATATTCTTTTGAAATCAATACAATAAACGAAAAGATATAAATAAGAATTCGTTGTTGATGGAAATATAAGAACTCACTGTCTTTATTTAAAAAAAGAAAAATGAAACTCTTCAATTTGTTTTCAATCGAGAACTCGTTCTCTATATTTAAAAAAAGAAAAATGAAACTCTTCAATTTGTTTTCAATCTACTAAAAAATACATATGGGAAAGTATTGAAATTCGTATATTCTTTTGAAATCAATAAAATAAACGAAAAGATATAAATAAGAATTCGTTAGTGATCGAAATATAAGAACTCGTTGTCTATATTTAAAAAAAGAAAAATGAAACTCTTCAATTTGTTTTCAATCTACTAAAAAATACATATAGGAAAGTATAGAAATTCGTATATTCTTTTGAATTCAATAAAATAAACGAAAAGATATAAATAAGGATTCGTTGTTGATGGAAATATAAGAACTCACTGTCTTTATTTAAAAAAAGAAAAATGAAACTCTTCAATTTGTTTTCAATCTACTAAAAAATACATATGGGAAAGTATTGAAATTCGTATATTCTTGTGAAATCAATAAAATAAACGAAAAGATATAAATAAGAATTCGTTAGTGATCGAAATATAAGAACTCATTGTCTTTATTTAAAAAAAGAAAAATGAAACTCTTCAATTTGTTTTCAATCTACTAAAAAATACATATGGGAAAGTATTGAAATTCGTATATTCTTTTGAAATCAATAAAATAAACGAAAAGATATAAATAAGGATTCGTTAGTGATCGAAATATAAGAACTCGTTGTCTATATTTAAAAAAAGAAAAATGGAACTCTTCAATTTGTTTTCAATCTACTAAAAAATACATATGGGAAAGTATTGAAATTCGTATATTCTTTTGAAATCAATAAAACGAACGAAAAGATATAAATAAGAATTCGTTAGTGATGGAAATATAAGAACTCATTGTCTATATTTAAAAATTGAAAAATGAAACTCTTCAATTTGTTTTCAATCTACTAAAATATACGTATAGGAAAGTATTGAAATTCGTATATTCTTTTGAAATCAATAAAATAAACAAAAAGATATAAATAAGAATTCGTTGGTGATGGAAATATAAGAACTCATTGTCTATATTTAAAAAAAGAAAAATGAAACTCTTCAATTTGTTTTCAATCTACTAAAAAATACATACAGGAAAGTATAGAATTTCGTATATTCTTTTGAATTCAATAAAATAAACGAAAAGATATAAATAAGGATTCGTTGTTGATGGAAATATAAGAACTCACTGTCTTTATTTAAAAAAAGAAAAATGAAACTCTTCAATTTGTTTTCAATCTACTAAAAAATACATATGGGAAAGTATTGAAATTCGTATATTCTTTTGAAATCAATAAAATAAACGAAAAGATATAAATAAGAATTCGTTAGTGATCGAAATATAAGAACTCATTGTCTATATTTTAAAAAAGAAAAATGAAACTCTTCAATTTGTTTTCAATCTACTAAAAAATACATATGGGAAAGTATTGAAATTCGTATATTCTTTTGAAATCAATAAAATAAACAAAAAGATATAAAAAAGAATTCGTTGGTGATGGAAATATAAGAACTCATTGTCTTTATTTAAAATTGAAAAATGAAACTCTTCAATTTGTTTTCAATCTACTAAAAAATACATATGGGAAAGTATTGAAATTCGTATATTCTTTTGAAATCAATAAAATAAACGAAAAGATATAAATAAGAATTCGTTAGTGATCGAAATATAAGAACTCATTGTCTATATTTTAAAAAAGAAAAATGAAACTCTTCAATTTGTTTTCAATCTACTAAAAAATACATATGGGAAAGTATTGAAATTCGTATATTCTTTTGAAATCAATAAAATAAACAAAAAGATATAAATAAGAATTCGTTGGTGATCGAAATATAAGAAATCATTGTCTATATTTTAAAAAAGAAAAATGAAACTCTTCAATTTGTTTTCAATCTACTAAAATATACATATAGTAAAGTATTGAAATTCGTATATTCTTTTGAAATCAATAAAATAAACAAAAAGATATAAAAAAGAATTCGTTGGTGATGGAAATATAAGAACTCATTGTCTATATTTAAAAAAAGAAAAATGAAACTCTTCAATTTGTTTTCAATCTACTAAAAAATACATATAGGAAAGTATAGAAATTCGTATATTCTTTTGAATTCAATAAAATAAACGAAAAGATATAAATAAGGATTCGTTGTTGATGGAAATATAAGAACTCACTGTCTTTATTTAAAAAAAGAAAAATGAAACTCTTCAATTTGTTTTCAATCTACTAAAAAATACATATGGGAAAGTATTGAAATTCGTATATTCTTTTGAAATCAATAAAATAAACGAAAAGATATAAATAAGAATTCGTTAGTGATCGAAATATAAGAACTCATTGTCTATATTTAAAAAAAGAAAAATGAAACTCTTCAATTTGTTTTCAATCTACTAAAAAATACATATGGGAAAGTATTGAAATTCGTATATTCTTGTGAAATCAATAAAATAAACGAAAAGATATAAATAAGAATTCGTTAGTGATCGAAATATAAGAACTCATTGTCTATATTTAAAAAAAGAAAAATGAAACTCTTCAATTTGTTTTCAATCTACTAAAAAATACATATGGGAAAGTATTGAAATTCGTATATTCTTTTGAATTCAATAAAATAAACGAAAAGATATAAATAAGGATTCGTTAGTTATGGAAATATAAAAACTCATTGTCTTTATTTAAAAATTGAAAAATGAAACTCATCAATTTGTTTGCGATCTACTAAAATATACGTATAGAAAAGTATTGAAATTCGTATATTCTTTTGAAATCAATAAAATAAACGAAAAGATATATATAAGAATTCGTTAGTGATGAAAATATAAGAAATCATTGTCTTTATTTAAAAATTGAAAAATGAAATTCTTCAATTAGTTTTCAATCTACTAAAAAAAACATATGGGAAAGTATTGAAATTCGTATATTCTTTTGAAATCAATAAAATAAACGAAAAGATATAAATAAGGATTCGTTGGTGATGGAAATATAAGGACTCATTGTCTGTTAATAAAATGATTTAATATGATACTCTGCAATTTGTTTTCAATCTACTAAAATATACATATAGTAAAGTATTGAAATTCGTATATTCTTTTGAAATCAATAAAATAAACAAAAAGATATAAAAAAGAATTCGTTGGTGATGGAAATATAAGAACTCATTGTCTATATTTAAAAAAAGAAAAATGAAACTCTTCAATTTGTTTTCAATCTACTAAAAAATACATATGGGAAAGTATTGAAATTCGTATATTCTTTTGAAATCAATAAAATAAACGAAAAGATATAAATAAGAATTCGTTGTTGATGGAAATATAAGAACTCACTGTCTTTATTTAAAAAAAGAAAAATGAAACTATTCAAATTGTTTTCAATCTACTAAAAAATACAGATTCGTTAGTGATCAAAATATAAGAACTCGTTCTCTATATTTAAAAAAAGAAAAATGAAACTCTTCAATTTGTTTTCAATCTACTAAAAAATACATATGGGAAAGTATTGAAATTCGTATATTCTTTTGAAATCAATAAAATAAACGAAAAGATATAAATAAGAATTCGTTAGTGATCGAAATATAAGAACTCGTTGTCTATATTTAAAAAAAGAAAAATGAAACTCTTCAATTTGTTTTCAATCTACTAAAAAATACATATTTGAAAGTATTGAAATTCGTATATTCTTTTGAAATCAATAAAATAAACGAAAAGATATAAATAAGAATTCGTTAGTGATCGAAATATAAGAACTCATTGTCTATAATTAAAAAAAGAAAAATGAAACTCTTCAATTTGTTTTCAATCTACTAAAATATACGTATAGGAAAGTATTGAAATTCGTATATTCTTTTGAAATCAATAAAATAAACGAAAAGATATAAATAAGAATTCGTTAGTTATGGAAATATAAAAATTCATTGTCTTTATTTAAAAATTGAAAAATGAAACTCTTCAATTTGTTTTCAATCTACTAAAAAAAACATATGGGAAAGTATTGAAATTCATATATTCTTTTGAATTCAATAAAATAAACGAAAAGATATAAATAAGGATTCGTTAGTTATGGAAATATAAAAACTCATTGTCTTTATTTAAAAATTGAAAAATGAAACTCTTCAATTTGTTTTCGATCTACTAAATTATACGTAAAGGAAAGTAATAAAATTCGTATATTCTTTTGAAATCAATAAAATAAACGAAAAGATATAAATAAGAATTCGTTGTTGATGGAAATATAAGAACTCATTGTCTTTATTTAAAAAAAAAGAAAAATGAAACTTTTCAATTTGTTTTCAATCTACTAAAAAATACATATGGGAAAGTATTGAAATTCGTATATTCTTTTGAAATCAATAAAATAAACGAAAATATATAAATAAGAATTCGTTAGTGATCGAAATATAAGAACTCGTTGTCTATAATTAAAAAAAGAAAAATGAAACTCTTCAATTTGTTTTCAATCTACTAAAATATACGTTTAGGAAATTATTGAAATTCGTATATTCTTTTGAAATCAATAAAATAAACGAAAAGATATAAATAAGAATTCGTTAGTTATGGAAATATAAAAACTCATTGTCTTTATTTAAAAATTGAAAAATGAAACTCTTCAATTTGTTTTCAATCTACTAAAAAAAACATATGAGAAAGTATTGAAATTCGTATATTCTTTTGAATTCAATAAAATAAACGAAAAGATATAAATAAGGATTCGTTAGTTATGGAAATATAAGAACTCATTGTCTTTATTTAAAAATTGAAAATGAAACTCTTCAATTTGTTTTCAATCTACTAAAAAATACATGTGGGAAAGTATTAAAATTCGAATATTCTTTTGAAATCAATAAAATAAACGAAAAGATATAAATAAGAATTCGTTGTTGAGGGAAATATAAGAACTCATTGTCTTTATTTAAAAAAAGAAAAATGAAACTCTTCAATTTGTTTTCAATCTACTAAAAAATACATATTTGAAAGTATTGAAATTCGTATATTCTTTTGAAATCAATAAAATAAACGAAAAGATATAAATAAGAATTCGTTAGTGATCGAAATATAAGAACTCATTGTCTATAATTAAAAAAAGAAAAATGAAACTCTTCAATTTGTTTTCAATCTACTAAAATATACGTATAGGAAAGTATTGAAATTCGTATATTCTTTTGAAATCAATAAAATAAACGAAAAGATATAAATAAGAATTCGTTAGTGATGGAAATATAAAAACACATTGTCTTTATTTAAAAATTGAAAAATGAAACTCTTCAATTCGTTTTCAATCTACTAAAATATACGTATAGGAAAGTATTAAAATTCGTATATTCTTTTGGAATCAATAAAATAAACGAAAAGATATAAATAAAAATTCGATAGTGATCGAAATATAAGAACTCATTGTCTTTATTTAAAAAAAGAAAAATGAAACTCTTCAATTTGTTTTCAATCTACTAAAAAATACATATGGGAAAGTATTGAAATTCGTATATTCTTTTGAAATCAATAAAATAAACGAAAAGATATGAATAAGGATTCGTTAGTGATCGAAATATAAGAACTCGTTGTCTATATTTAAAAAAAGAAAAATGGAACTCTTCAATTTGTTTTCAATCTACTAAAAAATACATATGGGAAAGTATTGAAATTCGTATATTCTTTTGAAATCAATAAAATGAACGAAAAGATATATATAAGAATTCGTTAGTGATGGAAATATAAGAACTCATTGTCCTTATTTAAAAATTGAAAAATGAAACTCTTCAATTTGTTTTCAATCTACTAAAATATACGTATAGGAAAGTATTGAAATTCGTATATTCTTTTGAAATCAATAAAATAAACAAAAAGATATAAATAAGAATTCGTTGGTGATGGAAATATAAGAACTCATTGTCTATATTTAAAAAAAGAAAAATGAAACTCTTCAATTTGTTTTCAATCTACTAAAAAATACATATAGGAAAGTATAGAAATTCGTATATTCTTTTGAATTCAATAAAATTCAGACCCTTCAAACTATCGCCCAATAGCTATCATTCCAATCATCGCAAAGGTTTTCGAGAAATACATTAATCACAACATCAAGAGATTCACTAAAGACTTTAAAATAGTGGACGATAAGCAATATGGTTTTAGAACCAAAAGGTCCACTGGAGATCTTTTAGCAAATGTCGCCCAAAAGTGGAATAACGCAATGGAAAATCACGGCGAGTCATTCGCTGTTGCGTTAGATATTGCTAAAGCCTTCGACAAAGTATGGCATGAAAATCTTCTTGCAAAACTGGAAGCGTATGGGTTAGGCGAACAAACCGTTAAATGGCTTGAAAACTACCTGGGCAATCGACGTTTTCGTGTCGTTGTAGACGGGACTTCTTCAAATGAATTTCGGACAAATTCAGGAGTACCACAGGGCTCGGTTCTCTCCCCCACCCTTTTTACATTATACATAAATGATCTTTTAAAATCAACTACGAATCCGATTCATAGTTTTGCTGATGATAGCACTCTGCATACTTCACACTGTTACTCGTCCTTAAACTTCAAAGAAAGGGAAGAGGAAAGAAACGCAGTTTTGAAGTCATTGAATGAGGATTTGAATAGAATCATTAAATGGGGTGATTGTAATTCCGTAACATTTAACGCGGCAAAAACGCAACTTTGCAACATAACGCGACTTAAGAACTTCAATTCAGAAACGGAAATTATGTTCAACCAAATAAAACTCGAAAAAAAACCGTCGGTCCGCCTTCTCGGAGTAAATATTGCGTCAAATTTGTTATGGCATGAACATATATTAAGTATAGCTAAACAGGCATCTAAAAAATTAGGTTTCTTGTACCGGTGCAAGACATTTTTCAACCCATACCAACTCGGGCTTATTTATAAATCTTTCATACGCCCGTGTATGGAATACTGTTGTCATGTATGGGGAGCTGCGTCAAAAAGCTCATTAGATTTATTAGATAGGGTTCAGAAATGTGCCGTGCGGTTGATAAACGATACTGAAATTACAAACAAATTAGATTCGCTAAAACATCGACGAGACGTGGCTGATCTTACTATTTTTTATAAATATAGCTCAGGACACTGCTCAAAGGAGGTTGTGGAAATCATGCTTCCTCGCGAAAAGCGGTTACGCGCTACAAGGGCTGGAACAGCTGCTCACAGCCGAACTGTGACTATTGATAAAATTAGAACCGCTAAATATCAAAACGACTTTTTTAATAGAACCGCGATAAAATGGAACGCCTTACCATCGGTCGTGTTTCCCTCCAAATTTAACATACAATCCTTTAAAACTAATGTCCACAAATACCTGAAAACCAATCCTTTAAATTCCAATGCTAATTGACATGGTAGCTTAGGCTATTCATAGGTCTACTTTAAGTTATAAAGCCTAAACATGTCAATTCAATAACATAAAAAAAAAAAAATAAATAAATAAATAAAATAAACGAAAAGATATAAATAAGGATTCGTTGTTGATGGAAATATAAGAACTCACTGTCTTTATTAAAAAAAAGAAAAATGAAACTCTTCAAATTGTTTTCAATCTACTAAAAAATACATATGGGAAAGTATTGAAATTCGTATATTCTTTTGAAATCAATAAAATAAACGAAAAGATATAAATAAGAATTCGTTAGTGACCGAAATATAAGAACTCATTGTCTATAATTAAAAAAAGAAAAATGAAACTCTTCAATTTGTTTTCAATATACTAAAAAATACATATGGGAAAGTATTGAAATTCGTATATTCTTTTGGAATCAATAAAATAAACGAAAAGATATAAATAAGGATTCGTTAGTGATCGAAATATAAGAACTCGTTGTCTTTATTTAAAAAAAGAAAAATGAAACTCTTCAATTTGTTTTCAATCTACTAAAAAATACATATGGGAAAGTATTGAAATTCGTATATTCTTTTGAAATCAATAAAATAAACGAAAAGATATATATAAGAATTTGTTGGTGATGGAAATATAAGAACTCATTGTCTTTATTTAAAAATTGAAAAATGAAACTCTTCAATTAGTTTTCAATTTACTAAAAAAAACATATGGGAAAGTATTGAAATTCGTATATTCTTTTGAAATCAATAAAATAAACGAAAAGATATAAATAAGGATTCATTGGTGATGGAAATATAAGGACTCATTGTATTTATTTAAAATGATTTAATATGATACTCTGCAATCTGTTTTCAATCTACTAAAATATACATATAGTAAAGTATTGAAATTCGTATATTCTTTTGAAATCAATAAAATAAACAAAAAGATATAAAAAAGAATTCGTTGGTGATGAAAATATAAGAACTCATTGTCTATATTTAAAAAAAGAAAAATGAAACTCTTCAATTTGTTTTCAATCTACTAAAAAATACATATGGGAAAGTATTGAAATTCGTATATTCTTTTGGAATCAATAAAATAAACGAAAAGATATAAATAAGGATTCGTTAGTGATCGAAATATAAGAACTCGTTGTCTTTATTTAAAAAAAGAAAAATGAAACTCTTCAATTTGTTTTCAATCTACTAAAAAATACATATGGGAAAGTATTGAAATTCGTATATTCTTTTGAAATCAATAAAATAAACGAAAAGATATAAATAAGAATTCGTTGGTGATGGAAATATAAGAACTCATTGTCTTTATTTAAAAATTGAAAAATGAAACTCTTCAATTAGTTTTCAATCTACTAAAAAAAAACATATGGGAAAGTATTGAAATTCGTATATTCTTTTGAAATCAATAAAATAAACGAAAAGATATAAATAAGGATTCATTGGTGATGGAAATATAAGGACTCATTGTCTTTTAATAAAATGATTTAATATGATACTATGCAATTTGTTTTCAATCTACTAAAATATACATATAGTAAAGTATTGAAATTCGTATATTCTTTTGAAATCAATAAAATAAACGAAATGATATAAAAAAGAATTCGTTGGTGATGAAAATATAAGAACTCATTGTCTATATTTAAAAAAAGAAAAATGAAACTCTTCAATTTGTTTTCAATCTACTAAAAAATACATATGGGAAAGTATTGAAATTCGTATATTCTTTTGAAATCAATAAAATAAACGAAAAGATATATATAAGAATTCGTTGGTGATGGAAATATAAGAACTCATTGTCTTTATTTAAAAATTGAAAAATGAAACTCTTCAATTAGTTTTCAATCTACTAAAAAAAACATATGGGAAAGTATTGAAATTCGTATATTCTTTTGAAATCAATAAAATAAACGAAAAGATATAAATAAGGATTCATTGGTGATGGAAATATAAGGACTCATTGTCTTTTAATAAAATGATTTAATATGATACTCTGCAATTTGTTTTCAATCTACTAAAATATACATATAGTAAAGTATTGAAATTCGTATATTCTTTTGAAATCAATAAAATAAACGAAAAGATATAAATAAGAATTCGTTAGTGATCGAAATATAAGAACTCGTTGTCTTTATTTAAAAAAAGAAAAATGAAACTCTTCAATTTGTTTTCAATCTACTAAAAAATACATATGGGAAAGTATTGAAATTCGTATATTCTTTTGAAATCAATAAAATAAACGAAAAGATATATATATAAGAATTCGTTGGTGATGGAAATATAAGAACTCATTGTCTTTATTTAAAAATTGAAAAATGAAACTCTTCAATTAGTTTTCAATCTACTAAAAAAAACATATGGGAAAGTATTGAAATTCGTATATTCTTTTGAAATCAATAAAATAAACGAAAAGATATAAATAAGGATTCATTGGTGATGGAAATATAAGGACTCATTGTCTTTTAATAAAATGATTTAATATGATACTCTGCAATTTGTTTTCAATCTACTAAAATATACATATAGTAAAGTATTGAAATTCGTATATTCTTTTGAAATCAATAAAATAAACGAAAAGATATAAATAAGGATTCGTTGTTGATGGAAATATAAGAACTCACTGTCTTTATTTAAAAAAAGAAAAATGAAACTCTTCAATTTGTTTTCAATCTACTAAAAAATACATATGGGAAAGTATTGAAATTCGTATATTCTTTTGAAATCAATAAAATAAACGAAAAGATATAAATAAGAATTCGTTAGTGATCGAAATATAAGAACTCATTGTCTATATTAAAAAAAAGAAAAATGAAACTCTTCAATTTGTTTTCAATCTACTAAAAAATACATATGGGAAAGTATTGAAATTCGTATATTCTTTTGAAATCAATAAAATAAACGAAAAGATATAAATAAGGATTCGTTAGTTATGGAAATATAAAAACTCATTGTCTTTATTTAAAAATTGAAAAATGAAACTCATCAATTTGTTTGCGATCTACTAAAATATACATATGGGAAAGTATTGAAATTCGTATATTCTTTTGAAATCAATAAAATAAACGAAAAGATATATATAAGAATTCGTTAGTGATGGAAATATAAGAAATCATTGTCTTTATTTAAAAATTGAAAAATGAAACTCTTCAATTAGTTTTCAATCTACTAAAAAAAACATATGAAAAAGTATTGAAATTCGTATATTCTTTTGAAATCAATAAAATAAACGAAAAGATATAAATAAGGATTCATTGGTGATGGAAATATAAGGACTCATTGTCTTTTAATAAAATGATTTAATATGATACTCTGCAATTTGTTTTCAATCTACTAAAATATACATATAGTAAAGTATTGAAATTCGTATATTCTTTTGAAATCAATAAAATAAACAAAAAGATATAAAAAAGAATTCGTTGGTGATGAAAATATAAGAACTCATTGTCTATATTTAAAAAAAGAAAAATGGAACTCTTCAATTTGTTTTCAATCTACTAAAAAATACATATGGGAAAGTATTGAAATTCGTATATTCTTTTGAAATCAATAAAATAAAC
The DNA here is from genome assembly GCA_961205885.1 of Ptychoptera albimana. Classification (NCBI taxonomy): domain Eukaryota; kingdom Metazoa; phylum Arthropoda; class Insecta; order Diptera; family Ptychopteridae; genus Ptychoptera; species Ptychoptera albimana. The sequence goes on along the minus strand of OY540803.1, from coordinate 17,000,677 downwards.
GAAAAGATATAAATAAGAATTCGTTAGTTATGGAAATATAAAAACTCATTGTCTTTATTTAAAAATTGAAAAATGAAACTCTTCAATTTGTTTTCAATCTACTAAAAAAAACATATGAGAAAGTATTGAAATTCGTATATTCTTTTGAATTCAATAAAATAAACGAAAAGATATAAATAAGGATTCGTTAGTTATGAAAATATAAGAACTCATTGTCTTTATTTAAAAATTGAAAATGAAACTCTTCAATTTGTTTTCAATCTACTAAAATATACGTATAAGAAAGTATTAAAATTCGTATATTCTTTTGAAATCAATAAAATAAACGAAAAGATATAAATAAGAATTCGTTGTTGAGGGAAATATAAGAACTCATTGTCTTTATTTAAAAAAAGAAAAATGAAACTCTTCAATTTGTTTTCAATCTACTAAAAAATACATATGGGAAAGTATTGAAATTCGTATATTCTTTTGAAATCAATAAAATAAACGAAAAGATATAAATAAGGATTCGTTGGTGATGGAAATATAAGAACTCATTGTCTTTATTTAAAAAAAGAAAAATGAAACTCTTCAATTTGTTTTCAATCTACTAAAAAATACATATTTGAAAGTATTGAAATTCGTATATTCTTTTGAAATCAATAAAATAAACGAAAAGATATAAATAAGAATTCGTTAGTGATCGAAATATAAGAACTCATTGTCTATAATTAAAAAAAGAAAAATGAAACTCTTCAATTTGTTTTCAATCTACTAAAATATACGTATAGGAAAGTATTGAAATTCGTATATTCTTTTGAAATCAATAAAATAAACGAAAAGATATAAATAAGAATTCGTTAGTGATGGAAATATAAAAACATATTGTCTTTATTTAAAAATTGAAAAATGAAACTCTTCAATTCGTTTTCAATCTACTAAAATATACGTATAGGAAAGTATTAAAATTCGTATATTCTTTTGGAATCAATAAAATAAACGAAAAGATATAAATAAAAATTCTATAGTGATCGAAATATAAGAACTCATTGTCTTTATTTAAAAAAAGAAAAATGAAACTCTTCAATTTGTTTTCAATCTACTAAAAAATACATATGGGAAAGTATTGAAATTCGTATATTCTTTTGAAATCAATAAAATAAACGAAAAGATATGAATAAGGATTCGTTAGTGATCGAAATATAAGAACTCGTTGTCTATATTTAAAAAAAGAAAAATGGAACTCTTCAATTTGTTTTCAATCTACTAAAAAATACATATGGGAAAGTATTGAAATTCGTATATTCTTTTGAAATCAATAAAATGAACGAAAAGATATATATAAGAATTCGTTAGTGATGGAAATATAAGAACTCATTGTCCTTATTTAAAAATTGAAAAATGAAACTCTTCAATTTGTTTTCAATCTACTAAAATATACGTATAGGAAAGTATTGAAATTCGTATATTCTTTTGAAATCAATAAAATAAACAAAAAGATATAAATAAGAATTCGTTGGTGATGGAAATATAAGAACTCATTGTCTATATTTAAAAAAAGAAAAATGAAACTCTTCAATTTGTTTTCAATATACTAAAAAATACATATGGGAAAGTATTGAAATTCGTATATTCTTTTGGAATCAATAAAATAAACGAAAAGATATAAATAAGGATTCGTTAGTGATCGAAATATAAGAACTCGTTGTCTTTATTTAAAAAAAGAAAAATGAAACTCTTCAATTTGTTTTCAATCTACTAAAAAATACATATGAGAAAGTATTGAAATTCGTATATTCTTTTGAAATCAATAAAATAAACGAAAAGATATATATAAGAATTCGTTGGTGATGGAAATATAAGAACTCATTGTCTTTATTTAAAAATTGAAAAATGAAACTCTTTAATAAGTTTTCAATTTACTAAAAAAAACATATGGGAAAGTATTGAAATTCGTATATTCTTTTGAAATCAATAAAATAAACGAAAAGATATAAATAAGGATTCATTGGTGATGGAAATATAAGGACTCATTGTCTTTTAATAAAATGATTTAATATGATACTCTGCAATCTGTTTTCAATCTACTAAAATATACATATAGTAAAGTATTGAAATTCGTATATTCTTTTGAAATCAATAAAATAAACAAAAAGATATAAAAAAGAATTCGTTGCTGATGAAAATATAAGAACTCATTGTCTATATTTAAAAAAAGAAAAATGAAACTCTTCAATTTGTTTTCAATCTACTAAAAAATACATATGGGAAAGTATTGAAATTCGTATATTCTTTTGGAATCAATAAAATAAACGAAAAGATATAAATAAGGATTCGTTAGTGATCGAAATATAAGAACTCGTTGTCTTTATTTAAAAAAAGAAAAATGAAACTCTTCAATTTGTTTTCAATCTACTAAAAAATACATATGGGAAAGTATTGAAATTCGTATATTCTTTTGAAATCAATAAAATAAACGAAAAGATATAAATAAGAATTCGTTAGTGACCGAAATATAAGAACTCATTGTCTTTATTTAAAAATTGAAAAATGAAACTCTTCAATTAGTTTTCAATCTACTAAAAAAAACATATGGGAAAGTATTGAAATTCGTATATTCTTTTGAAATCAATAAAATAAACGAAAAGATATAAATAAGGATTCATTGGTGATGGAAATATAAGGACTCATTGTCTTTTAATAAAATAATTTAATATGATACTCTGCAATTTGTTTTCAATCTACTAAAATATACATATAGTAAAGTATTGAAATTCGTATATTCTTTTGAAATCAATAAAATAAACGAAAAGATATAAAAAAGAATTCGTTGGTGATGAAAATATAAGAACTCATTGTCTATATTTAAAAAAAGAAAAATGAAACTCTTCAATTTGTTTTCAATCTACTAAAAAATACATATAGGAAAGTATAGAAATTCGTATATTCTTTTGAATTCAATAAAATAAACGAAAAGATATAAATAAGGATTCGTTGTTGATGGAAATATAAGAACTTACTGTCTTTATTTAAAAAAAGAAAAATGAAACTCTTCAATTTGTTTTCAATCTACTAAAAAATACATATGGGAAAGTATTGAAATTCGTATATTCTTTTGAAATCAATAAAATAAACGAAAAGATATAAATAAGAATTCGTTAGTGATCGAAATATAAGAACTCATTGTCTATATTTAAAAAAGAAAAATGAAACTCTTCAATTCGTTTTCAATCTACTAAAAAATACATATGGGAAAGTATTGAAATTCGTATATTCTTTTGGAATCAATAAAATAAACGAAAAGATATAAATAAGGATTCGTTAGTGATCGAAATATAAGAACTCGTTGTCTTTATTTAAAAAAAGAAAAATGAAACTCTTCAATTTGTTTTCAATCTACTAAAAAATACATATGGGAAAGTATTTAAATTCGTATATTCTTTTGAAATCAATAAAATAAACGAAAAGATATATATAAGAATTCGTTGGTGATGGAAATATAAGAACTCATTGTCTTTATTTAAAAATTGAAAAATGAAACTCTTCAATTAGTTTTCAATCTACTAAAAAAAACATATGGGAAAGTATTGAAATTCGTATATTCTTTTGAATTCAATAAAATAAACGAAAAGATATAAATAAGGATTCATTGGTGATGGAAATATAAGGACTCATTGTCTTTTAATAAAATGATTTAATATGATACTCTGCAATTTGTTTTCAATCTACTAAAATATACATATAGTAAAGTATTGAAATTCGTATATTCTTTTGAAATCAATAAAATAAACGAAAAGATATAAAAAAGAATTCGTTGTTGATGAAAATATAAGAACTCATTGTCTATATTTAAAAAAAGAAAAATGAAACTCTTCAATTTGTTTTCAATCTACTAAAAAATACATATAGGAAAGTATAGAAATTCGTATATTCTTTTGAATTCAATAAAATAAACGAAAAGATATAAATAAGGATTCGTTGTTGATGGAAATATAAGAACTCACTGTCTTTATTTAAAAAAAGAAAAATGAAACTCTTCAATTAGTTTTCAATCTACTAAAAAATACATATGGGAAAGTATTGAAATTCGTATATTCTTTTGAATTCAATAAAATAAACGAAAAGATATAAATAAGGATTCGTTGTTGATGGAAATATAAGAACTCACTGTCTTTATTTAAAAAAAGAAAAATGAAACTCTTCAATTTGTTTTCAATCTACTAAAAAATACATATGGGAAAGTATTGAAATTCGTATATTCTTTTGAAATCAATAAAATAAACGAAAAGATATAAATAAGAATTCGTTAGTGATTGAAATATAAGAACTCATTGTCTATATTTAAAAAAAGAAAAATGAAACTCTTCAATTTGTTTTCAATCTACTAAAAAATACGTATAGGAAAGTATTGAAATTCGTATATTCTTTTGAAATCAATAAAATAAACAAAAAGATATAAATAAGAATTCGTTGGTGATGGAAATATAAGAACTCATTGTCTATATTTAAAAAAAGAAAAATGAAACTCTTCAATTTGTTTTCAATCTACTAAAAAATACATACAGGAAAGTATAGAATTTCGTATATTCTTTTGAATTCAATAAAATAAACGAAAAGATATAAATAAGGATTCGTTGTTGATGGAAATATAAGAACTCACTGTCTTTATTTAAAAAAAGAAAAATGAAACTCTTCAATTTGTTTTCAATCTACTAAAAAATACATATGGGAAAGTATTGAAATTCGTATATTCTTTTGAAATCAATAAAATAAACGAAAAGATATAAATAAGAATTCGTTAGTGATCGAAATATAAAAACTCATTGTCTATATTTTAAAAAAGAAAAATGAAACTCTTCAATTTGTTTTCAATCTACTAAAAAATACATATGGGAAAGTATTGAAATTCGTATATTCTTTTGAAATCAATAAAATAAACAAAAAGATATAAAAAAGAATTCGTTGGTGATGGAAATATAAGAACTCATTGTCTTTATTTAAAAAAAGAAAAATGAAACTCTTCAATTTGTTTTCAATCTACTAAAAAATACATATGGGAATGTATTGAAATTCGTATATTCTTTTGAAATCAATAAAATAAACGAAAAGATATAAATAAGAATTCGATAGTGATCAAAATATAAGAACTCGTTGTCTATATTTAAAAAAAGAAAAATGAAACTCTTCAATTTGTTTTCAATCTACTAAAAAATACATATGGGAAAGTATTGAAATTCGTATATTCTTTTGAAATCAATAAAATAAACGAAAAGATATAAATAAGAATTCGTTAGTGATCGAAATATAAGAACTCATTGTCTATATTTTAAAAAAGAAAAATGAAACTCTTCAATTTGTTTTCAATCTACTAAAAAATACATATGGGAAAGTATTGAAATTCGTATATTCTTTTGAAATCAATAAAATAAACAAAAAGATATAAATAAGAATTCGTTAGTGATCGAAATATAAGAACTCATTGTCTATATTTTAAAAAAGAAAAATGAAACTCTTCAATTTGTTTTCAATCTACTAAAATATACATATAGTAAAGTATTGAAATTCGTATATTCTTTTGAAATCAATAAAATAAACAAAAAGATATAAAAAAGAATTCGTTGGTGATGGAAATATAAGAACTCATTGTCTATATTTAAAAAAAGAAAAATGAAACTCTTCAATTTGTTTTCAATCTACTAAAAAATACATATAGGAAAGTATAGAAATTCGTATATTCTTTTGAATTCAATAAAATAAACGAAAAGATATAAATAAGGATTCGTTGTTGATGGAAATATAAGAACTCACTGTCTTTATTTAAAAAAAGAAAAATGAAACTCTTCAATTTGTTTTCAATCTACTAAAAAATACATATGGGAAAGTATTGAAATTCGTATATTCTTTTGAAATCAATAAAATAAACGAAAAGATATAAATAAGAATTCGTTAGTGATCGAAATATAAGAACTCATTGTCTATATTTAAAAAAAGAAAAATGAAACTCTTCAATTTGTTTTCAATCTACTAAAAAATACATATGGGAAAGTATTGAAATTCGTATATTCTTTTGAATTCAATAAAATAAACGAAAAGATATAAATAAGGATTCGTTAGTTATGGAAATATAAAAAATCATTGTCTTTATTTAAAAATTGAAAAATGAAACTCTTCAATTTGTTTTCAATCTACTAAAATATACGTATAGGAAAGTATTGAAATTCGTATATTCTTTTGAAATCAATAAAATAAACAAAAAGATATAAAAAAGAATTCGTTGTTGATGGAAATATAAGAACTCATTGTCTTTATTTAAAAATTGAAAAATGAAACTCTTCAATTAGTTTTCAATCTACTAAAAAAAACATATGGGAAAGTATTGAAATTCGTATATTCTTTTGAAATCAATAAAATAAACGAAAAGATATAAATAAGGATTCGTTGGTGATGGAAATATAAGGACTCATTGTCTGTTAATAAAATGATTTAATATGATACTCTGCAATTTGTTTTCAATCTACTAAAATATACATATAGTAAAGTATTGAAATTCGTATATTCTTTTGAAATCAATAAAATAAACAAAAAGATATAAAAAAGAATTCGTTGGTGATGGAAATATAAGAACTCATTGTCTATATTTAAAAAAAGAAAAATGAAACTCTTCAATTTGTTTTCAATCTACTAAAAAATACATATGGGAAAGTATTGAAATTCGTATATTCTTTTGAAATCAATAAAATAAACGAAAAGATATAAATAAGAATTCGTTGTTGATGGAAATATAAGAACTCACTGTCTTTATTTAAAAAAAGAAAAATGAAACTCTTCAATTTGTTTTCAATCGAGAACTCGTTCTCTATATTTAAAAAAAGAAAAATGAAACTCTTCAATTTGTTTTCAATCTACTAAAAAATACATATGGGAAAGTATTGAAATTCGTATATTCTTTTGAAATCAATAAAATAAACGAAAAGATATAAATAAGAATTCGTTAGTGATCGAAATATTAGAACTCGTTGTCTATATTTAAAAAAAGAAAAATGAAACTCTTCAATTTGTTTTCAATCTACTAAAAAATACATATAGGAAAGTATAGAAATTCGTATATTCTTTTGAATTCAATAAAATAAACGAAAAGATATAAATAAGGATTCGTTGTTGATGGAAATATAAGAACTCACTGTCTTTATTTAAAAAAAGAAAAATGAAACTCTTCAATTTGTTTTCAATCTACTAAAAAATACATATGGGAAAGTATTGAAATTCGTATATTCTTGTGAAATCAATAAAATAAACGAAAAGATATAAATAAGAATTCGTTAGTGATCGAAATATAAGAACTCATTGTCTATATTTAAAAAAAGAAAAATGAAACTCTTCAATTTGTTTTCAATCTACTAAAAAATACATATGGGAAAGTATTGAAATTCGTATATTCTTTTGAATTCAATAAAATAAACGAAAAGATATAAATAAGGATTCGTTAGTTATGGAAATATAAAAACTCATTGTCTTTATTTAAAAATTGAAAAATGAAACTCATCAATTTGTTTGCGATCTACTAAAATATACGTATAGAAAAGTATTGAAATTCGTATATTCTTTTGAAATCAATAAAATAAACGAAAAGATATATATAAGAATTCGTTAGTGATGAAAATATAAGAAATCATTGTCTTTATTTAAAAATTGAAAAATGAAATTCTTCAATTAGTTTTCAATCTACTAAAAAAAACATATGGGAAAGTATTGAAATTCGTATATTCTTTTAAAATCAATAAAATAAACGAAAAGATATAAATAAGGATTCGTTGGTGATGGAAATATAAGGACTCATTGTCTGTTAATAAAATGATTTAATATGATACTCTGCAATTTGTTTTCAATCTACTAAAATATACATATAGTAAAGTATTGAAATTCGTATATTCTTTTGAAATCAATAAAATAAACAAAAAGATATAAAAAAGAATTCGTTGGTGATGGAAATATAAGAACTCATTGTCTATATTTAAAAAAAGAAAAATGAAACTCTTCAATTTGTTTTCAATCTACTAAAAAATACATATGGGAAAGTATTGAAATTCGTATATTCTTTTGAAATCAATAAAATAAACGAAAAGATATAAATAAGAATTCGTTGTTGATGGAAATATAAGAACTCACTGTCTTTATTTAAAAAAAGAAAAATGAAACTATTCAAATTGTTTTCAATCTACTAAAAAATACAGATTCGTTAGTGATCAAAATATAAGAACTCGTTCTCTATATTTAAAAAAAGAAAAATGAAACTCTTCAATTTGTTTTCAATCTACTAAAAAATACATATAGGAAAGTATTGAAATTCGTATATTCTTTTGAAATCAATAAAATAAACGAAAAGATATAAATAAGAATTCGTTAGTGATCGAAATATAAGAACTTATTGTCTATATTTAAAAAAAGAAAAATGAAACTCTTCAATTTGTTTTCAATCTACTAAAAAATACATATTTGAAAGTATTGAAATTCGTATATTCTTTTGAAATCAATAAAATAAACGAAAAGATATAAATAAGAATTCGTTAGTGATCGAAATATAAGAACTCATTGTCTATAATTAAAAAAAGAAAAATGAAACTCTTCAATTTGTTTTCAATCTACTAAAATATACGTATAGGAAAGTATTGAAATTCGTATATTCTTTTGAAATCAATAAAATAAACGAAAAGATATAAATAAGAATTCGTTAGTTATGGAAATATAAAAATTCATTGTCTTTATTTAAAAATTGAAAAATGAAACTCTTCAATTTGTTTTCAATCTACTAAAAAAAACATATGGGAAAGTATTGAAATTCATATATTCTTTTGAATTCAATAAAATAAACGAAAAGATATAAATAAGGATTCGTTAGTTATGGAAATATAAAAACTCATTGTCTTTATTTAAAAATTGAAAAATGAAACTCTTCAATTTGTTTTCGATCTACTAAATTATACGTAAAGGAAAGTAATAAAATTCGTATATTCTTTTGAAATCAATAAAATAAACGAAAAGATATAAATAAGAATTCGTTGTTGATGGAAATATAAGAACTCATTGTCTTTATTTAAAAAAAAAGAAAAATGAATCTTTTCAATTTGTTTTCAATCTACTAAAAAATACATATGGGAAAGTATTGAAATTCGTATATTCTTTTGAAATCAATAAAATAAACGAAAATATATAAATAAGAATTCGTTAGTGATCGAAATATAAGAACTCGTTGTCTATAATTAAAAAAAGAAAAATGAAACTCTTCAATTTGTTTTCAATCTACTAAAATATACGTATAGGAAATTATTGAAATTCGTATATTCTTTTGAAATCAATAAAATAAACGAAAAGATATAAATAAGAATTCGTTAGTTATGGAAATATAAAAACTCATTGTCTTTATTTAAAAATTGAAAAATGAAACTCTTCAATTTGTTTTCAATCTACTAAAAAAAACATATGAGAAAGTATTGAAATTCGTATATTCTTTTGAATTCAATAAAATAAACGAAAAGATATAAATAAGGATTCGTTAGTTATGGAAATATAAGAACTCATTGTCTTTATTTAAAAATTGAAAATGAAACTCTTCAATTTGTTTTCAATCTACTAAAAAATACATGTGGGAAAGTATTAAAATTCGTATATTCTTTTGAAATCAATAAAATAAACGAAAAGATATAAATAAGAATTCGTTGTTGAGGGAAATATAAGAACTCATTGTCTTTATTTAAAAAAAGAAAAATGAAACTCTTCAATTTGTTTTCAATCTACTAAAAAATACATATTTGAAAGTATTGAAATTCGTATATTCTTTTGAAATCAATAAAATAAACGAAAAGATATAAATAAGAATTCGTTAGTGATCGAAATATAAGAACTCATTGTCTATAATTAAAAAAAGAAAAATGAAACTCTTCAATTTGTTTTCAATCTACTAAAATATACGTATAGGAAAGTATTGAAATTCGTATATTCTTTTGAAATCAATAAAATAAACGAAAAGATATAAATAAGAATTCGTTAGTGATGGAAATATAAAAACACATTGTCTTTATTTAAAAATTGAAAAATGAAACTCTTCAATTCGTTTTCAATCTACTAAAATATACGTATAGGAAAGTATTAAAATTCGTATATTCTTTTGGAATCAATAAAATAAACGAAAAGATATAAATAAAAATTCGATAGTGATCGAAATATAAGAACTCATTGTCTTTATTTAAAAAAAGAAAAATGAAACTCTTCAATTTGTTTTCAATCTACTAAAAAATACATATGGGAAAGTATTGAAATTCGTATATTCTTTTGAAATCAATAAAATAAACGAAAAGATATGAATAAGGATTCGTTAGTGATCGAAATATAAGAACTCGTTGTCTATATTTAAAAAAAGAAAAATGGAACTCTTCAATTTGTTTTCAATCTACTAAAAAATACATATGGGAAAGTATTGAAATTCGTATATTCTTTTGAAATCAATAAAATGAACGAAAAGATATATATAAGAATTCGTTAGTGATGGAAATATAAGAACTCATTGTCCTTATTTAAAAATTGAAAAATGAAACTCTTCAATTTGTTTTCAATCTACTAAAATATACGTATAGGAAAGTATTGAAATTCGTATATTCTTTTGAAATCAATAAAATAAACAAAAAGATATAAATAAGAATTCGTTGGTGATGGAAATATAAGAACTCATTGTCTTTATTTAAAAAAAGAAAAATGAAACTCTTCAATTTGTTTTCAATCTACTAAAAAATACATATAGGAAAGTATAGAAATTCGTATATTCTTTTGAATTCAATAAAATTCAGACCCTTCAAACTATCGCCCAATAGCTATCATTCCAATCATCGCAAAGGTTTTCGAGAAATACATTAATCACAACATCAAGAGATTCATTAAAGACTTTAAAATAGTGGACGATAAGCAATATGGTTTTAGAACCAAAAGGTCCACTGGAGATCTTTTAGCAAATGTCGCCCAAAAGTGGAATAACGCAATGGAAAATCACGGCGAGTCATTCGCTGTTGCGTTAGATATTGCTAAAGCCTTCGACAAAGTATGGCATGAAAATCTTCTTGCAAAACTGGAAGCGTATGGGTTAGGCGAACAAACCGTTAAATGGCTAGAAAACTACCTGGGCAATCGACGTTTTCGTGTCGTTGTAGACGGGACTTCTTCAAATGAATTTCGGACAAATTCAGGAGTACCACAGGGCTCGGTTCTCTCCCCCACCCTTTTTACATTATACATAAATGATCTTTTAAAATCAACTACGAATCCGATTCATAGTTTTGCTGATGATAGCACTCTGCATACTTCACACTGTTACTCGTCCTTAAACTTCAAAGAAAGGGAAGAGGAAAGAAACGCAGTTTTGAAGTCATTGAATGAGGATTTGAATAGAATCATTAAATGGGGTGATTGTAATTCCGTAACATTTAACGCGGCAAAAACGCAACTTTGCAACATAACGCGACTTAAGAACTTCAATTCAGAAACGGAAATTATGTTCAACCAAATAAAACTCGAAAAAAAACCGTCGGTCCGCCTTCTCGGAGTAAATATTGCGTCAAATTTGTTATGGCATGAACATATATTAAGTATAGCTAAACAGGCATCTAAAAAATTAGGTTTCTTGTACCGGTGCAAGACATTTTTCAACCCATACCAACTCGGGCTTATTTATAAATCTTTCATACGCCCGTGTATGGAATACTGTTGTCATGTATGGGGAGCTGCGTCAAAAAGCTCATTAGATTTATTAGATAGGGTTCAGAAATGTGCCGTGCGGTTGATAAACGATACTGAAATTACAAACAAATTAGATTCGCTAAAACATCGACGAGACGTGGCTGATCTTACTATTTTTTATAAATATAGCTCAGGACACTGCTCAAAGGAGGTTGTGGAAATCATGCTTCCTCGCGAAAAGCGGTTACGCGCTACAAGGGCTGGAACAGCTGCTCACAGCCGAACTGTGACTATTGATAAAATTAGAACCGCTAAATATCAAAACGACTTTTTTAATAGAACCGCGATAAAATGGAACGCCTTACCATCGGTCGTGTTTCCCTCCAAATTTAACATACAATCCTTTAAAACTAATGTCCACAAATACCTGAAAACCAATCCTTTAAATTCCAATGCTAATTGACATGGTAGCTTAGGCTATTCATAGGTCTACTTTAAGTTATAAAGCCTAAACATGTCAATTCAATAACATAAAAAAAAAAAAATAAATAAATAAATAAAATAAACGAAAAGATATAAATAAGGATTCGTTGTTGATGGAAATATAAGAACTCACTGTCTTTATTAAAAAAAAGAAAAATGAAACTCTTCAATTTGTTTTCAATCTACTAAAAAATACATATGGGAAAGTATTGAAATTCGTATATTCTTTTGAAATCAATAAAATAAACGAAAAGATATAAATAAGAATTCGTTAGTGACAGAAATATAAGAACTCATTGTCTATAATTAAAAAAAGAAAAATGAAACTCTTCAATTTGTTTTCAATATACTAAAAAATACATATGGGAAAGTATTGAAATTCGTATATTCTTTTGGAATCAATAAAATAAACGAAAAGATATAAATAAGGATTCGTAAGTGATCGAAATATAAGAACTCGTTGTCTTTATTTAAAAAAAGAAAAATGAAACTCTTCAATTTGTTTTCAATCTACTAAAAAATACATATGGGAAAGTATTGAAATTCGTATATTCTTTTTAAATCAAAAAAATAAACGAAAAGATATATATAAGAATTCGTTGGTGATGGAAATATAAGAACTCATTGTCTTTATTTAAAAATTGAAAAATGAAACTCTTCAATTAGTTTTCAATTTACTAAAAAAAACATATGGGAAAGTATTGAAATTCGTATATTCTTTTGAAATCAATAAAATAAACGAAAAGATATAAATAAGGATTCATTGGTGATGGAAATATAAGGACTCATTGTATTTATTTAAAATGATTTAATATGATACTCTGCAATCTGTTTTCAATCTACTAAAATATACATATAGTAAAGTATTGAAATTCGTATATTCTTTTGAAATCAATAAAATAAACAAAAAGATATAAAAAAGAATTCGTTGGTGATGAAAATATAAGAACTCATTGTCTATATTTAAAAAAAGAAAAATGAAACTCTTCAATTTGTTTTCAATCTACTAAAAAATACATATGGGAAAGTATTGAAATTCGTATATTCTTTTGGAATCAATAAAATAAACGAAAAGATATAAATAAGGATTCGTTAGTGATCGAAATATAAGAACTCGTTGTCTTTATTTAAAAAAAGAAAAATGAAACTCTTCAATTTGTTTTCAATCTACTAAAAAATACATATGGGAAAGTATTGAAATTCGTATATTCTTTTGAAATCAATAAAATAAACGAAAAGATATAAATAAGAATTCGTTGGTGATGGAAATATAAGAACTCATTGTCTTTATTTAAAAATTGAAAAATGAAACTCTTCAATTAGTTTTCAATCTACTAAAAAAAACATATGGGAAAGTATTGAAATTCGTATATTCTTTTGAAATCAATAAAATAAACGAAAAGATATAAATAAGGATTCATTGGTGATGGAAATATAAGGACTCATTGTCTTTTAATAAAATGATTTAATATGATACTCTGCAATTTGTTTTCAATCTACTAAAATATACATATAGTAAAGTATTAAAATTCGTATATTCTTTTGGAATCAATAAAATAAACGAAATGATATAAAAAAGAATTCGTTGGTGATGAAAATATAAGAACTCATTGTCTATATTTAAAAAAAGAAAAATGAAACTCTTCAATTTGTTTTCAATCTACTAAAAAATACATATAGGAAAGTATAGAAATTCGTATATTCTTTTGAATTCAATAAAATAAACGAAAAGATATAAATAAGGATTCGTTGTTGATGGAAATATAAGAACTCACTGTCTTTATTTAAGAAAAGAAAAATGAAACTCTTCAATTTGTTTTCAATCTACTAAAAAATACATATGGGAAAGTATTGAAATTCGTATATTCTTTTGAAATCAATAAAATAAACGAAAAGATATAAATAAGAATTCGTTAGTGATCGAAATATAAGAACTCATTGTCTATATTTAAAAAAGAAAAATGAAACTCTTCAATTTGTTTTCAATCTACTAAAAAATACATATGGGAAAGTATTGAAATTCGTATATTCTTTTGGAATCAATAAAATAAACGAAAAGATATAAATAAGGATTCGTTAGTGATCGAAATATAAGAACTCGTTGTCTTTATTTAAAAATTGAAAAATGAAACTCTTCAATTAGTTTTCAATCTACTAAAAAAAACATATGGGAAAGTATTGAAATTCGTATATTCTTTTGAAATCAATAAAATAAACGAAAAGATATAAATAAGGATTCATTGGTGATAGAAATATAAGGACTCATTGTCTTTTAATAAAATGATTTAATATGATACTCTGCAATTTGTTTTCAATCTACTAAAATATACATATAGTAAAGTATTGAAATTCGTATATTCTTTTGAAATCAATAAAATAAACGAAAAGATATAAATAAGAATTCGTTAGTGATCGAAATATAAGAACTCATTGTCTATATTTAAAAAAGAAAAATGAAACTCTTCAATTTGTTTTCAATCTACTAAAAAATACATATGGGAAAGTATTGAAATTCGTATATTCTTTTGGAATCAATAAAATAAACGAAAAGATATAAATAAGGATTCGTTAGTGATCGAAATATAAGAACTCGTTGTCTTTATTTAAAAAAAGAAAAATGAAACTCTTCAATTTGTTTTCAATCTACTAAAAAATACATATGGGAAAGTATTGAAATTCGTATATTCTTTTGAAATCAATAAAATAAACGAAAAGATATATATAAGAATTCGTTGGTGATGGAAATATAAGAACTCATTGTCTTTATTTAAAAATTGAAAAATGAAACTCTTCAATTAGTTTTCAATCTACTAAAAAAAACATATGGGAAAGTATTGAAATTCGTATATTCTTTTGAAATCAATAAAATAAACGAAAAGATATAAATAAGGATTCATTGGTGATAGAAATATAAGGACTCATTGTCTTTTAATAAAATGATTTAATATGATACTCTGCAATTTGTTTTCAATCTACTAAAATATACATATAGTAAAGTATTGAAATTCGTATATTCTTTTGAAATCAATAAAATAAACGAAAAGATATAAATAAGAATTCGTTAGTGATCGAAATATAAGAACTCGTTGTCTTTATTTAAAAAAAGAAAAATGAAACTCTTCAATTTGTTTTCAATCTACTAAAAAATACATATGGGAAAGTATTGAAATTCGTATATTCTTTTGAAATCAATAAAATAAACGAAAAGATATATATATAAGAATTCGTTGGTGATGGAAATATAAGAACTCATTGTCTTTATTTAAAAATTGAAAAATGAAACTCTTCAATTAGTTTTCAATCTACTAAAAAAACATATGGGAAAGTATTGAAATTCGTATATTCTTTTGAAATCAATAAAATAAACGAAAAGATATAAATAAGGATTCATTGGTGATGGAAATATAAGGACTCATTGTCTTTTAATAAAATGATTTAATATGATACTCTGCAATTTGTTTTCAATCTACTAAAATATACATATAGTAAAGTATTGAAATTCGTATATTCTTTTGAAATCAATAAAATAAACGAAAAGATATAAATAAGGATTCGTTGTTGATGGAAATATAAGAACTCACTGTCTTTATTTAAAAAAAGAAAAATGAAACTCTTCAATTTGTTTTCAATCTACTAAAAAATACATATGGGAAAGTATTGAAATTCGTATATTCTTTTGAAATCAATAAAATAAACGAAAAGATATAAATAAGAATTCGTTAGTGATCGAAATATAAGAACTCATTGTCTATATTAAAAAAAAGAAAAATGAAACTCTTCAATTTGTTTTCAATCTACTAAAAAATACATATGGGAAAGTATTGAAATTCGTATATTCTTTTGAATTCAATAAAATAAACGAAAAGATATAAATAAGGATTCGTTAGTTATGGAAATATAAAAACTCATTGTCTTTATTTAAAAATTGAAAAATGAAACTCATCAATTTGTTTGCGATCTACTAAAATATACATATGGGAAAGTATTGAAATTCGTATATTCTTTTGAAATCAATAAAATAAACGAAAAGATATATATAAGAATTCATTAGTGATGGAAATATAAGAAATCATTGTCTTTATTTAAAAATTGAAAAATGAAACTCTTCAATTAGTTTTCAATCTACTAAAAAAAACATATGAAAAAGTATTGAAATTCGTATATTCTTTTGAAATCAATAAAATAAACGAAAAGATATAAATAAGGATTCATTGGTGATGGAAATATAAGGACTCATTGTCTTTTAATAAAATGATTTAATATGATACTCTGCAATTTGTTTTCAATCTACTAAAATATACATATAGTAAAGTATTGAAATTCGTATATTCTTTTGAAATCAATAAAATAAACAAAAAGATATAAAAAAGAATTCGTTGGTGATGAAAATATAAGAACTCATTGTCTATATTTAAAAAAAGAAAAATGGAACTCTTCAATTTGTTTTCAATCTACTAAAAAATACATATGGGAAAGTATTGAAATTCGTATATTCTTTTGAAATCAATAAAATAAACGAAAAGATATAAATAAGAATTCGTTAGTTATGGAAATATAAAAACTCATTGTCTTTATTTAAAAATTGAAAAATGAAACTCTTCAATTTGTTTTCAATCTACTAAAAAAAACATATGAGAAAGTATTGAAATTCGTATATTCTTTTGAATTCAATAAAATAAACGAAAAGATATAAATAAGGATTCGTTAGTTATGAAAATATAAGAACTCATTGTCTTTATTTAAAAATTGAAAATGAAACTCTTCAATTTGTTTTCAATCTACTAAAATATACGTATAAGAAAGTATTAAAATTCGTATATTCTTTTGAAATCAATAAAATAAACGAAAAGATATAAATAAGAATTCGTTGTTGAGGGAAATATAAGAACTCATTGTCTTTATTTAAAAAAAGAAAAATGAAACTCTTCAATTTGTTTTCAATCTACTAAAAAATACATATGGGAAAGTATTGAAATTCGTATATTCTTTTGAAATCAATAAAATAAACGAAAAGATATAAATAAGGATTCGTTGGTGATGGAAATATAAGAACTCATTGTCTTTATTTAAAAAAAGAAAAATGAAACTCTTCAATTTGTTTTCAATCTACTAAAAAATACATATTTGAAAGTATTGAAATTCGTATATTCTTTTGAAATCAATAAAATAAACGAAAAGATATAAATAAGAATTCGTTAGTGATCGAAATATAAGAACTCATTGTCTATAATTAAAAAAGAAAAATGAAACTCTTCAATTTGTTTTCAATCTACTAAAATATACGTATAGGAAAGTATTGAAATTCGTATATTCTTTTGAAATCAATAAAATAAACGAAAAGATATAAATAAGAATTCGTTAGTGATGGAAATATAAAAACATATTGTCTTTATTTAAAAATTGAAAAATGAAACTCTTCAATTCGTTTTCAATCTACTAAAATATACGTATAGGAAAGTATTAAAATTCGTATATTCTTTTGGAATCAATAAAATAAACGAAAAGATATAAATAAAAATTCTATAGTGATCGAAATATAAGAACTCATTGTCTTTATTTAAAAAAAGAAAAATGAAACTCTTCAATTTGTTTTCAATCTACTAAAAAATACATATGGGAAAGTATTGAAATTCGTATATTCTTTTGAAATCAATAAAATAAACGAAAAGATATGAATAAGGATTCGTTAGTGATCGAAATATAAGAACTCGTTGTCTATATTTAAAAAAAGAAAAATGGAACTCTTCAATTTGTTTTCAATCTACTAAAAAATACATATGGGAAAGTATTGAAATTCGTATATTCTTTTGAAATCAATAAAATGAACGAAAAGATATATATAAGAATTCGTTAGTGATGGAAATATAAGAACTCATTGTCCTTATTTAAAAATTGAAAAATGAAACTCTTCAATTTGTTTTCAATCTACTAAAATATACGTATAGGAAAGTATTGAAATTCGTATATTCTTTTGAAATCAATAAAATAAACAAAAAGATATAAATAAGAATTCGTTGGTGATGGAAATATAAGAACTCATTGTCTATATTTAAAAAAAGAAAAATGAAACTTTTCAATTTGTTTTCAATATACTAAAAAATACATATGGGAAAGTATTGAAATTCGTATATTCTTTTGGAATCAATAAAATAAACGAAAAGATATATATAAGAATTCGTTGGTGATGGAAATATAAGAACTCATTGTCTTTATTTAAAAATTGAAAAATGAAACTCTTCAATAAGTTTTCAATTTACTAAAAAAAACATATGGGAAAGTATTGAAATTCGTATATTCTTTTGAAATCAATAAAATAAACGAAAAGATATAAATAAGGATTCATTGGTGATGGAAATATAAGGACTCATTGTCTTTTAATAAAATGATTTAATATGATACTCTGCAATCTGTTTTCAATCTACTAAAATATACATATAGTAAAGTATTGAAATTCGTATATTCTTTTGAAATCAATAAAATAAACAAAAAGATATAAAAAAGAATTCGTTGCTGATGAAAATATAAGAACTCATTGTCTATATTTAAAAAAAGAAAAATGAAACTCTTCAATTTGTTTTCAATCTACTAAAAAATACATATGGGAAAGTATTGAAATTCGTATATTCTTTTGGAATCAATAAAATAAACGAAAAGATATAAATAAGGATTCGTTAGTGATCGAAATATAAGAACTCGTTGTCTTTATTTAAAAAAAGAAAAATGAAACTCTTCAATTTGTTTTCAATCTACTAAAAAATACATATGGGAAAGTATTGAAATTCGTATATTCTTTTGAAATCAATAAAATAAACGAAAAGATATAAATAAGAATTCGTTAGTGACCGAAATATAAGAACTCATTGTCTTTATTTAAAAATTGAAAAATGAAACTCTTCAATTAGTTTTCAATCTACTAAAAAATACATATGGGAAAGTATTGAAATTCGTATATTCTTTTGAAATCAATAAAATAAACGAAAAGATATAAATAAGGATTCATTGGTGATGAAAATATAAGGACTCATTGTCTTTTAATACAATAATTTAATATGATACTCTGCAATTTGTTTTCAATCTACTAAAATATACATATAGTAAAGTATTGAAATTCGTATATTCTTTTGAAATCAATAAAATAAACGAAAAGATATAAAAAAGAATTCGTTGGTGATGAAAATATAAGAACTCATTGTCTATATTTAAAAAAAGAAAAATGAAACTCTTCAATTTGTTTTCAATCTACTAAAAAATACATATAGGAAAGTATAGAAATTCGTATATTCTTTTGAAATCAATAAAATAAACGAAAAGATATAAAAAAGAATTCGTTGTTGATGAAAATATAAGAACTCATTGTCTATATTTAAAAAAAGAAAAATGAAACTCTTCAATTTGTTTTCAATCTACTAAAAAATACATATAGGAAAGTATAGAAATTCGTATATTCTTTTGAAATCAATAAAATAAACGAAAAGATATAAATAAGAATTCGTTAGTGATCGAAATATAAGAACTCATTGTCTATATTTAAAAAAGAAAAATGAAACTCTTCAATTTGTTTTCAATCTACTAAAAAATACATATGGGAAAGTATTGAAATTCGTATATTCTTTTGGAATCAATAAAATAAACGAAAAGATATAAATAAGGATTCGTTAGTGATCGAAATATAAGAACTCGTTGTCTTTATTTAAAAAAAGAAAAATGAAACTCTTCAATTTGTTTTCAATCTACTAAAAAATACATATGGGAAAGTATTTAAATTCGTATATTCTTTTGAAATCAATAAAATAAACGAAAAGATATATATAAGAATTCGTTGGTGATGGAAATATAAGAACTCATTGTCTTTATTTAAAAATTGAAAAATGAAACTCTTCAATTAGTTTTCAATCTACTAAAAAAAACATATGGGAAAGTATTGAAATTCGTATATTCTTTTGAAATCAATAAAATAAACGAAAAGATATAAATAAGGATTCATTGGTGATGGAAATATAAGGACTCATTGTCTTTTAATAAAATGATTTAATATGATACTCTGCAATTTGTTTTCAATCTACTAAAATATACATATAGTAAAGTATTTAAATTCGTATATTCTTTTGAAATCAATAAAATAAACGAAAAGATATAAACAAGAATTCGTTGGTGATGAAAATATAAGAACTCATTGTCTATATTTAAAAAAAGAAAAATGAAACTCTTCAATTTGTTTTCAATCTACTAAAAAATACATATAGGAAAGTATAGAAATTCGTATATTCTTTTGAATTCAATAAAATAAACGAAAAGATATAAATAAGGATTCGTTGTTGATGGAAATATAAGAACTCACTGTCTTTATTTAAAAAAAGAAAAATGAAACTCTTCAATTAGTTTTCAATCTACTAAAAAATACATATGGGAAAGTATTGAAATTCGTATATTCTTTTGAATTCAATAAAATAAACGAAAAGATATAAATAAGGATTCGTTGTTGATGGAAATATAAGAACTCACTGTCTTTATTTAAAAAAAGAAAAATGAAACTCTTCAATTTGTTTTCAATCTACTAAAAAATACATATGGGAAAGTATTGAAATTCGTATATTCTTTTGAAATCAATAAAATAAACGAAAAGATATAAATAAGAATTCGTTAGTGATTGAAATATAAGAACTCATTGTCTATATTTAAAAAAAGAAAAATGAAACTCTTCAATTTGTTTTCAATCTACTAAAAAATACATATGGGAAAGTATTGAAATTCGTATATTCTTTTGAATTCAATAAAATAAACGAAAAGATATAAATAAGGATTCGTTAGTTATGGAAATATAAAAACTCATTGTCTTTATTTAAAAATTGAAAAATGAAACTCATCAATTTGTTTGCGATTTTTAAAAATATACATATGGGAAAGTATTGAAATTCGTATATTCTTTTGAAATCAATAAAATAAACGAAAAGATATATATAAGAATTCGTTAGTGATGGAAATATAAGAAATCATTGTCTTTATTTAAAAATTGAAAAATGAAACTCTTCAATTAGTTTTCAATCTACTAAAAAAAACATATGAAAAAGTATTGAAATTCGTATATTCTTTTGAAATCAATAAAATAAACGAAAAGATATAAATATGGATTCATTGGTGATGGAAATATAAGAACTCATTGTCTTTTAATAAAATGATTTAATATGATACTCTGCAATTTGTTTTCAATCTACTAAAATATACATATAGTAAAGTATTGAAATTCGTATATTCTTTTGAAATCAATAAAATAAACAAAAAGATATAAAAAAGAATTCGTTGGTGATGAAAATATAAGAACTCATTGTCTATATTTAAAAAAAGAAAAATGAAACTCTTCAATTTGTTTTCAATCTACTAAAAAATACATATGGGAAAGTATTGAAATTCGTATATTCTTTTGGAATCAATAAAATAAACGAAAAGATATAAATAAGGATTCGTTAGTGATCGAAATATAAGAACTCGTTGTCTTTATTTAAAAAAAGAAAAATGAAACTCTTCAATTTGTTTTCAATCTACTAAAAAATACATATGGGAAAGTATTGAAATTCGTATATTCTTTTGAAATCAATAAAATAAACGAAAAGATATAAATAAGAATTCGTTAGTGACCGAAATATAAGAACTCATTGTCTATAATTAAAAAAAGAAAAATGAAACTCTTCAATTTGTTTTCAATCTACTAAAAAATACATATGGGAAAGTATTGAAATTCGTATATTCTTTTGGAATCAATAAATTTTTTTTTTTTTTTTTTTTTTTTTTTTTTTTATTATTACAATCTAGTCAGTATATGACCAATAAGCAATTTATTTCTATCTTTAATTTACTACGGTTACATTATATTAAGAATTGATTAAGTCTATTTTCTTAAATTATTCTAATTTTAGTTTTATGATATTAATTTGTGTTCGAACTACATGCTAATTCATGTGGTTTTGTACGTTTTAGTCTACGCATGCTATTTGTGGTATCAATGAGCTGGATTGCCTCGATATTCACGTGTTGTTGTAGTCTTTGTTCATGACTAGCTGCAAATTTCTTAATTACTGTGTGTACCATATCCACCTTTAGGTCCCTATGGATATTGGTGTTTTTGATGTACCAAGGGGCATTAATTATATTCCTCAATACTTTATTTTGAAACGTTTGTATTATCTGCACATTACTTTTTTTAGTACATCCCCATAATTGAATACCATAAGTCCAAATAGGTTTTAAGATTTGCTTATAGAGAAGCAATTTGTTGTATGTTGATAGTGAAGAATTTCTTCCAATCAGCCAGTACATATGTCTGTAACGAATGCCGAGTTCTTCTCTTTTTATCTTTACGTGTGCTTTCCAGTGAAGCTTCGTGTCTAGTGTCATGCCTAAATATTTGGCTTTGTTGGAATACGGTATTTCTACGTTATTCATGAATACCGGGATGTATGATATTTTTTTATTAGTAAAGTTAATGTAAGTTGATTTAGCTTCGTTCAGTTTGATACGCCATTTTTTTGTCCAATTGAATATTTCTGTGATTGCAGATTGTAGTTTTTCAGCTGCATCTTCATTGTTTTTTCCAGTTGCCAATATTGATGTATCATCAGCAAATGTAGCAATAGTGTTATCTCCAAGCTCAGGTAAGTCATGTGTGTATAGTAGGTAAAGGACTGGACCCAACACACTTCCCTGTGGTACCCCTGCTCTTATTTCTTTTAATTCAGAGTAAACATTATCATGTTTTATTCTAAAATATCGATTGGTGATATAAGATTGTAATATTTCTGAGTACTGTGCAGGTAGGATTGTTTTAAGTTTAAAAATTAATCCTTCATGTCAGACTTTGTCGAATGCTTGTGCAACATCTAGAAATATTGATGAGCAAATTTTTTTCTCTTCCAGTGTTTTTTCGATAAGATTTGTGATTCTATGGACCTGATCGATTGTCGAGTGCTTTTCTCGAAATCCAAATTGATGGTCTGGGATTATCTTATTTTTTTCTATTATTGGTTTAATCCTTTTTAAGAGTATTTTTTCAAATAATTTGGAAATAACTGGCAATAGTGAAATTGGCCTGTATGATGTTTTTTTCTTGGGGTGGTTTTCCTGGTTTTAATATCATAATTACTTCCGCACATTTCCAGGATGATGGTACATACTTAAGTCTAAATGCAGCATTTATTATGTTTGTTAGTTTTATTACAGCTTTCTTTGGTAGTTTTTTTAGTATTTCACCAGTAATTAGATCGTATCCTGGTGATTTTTTAGACTTAATTTTATTTTTTATTTCTTTATTGACTTCAGTAGGAGATGTTAATTTAATAGTTCCCGTTTCTTGGTGTTTTGTTAATGCTGGTAGAATCTCTTCTCCATTATTTGGTTGAAATATGTTTTCTAGATGTGTTGCAAAAAGTTCAACTTTTTGTTGACTAGTTATTGCCCATCCTCCTTCATTGTCTCTTATTGGTGATATTTGTGAATTTGGCCTTTTTAGGTTTTTTGTGGCCTTCCATAGAGAGTAGCTAGTATTTTTTTTATTTGATAATCCTTCAAGAAATGCATTAAAGGTGTTATCCTTGTATTTTTTTATTTCTCTTGTAATACGTTGTGAAAGATTGTTAATTTTATTTTTGTATTCAGGAAATCTACTTAGCTGCCATTTTTTCCTAATTTTACGTTTTTCTGCTATAAGATCTACAATTTGTTTTGGATACCTGATACTTTTCGTATTATTTTTCATTGGTGGAGAATTATTCCAAGCTGCTTGTTGAAGAATAATAATAAACTTCTCTGTCTCTAGATCTAGTTGATCTATACTTTTGATTGAATCTTTAAGATCAATCATTTCTGAAACTTCATATTGGAAGCCCTCCCAATCTGTATGTTGATTTACTAGCATTGGATTTTTTTCAATTTCTGTTATTTTGTCTTTTACTGTAAGAAGAATCGGGGAATGATCTGAGTTTAAATCACTCCCTTCTTCTATAGTTACATAATTGGGAGAGATGTTTTTTAATAAAAAGAAATCGATAAGATCAGGTATCTTTTGTCTATCAGAAGGCCAATAGGTAGGTTTTCCTGTTGATATCGCATGGCATCCAACTTCATTAATTGCATTAAGTAATTCTTTTCCTTTGGGCGTGGTAAGTCTTGAACCCCAGTATGTATTTTTAGCGTTGAAGTCACCACCAATTATGAATCTATGTCCTTGTTTTTGTAAGAATTATTTGTACTGGTCCTTCTTGATATTATGCCTCGGTGGAGAATATATTGAAGCTACAAGAAAAGGATATCTGTTTGTTTTTATTTCTACAGCTGTTGATTGTATTTCTTGTGTGCTATGGTCTGGCATTTCGTTATGATGAATGGTCTCTTTTATTATGATTGCAGATCCCCCTCTAGCAGAGTTATCTGGATGAATTGTGTGGTATACTTTGTATCCCTTGAATCTGATATATGACTGTTTAGTAAAGTGAGTTTCGGATATTAAACACATGTCTATTTTTTCTATGTCGAGGACTGCTTGCAGTTCATGCTGATGTCGTAGCAGTCCATTAGAGTTCCAAGAAAAAATTTTTAGGAATCTGGTCATAACTTTTTATTTTATATAGCGAGTTCTGCTGCTATTGGCTTCTATTTTTGTCATTCGTTTGATGACTTCATTAATAATAACTTCCTGTTTGTTAAGTTTGGTCAGGATTAGTTGAAGAGTTTGCTGCAAATCTTTAGTAGTTTTTTTTTCAACTTTTGCTGGTTTGAAGCCTGATACTACTTGCGAAAATAATAATTGTTCACTATTCGAAGATTGCAATTTATTACTATCAGGTTTTTGATTTATAGGAATCGTTTTTTGTAAGTTTTTTTCATTTTGTATTTTTTTCGAATTTACCTCTTTTAAGGTTGGGTTTCCGTCTTTAATTGCAGTGCTTTGCACCTTCTTATTTCTTATTTTTTGTAGTTGCTTAGCGACAACACATCCTCTATAGTTGGCAGGGTGGGTTTCTCCACAGTGAACGCATTTTGGAGAAGCTGAACTTGGCTTTTTGCATTCTTGTGTGAGATGCTTTCCTGCGCACTTCACACATCTTGGTTCTCTTCCGCAATAATTTTGTGTGTGTCCATATCCTTGACATTTCTTACACTGTGGAATGAGATTAAGATTTTTTTACTTAATACTATTACTTATTAATTTAATTAACTGCCTGTAAGAGCTTTCACTTTGGACATTAATTTTTAAATTATCTTTTCCAATTAATTTTGCACTATATGGTTCATTTTTAAGGTTGTCCTTTAATATATCATACAATTCGTTGAAGTTTTTGATGCTTTCAAGAATTATAGGCGGTGGTTGTAGTGCCTTTTTTGATACATAAACTGGTTTACCCTGAATTTCCCGTGTCTGTGGTTGATGTTGTAGGATTAAGGACGTTTTCCTCTTTTTGTTGGCTGAAGAAACTCGGATCCATTCAGTTTCTTTTGCTAGTTCGTCTTCATCAGTGAAATATTCCACTCTTGAAGGTACCTCTGGTTTATTAGTTGTTTTCAATAATTCAATATTGCTTTTTTCAATTATTGCCAGATCATCGCACTGGCTGGTGGTATTTTCTGGTGACACTATTTTTGGGGATTTGTACATTCTCCTTTTTTTATTTGCTTTTGCTTTATTGGACAAGTGTGCGTGCTCTCTGGCTAACTCATCTGAGTCTGTCTCGTATGTTGGTTTTTTATTTGTTTCTTCTAGTTTTTTCTCTAATTCAAGGATTCTTGTTTCTAAGTTCTTGATCATGGAAGCAAGATTATCTCTCTCTTTCTCTACGGAATTTAGTTTTTCTTCTATCTGTTTTGTACTTTGAATTTCTTTTGAGACAGGTATGATACTTATCGCAGGATCTACGGTTGGTACCATTATTGTCTTGTGTTCTTTGTGGCTTTGGTCTGATGAGTCCGACATCATAGATGTGTCTTCAGTTTTATTTTTATTTTCTAAAATACTTTTACGTATTATGAGCGGAGGAGTTCTACTTAGTTTAGAACACCTCTTAAAGGTACTTGATGATGAGGTACCTTTTTCAACCTCTGAATCTGAAGAGGTTTTTTTATTATTATGAATAATGAACATTGCACTAATTTAGCAGTGTGACAAAAATAATTTTAATAAAATAAAATAAAATAATTAATTATTAATTTATCTATTTTGTCATTGGTAGTGCCATCTATTACAAAGTAGCTTTGTCGCTAATTAACGCAATTAAACAATTGAACTTATTAGCATAAAGTACTGTAATTAAAGTTGACACTGAATAATCCAGTATATGACGTGGATTATTTTTATATCTAAATTTTTTAATTATGAAATGTCAATTTTTTTTTTTTTTTTTTTTTTTTTTAAATAGTTACACAGTTTTCTGTAACACAATAATAACTTAAATTTCACTTAATATTTACTTATTTTAAGGGTATAACCCTTTTCGAGTTATTATTTAGAAAACTATACTTGCTTATTTTCACTTTTTTTACTCACAAAAAAAAAATTTTTGCTTTATGACTGCATAGCTGTACCGATGGATGTTGATGATGGAATCAATAAAATAAACGAAAAGATATAAATAAGGATTCGTTAGTGATCGAAATATAAGAACTCGTTGTCTTTATTTAAAAAAAGAAAAATGAAACTCTTCAATTTGTTTTCAATCTACTAAAAAATACATATGGGAAAGTATTGAAATTCATATATTCTTTTGAAATCAATAAAATAAACGAAAAGATATATATAAGAATTCGTTGGTGATGGAAATATAAGAACTCATTGTCTTTATTTAAAAATTGAAAAATGAAACTCTTCAATTAGTTTTCAATCTACTAAAAAAAACATATGGGAAAGTATTGAAATTCGTATATTCTTTTGAAATCAATAAAATAAACGAAAAGATATAAATAAGGATTCATTGGTGATGGAAATATAAGGACTCATTGTCTTTTAATAAAATGATTTAATATTATACTCTGCAATTTGTTTTCAATCTACTAAAATATACATATAGTAAAGTATTGAAATTCGTATATTCTTTTGAAATCAATAAAATAAACAAAAAGATATAAAAAAGAATTCGTTGGTGATGAAAATATAAGAACTCATTGTCTATATTTAAAAAAAGAAAAATGAAACTCTTCAATTTGTTTTCAATCTACTAAAAAATACATATAGGAAAGTATAGAAATTCGTATATTCTTTTGAATTCAATAAAATAAACGAAAAGATATAAATAAGGATTCGTTGTTGATGGAAATATAAGAACTCACTGTCTTTATTTAAAAAAAGAAAAATGAAACTATTCAATTTGTTTTCAATCTACTAAAAAATACATATGGGAAAGTATTGAAATTCGTATATTCTTTTCAAATCAATAAAATAAACGAAAAGATATAAATAAGAATTCGTTAGTGATCGAAATATAAGAACTCATTGTCTATATTTAAAAAAAGAAAAATGAAACTCTTCAATTTGTTTTCAATCTACTAAAAAATACATATGGGAAAGTATTGAAATTCGTATATTCTTTTGAATTCAATAAAATAAACGAAAAGATATAAATAAGGATTCGTTAGTTATGGAAATATAAAAACTCATTGTCTTTATTTAAAAATTGAAAAATGAAACTCATCAATTTGTTTGCAATCTACTAAAATATACATATGGGAAAGTATTGAAATTCGTATATTCTTTTGAAATCAATAAAATAAACGAAAAGATATATATAAGAATTCGTTAGTGATGGAAATATAAGAAATCATTGTCTTTATTTAAAAATTGAAAAATGAAACTCTTCAATTTGTTTTCAATCTACTAAAAAATACATATGGGAAAGTATTGAAATTCGTATATTCTTTTGAAATCAATAAAATAAACGAAAAGATATAAATAAGGATTCGTTGGTGATGGAAATATAAGGACTCATTGTCTGTTAATAAAATGATTTAATATGATACTCTGCAATTTGTTTTCAATCTACTAAAATATACATATAGTAAAGTATTGAAATTCGTATATTCTTTTGAATTCAATAAAATAAACGAAAAGATATAAATAAGGATTCGTTAGTTATGGAAATATAAAAACTCATTGTCTTTATTTAAAAATTAAAAAATTAAACTCATCAATTTGTTTGCGATCTACTAAAATATACGTATGGGAAAGTATTGAAATTCGTATATTCTTTTGAAATCAATAAAATAAACGAAAAGATATAAATAAGAATTCGTTAGTGATCGTAATATAAGAACTCGTTGTCTATATTTAAAAAAAGAAAAATGAAACTCTTCAATTTGTTTTCAATCTACTAAAAAATACATATGGGAAAGTATTGAAATTCGTATATTCTTTTGAAATCAATAAAATAAACGAAAAGATATAAATAAGAATTCGTTAGTGATCGAAATATAAGAACTTATTGTCTTTATTTAAAAATTGAAAAATGAAACTCTTCAATTTGTTTTCAATCTACTAAAATATACGTATAGGAAAGTATTGAAATTCGTATATTCTTTTAAAATCAATAAAATAAACGAAAAGATATAAATAAGAATTCGTTGTTGATGGAAATATAAGAACTCACTGTCTTTATTTAAAAAAAGAAAAATGAAACTCTTCAATTTGTTTTCAATCTACTAAAAATACATATGGGAAAGTATTGAAATTCGTATATTCTTTTGAAATCAATAAAATAAACGAAAAGATATAAATAAGAATTCGTTAGTGACCGAAATATAAGAACTCATTGTCTATAATTAAAAAAAGAAAAATGAAACTCTTCAATTTGTTTTCAATCTACTAAAAAATACATATGGGAAAGTATTGAAATTCGTATATTCTTTTGGAATCAATAAAATAAACGAAAAGATATAAATAAGGATTCGTTAGTGATCGAAATATAAGAACTCGTTGTCTTTATTTAAAAAAAGAAAAATGAAACTCTTCAATTTGTTTTCAATCTACTAAAAAATACATATGGGAAAGTATTGAAATTCGTATATTCTTTTGAAATCAATAAAATAAACGAAAAGATATATATAAGAATTCGTTGGTGATGGAAATATAAGAACTCATTGTCTTTATTTAAAAATTGAAAAATGAAACTCTTCAATTTGTTTTCAATCTACTAAAAAAAACATATGGGAAAGTATTGAAATTCGTATATTCTTTTGAAATCAATAAAATAAACGAAAAGATATAAATAAGGATTCATTGGTGATGGAAATATAAGGACTCATTGTCTGTTAATAAAATGATTTAATATGATACTCTTCAATTTGTTTTCAATCTACTAAAATATACATATAGTAAAGTATTGAAATTCGTATATTCTTTTGAAATCAATAAAATAAACAAAAAGATATATATAAGAATTCGTTGGTGATTGAAATATAAGAACTCATTGTCTATATTTAAAAAAAGAAAAATGAAACTCTTCAATTTGTTTTCAATCTACTAAAAAATACATATGGGAAAGTATTGAAATTCGTATATTCTTTTGAATTCAATAAAATAAACGAAAAGATATAAATAAGGATTCGTTAGTTATGGAAATATAAAAACTCATTGTCTTTATTTAAAAATTGAAAAATGAAACTCATCAATTTGTTTGCGATTTTTAAAAATATACATATGGGAAAGTATTGAAATTCGTATATTCTTTTGAAATCAATAAAATAAACGAAAAGATATATATAAGAATTCGTTAGTGATGGAAATATAAGAAATCATTGTCTTTATTTAAAAATTGAAAAATGAAACTCTTCAATTAGTTTTCAATCTACTAAAAAAAACATATGAAAAAGTATTGAAATTCGTATATTCTTTTGAAATCAATAAAATAAACGAAAAGATATAAATATGGATTCATTGGTGATGGAAATATAAGAACTCATTGTCTTTTAATAAAATGATTTAATATGATACTCTGCAATTTGTTTTCAATCTACTAAAATATACATATAGTAAAGTATTGAAATTCGTATATTCTTTTGAAATCAATAAAATAAACAAAAAGATATAAAAAAGAATTCGTTGGTGATGAAAATATAAGAACTCATTGTCTATATTTAAAAAAAGAAAAATGAAACTCTTCAATTTGTTTTCAATCTACTAAAAAATACATATGGGAAAGTATTGAAATTCGTATATTCTTTTGGAATCAATAAAATAAACGAAAAGATATAAATAAGGATTCGTTAGTGATCGAAATATAAGAACTCGTTGTCTTTATTTAAAAAAAGAAAAATGAAACTCTTCAATTTGTTTTCAATCTACTAAAAAATACATATGGGAAAGTATTGAAATTCGTATATTCTTTTGAAATCAATAAAATAAACGAAAAGATATAAATAAGAATTCGTTAGTGACCGAAATATAAGAACTCATTGTCTATAATTAAAAAAAGAAAAATGAAACTCTTCAATTTGTTTTCAATCTACTAAAAAATACATATGGGAAAGTATTGAAATTCGTATATTCTTTTGGAATCAATAAATTTTTTTTTTTTTTTTTTTTTTTTTTTTTTTTATTATTACAATCTAGTCAGTATATGACCAATAAGCAATTTATTTCTATCTTTAATTTACTACGGTTACATTATATTAAGAATTGATTAAGTCTATTTTCTTAAATTATTCTAATTTTAGTTTTATGATATTAATTTGTGTTCGAACTACATGCTAATTCATGTGGTTTTGTACGTTTTAGTCTACGCATGCTATTTGTGGTATCAATGAGCTGGATTGCCTCGATATTCACGTGTTGTTGTAGTCTTTGTTCATGACTAGCTGCAAATT
Source organism: Ptychoptera albimana (assembly GCA_961205885.1). Taxonomy (NCBI): domain Eukaryota; kingdom Metazoa; phylum Arthropoda; class Insecta; order Diptera; family Ptychopteridae; genus Ptychoptera; species Ptychoptera albimana. Next base: position 16,969,657 of record OY540803.1, on the reverse strand, counting down.
TCTTAATTACTGTGTGTACCATATCCACCTTTAGGTCCCTATGGATATTGGTGTTTTTGATGTACCAAGGGGCATTAATTATATTCCTCAATACTTTATTTTGAAACGTTTGTATTATCTGCACATTACTTTTTTTAGTACATCCCCATAATTGAATACCATAAGTCCAAATAGGTTTTAAGATTTGCTTATAGAGAAGCAATTTGTTGTATGTTGATAGTGAAGAATTTCTTCCAATCAGCCAGTACATATGTCTGTAACGAATGCCGAGTTCTTCTCTTTTTATCTTTACGTGTGCTTTCCAGTGAAGCTTCGTGTCTAGTGTCATGCCTAAATATTTGGCTTTGTTGGAATACGGTATTTCTACGTTATTCATGAATACCGGGATGTATGATATTTTTTTATTAGTAAAGTTAATGTAAGTTGATTTAGCTTCGTTCAGTTTGATACGCCATTTTTTTGTCCAATTGAATATTTCTGTGATTGCAGATTGTAGTTTTTCAGCTGCATCTTCATTGTTTTTTCCAGTTGCCAATATTGATGTATCATCAGCAAATGTAGCAATAGTGTTATCTCCAAGCTCAGGTAAGTCATGTGTGTATAGTAGGTAAAGGACTGGACCCAACACACTTCCCTGTGGTACCCCTGCTCTTATTTCTTTTAATTCAGAGTAAACATTATCATGTTTTATTCTAAAATATCGATTGGTGATATAAGATTGTAATATTTCTGAGTACTGTGCAGGTAGGATTGTTTTAAGTTTAAAAATTAATCCTTCATGTCAGACTTTGTCGAATGCTTGTGCAACATCTAGAAATATTGATGAGCAAATTTTTTTCTCTTCCAGTGTTTTTTCGATAAGATTTGTGATTCTATGGACCTGATCGATTGTCGAGTGCTTTTCTCGAAATCCAAATTGATGGTCTGGGATTATCTTATTTTTTTCTATTATTGGTTTAATCCTTTTTAAGAGTATTTTTTCAAATAATTTGGAAATAACTGGCAATAGTGAAATTGGCCTGTATGATGTTTTTTTCTTGGGGTGGTTTTCCTGGTTTTAATATCATAATTACTTCCGCACATTTCCAGGATGATGGTACATACTTAAGTCTAAATGCAGCATTTATTATGTTTGTTAGTTTTATTACAGCTTTCTTTGGTAGTTTTTTTAGTATTTCACCAGTAATTAGATCGTATCCTGGTGATTTTTTAGACTTAATTTTATTTTTTATTTCTTTATTGACTTCAGTAGGAGATGTTAATTTAATAGTTCCCGTTTCTTGGTGTTTTGTTAATGCTGGTAGAATCTCTTCTCCATTATTTGGTTGAAATATGTTTTCTAGATGTGTTGCAAAAAGTTCAACTTTTTGTTGACTAGTTATTGCCCATCCTCCTTCATTGTCTCTTATTGGTGATATTTGTGAATTTGGCCTTTTTAGGTTTTTTGTGGCCTTCCATAGAGAGTAGCTAGTATTTTTTTTATTTGATAATCCTTCAAGAAATGCATTAAAGGTGTTATCCTTGTATTTTTTTATTTCTCTTGTAATACGTTGTGAAAGATTGTTAATTTTATTTTTGTATTCAGGAAATCTACTTAGCTGCCATTTTTTCCTAATTTTACGTTTTTCTGCTATAAGATCTACAATTTGTTTCGGATACCTGATACTTTTCGTATTATTTTTCATTGGTGGAGAATTATTCCAAGCTGCTTGTTGAAGAATAACAATAAACTTCTCTGTCTCTAGATCTAGTTGATCTATACTTTTGATTGAATCTTTAAGATCAATCATTTCTGAAACTTCATATTGGAAGCCCTCCCAATCTGTATGTTGATTTACTAGCATTGGATTTTTTTCAATTTCTGTTATTTTGTCTTTTACTGTAAGAAGAATCGGGGAATGATCTGAGTTTAAATCACTCCCTTCTTCTATAGTTACATAATTGGGAGAGATGTTTTTTAATAAAAAGAAATCGATAAGATCAGGTATCTTTTGTCTATCAGAAGGCCAATAGGTAGGTTTTCCTGTTGATATCGCATGGCATCCAACTTCATTAATTGCATTAAGTAATTCTTTTCCTTTGGGCGTGGTAAGTCTTGAACCCCAGTATGTATTTTTAGCGTTGAAGTCACCACCAATTATGAATCTATGTCCTTGTTTTTGTAAGAATTATTTGTACTGGTCCTTCTTGATATTATGCCTCGGTGGAGAATATATTGAAGCTACAAGAAAAGGATATCTGTTTGTTTTTATTTCTACAGCTGTTGATTGTATTTCTTGTGTGCTATGGTCTGGCATTTCGTTATGATGAATGGTCTCTTTTATTATGATTGCAGATCCCCCTCTAGCAGAGTTATCTGGATGAATTGTGTGGTATACTTTGTATCCCTTGAATCTGATATATGACTGTTTAGTAAAGTGAGTTTCGGATATTAAACACATGTCTATTTTTTCTATGTCGAGGACTGCTTGCAGTTCATGCTGATGTCGTAGCAGTCCATTAGAGTTCCAAGAAAAAATTTTTAGGAATCTGGTCATAACTTTTTATTTTATATAGCGAGTTCTGCTGCTATTGGCTTCTATTTTTGTCATTCGTTTGATGACTTCATTAATAATAACTTCCTGTTTGTTAAGTTTGGTCAGGATTAGTTGAAGAGTTTGCTGCAAATCTTTAGTAGTTTTTTTTTCAACTTTTGCTGGTTTGAAGCCTGATACTACTTGCGAAAATAATAATTGTTCACTATTCGAAGATTGCAATTTATTACTATCAGGTTTTTGATTTATAGGAATCGTTTTTTGTAAGTTTTTTTCATTTTGTATTTTTTTCGAATTTACCTCTTTTAAGGTTGGGTTTCCGTCTTTAATTGCAGTGCTTTGCACCTTCTTATTTCTTATTTTTTGTAGTTGCTTAGCGACAACACATCCTCTATAGTTGGCAGGGTGGGTTTCTCCACAGTGAACGCATTTTGGAGAAGCTGAACTTGGCTTTTTGCATTCTTGTGTGAGATGCTTTCCTGCGCACTTCACACATCTTGGTTCTCTTCCGCAATAATTTTGTGTGTGTCCATATCCTTGACATTTCTTACACTGTGGAATGAGATTAAGATTTTTTTACTTAATACTATTACTTATTAATTTAATTAACTGCCTGTAAGAGCTTTCACTTTGGACATTAATTTTTAAATTATCTTTTCCAATTAATTTTGCACTATATGGTTCATTTTTAAGGTTGTCCTTTAATATATCATACAATTCGTTGAAGTTTTTGATGCTTTCAAGAATTATAGGCGGTGGTTGTAGTGCCTTTTTTGATACATAAACTGGTTTACCCTGAATTTCCCGTGTCTGTGGTTGATGTTGTAGGATTAAGGACGTTTTCCTCTTTTTGTTGGCTGAAGAAACTCGGATCCATTCAGTTTCTTTTGCTAGTTCGTCTTCATCAGTGAAATATTCCACTCTTGAAGGTACCTCTGGTTTATTAGTTGTTTTCAATAATTCAATATTGCTTTTTTCAATTATTGCCAGATCATCGCACTGGCTGGTGGTATTTTCTGGTGACACTATTTTTGGGGATTTGTACATTCTCCTTTTTTTATTTGCTTTTGCTTTATTGGACAAGTGTGCGTGCTCTCTGGCTAACTCATCTGAGTCTGTCTCGTATGTTGGTTTTTTATTTGTTTCTTCTAGTTTTTTCTCTAATTCAAGGATTCTTGTTTCTAAGTTCTTGATCATGGAAGCAAGATTATCTCTCTCTTTCTCTACGGAATTTAGTTTTTCTTCTATCTGTTTTGTACTTTGAATTTCTTTTGAGACAGGTATGATACTTATCGCAGGATCTACGGTTGGTACCATTATTGTCTTGTGTTCTTTGTGGCTTTGGTCTGATGAGTCCGACATCATAGATGTGTCTTCAGTTTTATTTTTATTTTCTAAAATACTTTTACGTATTATGAGCGGAGGAGTTCTACTTAGTTTAGAACACCTCTTAAAGGTACTTGATGATGAGGTACCTTTTTCAACCTCTGAATCTGAAGAGGTTTTTTTATTATTATGAATAATGAACATTGCACTAATTTAGCAGTGTGACAAAAATAATTTTAATAAAATAAAATAAAATAATTAATTATTAATTTATCTATTTTGTCATTGGTAGTGCCATCTATTACAAAGTAGCTTTGTCGCTAATTAACGCAATTAAACAATTGAACTAATTAGCATAAAGTACTGTAATTAAAGTTGACACTGAATAATCCAGTATATGACGTGGATTATTTTTATATCTAAATTTTTTAATTATGAAATGTCAATTTTTTTTTTTTTTTTTTTTTTTTTTAAATAGTTACACAGTTTTCTGTAACACAATAATAACTTAAATTTCACTTAATATTTACTTATTTTAAGGGTATAACCCTTTTCGAGTTATTATTTAGAAAACTATACTTGCTTATTTTCACTTTTTTTACTCACAAAAAAAAAATTTTTGCTTTATGACTGCATAGCTGTACCGATGGATGTTGATGATGGAATCAATAAAATAAACGAAAAGATATAAATAAGGATTCGTTAGTGATCGAAATATAAGAACTCGTTGTCTTTATTTAAAAAAAGAAAAATGAAACTCTTCAATTTGTTTTCAATCTACTAAAAAATACATATGGGAAAGTATTGAAATTCATATATTCTTTTGAAATCAATAAAATAAACGAAAAGATATATATAAGAATTCGTTGGTGATGGAAATATAAGAACTCATTGTCTTTATTTAAAAATTGAAAAATGAAACTCTTCAATTAGTTTTCAATCTACTAAAAAAAACATATGGGAAAGTATTGAAATTCGTATATTCTTTTGAAATCAATAAAATAAACGAAAAGATATAAATAAGGATTCATTGGTGATGGAAATATAAGGACTCATTGTCTTTTAATAAAATGATTTAATATTATACTCTGCAATTTGTTTTCAATCTACTAAAATATACATATAGTAAAGTATTGAAATTCGTATATTCTTTTGAAATCAATAAAATAAACAAAAAGATATAAAAAAGAATTCGTTGGTGATGAAAATATAAGAACTCATTGTCTATATTTAAAAAAAGAAAAATGAAACTCTTCAATTTGTTTTCAATCTACTAAAAAATACATATAGGAAAGTATAGAAATTCGTATATTCTTTTGAATTCAATAAAATAAACGAAAAGATATAAATAAGGATTCGTTGTTGATGGAAATATAAGAACTCACTGTCTTTATTTAAAAAAAGAAAAATGAAACTATTCAATTTGTTTTCAATCTACTAAAAAATACATATGGGAAAGTATTGAAATTCGTATATTCTTTTCAAATCAATAAAATAAACGAAAAGATATAAATAAGAATTCGTTAGTGATCGAAATATAAGAACTCATTGTCTATATTTAAAAAAAGAAAAATGAAACTCTTCAATTTGTTTTCAATCTACTAAAAAATACATATGGGAAAGTATTGAAATTCGTATATTCTTTTGAATTCAATAAAATAAACGAAAAGATATAAATAAGGATTCGTTAGTTATGGAAATATAAAAACTCATTGTCTTTATTTAAAAATTGAAAAATGAAACTCATCAATTTGTTTGCAATCTACTAAAATATACGTATGGGAAAGTATTGAAATTCGTATATTCTTTTGAAATCAATAAAATAAACGAAAAGATATATATAAGAATTCGTTAGTGATGGAAATATAAGAAATCATTGTCTTTATTTAAAAATTGAAAAATGAAACTCTTCAATTTGTTTTCAATCTACTAAAAAATACATATGGGAAAGTATTGAAATTCGTATATTCTTTTGAAATCAATAAAATAAACGAAAAGATATAAATAAGGATTCGTTGGTGATGGAAATATAAGGACTCATTGTCTGTTAATAAAATGATTTAATATGATACTCTGCAATTTGTTTTCAATCTACTAAAATATACATATAGTAAAGTATTGAAATTCGTATATTCTTTTGAATTCAATAAAATAAACGAAAAGATATAAATAAGGATTCGTTAGTTATGGAAATATAAAAACTCATTGTCTTTATTTAAAAATTAAAAAATTAAACTCATCAATTTGTTTGCGATCTACTAAAATATACGTATGGGAAAGTATTGAAATTCGTATATTCTTTTGAAATCAATAAAATAAACGAAAAGATATAAATAAGAATTCGTTAGTGATCGTAATATAAGAACTCGTTGTCTATATTTAAAAAAAGAAAAATGAAACTCTTCAATTTGTTTTCAATCTACTAAAAAATACATATGGGAAAGTATTGAAATTCGTATATTCTTTTGAAATCAATAAAATAAACGAAAAGATATAAATAAGAATTCGTTAGTGATCGAAATATAAGAACTTATTGTCTTTATTTAAAAATTGAAAAATGAAACTCTTCAATTTGTTTTCAATCTACTAAAATATACGTATAGGAAAGTATTGAAATTCGTATATTCTTTTAAAATCAATAAAATAAACGAAAAGATATAAATAAGAATTCGTTGTTGATGGAAATATAAGAACTCACTGTCTTTATTTAAAAAAAGAAAAATGAAACTCTTCAATTTGTTTTCAATCTACTAAAAATACATATGGGAAAGTATTGAAATTCGTATATTCTTTTGAAATCAATAAAATAAACGAAAAGATATAAATAAGAATTCGTTAGTGACCGAAATATAAGAACTCATTGTCTATAATTAAAAAAAGAAAAATGAAACTCTTCAATTTGTTTTCAATCTACTAAAAAATACATATGGGAAAGTATTGAAATTCGTATATTCTTTTGGAATCAATAAAATAAACGAAAAGATATAAATAAGGATTCGTTAGTGATCGAAATATAAGAACTCGTTGTCTTTATTTAAAAAAAGAAAAATGAAACTCTTCAATTTGTTTTCAATCTACTAAAAAATACATATGGGAAAGTATTGAAATTCGTATATTCTTTTGAAATCAATAAAATAAACGAAAAGATATATATAAGAATTCGTTGGTGATGGAAATATAAGAACTCATTGTCTTTATTTAAAAATTGAAAAATGAAACTCTTCAATTTGTTTTCAATCTACTAAAAAAAACATATGGGAAAGTATTGAAATTCGTATATTCTTTTGAAATCAATAAAATAAACGAAAAGATATAAATAAGGATTCATTGGTGATGGAAATATAAGGACTCATTGTCTGTTAATAAAATGATTTAATATGATACTCTTCAATTTGTTTTCAATCTACTAAAATATACATATAGTAAAGTATTGAAATTCGTATATTCTTTTGAAATCAATAAAATAAACAAAAAGATATATATAAGAATTCGTTGGTGATGGAAATATAAGAACTCATTGTCTTTATTTAAAAAAAGAAAAATGAAACTCTTCAATTTGTTTTCAATCTACTAAAAAATACATATAGGAAAGTATAGAAATTCGTATTTTCTTTTGAAATCAATAAAATAAACAAAAAGATATAAAAAAGAATTCGTTGGTGATGGAAATATAAGAAATCATTGTCTATATTTAAAAAAAGAAAAATGAAACTCTTCAATTTGTTTTCAATCTACTAAAAAATACATATGGGAAAGTATTGAAATTCGTATATTCTTTTGAAATCAATAAAATAAACGAAAAGATATAAATAAGAATTCTTTGGTGATGGAAATATAAGAACTCATTGTCTTTATTTAAAAAAAGAAAAATGAAACTCTTCAATTAGTTTTCAATCTACTAAAAAATACATATGGGAAAGTATTGAAATTCGTATATTCTTTTGAAATCAATAAAATAAACGAAAAGATATAAATAAGAATTCGTTAGTGATCGCAATATAAGAACTCATTGTCTATAATTAAAAAAAGAAAAATGAAACTCTTCAATTTGTTTTCAATGTACTAAAATATACGTATAGGAAAGTATTGAAATTCGTATATTCTTTTGAAATCAATAAAATAAACGAAAAGATATATATAAGAATTCGTTGGTGATGGAAATATAAGAACTCATTGTCTTTATTTAAAAATTGAAAAATGAAACTCTTCAATTAGTTTTCAATCTACTAAAAAAAACATATGGGAAAGTATTGAAATTCGTATATTCTTTTGAAATCAATAAAATAAACGAAAAGATATAAATAAGGATTCATTGGTGATGGAAATATAAGGACTCATTGTCTTTTAATAAAATGATTTAATATGATACTCTGCAATTTGTTTTCAATCTACTAAAATATACATATAGTAAAGTATTGAAATTCGTATATTCTTTTGAAATCAATAAAATAAACAAAAAGATATAAAAAAGAATTCGTTGGTGATGAAAATATAAGAACTCATTGTCTATATTTAAAAAAAGAAAAATGAAACTCTTCAATTTGTTTTTAATCTACTAAAAAATACATATAGGAAAGTATAGAAATTCGTATATTCTTTTGAATTCAATAAAATAAACGAAAAGATATAAATAAGGATTCGTTGTTGATGGAAATATAAGAACTCACTGTCTTTATTTAAAAAAAGAAAATGAAACTCTTCAATTTGTTTTCAATCTACTAAAAAATACATATGGGAAAGTATTGAAATTCGTATATTCTTTTGAAATCAATAAAATAAACGAAAAGATATAAATAAGAATTCGTTAGTGATCGAAATATAAGAACTCATTGTCTATATTTAAAAAAAGAAAAATGAAACTCTTCAATTTGTTTTCAATCTACTAAAAAATACATATGGGAAAGTATTGAAATTCGTATATTCTTTTGAATTCAATAAAATAAACGAAAAGATATAAATAAGGATTCGTTAGTTATGGAAATATAAAAACTCATTGTCTTTATTTAAAAATTAAAAAATGAAACTCATCAATTTGTTTGCGATCTACTAAAATATACGTATGGGAAAGTATTGAAATTCGTATATTCTTTTGAAATCAATAAAATAAACGAAAAGATATATATAAGAATTCGTTAGTGATGGAAATATAAGAAATCATTGTCTTTATTTAAAAATTGAAAAATGAAACTCTTCAATTAGTTTTCAATCTACTAAAAAAAACATATGGGAAAGTATTGAAATTCGTATATTCTTTTGAAATCAATAAAATAAACGAAAAGATATAAATAAGGATTCATTGGTGATGGAAATATAAGGACTCATTGTCTTTTAATAAAATGATTTAATATGATACTCTGCAATTTGTTTTCAATCTACTAAAAAATACATATGGGAAAGTATTGAAATTCGTATATTCTTTTGAAATCAATAAAATAAACGAAAAGATATAAATAAGAATTCGTTAGTGATCGAAATATAAGAACTCATTGTCTATATTTAAAAAAAGAAAAATGGAACTCTTCAATTTGTTTTCAATCTACTAAAAAATACATATGGGAAAGTATTGAAATTCGTATATTCTTTTGAATTCAATAAAATAAACGAAAAGATATAAATAAGGATTCGTTAGTTATGGAAATATAAAAACTCATTGTCTTTATTTAAAAATTAAAAAATGAAACTCATCAATTTGTTTGCGATCTACTAAAATATACGTATGGGAAAGTATTGAAATTCGTATATTCTTTTGAAATCAATAAAATAAACGAAAAGATATATATAAGAATTCGTTAGTGATGGAAATATAAGAAATCATTGTCTTTATTTAAAAATTGAAAAATGAAACTCTTCAATTAGTTTTCAATCTACTAAAAAAAACATATGGGAATTGAAATTCGTATATTCTTTTGAAATCAATAAAATAAACGAAAAGATATAAATAAGGATTCATTGGTGATGGAAATATAAGGACTCATTGTCTTTTAATAAAATGATTTAATATGATACTCTGCAATTTGTTTTCAATCTACTAAAATATACATATAGTAAAGTATTGAAATTCGTATATTCTTTTGAAATCAATAAAATAAACAAAAAGATATAAAAAAGAATTCGTTGGTGATGAAAATATAAGAACTCATTGTCTATATTTAAAAAAAGAAAAATGAAACTCTTCAATTTGTTTTCAATCTACTAAAAAATACATATGGGAAAGTATTGAAATTCGTATATTCTTTTGGAATCAATAAAATAAACGAAAAGATATAAATAAGGATTCGTTAGTGATCGAAATATAAGAACTCGTTGTCTTTATTTAAAAAAAGAAAAATGAAACTCTTCAATTTGTTTTCAATCTACTAAAAAATACATATGGGAAAGTATTGAAATTCGTATATTCTTTTGAAATCAATAAAACAAACGAAAAGATATAAATAAGAATTCGTTAGTGACCGAAATATAAGAACTCATTGTCTATAATTAAAAAAAGAAAAATGAAACTCTTCAATTTGTTTTCAATCTACTAAAAAATACATATGGGAAAGTATTGAAATTCGTATATTCTTTTGGAATCAATAAAATAAACGGAAAGATATAAATAAGGATTCGTTAGTTATGGAAATATAAGAACTCGTTGTCTTTATTTAAAAAAAGAAAAATGAAACTCTTCAATTTGTTTTCAATCTACTAAAAAATACATATGGGAAAGTATTGAAATTCGTATATTCTTTTGAAATCAATAAAATAAACGAAAAGATATAAATAAGAATTCGTTAGTGATCGAAATATAAGAACTCATTGTCTATATTTAAAAAAAGAAAAATGAAACTCTTCAATTTGTTTTCAATCTACTAAAAAATACATATGGGAAAGTATTGAAATTCGTATATTCTTTTGAATTCAATAAAATAAACGAAAAGATATAAATAAGGATTCGTTAGTTATGGAAATATAAAAACTCATTGTCTTTATTTAAAAATTAAAAAATGAAACTCATCAATTTGTTTGCGATCTACTAAAATATACGTATGGGAAAGTATTGAAATTCGTATATTCTTTTGAAATCAATAAAATAAACGAAAAGATATATATAAGAATTCGTTAGTGATGGAAATATAAGAAATCATTGTCTTTATTTAAAAATTGAAAAATGAAACTCTTCAATTAGTTTTCAATCTACTAAAAAAAACATATGGGAATTGAAATTCGTATATTCTTTTGAAATCAATAAAATAAACGAAAAGATATAAATAAGGATTCATTGGTGATGGAAATATAAGGACTCATTGTCTTTTAATAAAATGATTTAATATGATACTCTGCAATTTATTTTCAATCTACTAAAATATACATATAGTAAAGTATTGAAATTCGTATATTCTTTTGAAATCAATAAAATAAACAAAAAGATATAAAAAAGAATTCGTTGGTGATGAAAATATAAGAACTCATTGTCTATATTTAAAAAAAGAAAAATGAAACTCTTCAATTTGTTTTCAATCTACTAAAAAATACATATGGGAAAGTATTGAAATTCGTATATTCTTTTGGAATCAATAAAATAAACGAAAAGATATAAATAAGGATTTGTTAGTGATCGAAATATAAGAACTCGTTGTCTTTATTTAAAAAAAGAAAAATGAAACTCTTCAATTTGTTTTCAATCTACTAAAAAATACATATGGGAAAGTATTGAAATTCGTATATTCTTTTGAAATCAATAAAACAAACGAAAAGATATAAATAAGAATTCGTTAGTGACCGAAATATAAGAACTCATTGTCTATAATTAAAAAAAGAAAAATGAAACTCTTCAATTTGTTTTCAATCTACTAAAAAATACATATGGGAAAGTATTGAAATTCGTATATTCTTTTGGAATCAATAAAATAAACGAAAAGATATAAATAAGGATTAGTTAGTGATCGAAATATAAGAACTCGTTGTCTTTATTTAAAAAAAGAAAAATGAAACTCTTCAATTTGTTTTCAATCTACTAAAAAATACATATGGGAAAGTATTGAAATTCGTATATTCTTTTAAAATCAATAAAATAAACGAAAAGATATATATAAGAATTCGTTGGTGATGGAAATATAAGAACTCATTGTCTTTATTTAAAAATTGAAAAATGAAACTCTTCAATTTGTTTTCAATCTACTAAAAAAAACATATGGGAAAGTATTGAAATTCGTATATTCTTTTGAAATCAATAAAATAAACGAAAAGATATAAATAAGGATTCATTGGTGATGGAAATATAAGGACTCATTGTCTTTTAATAAAATGATTTAATATGATACTCTGCAATTTGTTTTCAATCTACTAAAATATACATATAGTAAAGTATTGAAATTCGTATATTCTTTTGAAATCAATAAAATAAACAAAAAGATATAAAAAAGAATTCGTTGGTGATGAAAATATAAGAACTCATTGTCTATATTAAAAAAAAGAAAAATGAAACTCTTCAATTTGTTTTCAATCTACTAAAAAATACATATAGGAAAGTATAGAAATTCGTATATTCTTTTGAATTCAATAAAATAAACGAAAAGATATAAATAAGGATTCGTTGTTGATGGAAATATAAGAACTCACTGTCTTTATTTAAAAAAAGAAAAATGAAACTCTTCAATTTGTTTTCAATCTACTAAAAAATACATATGGGAAAGTATTGAAATTCGTATATTCTTTTGAAATCAATAAAATAAACGAAAAGATATAAATAAGAATTCGTTAGTGATCGAAATATAAGAACTCATTGTCTATATTTAAAAAAAGAAAAATGAAACTCTTCAATTTGTTTTCAATCTACTAAAAAATACATATGGGAAAGTATTGAAATTCGTATATTCTTTTGAATTCAATAAAATAAACGAAAAGATATAAATAAGGATTCGTTAGTTATGGAAATATAAAAACTCATTGTCTTTGTTTAAAAATTGAAAAATGAAACTCATCAATTTGTTTGCGATCTACTAAAATATACGTATGGGAAAGTATTGAAATTCGTATATTCTTTTGAAATCAATAAAATAAACGAAAAGATATATATAAGAATTCGTTAGTGATGGAAATATAAGAAATCATTGTCTTTATTCAAAAATTGAAAAATGAAACTCTTCAATTAGTTTTCAATCTACTAAAATATACATATAGTAAAGTATTGAAATTCGTATATTCTTTTGAAATCAATAAAATAAACGAAAAGATATAAATAAGGATTCGTTGGTGATGGAAATATAAGGACTCATTGTCTGTTAATAAAATGATTTAAGATGATACTCTGCAATTTGTTTTCAATCTACTAAAATATACATATAGTAAAGTATTGAAATTCGTATATTCTTTTGAATTCAATAAAATAAACGAAAAGATATAAATAAGGATTCGTTAGTTATGGAAATATAAAAACTCATTGTCTTTATTTAAAAATTAAAAAATTAAACTCATCAATTTGTTTGCGATCTACTAAAATATACGTATAGGAAAGTATTGAAATTCGTATATTCTTTTGAAATCAATAAAATAAACGAAAAGATATATATAAGAATTCGTTAGTGATGGAAATATAAGAAATCATTGTCTTTATTTAAAAATTGAAAAATGAAACTCTTCAATTAGTTTTCAATCTACTAAAAAAAACATATGGGAATTGAAATTCGTATATTCTTTTGAAATCAATAAAATAAACGAAAAGATATAAATAAGGATTCATTGGTGATGGAAATATAAGGACTCATTGTCTTTTAATAAAATGATTTAATATGATACTCTGCAATTTGTTTTCAATCTACTAAAATATACATATAGTAAAGTATTGAAATTCGTATATTCTTTTGAAATCAATAAAATAAACAAAAAGATATAAAAAAGAATTCGTTGGTGATGAAAATATAAGAACTCATTGTCTATATTTAAAAAAAGAAAAATGAAACTCTTCAATTTGTTTTCAATCTACTAAAAAATACATATGGGAAAGTATTGAAATTCGTATATTCTTTTGGAATCAATAAAATAAACGAAAAGATATAAATAAGGATTCGTTAGTGATCGAAATATAAGAACTCGTTGTCTTTATTTAAAAAAAGAAAAATGAAACTCTTCAATTTGTTTTCAATCTACTAAAAAATACATATGGGAAAGTATTGAAATTCGTATATTCTTTTGAAATCAATAAAACAAACGAAAAGATATAATTAAGAATTCGTTAGTGACCGAAATATAAGAACTCATTGTCTATAATTAAAAAAAGAAAAATGAAACTCTTCAATTTGTTTTCAATCTACTAAAAAATACATATGGGAAAGTATTGAAATTCGTATATTCTTTTGGAATCAATAAAATAAACGAAAAGATATAAATAAGGATTAGTTAGTGATCGAAATATAAGAACTCGTTGTCTTTATTTAAAAAAAGAAAAATGAAACTCTTCAATTTGTTTTCAATCTACTAAAAAATACATATGGGAAAGTATTGAAATTCGTATATTCTTTTAAAATCAATAAAATAAACGAAAAGATATATATAAGAATTCGTTGGTGATGGAAATATAAGAACTCATTGTCTTTATTTAAAAATTGAAAAATGAAACTCTTCAATTTGTTTTCAATCTACTAAAAAAAACATATGGGAAAGTATTGAAATTCGTATATTCTTTTGAAATCAATAAAATAAACGAAAAGATATAAATAAGGATTCATTGGTGATGGAAATATAAGGACTCATTGTCTTTTAATAAAATGATTTAATATGATACTCTGCAATTTGTTTTCAATCTACTAAAATATACATATAGTAAAGTATTGAAATTCGCATATTCTTTTGAAATCAATAAAATAAACAAAAAGATATAAAAAAGAATTCGTTGGTGATGAAAATATAAGAACTCATTGTCTTTATTTAAAAAAAGAAAAATGAAACTCTTCAATTTGTTTTCAATCTACTAAAAAATACATATAGGAAAGTATAGAAATTCGTATATTCTTTTGAATTCAATAAAATAAACGAAAAGATATAAATAAGGATTCGTTGTTGATGGAAATATAAGAACTCACTGTCTTTATTTAAAAAAAGAAAAATGAAACTCTTCAATTTGTTTTCAATCTACTAAAAAATACATATGGGAAAGTATAGAAATTCGTATATTCTTTTGAATTCAATAAAATAAACGAAAAGATATAAATAAGGATTCGTTGTTGATGGAAATATAAGAACTCACTGTCTTTATTTAAAAAAAGAAAAATGAAACTCTTCAATTTGTTTTCAATCTACTAAAAAATACATATGGGAAAGTATTGAAATTCGTATATTCTTTTGGAATCAATAAAATAAACGAAAAGATATAAATAAGGATTAGTTAGTGATCGAAATATAAGAACTCGTTGTCTTTATTTAAAAAAAGAAAAATGAAACTCTTCAATTTGTTTTCAATCTACTAAAAAATACATATGGGAAAGTATTGAAATTCGTATATTCTTTTAAAATCAATAAAATAAACGAAAAGATATATATAAGAATTCGTTGGTGATGGAAATATAAGAACTCATTGTCTTTATTTAAAAATTGAAAAATGAAACTCTTCAATTAGTTTTCAATTTACTAAAAAAAACATATGGGAATTGAAATTCGTATATTCTTTTGAAATCAATAAAATAAACGAAAAGATATAAATAAGGATTCATTGGTGATGGAAATATAAGGACTCATTGTCTTTTAATAAAATGATTTAATATGATACTCTGCAATTTGTTTTCAATCTACTAAAATATACATATAGTAAAGTATTGAAATTCGTATATTCTTTTGAAATCAATAAAATAAACAAAAAGATATAAAAAAGAATTCGTTGGTGATGAAAATATAAGAACTCATTGTCTATATTTAAAAAAAGAAAAATGAAACTCTTCAATTTGTTTTCAATCTACTAAAAAATACATATGGGAAAGTATTGAAATTCGTATATTCTTTTGAAATCAATAAAACAAACGAAAAGATATAAATAAGAATTCGTTAGTGACCGAAATATAAGAACTCATTGTCTATAATTAAAAAAAGAAAAATGAAACTCTTCAATTTGTTTTCAATCTACTAAAAAATACATATGGGAAAGTATTGAAATTCGTATATTCTTTTGGAATCAATAAAATAAACGAAAAGATATAAATAAGGATTAGTTAGTGATCGAAATATAAGAACTCGTTGTCTTTATTTAAAAAAAGAAAAATGAAACTCTTCAATTTGTTTTCAATCTACTAAAAAATACATATGGGAAAGTATTGAAATTCGTATATTCTTTTAAAATCAATAAAATAAACGAAAAGATATATATAAGAATTCGTTGGTGATGGAAATATAAGAACTCATTGTCTTTATTTAAAAATTGAAAAATGAAACTCTTCAATTTGTTTTCAATCTACTAAAAAAAACATATGGGAAAGTATTGAAATTCGTATATTCTTTTGAAATCAATAAAATAAACGAAAAGATATAAATAAGGATTCATTGGTGATGGAAATATAAGGACTCATTGTCTTTTAATAAAATGATTTAATATGATACTCTGCAATTTGTTTTCAATCTACTAAAATATACATATAGTAAAGTATTGAAATTCGTATATTCTTTTGAAATCAATAAAATAAACAAAAAGATATAAAAAAGAATTCGTTGGTGATGAAAATATAAGAACTCATTGTCTATATTTAAAAAAAGAAAAATGAAACTCTTCAATTTGTTTTCAATCTACTAAAAAATACATATAGGAAAGTATAGAAATTCGTATATTCTTTTGAATTCAATAAAATAAATGAAAAGATATAAATAAGGATTCGTTGTTGATGGAAATATAAGAACTCACTGTCTTTATTTAAAAAAAGAAAAATGAAACTCTTCAATTTGTTTTCAATCTACTAAAAAATACATATGGGAAAGTATTGAAATTCGTATATTCTTTTGAAATCAATAAAATAAACGAAAAGATATAAATAAGAATTCGTTAGTGATCGAAATATAAGAACTCATTGTCTATATTTAAAAAAAGAAAAATGAAACTCTTCAATTTGTTTTCAATCTACTAAAAAATACATATGGGAAAGTATTGAAATTCGTATATTCTTTTGAATTCAATAAAATAAACGAAAAGATATAAATAAGGATTCGTTAGTTATGGAAATATAAAAACTCATTGTCTTTATTAAAAAATTGAAAAATGAAACTCATCAATTTGTTTGCGATCTACTAAAATATACGTATGGGAAAGTATTGAAATTCGTATATTCTTTTGAAATCAATAAAATAAACGAAAAGATATATATAAGAATTCGTTAGTGATGGAAATATAAGAAATCATTGTCTTTATTCAAAAATTGAAAAATGAAACTCATCAATTAGTTTTCAATCTACTAAAATATACATATAGTAAAGTATTGAAATTCGTATATTCTTTTGAAATCAATAAAATAAACGAAAAGATATAAATAAGGATTCGTTGGTGATGGAAATATAAGGACTCATTGTCTGTTAATAAAATGATTTAATATGATACTCTGCAATTTGTTTTCAATCTACTATAATATACATATAGTAAAGTATTGAAATTCGTATATTCTTTTGAATTCAATAAAATAAACGAAAAGATATAAATAAGGATTCGTTAGTTATGGAAATATAAAAACTCATTGTCTTTATTTAAAAATTGAAAAATTAAACTCATCAATTTGTTTGCGATCTACTAAAATATACGTATGGGAAAGTATTGAAATTCGTATATTCTTTTGAAATCAATAAAATAATTGAAAAGATATAAATAAGAATTCGTTAGTGATCGTAATATAAGAACTCGTTGTCTATATTTAAAAAAAGAAAAATGAAACTCTTCAATTTGTTTTCAATCTACTAAAAAATACATATGGGAAAGTATTGAAATTCGTATATTCTTTTGAAATCAATAAAATAAACGAAAAGATATAAATAAGAATTCGTTAGTGATCGAAATATAAGAACTTATTGTCTTTATTTAAAAATTGAAAAATGAAACTCTTCAATTAGTTTTCAATCTACTAAAAAAAACATATGGGAAAGTATTGAAATTCGTATATTCTTTTGAAATCAATAAAATAAACGAAAAGATATAAATAAGAATTCGTTAGTTATGGAAATATAAAAACTCATTGTCTTTATTTAAAAATTGAAAAATGAAACTCTTCAATTTGTTTTCAATCTACTAAAAAAAACATATGGGAAAGTATTGAAATTCGTATATTCTTTTGAATTCAATAAAATAAACGAAAAGATATAAATAAAAATTCGTTGGTGATGGAAATATAAGAACTCATTGTCTATATTTAAAAAAAGAAAAATGAAACTCTTCAATTTGTTTTCAATCTACTAAAAAATACATATGGGAAAGTAATGAAATTCGTATATTCCTTTGAAATCAATAAAATAAACGAAAAGATATAAATAAGAATTCGTTAGTGATCGAAATATAAGAACTCATTGTCTATAATTAAAAAAAGAAAAATGAAACTCTTCAATTTGTTTTCAATCTACTAAAATATACGTATAGGAAAGTATTGAAATTCGTATATTCTTTTGAAATCAATAAAATAAACGAAAAGATATAAATAAGAATTCGTTGTTGATGGAAATATAAGAACTCACTGTCTTTATTTAAAAAAAGAAAAATGAAACTCTTCAATTTGTTTTCAATCTACTAAAAATACATATGGGAAAGTATTGAAATTCGTATATTCTTTTGAAATCAATAAAATAAACGAAAAGATATAAATAAGAATTCGTTAGTGACCGAAATATAAGAACTCATTGTCTATTATTAAAAAAAGAAAAATGAAACTCTTCAATTTGTTTTCAATCTACTAAAAAATACATATGGGAAAGTATTGAAATTCGTATATTCTTTTGGAATCAATAAAATAAACGAAAAGATATAAATAAGGATTCGTTAGTGATCGAAATATAAGAACTCGTTGTCTTTATTAAAAAAAAGAAAAATTAAACTCTTCAATTTGTTTTCAATCTACTAAAAAATACATATGGGAAAGTATTGAAATTCGTATATTCTTTTGAAATCAATAAAATAAACGAAAAGATATATATAAGAATTCGTTGGTGATGGAAATATAAGGACTCATTGTCTGTTAATAAAATGATTTAATATGATACTCTGCAATTTGTTTTCAATCTACTATAATATACATATAGTAAAGTATTGAAATTCGTATATTCTTTTGAATTCAATAAAATAAACGAAAAGATATATATAAGAATTCGTTGGTGATGGAAATATAAGGACTCATTGTCTGTTAATAAAATGATTTAATATGATACTCTGCAATTTGTTTTCAATCTACTATAATATACATATAGTAAAGTATTGAAATTCGTATATTCTTTTGAAATCAATAAAATAAACGAAAAGATATAAATAAGAATTCGTTAGTTATGGAAATATAAAAACTCATTGTCTTTATTTAAAAATTGAAAAATGAAACTCTTCAATTTGTTTTCAATCTACTAAAAAAAACATATGGGAAAGTATTGAAATTCGTATATTCTTTTGAATTCAATAAAATAAACGAAAAGATATAAATAAAAATTCGTTGGTGATGGAAATATAAGAACTCATTGTCTATATTTAAAAAAAGAAAAATGAAACTCTTCAATTTGTTTTCAATCTACTAAAAAATACATATGGGAAAGTAATGAAATTCGTATATTCCTTTGAAATCAATAAAATAAACGAAAAGATATAAATAAGAATTCGTTAGTGATCGAAATATAAGAACTCATTGTCTATAATTAAAAAAAGAAAAATGAAACTCTTCAATTTGTTTTCAATCTACTAAAATATACGTATAGGAAAGTATTGAAATTCGTATATTCTTTTGAAATCAATAAAATAAACGAAAAGATATAAATAAGAATTCGTTGTTGATGGAAATATAAGAACTCACTGTCTTTATTTAAAAAAAGAAAAATGAAACTCTTCAATTTGTTTTCAATCTACTAAAAATACATATGGGAAAGTATTGAAATTCGTATATTCTTTTGAAATCAATAAAATAAACGAAAAGATATAAATAAGAATTCGTTAGTGACCGAAATATAAGAACTCATTGTCTATTATTAAAAAAAGAAAAATGAAACTCTTCAATTTGTTTTCAATCTACTAAAAAATACATATGGGAAAGTATTGAAATTCGTATATTCTTTTGGAATCAATAAAATAAACGAAAAGATATAAATAAGGATTCGTTAGTGATCGAAATATAAGAACTCGTTGTCTTTATTAAAAAAAAGAAAAATTAAACTCTTCAATTTGTTTTCAATCTACTAAAAAATACATATGGGAAAGTATTGAAATTCGTATATTCTTTTGGAATCAATAAAATAAACGAAAAGATATAAATAAGGATTAGTTAGTGATCGAAATATAAGAACTCGTTGTCTTTATTTAAAAAAAGAAAAATGAAACTCTTCAATTTGTTTTCAATCTACTAAAAAATACATATGGGAAAGTATTGAAATTCGTATATTCTTTTAAAATCAATAAAATAAACGAAAAGATATATATAAGAATTCGTTGGTGATGGAAATATAAGAACTCATTGTCTTTATTTAAAAATTGAAAAATGAAACTCTTCAATTTGTTTTCAATCTACTAAAAAAAACATATGGGAAAGTATTGAAATTCGTATATTCTTTTGAAATCAATAAAATAAACGAAAAGATATAAATAAGGATTCATTGGTGATGGAAATATAAGGACTCATTGTCTTTTAATAAAATGATTTAATATGATTCTCTGCAATTTGTTTTCAATCTACTAAAATATACATATAGTAAAGTATTGAAATTCGTATATTCTTTTGAAATCAATAAAATAAACAAAAAGATATAAAAAAGAATTCGTTGGTGATGAAAATATAAGAACTCATTGTCTATATTTAAAAAAAGAAAAATGAAACTCTTCAATTTGTTTTCAATCTACTAAAAAATACATATAGGAAAGTATAGAAATTCGTATATTCTTTTGAATTCAATAAAATAAACGAAAAGATATAAATAAGGATTCGTTGTTGATGGAAATATAAGAACTCACTGTCTTTATTTAAAAAAAGAAAAATGAAACTCTTCAATTTGTTTTCAATCTACTAAAAAATACATATGGGAAAGTATTGAAATTCGTATATTCTTTTGAAATCAATAAAATAAACGAAAAGATATAAATAAGAATTCGTTAGTGATCGAAATATAAGAACTCATTGTCTATATTTAAAAAAAGAAAAATGAAACTCTTCAATTTGTTTTCAATCTACTAAAAAATACATATGGGAAAGTATTGAAATTCGTATATTCTTTTGAATTCAATAAAATAAACGAAAAGATATAAATAAGGATTCGTTAGTTATGGAAATATAAAAACTCATTGTCTTTATTAAAAAATTGAAAAATGAAACTCATCAATTTGTTTGCGATCTACTAAAATATACGTATGGGAAAGTATTGAAATTCGTATATTCTTTTGAAATCAATAAAATAAACGAAAAGATATATATAAGAATTCGTTAGTGATGGAAATATAAGAAATCATTGTCTTTATTCAAAAATTGAAAAATGAAACTCATCAATTAGTTTTCAATCTACTAAAATATACATATAGTAAAGTATTGAAATTCGTATATTCTTTTGAAATCAATAAAATAAACGAAAAGATATAAATAAGGATTCGTTGGTGATGGAAATATAAGGACTCATTGTCTGTTAATAAAATGATTTAATATGATACTCTGCAATTTGTTTTCAATCTACTATAATATACATATAGTAAAGTATTGAAATTCGTATATTCTTTTGAATTCAATAAAATAAACGAAAAGATATAAATAAGGATTCGTTAGTTATGGAAATATAAAAACTCATTGTCTTTATTTAAAAATTGAAAAATTAAACTCATCAATTTGTTTGCGATCTACTAAAATATACGTATGGGAAAGTATTGAAATTCGTATATTCTTTTGAAATCAATAAAATAATTGAAAAGATATAAATAAGAATTCGTTAGTGATCGTAATATAAGAACTCGTTGTCTATATTTAAAAAAAGAAAAATGAAACTCTTCAATTTGTTTTCAATCTACTAAAAAATACATATGGGAAAGTATTGAAATTCGTATATTCTTTTGAAATCAATAAAATAAACGAAAAGATATAAATAAGAATTCGTTAGTGATCGAAATATAAGAACTTATTGTCTTTATTTAAAAATTGAAAAATGAAACTCTTCAATTAGTTTTCAATCTACTAAAAAAAACATATGGGAAAGTATTGAAATTCGTATATTCTTTTGAAATCAATAAAATAAACGAAAAGATATAAATAAGAATTCGTTAGTTATGGAAATATAAAAACTCATTGTCTTTATTTAAAAATTGAAAAATGAAACTCTTCAATTTGTTTTCAATCTACTAAAAAAAACATATGGGAAAGTATTGAAATTCGTATATTCTTTTGAATTCAATAAAATAAACGAAAAGATATAAATAAAAATTCGTTGGTGATGGAAATATAAGAACTCATTGTCTATATTTAAAAAAAGAAAAATGAAACTCTTCAATTTGTTTTCAATCTACTAAAAAATACATATGGGAAAGTAATGAAATTCGTATATTCCTTTGAAATCAATAAAATAAACGAAAAGATATAAATAAGAATTCGTTAGTGATCGAAATATAAGAACTCATTGTCTATAATTAAAAAAAGAAAAATGAAACTCTTCAATTTGTTTTCAATCTACTAAAATATACGTATAGGAAAGTATTGAAATTCGTATATTCTTTTGAAATCAATAAAATAAACGAAAAGATATAAATAAGAATTCGTTGTTGATGGAAATATAAGAACTCACTGTCTTTATTTAAAAAAAGAAAAATGAAACTCTTCAATTTGTTTTCAATCTACTAAAAATACATATGGGAAAGTATTGAAATTCGTATATTCTTTTGAAATCAATAAAATAAACGAAAAGATATAAATAAGAATTCGTTAGTGACCGAAATATAAGAACTCATTGTCTATTATTAAAAAAAGAAAAATGAAACTCTTCAATTTGTTTTCAATCTACTAAAAAATACATATGGGAAAGTATTGAAATTCGTATATTCTTTTGGAATCAATAAAATAAACGAAAAGATATAAATAAGGATTCGTTAGTGATCGAAATATAAGAACTCGTTGTCTTTATTAAAAAAAAGAAAAATTAAACTCTTCAATTTGTTTTCAATCTACTAAAAAATACATATGGGAAAGTATTGAAATTCGTATATTCTTTTGAAATCAATAAAATAAACGAAAAGATATATATAAGAATTCGTTGGTGATGGAAATATAAGAACTCATTGTCTTTATTTAAAAATTGAAAAATGAAACTCTTCAATTAGTTTTCAATCTACTAAAAAAAACATATGGGAAAGTATTGAAATTCGTATATTCTTTTGAAATCAATAAAATAAACGAAAAGATATAAATAAGGATTCATTGGTGATGGAAATATAAGGACTCATTGTCTGTTAATAAAATGATTTAATATGATACTCTGCAATTTGTTTTCAATCTACTAAAATATACATATAGTAAAGTATTGAAATTCGTATATTCTTTTGAAATCAATAAAATAAACAAAAAGATATATATAAGAATTCGTTGGTGATGGAAATATAAGAACTCATTGTCTATATTAAAAAAAAGAAAAATGAAACTCTTCAATTTTTTTTCAATCTACTAAAAAATACATATAGGAAAGTATAGAAATTCGTATTTTCTTTTGAAATCAATAAAATAAACAAAAAGATATAAAAAAGAATTCGTTGGTGATGGAAATATAAGAACTCATTGTCTATATTTAAAAAAAGAAAAATGAAACTCTTCAATTTGTTTTCAATCTACTAAAAAATACATATGGGAAAGTATTGAAATTCGTATATTCTTTTGAAATCAATAAAATAAACGAAAAGATATAAATAAGAATTCGTTAGTGATGGAAATATAAGAACTCATTGTCTTTATTTAAAAAAAGAAAAATGAAACTCTTCAATTTGTTTTCAATCTACTAAAAAATACATATAGGAAAGTATTGAAATTCGTATATTCTTTTGAAATCAATAAAATAAACGAAAAGATATAAATAAGAATTCGTTATTGATCGAAATATAAGAACTCATTGTCTATATTTAAAAAAAGAAAAATGAAACTCTTCAATTTGTTTTCAATCTACTAAAAAATACATATGGGAAAGTATTGAAATTCGTATATTCTTTTGAATTCAATAAAATAAACGAAAAGATATAAATAAGGATTCGTTAGTTATGGAAATATAAAAACTCATTGTCTTTATTTAAAAATTGAAAAATGAAACTCATCAATTTGTTTGCGATCTACTAAAATATACGTATGGGAAAGTATTGAAATTCGTATATTCTTTTGAAATCAATAAAATAATTGAAAAGATATAAATAAGAATTCGTTAGTGATCGTAATATAAGAACTCGTTGTCTATATTTAAAAAAAGAAAAATGAAACTCTTCAATTTGTTTTCAATCTACTAAAAAATACATATGGGAAAGTATTGAAATTCGTATATTCTTTTGAAATCAATAAAATAAACGAAAAGATATAAATAAGAATTCGTTAGTGATCGAAATATAAGAACTTATTGTCTTTATTTAAAAATTGAAAAATGAAACTCTTCAATTAGTTTTCAATCTACTAAAAAAAACATATGGGAAAGTATTGAAATTCGTATATTCTTTTGAAATCAATAAAATAAACGAAAAGATATAAATAAGAATTCGTTAGTTATGGAAATATAAAAACTCATTGTCTTTATTTAAAAATTGAAAAATGAAACTCTTCAATTTGTTTTCAATCTACTAAAAAAAACATATGGGAAAGTATTGAAATTCGTATATTCTTTTGAATTCAATAAAATAAACGAAAAGATATAAATAAAAATTCGTTGGTGATGGAAATATAAGAACTCATTGTCTATATTTAAAAAAAGAAAAATGAAACTCTTCAATTTGTTTTCAATCTACTAAAAAATACATATGGGAAAGTATTGAAATTCGTATATTCTTTTGGAATCAATAAAATAAACGAAAAGATATAAATAAGGATTCGTTAGTGATCGAAATATAAGAACTCGTTGTCTTTATTAAAAAAAAGAAAAATGAAACTCTTCAATTTGTTTTCAATCTACTAAAAAATACATATGGGAAAGTATTGAAATTCGTATATTCTTTTGAAATCAATAAAATAAACGAAAAGATATATATAAGAATTCGTTGGTGATGGAAATATAAGAACTCATTGTCTTTATTTAAAAATTGAAAAATGAAACTCTTCAATTAGTTTTCAATCTACTAAAAAAAACATATGGGAAAGTATTGAAATTCGTATATTCTTTTGAAATCAATAAAATAAACGAAAAGATATAAATAAGGATTCATTGGTGATGGAAATATAAGGACTCATTGTCTGTTAATAAAATGATTTAATATGATACTCTGCAATTTGTTTTCAATCTACTAAAATATACATATAGTAAAGTATTGAAATTCGTATATTCTTTTGAAATCAATAAAATAAACAAAAAGATATATATAAGAATTCGTTGGTGATGGAAATATAAGAACTCATTGTCTATATTAAAAAAAAGAAAAATGAAACTCTTCAATTTTTTTTCAATCTACTAAAAAATACATATAGGAAAGTATAGAAATTCGTATTTTCTTTTGAAATCAATAAAATAAACAAAAAGATATAAAAAAGAATTCGTTGGTGATGGAAATATAAGAACTCATTGTCTATATTTAAAAAAAGAAAAATGAAACTCTTCAATTTGTTTTCAATCTACTAAAAAATACATATGGGAAAGTATTGAAATTCGTATATTCTTTTGAAATCAATAAAATAAACGAAAAGATATAAATAAGAATTCGTTAGTGATGGAAATATAAGAACTCATTGTCTTTATTTAAAAAAAGAAAAATGAAACTCTTCAATTTGTTTTCAATCTACTAAAAAATACATATAGGAAAGTATTGAAATTCGTATATTCTTTTGAAATCAATAAAATAAACGAAAAGATATAAATAAGAATTCGTTAGTGATCGAAATATAAGAACTTATTGTCTTTATTTAAAAATTGAAAAATGAAACTCTTCAATTAGTTTTCAATCTACTAAAAAAAACATATGGGAAAGTATTGAAATTCGTATATTCTTTTGAAATCAATAAAATAAACGAAAAGATATAAATAAGAATTCGTTAGTTATGGAAATATAAAAACTCATTGTCTTTATTTAAAAATTGAAAAATGAAACTCTTCAATTTGTTTTCAATCTACTAAAAAAAACATATGGGAAAGTATTGAAATTCGTATATTCTTTTGAATTCAATAAAATAAACGAAAAGATATAAATAAAAATTCGTTGGTGATGGAAATATAAGAACTCATTGTCTATATTTAAAAAAAGAAAAATGAAACTCTTCAATTTGTTTTCAATCTACTAAAAAATACATATGGGAAAGTAATGAAATTCGTATATTCCTTTGAAATCAATAAAATAAACGAAAAGATATAAATAAGAATTCGTTAGTGATCGAAATATAAGAACTCATTGTCTATAATTAAAAAAAGAAAAATGAAACTCTTCAATTTGTTTTCAATCTACTAAAATATACGTATAGGAAAGTATTGAAATTCGTATATTCTTTTGAAATCAATAAAATAAACGAAAAGATATAAATAAGAATTCGTTGTTGATGGAAATATAAGAACTCACTGTCTTTATTTAAAAAAAGAAAAATGAAACTCTTCAATTTGTTTTCAATCTACTAAAAATACATATGGGAAAGTATTGAAATTCGTATATTCTTTTGAAATCAATAAAATAAACGAAAAGATATAAATAAGAATTCGTTAGTGACCGAAATATAAGAACTCATTGTCTATTATTAAAAAAAGAAAAATGAAACTCTTCAATTTGTTTTCAATCTACTAAAAAATACATATGGGAAAGTATTGAAATTCGTATATTCTTTTGGAATCAATAAAATAAACGAAAAGATATAAATAAGGATTCGTTAGTGATCGAAATATAAGAACTCGTTGTCTTTATTAAAAAAAAGAAAAATTAAACTCTTCAATTTGTTTTCAATCTACTAAAAAATACATATGGGAAAGTATTGAAATTCGTATATTCTTTTGAAATCAATAAAATAAACGAAAAGATATATATAAGAATTCGTTGGTGATGGAAATATAAGAACTCATTGTCTTTATTTAAAAATTGAAAAATGAAACTCTTCAATTAGTTTTCAATCTACTAAAAAAAACATATGGGAAAGTATTGAAATTCGTATATTCTTTTGAAATCAATAAAATAAACGAAAAGATATAAATAAGGATTCATTGGTGATGGAAATATAAGGACTCATTGTCTGTTAATAAAATGATTTAATATGATACTCTGCAATTTGTTTTCAATCTACTAAAATATACATATAGTAAAGTATTGAAATTCGTATATTCTTTTGAAATCAATAAAATAAACAAAAAGATATATATAAGAATTCGTTGGTGATGGAAATATAAGAACTCATTGTCTATATTAAAAAAAAGAAAAATGAAACTCTTCAATTTTTTTTCAATCTACTAAAAAATACATATAGGAAAGTATAGAAATTCGTATTTTCTTTTGAAATCAATAAAATAAACAAAAAGATATAAAAAAGAATTCGTTGGTGATGGAAATATAAGAACTCATTGTCTATATTTAAAAAAAGAAAAATGAAACTCTTCAATTTGTTTTCAATCTACTAAAAAATACATATGGGAAAGTATTGAAATTCGTATATTCTTTTGAAATCAATAAAATAAACGAAAAGATATAAATAAGAATTCGTTAGTGATGGAAATATAAGAACTCATTGTCTTTATTTAAAAAAAGAAAAATGAAACTCTTCAATTTGTTTTCAATCTACTAAAAAATACATATAGGAAAGTATTGAAATTCGTATATTCTTTTGAAATCAATAAAATAAACGAAAAGATATAAATAAGAATTCGTTATTGATCGAAATATAAGAACTCATTGTCTATATTTAAAAAAAGAAAAATGAAACTCTTCAATTTGTTTTCAATCTACTAAAAAATACATATGGGAAAGTATTGAAATTCGTATATTCTTTTGAATTCAATAAAATAAACGAAAAGATATAAATAAGGATTCGTTAGTTATGGAAATATAAAAACTCATTGTCTTTATTTAAAAATTGAAAAATGAAACTCATCAATTTGTTTGCGATCTACTAAAATATACGTATGGGAAAGTATTGAAATTCGTATATTCTTTTGAATTCAATAAAATAAACGAAAAGATATAAATAAGGATTCGTTGTTGATGGAAATATAAGAACTCACTGTCTTTATTTAAAAAAAGAAAAATGAAACTCTTCAATTTGTTTTCAATCTACTAAAAAATACATATGGGAAAGTATTGAAATTCGTATATTCTTTTGAAATCAATAAAATAAACGAAAAGATATAAATAAGAATTCGTTAGTGATCGAAATATAAGAACTCATTGTCTGTATTTAAAAAAAGAAAAATTAAACTCTTCAATTTGTTTTCAATCTACTAAAAAATACATATGGGAAAGTATTGAAATTCGTATATTCTTTTGAATTCAATAAAATAAACGAAAAGATATAAATAAGGATTCGTTAGTTATGGAAATATAAAAACTCATTGTCTTTATTTAAAAATTGAAAAATGAAACTCATCAATTTGTTTGCGATCTACTAAAATATACGTATGGGAAAGTATTGAAATTCGTATATTCTTTTGAAATCAATAAAATAAACGAAAAGATATATATAAGAATTCGTTAGTGATGGAAATATAAGAAATCATTGTCTTTATTAAAAAATTGAAAAATGAAACTCTTCAATTAGTTTTCAATCTACTAAAAAAAACATATGGGAAAGTATTGAAATTCGTATATTCTTTTGAAATCAATAAAATAAACGAAAAGATATAAATAAGGATTCGTTGGTGATGGAAATATAAGGACTCATTGTCTGTTAATAAAATGATTTAATATGATACTCTGCAATTTGTTTTCAATCTACTAAAATATACATATAGTAAAGTATTGAAATTCGTATATTCTTTTGAATTCAATAAAATAAACGAAAAGATATAAATAAGGATTCGTTAGTTATGGAAATATAAAAACTCATTGTCTTTATTTAAAAATTGAAAAATGAAACTCATCAATTTGTTTGCGATCTACTAAAATATACGTATGGGAAAGTATTGAAATTCGTATATTCTTTTGAAATCAATAAAATAAACGAAAAGATATAAATAAGGATTCGTTGTTGATGGAAATATAAGAACTCACTGTCTTTATTTAAAAAAAGAAAATGAAACTCTTCAATTTGTTTTCAATCTACTAAAAAATACATATGGGAAAGTATTGAAATTCGTATATTCTTTTGAAATCAATAAAATAAACGAAAAGATATAAATAAGAATTCGTTAGTGATCGAAATATAAGAACTTATTGTCTTTATTTAAAAATTGAAAAATGAAACTCATCAATTTGTTTGCGATCTACTAAAAAAAACATATGGGAAAGTATTGAAATTCGTATATTCTTTTGAAATCAATAAAATAAACGAAAAGATATAAATATGAATTCGTTAGTTATGGAAATATAAAAACTCATTGTCTTTATTTAAAAATTGAAAAATGAAACTCTTCAATTTGTTTTCAATCTACTAAAAAAAACATATGGGAAAGTATTGAAATTCGTATATTCTTTTGAATTCAATAAAATAAACGAAAAGATATAAATAAAAATTCGTTGGTGATGGAAATATAAGAACTCATTGTCTATATTTAAAAAAAGAAAAATTAAACTCTTCAATTTGTTTTCAATCTACTAAAAAATACATATGGGAAAGTATTGAAATTCGTATATTCTTTTGAAATCAATAAAATAAACGAAAAGATATAAATAAGAATTCGTTGTTGAGGGAAATATAAGAACTCATTGTCTTTATTTAAAAAAAGAAAAATGAAACCTTTCAATTTGTTTTCAATCTACTAAAAAATACATATAAGAAAGTATTGAAATTCGTATATTCTTTTGAAATCAATAAAATAAACGAAAAGATATAAATAAGAATTCGTTAGTGATCGAAATATAAGAACTCATTGTCTATAATTAAAAAAAGAAAAATGAAACTCTTCAATTTGTTTTCAATCTACTAAAATATACGTATAGGAAAGTATTGAAATTCGTATATTCTTTTGAAATCAATAAAATAAACGAAAAGATATAAATAAGAATTCGTTGGTGATGGAAATATAAGAACTCATTGTCTTTATTTAAAAATTGAAAAATGAAACTCTTCAATTTGTTTTCAATCTACTAAAAAAAACATATGGGAAAGTATTGAAATTCGTATATTCTTTTGAAATCAATAAAATAAACGAAAAGATATAAATAAGGATTCATTGGTGATGGAAATATAAGGACTCATTGTCTGTTAATAAAATGATTTAATATGATACTCTTCAATTTGTTTTCAATCTACTAAAATATACATATAGTAAAGTATTGAAATTCGTATATTCTTTTGAAATCAATAAAATAAACAAAAAGATATATATAAGAATTCGTTGGTGATGGAAATATAAGAACTCATTGTCTTTATTTAAAAAAAGAAAAATGAAACTCTTCAATTTGTTTTCAATCTACTAAAAAATACATATAGGAAAGTATAGAAATTCGTATTTTCTTTTGAAATCAATAAAATAAACAAAAAGATATAAAAAAGAATTCGTTGGTGATGGAAATATAAGAACTCATTGTCTATATTTAAAAAAAGAAAAATGAAACTCTTCAATTTGTTTTCAATCTACTAAAAATACATATGGGAAAGTATTGAAATTCGTATATTCTTTTGAAATCAATAAAATAAACGAAAAGATATAAATAAGAATTCTTTGGTGATGGAAATATAAGAACTCATTGTCTTTATTTAAAAAAAGAAAAATGAAACTCTTCAATTAGTTTTCAATCTACTAAAAAATACATATGGGAAAGTATTGAAATTCGTATATTCTTTTGAAATCAATAAAATAAACGAAAAGATATAAATAAGAATTCGTTAGTGATCGCAATATAAGAACTCATTGTCTATAATTAAAAAAAGAAAAATGAAACTCTTCAATTTGTTTTCAATGTACTAAAATATACGTATAGGAAAGTATTGAAATTCGTATATTCTTTTGAAATCAATAAAATAAACGAAAAGATATATATAAGAATTCGTTGGTGATGGAAATATAAGAACTCATTGTCTTTATTTAAAAATTGAAAAATGAAACTCTTCAATTAGTTTTCAATCTACTAAAAAAAACATATGGGAAAGTATTGAAATTCGTATATTCTTTTGAAATCAATAAAATAAACGAAAAGATATAAATAAGGATTCATTGGTGATGGAAATATAAGGACTCATTGTCTTTTAATAAAATGATTTAATATGATACTCTGCAATTTGTTTTCAATCTACTAAAATATACATATAGTAAAGTATTGAAATTCGTATATTCTTTTGAAATCAATAAAATAAACAAAAAGATATAAATAAGAATTCGTTGGTGATGAAAATATAAGAACTCATTGTCTATATTTAAAAAAAGACAAATGAAACTCTTCAATTTGTTTTTAATCTACTAAAAATACATATAGGAAAGTATAGAAATTCGTATATTCTTTTGAATTCAATAAAATAAACGAAAAGATATAAATAAGGATTCGTTGTTGATGGAAATATAAGAACTCACTGTCTTTATTTAAAAAAAGAAAATGAAACTCTTCAATTTGTTTTCAATCTACTAAAAAATACATATGGGAAAGTATTGAAATTCGTATATTCTTTTGAAATCAATAAAATAAACGAAAAGATATAAATAAGAATTCGTTAGTGATCGAAATATAAGAACTCATTGTCTATATTTAAAAAAAGAAAAATGAAACTCTTCAATTTGTTTTCAATCTACTAAAAAATACATATGGGAAAGTATTGAAATTCGTATATTCTTTTGAATTCAATAAAATAAACGAAAAGATATAAATAAGGATTCGTTAGTTATGGAAATATAAAAACTCATTGTCTTTATTTAAAAATTAAAAAATGAAACTCATCAATTTGTTTGCGATCTACTAAAATATACGAATGGGAAAGTATTGAAATTCGTATATTCTTTTGAAATCAATAAAATAAACGAAAAGATATATATAAGAATTCGTTAGTGATGGAAATATAAGAAATCATTGTCTTTATTTAAAAATTGAAAAATGAAACTCTTCAATTAGTTTTCAATCTACTAAAAAAAACATATGGGAATTGAAATTCGTATATTCTTTTGAAATCAATAAAATAAACGAAAAGATATAAATAAGGATTCATTGGTGATGGAAATATAAGGACTCATTGTCTTTTAATAAAATGATTTAATATGATACTCTGCAATTTGTTTTCAATCTACTAAAATATACATATAGTTAAGTATTGAAATTCGTATATTCTTTTGAAATCAATAAAATAAACAAAAAGATATAAAAAAGAATTCGTTGGTGATGAAAATATAAGAACTCATTGTCTATATTTAAAAAAAAAAAAATGAAACTCTTCAATTTGTTTTCAATCTACTAAAAAATACATATGGGAAAGTATTGAAATTCGTATATTCTTTTGGAATCAATAAAATAAACGAAAAGATATAAATAAGGATTCGTTAGTGATCGAAATATAAGAACTCGTTGTCTTTATTTAAAAAAAGAAAAATGAAACTCTTCAATTTGTTTTCAATCTACTAAAAAATACATATGGGAAAGTATTGAAATTCGTATATTCTTTTGAAATCAATAAAACAAACGAAAAGATATAAATAAGAATTCGTTAGTGACCGAAATATAAGAACTCATTGTCTATAATTAAAAAAAGAAAAATGAAACTCTTCAATTTGTTTTCAATCTACTAAAAAATACATATGGGAAAGTATTGAAATTCGTATATTCTTTTGGAATCAATAAAATAAACGAAAAGATATAAATAAGGATTCGTTAGTGATCGAAATATAAGAACTCGTTGTCTTTATTTAAAAAAAGAAAAATGAAACTCTTCAATTTGTTTTCAATCTACTAAAAAATACATATGGGAAAGTATTGAAATTCGTATATTCTTTTGAAATCAATAAAATAAACGAAAAGATATAAATAAGAATTCGTTAGTGATCGAAATATAAGAACTCATTGTCTATATTTAAAAAAAGAAAAATGAAACTCTTCAATTTGTTTTCAATCTACTAAAAAATACATATGGGAAAGTATTGAAATTCGTATATTCTTTTGAATTCAATAAAATAAACGAAAAGATATAAATAAGGATTCGTTAGTTATGGAAATATAAAAACTCATTGTCTTTATTTAAAAATTAAAAATGAAACTCATCAATTTGTTTGCGATCTACTAAAATATACGTATGGGAAAGTATTGAAATTTGTATATTCTTTTGAAATCAATAAAATAAACGAAAAGATATATATAAGAATTCGTTAGTGATGGAAATATAAGAAATCATTGTCTTTATTTAAAAATTGAAAAATGAAACTCTTCAATTAGTTTTCAATCTACTAAAAAAAACATATGGGAATTGAAATTCGTATATTCTTTTGAAATCAATAAAATAAACGAAAAGATATAAATAAGGATTCATTGGTGATGGAAATATAAGGACTCATTGTCTTTTAATAAAATGATTTAATATGATACTCTGCAATTTGTTTTCAATCTACTAAAATATACATATAGTAAAGTATTGAAATTCGTATATTCTTTTGAAATCAATAAAATAAACAAAAAGATATAAAAAAGAATTCGTTGGTGATGAAAATATAAGAACTTATTGTCTATATTTAAAAAAAGAAAAATGAAACTCTTCAATTTGTTTTCAATCTACTAAAAAATACATATGGGAAAGTATTGAAATTCGTATATTCTTTTGGAATCAATAAAATAAACGAAAAGATATAAATAAGGATTCGTTAGTGATCGAAATATAAGAACTCGTTGTCTTTATTTAAAAAAAGAAAAATGAAACTCTTCAATTTGTTTTCAATCTACTAAAAAATACATATGGGAAAGTATTGAAATTCGTATATTCTTTTGAAATCAATAAAACAAACGAAAAGATATAAATAAGAATTCGTTAGTGACCGAAATATAAGAACTCATTGTCTATAATTAAAAAAAGAAAAATGAAACTCTTCAATTTGTTTTCAATCTACTAAAAAATACATATGGGAAAGTATTGAAATTCGTATATTCTTTTGGAATCAATAAAATAAACGAAAAGATATAAATAAGGATTCGTTAGTGATCGAAATATAAGAACTCGTTGTCTTTATTTAAAAAAAGAAAAATGAAACTCTTCAATTTGTTTTCAATCTACTAAAAAATACATATGGGAAAGTATTGAAATTCGTATATTCTTTTAAAATCAATAAAATAAACGAAAAGATATATATAAGAATTCGTTGGTGATGGAAATATAAGAACTCATTGTCTTTATTTAAAAATTGAAAAATGAAACTCTTCAATTTGTTTTCAATCTACTAAAAAAAACATATGGGAAAGTATTGAAATTCGTATATTCTTTTGAAATCAATAAAATAAACGAAAAGATATAAATAAGGATTCATTGGTGATGGAAATATAAGGACTCATTGTCTTTTAATAAAATGATTTAATATGATACTCTGCAATTTGTTTTCAATCTACTAAAATATACATATGGGAAAGTATTGAAATTCGTATATTCTTTTGGAATCAATAAAATAAACGAAAAGATATAAATAAGGATTCGTTAGTGATCGAAATATAAGAACTCGTTGTCTTTATTTAAAAAAAGAAAAATGAAACTCTTCAATTTGTTTTCAATCTACTAAAAAATACATATGGGAAAGTATTGAAATTCGTATATTCTTTTGAAATCAATAAAATAAACGAAAAGATATAAATAAGAATTCGTTAGTGATCGAAATATAAGAACTCATTGTCTATATTTAAAAAAAGAAAAATGAAACTCTTCAATTTGTTTTCAATCTACTAAAAAATACATATGGGAAAGTATTGAAATTCGTATATTCTTTTGAATTCAATAAAATAAACGAAAAGATATAAATAAGGATTCGTTAGTTATGGAAATATAAAAACTCATTGTCTTTATTTAAAAATTAAAAAATGAAACTCATCAATTTGTTTGCGATCTACTAAAATATACGTATGGGAAAGTATTGAAATTCGTATATTCTTTTGAAATCAATAAAATAAACGAAAAGATATATATAAGAATTCGTTAGTGATGGAAATATAAGAAATCATTGTCTTTATTTAAAAATTGAAAAATGAAACTCTTCAATTAGTTTTCAATCTACTAAAAAAAACATATGGGAATTGAAATTCGTATATTCTTTTGAAATCAATAAAATAAACGAAAAGATATAAATAAGGATTCATTGGTGATGGAAATATAAGGACTCATTGTCTTTTAATAAAATGATTTAATATGATACTCTGCAATTTGTTTTCAATCTACTAAAATATACATATAGTAAAGTATTGAAATTCGTATATTCTTTTGAAATCAATAAAATAAACAAAAAGATATAAAAAAGAATTCGTTGGTGATGAAAATATAAGAACTCATTGTCTTTATTTAAAAAAAGAAAAATGAAACTCTTCAATTTGTTTTCAATCTACTAAAAAATACATATGGGAAAGTATTGAAATTCGTATATTCTTTTGGAATCAATAAAATAAACGAAAAGATATAAATAAGGATTCGTTAGTGATCGAAATATAAGAACTCGTTGTCTTTATTTAAAAAAAGAAAAATGAAACTCTTCAATTTGTTTTCAATCTACTAAAAAATACATATGGGAAAGTATTGAAATTCGTATATTCTTTTGAAATCAATAAAACAAACGAAAAGATATAAATAAGAATTCGTTAGTGACCGAAATATAAGAACTCATTGTCTATAATTAAAAAAAGAAAAATGAAACTCTTCAATTTGTTTTCAATCTACTAAAAAATACATATGGGAAAGTATTGAAATTCGTATATTCTTTTGAAATCAATAAAACAAACGAAAAGATATAAATAAGAATTCGTTAGTGACCGAAATATAAGAACTCATTGTCTATAATTAAAAAAAGAAAAATGAAACTCTTCAATTTGTTTTCAATCTACTAAAAAATACATATGGGAAAGTATTGAAATTCGTATATTCTTTTGGAATCAATAAAATAAACGAAAAGATATAAATAAGGATTCGTTAGTGATCGAAATATAAGAACTCGTTGTCTTTATTTAAAAAAAGAAAAATGAAACTCTTCAATTTGTTTTCAATCTACTAAAAAATACATATGGGAAAGTATTGAAATTCGTATATTCTTTTGGAATCAATAAAATAAACGAAAAGATATAAATAAGGATTCATTAGTGATCGAAATATAAGAACTCGTTGTCTTTATTTAAAAAAAGAAAAATGAAACTCTTCAATTTGTTTTCAATCTACTAAAAAATACATATGGGAAAGTATTGAAATTCGTATATTCTTTTGAAATCAATAACACAAACGAAAAGATATAAATAAGAATTCGTTAGTGACCGAAATATAAGAACTCATTGTCTATAATTAAAAAAAGAAAAATGAAACTCTTCAATTTGTTTTCAATCTACTAAAAAATACATATGGGAAAGTATTGAAATTCGTATATTCTTTTGGAATCAATAAAATAAACGAAAAGATATAAATAAGGATTCGTTAGTGATCGAAATATAAGAACTCGTTGTCTTTATTTAAAAAAAGAAAAATGAAACTCTTCAATTTGTTTTCAATCTACTAAAAAATACATATGGGAAAGTATTGAAATTCGTATATTCTTTTAAAATCAATAAAATAAACGAAAAGATATATATAAGAATTCGTTGGTGATGGAAATATAAGAACTCATTGTCTTTATTTAAAAATTGAAAAATGAAACTCTTCAATTTGTTTTCAATCTACTAAAAAAAACATATGGGAAAGTATTGAAATTCGTATATTCTTTTGAAATCAATAAAATAAACGAAAAGATATAAATAAGGATTCATTGGTGATGGAAATATAAGGACTCATTGTCTTTTAATAAAATGATTTAATATGATACTCTGCAATTTGTTTTCAATCTACTAAAATATACATATAGTAAAGTATTGAAATTCGTATATTCTTTTGAAATCAATAAAATAAACAAAAAGATATAAAAAAGAATTCGTTGGTGATGAAAATATAAGAACTCATTGTCTATATTTAAAAAAAGAAAAATGAAACTCTTCAATTTGTTTTCAATCTACTAAAAAATACATATAGGAAAGTATAGAAATTCGTATATTCTTTTGAATTCAATAAAATAAACGAAAAGATATAAATAAGGATTCGTTGTTGATGGAAATATAAGAACTCACTGTCTTTATTTAAAAAAAGAAAAATGAAACTCTTCAATTTGTTTTCAATCTACTAAAAAATACATATGGGAAAGTATTGAAATTCGTATATTCTTTTGAAATCAATAAAATAAACGAAAAGATATAAATAAGAATTCGTTAGTGATCGAAATATAAGAACTCATTGTCTATATTTAAAAAAAGAAAAATGAAACTCTTCAATTTGTTTTCAATCTACTAAAAAATACATATGGGAAAGTATTGAAATTCGTATATTCTTTTGAAATCAATAAAATAAACGAAAAGATATATATAAGAATTCGTTAGTGATGGAAATATAAGAAATCATTGTCTTTATTTAAAAATTGAAAAATGAAACTCTTCAATTAGTTTTCAATCTACTAAAAAAAACATATGGGAAAGTATTGAAATTCGTATATTCTTTTGAAATCAATAAAATAAACGAAAAGATATAAATAAGAATTCGTTAGTGATCGAAATATAAGAACTCATTGTCTATATTTAAAAAAAGAAAAATGAAACTCTTCAATTTGTTTTCAATCTACTAAAAAATACATATGGGAAAGTATTGAAATTCGTATATTCTTTTGAAATCAATAAAATAAACGAAAAGATATAAATAAGAATTCGTTAGTGATCGAAATATAAGAACTCATTGTCTATATTTAAAAAAAGAAAAATGAAACTCTTCAATTTGTTTTCAATCTACTAAAAAATACATATGGGAAAGTATTGAAATTCGTATATTCTTTTGAATTCAATAAAATAAACGAAAAGATATAAATAAGGATTCGTTAGTTATGGAAATATAAAAACTCATTGTCTTTATTTAAAAATTAAAAAATGAAACTCATCAATTTGTTTGCGATCTACTAAAATATACGTATGGGAAAGTATTGAAATTCGTATATTCTTTTGAAATCAATAAAATAAACGAAAAGATATATATAAGAATTCGTTAGTGATGGAAATATAAGAAATCATTGTCTTTATTTAAAAATTGAAAAATGAAACTCTTCAATTAGTTTTCAATCTACTAAAAAAAACATATGGGAATTGAAATTCGTATATTCTTTTGAAATCAATAAAATAAACGAAAAGATATAAATAAGGATTCATTGGTGATGGAAATATAAGGACTCATTGTCTTTTAATAAAATGATTTAATATGATACTCTGCAATTTGTTTTCAATCTACTAAAATATACATATAGTAAAGTATTGAAATTCGTATATTCTTTTGAAATCAATAAAATAAACAAAAAGATATAAAAAAGAATTCGTTGGTGATGAAAATATAAGAACTCATTGTCTATATTTAAAAAAAGAAAAATGAAACTCTTCAATTTGTTTTCAATCTACTAAAAAATACATATGGGAAAGTATTGAAATTCGTATATTCTTTTGGAATCAATAAAATAAACGAAAAGATATAAATAAGGATTCGTTAGTGATCGAAATATAAGAACTCGTTGTCTTTATTTAAAAAAAGAAAAATGAAACTCTTCAATTTGTTTTCAATCTACTAAAAAATACATATGGGAAAGTATTGAAATTCGTATATTCTTTTGAAATCAATAAAACAAACGAAAAGATATAAATAAGAATTCGTTAGTGACCGAAATATAAGAACTCATTGTCTATAATTAAAAAAAGAAAAATGAAACTCTTCAATTTGTTTTCAATCTACTAAAAAATACATATGGGAAAGTATTGAAATTCGTATATTCTTTTGGAATCAATAAAATAAACGAAAAGATATAAATAAGGATTCGTTAGTGATCGAAATATAAGAACTCGTTGTCTTTATTTAAAAAAAGAAAAATGAAACTCTTCAATTTGTTTTCAATCTACTAAAAAATACATATGGGAAAGTATTGAAATTCGTATATTCTTTTAAAATCAATAAAATAAACGAAAAGATATATATAAGAATTCGTTGGTGATGGAAATATAAGAACTCATTGTCTTTATTTAAAAATTGAAAAATGAAACTCTTCAATTTGTTTTCAATCTACTAAAAAAAACATATGGGAAAGTATTGAAATTCGTATATTCTTTTGAAATCAATAAAATAAACGAAAAGATATAAATAAGGATTCATTGGTGATGGAAATATAAGGACTCATTGTCTTTTAATAAAATGATTTAATATGATACTCTGCAATTTGTTTTCAATCTACTAAAATATACATATAGTAAAGTATTGAAATTCGTATATTCTTTTGAAATCAATAAAATAAACAAAAAGATATAAAAAAGAATTCGTTGGTGATGAAAATATAAGAACTCATTGTCTATATTTAAAAAAAGAAAAATGAAACTCTTCAATTTGTTTTCAATCTACTAAAAAATACATATAGGAAAGTATAGAAATTCGTATATTCTTTTGAATTCAATAAAATAAACGAAAAGATATAAATAAGGATTCGTTGTTGATGGAAATATAAGAACTCACTGTCTTTATTTAAAAAAAGAAAAATGAAACTCTTCAATTTGTTTTCAATCTACTAAAAAATACATATGGGAAAGTATTGAAATTCGTATATTCTTTTGAAATCAATAAAATAAACGAAAAGATATAAATAAGAATTCGTTAGTGATCGAAATATAAGAACTCATTGTCTATATTTAAAAAAAGAAAAATGAAACTCTTCAATTTGTTTTCAATCTACTAAAAAATACATATGGGAAAGTATTGAAATTCGTATATTCTTTTGAATTCAATAAAATAAACGAAAAGATATAAATAAGGATTCGTTAGTTATGGAAATATAAAAACTCATTGTCTTTATTTAAAAATTGAAAAATGAAACTCATCAATTTGTTTGCGATCTACTAAAATATACGTATGGGAAAGTATTGAAATTCGTATATTCTTTTGAAATCAATAAATAAACGAAAAGATATATATAAGAATTCGTTAGTGATGGAAATATAAGAAATCATTGTCTTTATTCAAAAATTGAAAAATGAAACTCTTCAATTAGTTTTCAATCTACTAAAAAAAACATATGGGAAAGTATTGAAATTCGTATATTCTTTTGAAATCAATAAAATAAACGAAAAGATATAAATAAGGATTCGTTGGTGATGGAAATATAAGGACTCATTGTCTGTTAATAAAATGATTTAATATGATACTCTGCAATTTGTTTTCAATCTACTAAAATATACATATAGTAAAGTATTGAAATTCGTATATTCTTTTGAATTCAATAAAATAAACGAAAAGATATAAATAAGGATTCGTTAGTTATGGAAATATAAAAACTCATTGTCTTTATTTAAAAATTGAAAAATGAAACTCATCAATTTGTTTGCGATCTACTAAAATATACGTATGGGAAAGTATTGAAATTCGTATATTCTTTTGAAATCAATAAAATAATTGAAAAGATATAAATAAGAATTCGTTAGTGATCGTAATATAAGAACTCGTTGTCTATATTTAAAAAAAGAAAAATGAAACTCTTCAATTTGTTTTCAATCTACTAAAAAATACATATGGGAAAGTATTGAAATTCGTATATTCTTTTGAAATCAATAAAATAAACGAAAAGATATAAATAAGAATTCGTTAGTGATCGAAATATAAGAACTTATTGTCTTTATTTAAAAATTGAAAAATGAAACTCTTCAATTAGTTTTCAATCTACTAAAAGAAACATATGGAAAAGTATTGAAATTCGTATATTCTTTTGAAATCAATAAAATAAAAGAAAAGATATAAATAAGAATTCGTTAGTTATGGAAATATAAAAACTCATTGTCTTTATTTAAAAATTGAAAAATGAAACTCTTCAATTTGTTTTCAATCTACTAAAAAAAACATATGGGAAAGTATTGAAATTCGTATATTCTTTTGAATTCAATAAAATAAACGAAAAGATATAGATAAAAATTCGTTGGTGATGGAAATATAAGAACTCATTGTCTATATTTAAAAAAAGAAAAATGAAACTCTTCAATTTGTTTTCAATCTACTAAAAAATACATATGGGAAAGTAATGAAATTCGTATATTCCTTTGAAATCAATAAAATAAACGAAAAGATATAAATAAGAATTCGTTAGTGATCGAAATATAAGAACTCATTGTCTATAATTAAAAAAAGAAAAATGAAACTCTTCAATTTGTTTTCAATCTACTAAAATATACGTATAGGAAAGTATTGAAATTCGTATATTCTTTTGAAATCAATAAAATAAACGAAAAGATATAAATAAGAATTCGTTGTTGATGGAAATATAAGAACTCATTGTCTTTATTTAAAAAAAGAAAAATGAAACTCTTCAATTTGTTTTCAATCTACTAAAAATACATATGGGAAAGTATTGAAATTCGTATATTCTTTTGAAATCAATAAAATAAACGAAAAGATATAAATAAGAATTCGTTAGTGACCGAAATATAAGAACTCATTGTCTATTATTAAAAAAAGAAAAATGAAACTCTTCAATTTGTTTTCAATCTACTAAAAAATACATATGGGAAAGTATTGAAATTCGTATATTCTTTTGGAATCAATAAAATAAACGAAAAGATATAAATAAGGATTCGTTAGTGATCGAAATATAAGAACTCGTTGTCTTTATTAAAAAAAAGAAAAATGAAACTCTTCAATTTGTTTTCAATCTACTAAAAAATACATATGGGAAAGTATTGAAATTCGTATATTCTTTTGAAATCAATAAAATAAACGAAAAGATATATATAAGAATTCGTTGGTGATGGAAATATAAGAACTCATTGTCTTTATTTAAAAATTGAAAAATGAAACTCTTCAATTAGTTTTCAATCTACTAAAAAAAACATATGGGAAAGTATTGAAATTCGTATATTCTTTTGAAATCAATAAAATAAACTAAAAGATATAAATAAGGATTCATTGGTGATGGAAATATAAGGACTCATTGTCTGTTAATAAAATGATTTAATATGATACTCTGCAATTTGTTTTCAATCTACTAAAATATACATATAGTAAAGTATTGAAATTCGTATATTCTTTTGAAATCAATAAA
The DNA here is from genome assembly GCA_961205885.1 of Ptychoptera albimana. NCBI lineage: Eukaryota > Metazoa > Arthropoda > Insecta > Diptera > Ptychopteridae > Ptychoptera > Ptychoptera albimana. The sequence continues at coordinate 16,927,088 of OY540803.1, read as the reverse complement.
ATAAACAAAAAGATATATATAAGAATTCGTTGGTGATGGAAATATAAGAACTCATTGTCTATATTAAAAAAAAGAAAAATGAAACTCTTCAATTTTTTTTCAATCTACTAAAAAATACATATAGGAAAGTATAGAAATTCGTATTTTCTTTTGAAATCAATAAAATAAACAAAAAGATATAAAAAAGAATTCGTTGGTGATGGAAATATAAGAACTCATTGTCTATATTTAAAAAAAGAAAAATGAAACTCTTCAATTTGTTTTCAATCTACTAAAAAATACATATGGGAAAGTATTGAAATTCGTATATTCTTTTGAAATCAATAAAATAAACGAAAAGATATAAATAAGAATTCGTTAGTGATGGAAATATAAGAACTCATTGTCTTTATTTAAAAAAAGAAAAATGAAACTCTTCAATTTGTTTTCAATCTACTAAAAAATACATATAGGAAAGTATTGAAATTCGTATATTCTTTTGAAATCAATAAAATAAACGAAAAGATATAAATAAGAATTCGTTAGTGATCGAAATATAAGAACTCATTGTCTATATTTAAAAAAAGAAAAATGAAACTCTTCAATTTGTTTTCAATCTACTAAAAAATACATATGGGAAAGTATTGAAATTCGTATATTCTTTTGAATTCAATAAAATAAACGAAAAGATATAAATAAGGATTCGTTAGTTATGGAAATATAAAAACTCATTGTCTTTATTTAAAAATTGAAAAATGAAACTCATCAATTTGTTTGCGATCTACTAAAATATACGTATGGGAAAGTATTGAAATTCGTATATTCTTTTGAATTCAATAAAATAAACGAAAAGATATAAATAAGGATTCGTTGTTGATGGAAATATAAGAACTCACTGTCTTTATTTAAAAAAAGAAAAATGAAACTCTTCAATTTGTTTTCAATCTACTAAAAAATACATATGGGAAAGTTTTGAAATTCGTATATTCTTTTGAAATCAATAAAATAAACGAAAAGATATAAATAAGAATTCGTTAGTGATCGAAATATAAGAACTCATTGTCTATATTTAAAAAAAGAAAAATGAAACTCTTCAATTTGTTTTCAATCTACTAAAAAATACATATGGGAAAGTATTGAAATTCGTATATTCTTTTGAAATCAATAAAATAAACGAAAAGATATAAATAAGAATTCGTTAGTGATGGAAATATAAGAACTCATTGTCTTTATTTAAAAAAAGAAAAATGAAACTCTTCAATTTGTTTTCAATCTACTAAAAAATACATATAGGAAAGTATTGAAATTCGTATATTCTTTTGAAATCAATAAAATAAACAAAAAGATATATATAAGAATTCGTTGGTGATGGAAATATAAGAACTCATTGTCTATATTAAAAAAAAGAAAAATGAAACTCTTCAATTTTTTTTCAATCTACTAAAAAATACATATAGGAAAGTATAGAAATTCGTATTTTCTTTTGAAATCAATAAAATAAACAAAAAGATATAAAAAAGAATTCGTTGGTGATGGAAATATAAGAACTCATTGTCTATATTTAAAAAAAGAAAAATGAAACTCTTCAATTTGTTTTCAATCTACTAAAAAATACATATGGGAAAGTATTGAAATTCGTATATTCTTTTGAAATCAATAAAATAAACAAAAAGATATAAATAAGAATTCGTTGGTGATGGAAATATAAGAACTCATTGTCTATATTTAAAAAAAGAAAAATGAAACTCTTCAATTTGTTTTCAATCTACTAAAAAATACATATGGGAAAGTATTGAAATTCGTATATTCTTTTGAAATCAATAAAATAAACGAAAAGATATAAATAAGAATTCGTTAGTGATGGAAATATAAGAACTCATTGTCTTTATTTAAAAAAAGAAAAATGAAACTCTTCAATTTGTTTTCAATCTACTAAAAAATACATATGGGAAAGTATTGAAATTCGTATATTCTTTTGAATTCAATAAAATAAACGAAAAGATATAAATAAGGATTCGTTAGTTATGGAAATATAAAAACTCATTGTCTTTATTTAAAAATTGAAAAATGAAACTCATCAATTTGTTTGCGATCTACTAAAATATACGTATGGGAAAGTATTGAAATTCGTATATTCTTTTGAAATCAATAAAATAAACGAAAAGATATATATAAGAATTCCTTAGTGATGGAAATATAAGAAATCATTGTCTTTATTAAAAAATTGAAAAATGAAACTCTTCAATTAGTTTTCAATCTACTAAAAAAAACATATGGGAAAGTATTGAAATTCGTATATTCTTTTGAAATCAATAAAATAAACGAAAAGATATAAATAAGGATTCGTTGGTGATGGAAATATAAGGACTCATTGTCTGTTAATAAAATGATTTAATATGATACTCTGCAATTTGTTTTCAATCTACTAAAATATACATATAGTAAAGTATTGAAATTCGTATATTCTTTTGAATTCAATAAAATAAACGAAAAGATATAAATAAGGATTCGTTAGTTATGGAAATATAAAAACTCATTGTCTTTATTTAAAAATTGAAAAATGAAACTCATCAATTTGTTTGCGATCTACTAAAATATACGTATGGGAAAGTATTGAAATTCGTATATTCTTTTGAAATCAATAAAATAAACGAAAAGATATAAATAAGAATTCGTTAGTGATCGTAATATAAGAACTCGTTGTCTATATTTAAAAAAAGAAAAATGAAACTCTTCAATCTACTAAAAAATACATATGGGAAAGTATTGAAATTCGTATATTCTTTTGAAATCAATAAAATAAACGAAAAGATATAAATAAGAATTCGTTAGTGATCGAAATATAAGAACTTATTGTCTTTATTTAAAAATTGAAAAATGAAACTCATCAATTTGTTTGCGATCTACTAAAAAAAACATATGGGAAAGTATTGAAATTCGTATATTCTTTTGAAATCAATAAAATAAACGAAAAGATATAAATAAGAATTCGTTAGTTATGGAAATATAAAAACTCATTGTCTTTATTTAAATATTGAAAAATGAAACTCTTCAATTTGTTTTCAATCTACTAAAAAAAACATATGGGAAAGTATTGAAATTCGTATATTCTTTTGAATTCAATAAAATAAACGAAAAGATATAAATAAAAATTCGTTGGTGATGGAAATATAAGAACTCATTGTCTATATTTAAAAAAAGAAAAATTAAACTCTTCAATTTGTTTTCAATCTACTAAAAAATACATATGGGAAAGTATTGAAATTCGTATATTCTTTTGAAATCAATAAAATAAACGAAAAGATATAAATAAGAATTCGTTGTTGAGGGAAATATAAGAACTCATTGTCTTTATTTAAAAAAAGAAAAATGAAACTCTTCAATTTGTTTTCAATCTACTAAAAAATACATATGGCAAAGTATTGAAATTCGTATATTCTTTTGAAATCAATAAAATAAACGAAAAGATATAAATAAGAATTCGTTAGTGATCGAAATATAAGAACTCATTGTCTATAATTAAAAAAAGAAAAATGAAACTCTTCAATTTGTTTTCAATCTACTAAAATATACGTATAGGAAAGTATTGAAATTCGTATATTCTTTTGAAATCAATAAAATAAACGAAAAGATATAAATAAGAATTCGTTGTTGATGGAAATATAAGAAATCACTGTCTTTATTTAAAAAAAGAAAAATGAAACTCTTCAATTTGTTTTCAATCTACTAAAAAATACATATAGGAAAGTATAGAAATTCGTATTTTCTTTTGAAATCAATAAAATAAACAAAAAGATATAAAAAAGAATTCGTTGGTGATGGAAATATAAGAACTCATTGTCTATATTTAAAAAAAGAAAAATGAAACTCTTCAATTTATTTTCAATCTACTAAAAAATACATATGGGAAAGTATTGAAATTCGTATATTCTTTTGAAATCAATAAAATAAACGAAAAGATATAAATAAGAATTCGTTAGTTATGGAAATATAAGAACTCATTGTCTTTATTTAAAAAAAGAAAAATGAAACTCTTCAATTTGTTTTCAATCTACTAAAAAATACATATGGGAAAGTATTAAAATTCGTATATTCTTTTGAAATCAATAAAATAAACGAAAAGATATAAATAAGAATTCGTTAGTGATCGTAATATAAGAACTCGTTGTCTATATTTAAAAAAAGAAAAATGAAACTCTTCAATTTGTTTTCAATCTACTAAAAAATACATATGGGAAAGTATTGAAATTCGTATATTCTTTTGAAATCAATAAAATAAACGAAAAGATATAAATAAGAATTCGTTAGTGATCGAAATATAAGAACTCGTTGTCTATATTTAAAAAAAGAAAATGAAACTCTTCAATTTGTTTTCAATCTTCTAAAAAATACATAAAGGAAAGTATAGAAACTCGTATTTTCTTTTGAAATCAATAAAATAAACGAAAAGATATAAAAAAGAATTCGTTGGTGATGGAAATATAAGAACTCATTGTCTATATTTAAAAAAAGAAAAATGAAACTCTTCAATTTATTTTCAATCTACTAAAAAATACATATGGGAAAGTATTGAAATTCGTATATTCTTTTGAAATCAATAAAATAAACGAAAAGATATAAATAAGAATTCGTTGGTGATGGAAATATAAGAACTCATTGTCTTTATTTAAAAAAAGAAAAATGAAACTCTTCAATTTGTTTTCAATCTACTAAAAAATACATATAGGAAAGTATTGAAATTCGTATATTCTTTTGAAATCAATAAAATAAACGAAAAGATATAAATAAGGATTCGTTAGTGATCGAAATATAAGAACTCGTTGTCTATATTTAAAAAAAGAAAATGAAACTCTTCAATTTGTTTTCAATCTACTAAAAAATACATATGGGAAAGTATTGAAATTCGTATATTCTTTTGAAATCAATAAAATAAACGAAAAGATATAAATAAGAATTCGTTAGTGATCGTAATATAAGAACTCGTTGTCTATATTTAAAAAAAGAAAAATGAAACTCTTCAATTTGTTTTCAATCTACTAAAAAATACATATGGGAAAGTATTGAAATTCGTATATTCTTTTGAAATCAATAAAATAAACGAAAAGATATAAATAAGAATTCGTTAGTGATCGAAATATAAGAACTTATTGACTTTATTTAAAAATTGAAAAATGAAACTCTTCAATTAGTTTTCAATCTACTAAAAAAAACATATGGGAAAGTATTGAAATTCGTATATTCTTTTGAAATCAATAAAATAAACGAAAAGATATAAATAAGAATTCGTTAGTTATGGAAATATAAAAACTCATTGTCTTTATTTAAAAATTGAAAAATGAAACTCTTCAATTTGTTTTCAATCTACTAAAAAATACATATGGGAAAGTATTGAAATTCGTATATTCTTTTGAAATCAATAAAATAAACGAAAAGATATAAATAAGAATTCGTTGTTGAGGGAAATATATGAACTCATTGTCTTTATTTAAAAAAAGAAAAATGAAACTCTTCAATTTGTTTTCAATCTACTAAAAAATACATATGGGAAAGTATTGAAATTCGTATATTCTTTTGAAATCAATAAAATAAACGAAAAGATATAAATAAGAATTCGTTAGTGATCGAAATATAAGAACTCATTTTCTATAATTAAAAAAAGAAAAATAAACTCTTCAATTTGTTTTCAATCTACTAAAATATACGTATAGGAAAGTATTGAAATTCGTATATTCTTTTGAAATCAATAACATAAACGAAAAGATATATATAAGAATTCGTTGTTGATGGAAATATAAGAACTCACTGTCTTTATTTAAAAAAAGAAAAATGAAACTCTGCAATTTGTTTTCAATCTACTAAAAATACATATGGGAAAGTATTGAAATTAGTATATTCTTTTGGAATCAATAAAATAAACGAAAAGATATAAATAAGGATTCGTTAGTGATCGAAATATAAGAACTCGTTGTCTTTATTTAAAAAAAGAAAAATGAAACTCTTCAATTTGTTTTCAATCTACTAAAAAAAACATATGGGAAAGTATTGAAATTCGTATATTCTTTTGAAATCAATAAAATAAACGAAAAGATATAAATAAGGATTCATTGGTGATGGAAATATAAGGACTCATTGTCTGTTAATAAAATGATTTAATATGATACTCTGCAATTTGTTTTCAATCTACTAAAATATACATATAGTAAAGTATTGAAATTCGTATATTCTTTTGAAATCAATAAAAAAAACAAAAAGATATAAAAAAGAATTCGTTGGTGATGGAAATATAAGAACTCATTGTCTTTATTTAAAAAAAGAAAAATGAAACTCTTCAATTTGTTTTCAATCTACTAAAAAATACATATGGGAAAGTATTGAAATTCGTATATTCTTTTGAATTCAATAAAATAAACGAAAAGATATAAATAAGAATTCGTTGTTGATGGAAATATTAGAACTCATTGTCTATAATTAAAAAAAGATAAATGAAACTCTTCAATTTGTTTTCAATCTACTAAAATATACGTATAGGAAAGTATTGAAATTCGTATATTCTTTTGAAATCAATAAAATAAACGAAAAGATATAAATAAGAATTCATTAGTTATGGAAATATAAAAACTCATTGTCTTTATTTAAAAATTGAAAAATGAAACTCTTCAATTTGTTTTCAATCTACTAAAAAAAACATATGGGAAAGTATTGAAATTCGTAAATTCTTTTGAATTCAATAAAATAAACGAAAAGATATAAATAAGGATTCGTTAGTGACCGAAATATAAGAACTCATTGTCTATATTTAAAAAAAGAAAAATGAAACTCTTCAATTTGTTTTCAATCTACTAAAAAATACATATGGGAAAGTATTGAAATTCGTATATTCTTTTGGAATCAATAAAATAAACGAAAAGATATAAATAAGGATTCGTTAGTGATCGAAATATAAGAACTCGTTGTCTATATTAAAAAAAAGAATAATGAAACTCTTCAATTTGTTTTCAATCTACTAAAAAATACATATGGGAAAGTATTGAAATTCGTATATTCTTTTGAAATCAATAAAATAAACGAAAAGATATAAATAAGAATTCGTTAGTGATCGAAATATAAGAACTCGTTGTCTTTATTTAAAAAAAGAAAAATGAAACTCTTCAATTTGTTTTCAATCTACTAAAAAATACATATGGGAAAGTATTGAAATTCGTATATTCTTTTGGAGTCAATAAAATAAACGAAAAGATATAAATAAGGATTCGTTATTGATCGAAATATAAGAATTCGTTGTCTATATTTAAAAAAAGAAAAATGAAACTCTTCAATTTGTTTTCAATCTACTAAAAAATACATATGGGAAAGTATTGAAATTCGTATATTCTTTTGAAATCAATAAAATAAACGAAAAGATATAAATAAGAATTCGTTAGTGATCGAATATAAGAACTCGTTGTCTTTATTTAAAAAAAGAAAAATGAAACTCTTCAATTAGTTTTCAATCTACTAAAAAATACATATGGGAAAGTATTGAAATTCGTATATTCTTTTGAAATCAATAAAATAAACGAAAAGATATAAATAAGAATTCGTTAGTGATCGAAATATAAGAACTCATTGTCTATAATTAAAAAAAGAAAAATGAAACTCTTCAATTTGTTTTCAATGTTCTAAAATATACATATAGGAAAGTATTGAAATTCGTATATTCTTTTGAAATCAATAAAATAAACGAAAAGATATAAATAAGGATTCATTGGTGATGGAAATATAAGGACTCATTGTCTTTTAATAAAATGATTTAATATGATACTCTGCAATTTGTTTTCAATCTACTAAAATATACATATAGTAAAGTATTGAAATTCGTATATTCTTTTGAAATCAATAAAATAAACGAAAAGATATAAATAAAAATTCGTTAGTGATCGAAATATAAGAACTCGTTGTCTTTATTTAAAAAAAGAAAAATGAAACTCTTCAATTTGTTTTCAATCTACTAAAAAATACATATGGGAAAGTATTGAAATTCGTATATTCTTTTGGAATCAATAAAATAAACGAAAAGATATAAATAAGGGTTCGTTAGTGATCGAAATATAAGAACTCGTTGTCTTTATTTAAAAAAAGAAAAATGAAACTCTTCAATTTGTTTTCAATCTACTAAAAAATACATATGGGAAAGTATTAAAATTTGTATATTCTTTTGAAATCAATAAAATAAACGAAAAGATATAAATAAGAATTCGTTAGTGATTGAAATATAAGAACTCGTTGTCTTTATTTAAAAAAAGAAAAATGAAACTCTTTAATTTGTTTTCAATCTACTAAAAAATACATATGGGAAAGTATTGAAATTCGTATATTCTTTTGGAATCAATAAAATAAACGAAAAGATATAAATAAGGATTCGTTAGTGATCGAAATATAAGAACTCGTTGTCTATAATTAAAAAAAGAAAAATGAAACTCTTCAATTTGTTTTCAATCTACTAAAAAATACATATGGGAAAGTATTGAAATTCGTATATTCTTTTGAAATCAATAAAATAAACGAAAAGATATAAATAAGAATTCGTTAGTGATCGAAATATAAGAACTCGTTGTCTTTATTTAAAAAAAGAAAAATGAAACTCTTCAATTAGTTTTCAATCTACTAAAAAATACATATGGGAAAGTATTGAAATTCGTATATTCTTTTGAATTCAATAAAATAAACGAAAAGATATAAATAAGAATTCGTTAGTGATCGAAATATAAGAACTCATTGTCTATAATTAAAAAAAGAAAAATGAAACTCTTCAATTTGTTTTCAATCTACTAAAAAATACATATGGGAAAGTATTGAAATTCGTATATTCTTTTGAATTCAATAAAATAAACGAAAAGATATAAATAAGGGTTCGTTAGTAATTGAAATATAAGAACTCGTTGTCTTTATTTAAAAATTGAAAAATGAAACTCTTCAATTTGTTTTCAATCTACTAAAAATACATATGGGAAAGTATTGAAATTCGTATATTCTTTTGAAATCAATAAAATAAACGAAAAGATATAAATAAGGATTCGTTAGTGATCGAAATATAAGAACTCGTTGTCTATAATTAAAAAAAGAAAAATGAAACTCTTCAATTTGTTTTCAATCTACTAAAAAATACATATGGGAAAGTATTGAAATTCGTATATTCTTTTGAAATCAATAAAATAAACGAAAAGATATAAATAAGAATTCGTTAGTGATCGAAATATAAGAACTCATTGTCTATAATTAAAAAAAGAAAAATGAAACTCTTCAATTTGTTTTCAATGTACTAAAATATACGTATAGGAAAGTATTGAAATTCGTATATTCTTTTGAAATCAATAAAATAAACGAAAAGATATAAATAAGAATTCGTTAGTGATCGAAATATAAGAACTCATTGTCTTTATTTAAAAATTGAAAAATGAAACTCTTCAATTTGTTTTCAATCTACTAAAAAAAACATATGGGAAAGTATTGAAATTCGTATATTCTTTTGAATTCAATAAAATAAACGAAAAGATATAAATAAGAATTCGTTAGTGATCGAAATATAAGAACTCGTTGTCTTTATTTAAAAAAAGAAAAATGAAACTCTTCAATTTGTTTTCAATCTACTAAAAAATACATATGGGAAAGTATTGAAATTCGTATATTCTTTTGGAATCAATAAAATAAACGAAAAGATATAAATAAGGATTCAATTTGTTTTCAATCTACTAAAATATACGTATAGGAAAGTATTGAAATTCGTATATTCTTTTGAAATCAATAAAATAAACGAAAAAATATAAATAAGAATTCGAATTAAAAGAATTAAATTCGAGAATCTACTAAAATATACATATAGTAAAGTATTGAAATTCGTATATTCTTTTGAAATCAATAAAATAAACAAAAAGATATAAAAAAGAATTCGTTGGTGATGGATATATAAGAACTCATTGTCTATATTTAAAAAAAGAAAAATGAAACTCTTCAATTTGTTTTCAATCTACTAAAAAATACATATGGGAAAGTATTGAAATTCGTATATTCTTTTGAATTCAATAAAATAAACGAAAAGATATAAATAAGGATTCGTTAGTGATGGAAATATTAGAACTCATTGTCTATAATTAAAAAAAGAAAAATGAAACTCTTCAATTTGTTTTCAATCTACTAAAATATACATATAGGAAAGTATTGAAATTCGTATATTCTTTTGAAATCAATAAAATAAACGAAAAGATATAAATAAGAATTCGTTAGTGATCGAAATATAAGAACTCGTTGTCTTTATTTAAAAAAAGAAAATTAAAACTCTTCAATTTGTTTTCAATCTACTAAAAAATACATATGGGAAAGTATTGAAATTCGTATATTCTTTTGGAATCAATAAAATAAACGAAAAGATATAAATAAGGATTCGTTAGTGATCGAAATATAAGAACTCGTTGTCGTTATTTAAAAAAAGAAAAATGAAACTCTTCAATTTGTTTTCAATCTACTAAAAAATACATATGGGAAAGTATTAAAATTCGTATATTCTTTTGAAATCAATAAAATAAACGAAAAGATATAAATAAGAATTCGTTAGTGATCGAAATATAAGAACTCATTGTCTTTATTTAAAAATTGAAAAATGAAACTCTTCAATTTGTTTTCAATCTACTAAAAAATACATATGGGAAAGTATTGAAATTCGTATATTCTTTTGAATTCAATAAAATAAACGAAAAGATATAAATAAGAATTCGTTAGTGATCGAAATATAAGAACTCGTTGTCTTTATTTAAAAAAATAAAAATGAAACTCTTCAATTTGTTTTCAATCTACTAAAAAATACATATGGGAAAGTATTGAAATTCGTATATTCTTTTGGAATCAATAAAATAAACGAAAAGATATAAATAAGGATTCGTTAGTGATCGAAATATAAGAACTCGTTGTCTTTATTTAAAAAAATAAAAATGAAACTCTTCAATTTGTTTTCAATCTACTAAAAAATACATATGGGAAAGTATTGAAATTCGTATATTCTTTTGAAATCAATAAAATAAACGAAAAGATATAAATAAGAATTCGTTAGTGATCGAAATATAAGAACTCATTGTCTTTATTTAAAAATTGAAAAATGAAACTCCTCAATTTGTTTTCAATCTACTAAAAAAAACATATGGGAAAGTATTGAAATTCGTATATTCTTTTGAATTCAATAAAATAAACGAAAAGATATAAATAAGAATTCGTTAGTGATCGAAATATAAGAACTCGTTGTCTTTATTTAAAAAAAGAAAAATGAAACTCTTCAATTTGTTTTCAATCTACTAAAAAATACATATGGGAAAGTATTGAAATTCGTATATTCTTTTGGAATCAATAAAATAAACGAAAAGATATAAATAAGGATTCGTTAGTGATCGAAATATAAGAACTCGTTGTCTTTATTTAAAAAAAGAAAAATGAAACTCTTCAATTTGTTTTCAATCTACTAAAAAATACATATGGGAAAGTATTGAAATTCGTATATTCTTTTGAAATCAATAAAATAAACGAAAAGATATAAATAAGAATTCGTTAGTGATCGAAATATAAGAACTCATTGTCTATAATTAAAAAAAAAAAATGAAACTCTTCAATTTGTTTTCAATCTACTAAAATATACGTATAGGAAAGTATTGAAATTCGTATATTCTTTTAAAATCAATAAAATAAACGAAAAGATATAAATAAGGATTCGTTAGTGATCGAAATATGAGAACTCGTTGTCTTTATTTAAAAAAAGAAAAATGAAACTCTTCAATTTGTTTTCAATCTACTAAAATATACGTATAGGAAAGTATTGAAATTCGTATATTCTTTTGAAATCAATAAAATAAACGAAAAAATATAAATAAGAATTCGTTAGTGATCGAAATATAAGAACTCGTTGTCTTTATTTAAAAAAAGAAAAATGAAACTCTTCAATTTGTTTTCAATCTACTAAAAAATACATATGGGAAAGTATTGAAATTCGTATATTCTTTTGAAATCAATAAAATAAACGAAAAGATATAAATAAGAATTCGTTAGTGATCGAAATATAAGAACTCATTGTCTATAATTAAAAAAAAAAAAATGAAACTCTTCAATTTGTTTTCAATCTACTAAAATATACGTATAGGAAAGTATTGAAATTCGTATATTCTTTTAAAATCAATAAAATAAACGAAAAGATATAAATAAGAATTCGTTAGTGATCGAAATATAAGAACTCATTGTCTTTATTTAAAAATTGAAAAATGAAACTCTTCAATTTGTTTTCAATCTACTAAAAAATACATATGGGAAAGTATTGAAATTCGTATATTCTTTTGAAATCAATAAAATAAACGAAAAGATATAAATAAGAATTCGTTAGTGATCGAAATATAAGAACTCGTTGTCTTTATTTAAAAAAAGAAAAATGAAACTCTTCAATTTGTTTTCAATCTACTAAAAAATACATATGGGAAAGTATTGAAATTCGTATATTCTTTTGAAATCAATAAAATAAACGAAAAGATATAAATAAGAATTCGTTAGTGATCGAAATATAAGAACTCATTGTCTATAATTAAAAAAAAAAAAATGAAACTCTTCAATTTGTTTTCAATCTACTAAAATATACGTATAGGAAAGTATTGAAATTCGTATATTCTTTTAAAATCAATAAAATAAACGAAAAGATATAAATAAGGATTCGTTAGTGATCGAAATATGAGAACTCGTTGTCTTTATTTAAAAAAAGAAAAATGAAACTCTTCAATTTGTTTTCAATCTACTAAAATATACGTATAGGAAAGTATTGAAATTCGTATATTCTTTTGAAATCAATAAAATAAACGAAAAGATATAAATAAGAATTCGTTAGTGATCGAAATATAAGAACTCATTGTCTTTATTTAAAAATTGAAAAATGAAACTCTTCAATTTGTTTTCAATCTACTAAAAAAAACATATGGGAAAGTATTGAAATTCGTATATTCTTTTGAATTCAATAAAATAAACGAAAAGATATAAATAAGAATTCGTTAGTGATCGAAATATAAGAACTCGTTGTCTTTATTTAAAAAAAGAAAAATGAAACTCTTCAATTTGTTTTCAATCTACTAAAAAATACATATGGGAAAGTATTGAAATTCGTATATTCTTTTGGAATCAATAAAATAAACGAAAAGATATAAATAAGGATTCGTTAGTGATCGAAATATAAGAACTCGTTGTCTTTAATTAAAAAAAGAAAAATGAAACTCTTCAATTTGTTTTCAATCTACTAAAAAATACATATGGGAAAGTATTGAAATTCGTATATTCTTTTGAAATCAATAAAATAAACGAAAAGATATAAATAAGAATTCGTTAGTGATCGAAATATAAGAACTCGTTGTCTTTATTTAAAAAAAGAAAAATGAAACTCTTCAATTTGTTTTCAATCTACTAAAAATACATATGGGAAAGTATTGAAATTCGTATATTCTTTTGAAATCAATAAAATAAACGAAAAGATATAAATAAGGATTCGTTAGTGATCGAAATATAAGAACTCGTTGTCTATAATTAAAAAAAGAAAAATGAAACTCTTCAATTTGTTTTCAATCTACTAAAAAATACATATGGGAAAGTATTGAAATTCGTATATTCTTTTGAAATCAATAAAATAAACGAAAAGATATAAATAAGAATTCGTTAGTGATCGAAATATAAGAACTCATTGTCTATAATTAAAAAAAGAAAAATGAAACTCTTCAATTTGTTTTCAATGTACTAAAATATACGTATAGGAAAGTATTGAAATTCGTATATTCTTTTGAAATCAATAAAATAAACGAAAAGATATAAATAAGAATTCGTTAGTGATCGAAATATAAGAACTCGTTGTCTTTATTTAAAAAAAGAAAAATGAAACTCTTCAATTTGTTTTCAATCTACTAAAAAAAACATATGGGAAAGTATTGAAATTCGTATATTCTTTTGAATTCAATAAAATAAACGAAAAGATATAAATAAGAATTCGTTAGTGATCGAAATATAAGAACTCGTTGTCTTTATTTAAAAAAAGAAAAATGAAACTCTTCAATTTGTTTTCAATCTACTAAAAAATACATATAGTACAGTATTGAAATTCGTATATTCTTTTGGAATCAATAAAATAAACGAAAAGATATAAATAAGGATTCTTTAGTGATCGAAATATAAGAACTCGTTGTCTATAATTAAAAAAAGAAAAATGAAACTCTTCAATTTGTTTTCAATCTACTAAAAAATACATATGGGAAAGTATTGAAATTCGTATATTCTTTTGAAATCAATAAAATAAACGAAAAGATATAAATAAGAATTCGTTAGTGATCGAAATATAAGAACTCGTTGTCTTTATTTAAAAAAAGAAAAATGAAACTCTTCAATTAGTTTTCAATCTACTAAAAAATACATATGGGAAAGTATTGAAATTCGTATATTCTTTTGAAATCAATAAAATAAACGAAAAGATATAAATAAGAATTCGTTAGTGATCGAAATATAAGAACTCATTGTCTATAATTAAAAAAATAAAAATGAAACTCTTCAATTAGTTTTCAATCTACTAAAAAATACATATGGGAAAGTATTGAAATTCGTATATTCTTTTGAAATCAATAAAATAAACGAAAAGATATAAATAAGAATTCGTTAGTGTTGGAAATATAAGAACTCATTGTCTATAATTAAAAAAAAAAATGAAACTCTTCAATTTGTTTTCAATCTACTAAAATATACGTATAGGAAAGTATTGAAATTCGTATATTCTTTTAAAATCAATAAAATAAACGAAAAGATATACATAAGAATTCGTTAGTGATCGAAATATAAGAACTCATTGTCTTTATTTAAAAATTGAAAAATGAAACTCTTCAATTTGTTTTCAATCTACTAAAAAATACATATGGGAAAGTATTGAAATTCGTATATTCTTTTGAATTCAATAAAATAAACGAAAAGATATAAATAAGAATTCGTTAGTGATTGAAATATAAGAACTCGTTGTCTTTATTTAAAAAAAGAAAAATGAAACTCTTCAATTTGTTTTCAATCTACTAAAAAATACATATGGGAAAGTATTGAAATTCGTATATTCTTTTGGAATCAATAAAATAAACGAAAAGATATAAATAAGGATTCGTTAGTGATCGAAATATAAGAACTCGTTGTCTTTATTTAAAAAAAGAAAAATGAAACTCTTCAATTTGTTTTCAATCTACTAAAAAATACATATGGGAAAGTATTGAAATTCGTATATTCTTTTGAAATCAATAAAATAAACGAAAAGATATAAATAAGGATTCGTTAGTGATCGAAATATAAGACCTCGTTGTCTATAATTAAAAAAAGAAAAATGAAACTCTTCAATTTGTTTTCAATCTACTAAAAAATACATATGGGAAAGTATTGAAATTCGTATATTCTTTTGAAATCAATAAAATAAACGAAAAGATATAAATAAGAATTCGTTAGTGATCGAAATATAAGAACTCGTTGTCTTTATTTAAAAAAAGAAAAATGAAACTCTTCAATTAGTTTTCAATCTACTAAAAAATACATATGGGAAAGTATTGAAATTCGTATATTCTTTTGAAAGCAATAAAATAAACGAAAAGATATAAATAAGAATTCGTTAGTGATCGAAATATAAGAACTCGTTGTCTTTATTTAAAAAAAGAAAAATGAAACTCTTCAATTTGTTTTCAATCTACTAAAAAATACATATGGGAAAGTATTGAAATTCGTATATTCTTTTGAAATCAATAAAATAAACGAAAAGATATAAATAAGGATTCGTTAGTGATCGAAATATAAGACCTCGTTGTCTATAATTAAAAAAAGAAAAATGAAACTCTTCAATTTGTTTTCAATCTACTAAAAAAAACATATGGGAAAGTATTGAAATTCGTATATTCTTTTGAATTCAATAAAATAAACGAAAAGATATAAATAAGAATTCGTTAGTGATCGAAATATAAGAACTCGTTGTCTTTATTTAAAAAAAGAAAAATGAAACTCTTCAATTTGTTTTCAATCTACTAAAAAATACACATAAGAAAGTATTGAAATTCGTATATTCTTTTTGAATCAATAAAATAAACGAAAAGATATAAATAAGGATTCGTTAGTGATCGAAATATAAGAACTCGTTGTCTTTATTTAAAAAAAGAAAAATGAAACTCTTCAATTTGTTTTCAATCTACTAAAAAATACATATGGGAAAGTATTGAAATTCGTATATTCTTTTGAAATCAATAAAATAAACGAAAAGATATAAATAAGAATTCGTTAGTGATCGAAATATAAGAACTCGTTGTCTTTATTTAAAAAAAGAAAAATGAAACTCTTCAATTAGTTTTCAATCTACTAAAAAATACATATGGGAAAGTATTGAAATTCGTATATTCTTTTGAAAGCAATAAAATAAACGAAAAGATATAAATAAGAATTCGTTAGTGATCGAAATATAAGAACTCGTTGTCTTTATTTAAAAAAAGAAAAATGAAACTCTTCAATTTGTTTTCAATCTACTAAAAAATACATATGGGAAAGTATTGAAATTCGTATATTCTTTTGAAAGCAATAAAATAAACGAAAAGATATAAATAAGAATTCGTTAGTGATCGAAATATAAGAACTCGTTGTCTTTATTTAAAAAAAGAAAAATGAAACTCTTCAATTTGTTTTCAATCTACTAAAAAATACATATGGGAAAGTATTGAAATTCGTATATTCTTTTGAAATCAATAAAATAAACGAAAAGATATAAATAAGGATTCGTTAGTGATCGAAATATAAGACCTCGTTGTCTATAATTAAAAAAAGAAAAATGAAACTCTTCAATTTGTTTTCAATCTACTAAAAAATACATATGGGAAAGTATTGAAATTCGTATATTCTTTTGAAATCAATAAAATAAACGAAAAGATATAAATAAGAATTCGTTAGTGATCGAAATATAAGAACTCGTTGTCTTTATTTAAAAAAAGAAAAATGAAACTCTTCAATTAGTTTTCAATCTACTAAAAAATACATATGGGAAAGTATTGAAATTCGAATATTCTTTTGAAAGCAATAAAATAAACGAAAAGATATAAATAAGAATTCGTTAGTGATCGAAATATAAGAACTCGTTGTCTTTATTTAAAAAAAGAAAAATGAAACTCTTCAATTTGTTTTCAATCTACTAAAAAATACATATGGGAAAGTATTGAAATTCGTATATTCTTTTAGAATCAATAAAATAAACGAAAAGATATAAATAAGGATTCGTTAGTGATCGAAATATAAGAACTCGTTGTCGTTATTTAAAAAAATAAAAATGAAACTCTTCAATTTGTTTTCAATCTACTAAAAAATACATATGGGAAAGTATTGAAATTCGTATATTCTTTTGAAATCAATAAAATAAACGAAAAGATATAAATAAGAATTCGTTAGTGATCGAAATATAAGAACTCATTGTCTTTATTTAAAAATTGAAAAATGAAACTCTTCAATTTGTTTTCAATCTACTAAAAAAAACATATGGGAAAGTATTGAAATTCGTATATTCTTTTGAAATCAATAAAATAAACGAAAAGATATAAATAAGAATTCGTTAGTGATCGAAATATAAGAACTCGTTGTCTTTATTTAAAAAAAGAAAAATGAAACTCTTCAATTTGTTTTCAATCTACTAAAAAATACATATGGGAAAGTATTGAAATTCGTATATTCTTTTGGAATCAATAAAATAAACGAAAAGATATAAATAAGGATTCGTTAGTGATCGAAATATAAGAACTCGTTGTCTTTATTTAAAAAAAGAAAAATGAAACTCTTCAATTTGTTTTCAATCTACTAAAAAATACATATGGGAAAGTATTGAAATTCGTATATTTTTTGAAATCAATAAAATAAACGAAAAGATATAAATAAGAATTCGTTAGTGATCGAAAAATAAGAACTCGTTGTCTTTATTTAAAAAAAGAAAAATGAAACTCTTCAATTTGTTTTCAATCTACTAAAAAATACATATGGGAAAGTATAGAAATTCGTATATTCTTTTGAAATCAATAAAATAAACGAAAAGATATATATAAGAATTCGTTGGTGATGGAAATATAAGAACTCATTGTCTTTATTTAAAAATTGAAAAATGAAACTCTTCAATTAGTTTTCAATCTACTAAAAAAAACATATGGGAAAGTATTGAAATTCGTATATTCTTTTGAAATCAATAAAATAAACGAAAAGATATAAATAAGGATTCATTGGTGATGGAAATATAAGGACTCATTGTCTGTTAATAAAATGATTTAATATGATACTCTGCAATTTTTTTTTCAATCTACTAAAAAATACATATAGTAAAGTATTGAAATTCGTATATTCTTTTGAAATCAATAAAATAAACAAAAAGATATAAAAAAGAATTCGTTGGTGATGGAAATATAAGAACTCATTGTCTATATTTAAAAAAAGAAAAATGAAACTCTTCAATTTGTTTTCAATCTACTAAAAAATACATATGGGAAAGTATTGAAATTCGTATATTCTTTTGAATTCAATAAAATAAACGAAAAGATATAAATAAGGATTCGTTAGTGATCGAAATATAAGAACTCGTTGTCGTTATTTAAAAAAAGAAAAATGAAACTCTTCAATTTGTTTTCAATCTACTAAAAAATACATATGGGAAAGTATTGAAATTCGTATATTCTTTTGAAATCAATAAAATAAACGAAAAGATATAAATAAGAATTCGTTAGTGATCGAAATATAAGAACTCATTGTCTTTATTTAAAAATTGAAAAATGAAACTTTTCAATTTGTTTTCAATCTACTAAAAAAAACATAAGGGAAAGTATTGAAATTCGTATATTCTTTTGAATTCAATAAAATAAACGAAAAGATATAAATAAGAATTCGTTAGTGATCGAAATATAAGAACTCGTTGTCTTTATTTAAAAAAATAAAAATGAAACTCTTCAATTTGTTTTCAATCTACTAAAAAATACATATGGGAAAGTATTGAAATTCGTATATTCTTTTGGAATCAATAAAATAAACGAAAAGATATAAATAAGGATTCGTTAGTGATCGAAATATAAGAACTCGTTGTCGTTATTTAAAAAAAGAAAAATGAAACTCTTCAATTTGTTTTCAATCTACTAAAAAATACATATGGGAAAGTATTGAAATTCGTATATTCTTTTGAAATCAATAAAATAAACGAAAAGATATAAATAAGAATTCGTTAGTGATCGAAATATAAGAACTCATTGTCTTTATTTAAAAATTGAAAAATGAAACTCTTCAATTTGTTTTCAATCTACTAAAAAAAACATATGGGAAAGTATTGAAATTCGTATATTCTTTTGAATTCAATAAAATAAACGAAAAGATATAAATAAGAATTCGTTAGTGATCGAAATATAAGAACTCGTTGTCTTTATTTAAAAAAAGAAAAATGAAACTCTTTAATTTGTTTTCAATCTACTAAAAAATACATATGGGAAAGTATTGAAATTCGTATATTCTTTTGGAATCAATAAAATAAACGAAAAGATATAAATAAGGATTCGTTAGTGATCGAAATATAAGAACTCGTTGTCTTTATTTAAAAAAAGAAAAATGAAACTCTTCAATTTGTTTTCAATCTACTAAAAAATACATATGGGAAAGTATTGAAATTCGTATATTCTTTTGAAATCAATAAAATAAACGAAAAGATATAAATAAGAATTCGTTAGTGATCGAAAAATAAGAACTCGTTGTCTTTATTTAAAAAAAGAAAAATGAAACTCTTCAATTTGTTTTCAATCTACTAAAAAATACATATGGGAAAGTATAGAAATTCGTATACTCTTTTGAAATCAATAAAATAAACGAAAAGATATATATAAGAATTCGTTGGTGATGGAAATATAAGAACTCATTGTCTTTATTTAAAAATTGAAAAATGAAACTCTTCAATTAGTTTTCAATCTACTAAAAAAAACATATGGGAAAGTATTGAAATTCGTATATTCTTTTGAAATCAATAAAATAAACGAAAAGATATAAATAAGGATTCATTGGTGATGGAAATATAAGGACTCATTGTCTGTTAATAAAATGATTTAATATGATACTCTGCAATTTGTTTTCAATCTACTAAAATATCCATATAGTAAAGTATTGAAATTCGTATATTCTTTTGAAATCAATAAAATAAACAAAAAGATATAAATAAGTATTCGTTGGTGATGGAAATATAAGAACTCATTGTCTATATTTAAAAAAAGAAAAATGAAACTCTTCAATTTGTTTTCAATCTACTAAAAAATACATATGGGAAAGTATTGAAATTCGTATATTCTTTTGAATTCAATAAAATAACGAAAAGATATAAATAAGAATTCGTTGTTGATGGAAATATTAGAACTCATTGTCTTTAATTAAAAAAAGAAAAATGAAACTCTTCAATTTGTTTTCAATCTACTAAAATATACGTATAGGAAAGTATTGAAATTCGTATATTCTTTTGAAATCAATAAAATAAACGAAAAGATATAAATAAGAATTCGTTAGTGATCGAAAAATAAGAACTCGTTGTCTTTATTTAAAAAAAGAAAAATGAAACTCTTCAATTTGTTTTCAATCTACTAAAAAATACATATGGGAAAGTATAGAAATTCGTATATTCTTTTGAAATCAATAAAATAAACGAAAAGATATATATAAGAATTCGTTGGTGATGGAAATATAAGAACTCATTGTCTTTATTTAAAAATTGAAAAATGAAACTCTTCAATTAGTTTTCAATCTACTAAAAAAAACATATGGGAAAGTATTGAAATTCGTATATTCTTTTGAATTCAATAAAATAAACGAAAAGATATAAATAAGAATTCGTTAGTGATCGAAATATAAGAACTCGTTGTCTTTATTTAAAAAAAGAAAAATGAAACTCTTCAATTTGTTTTCAATCTACTAAAAAATACATATGGGAAAGTATTGAAATTCGTATATTCTTTTGGAATCAATAAAATAAACGAAAAGATATAAATAAGGATTCGTTAGTGATCGAAAAATAAGAACTCGTTGTCTTTATTTAAAAAAAGAAAAATGAAACTCTTCAATTTGTTTTCAATCTACTAAAAAATACATATGGGAAAGTATTGAAATTCGTATATTCTTTTGAAATCAATAAAATAAACGAAAAGATATAAATAAGAATTCGTTAGTGATCGAAAAATAAGAACTCGTTGTCTTTATTTAAAAAAAGAAAAATGAAACTCTTCAATTTGTTTTCAATCTACTAAAAAATACATATGGGAAAGTATAGAAATTCGTATATTCTTTTGAAATCAATAAAATAAACGAAAAGATATATATAAGAATTCGTTGGTGATAGAAATATAAGAACTCATTGTCTTTATTTAAAAATTGAAAAATGAAACTCTTCAATTAGTTTTCAATCTACTAAAAAAAACATATGGGAAAGTATTGAAATTCGTATATTCTTTTGAATTCAATAAAATAAACGAAAAGATATAAATAAGAATTCGTTAGTGATCGAAATATAAGAACTCGTTGTCTTTATTTAAAAAAAGAAAAATGAAACTCTTCAATTTGTTTTCAATCTACTAAAAAATACATATGGGAAAGTATTGAAATTCGTATATTCTTTTGAATTCAATAAAATAACGAAAAGATATAAATAAGAATTCGTTGTTGATGGAAA
The DNA here is from genome assembly GCA_961205885.1 of Ptychoptera albimana. Lineage (NCBI taxonomy): Eukaryota > Metazoa > Arthropoda > Insecta > Diptera > Ptychopteridae > Ptychoptera > Ptychoptera albimana. The sequence continues at coordinate 16,905,364 of OY540803.1, read as the reverse complement.
TATTAGAACTCATTGTCTTTAATTAAAAAAAGAAAAATGAAACTCTTCAATTTGTTTTCAATCTACTAAAATATACGTATAGGAAAGTATTGAAATTCGTATATTCTTTTGAAATCAATAAAATAAACGAAAAGATATAAATAAGAATTCGTTGTTGATGGAAATATTAGAACTCATTGTCTTTAATTAAAAAAAGAAAAATGAAACTCTTCAATTTGTTTTCAATCTACTAAAAAATACATATGGGAAAGTATTGAAATTCGTATATTCTTTTGGAATCAATAAAATAAACGAAAAGATATAAATAAGGATTCGTTAGTGATCGAAATATAAGAACTCGTTGTCTTTATTTAAAAAAAGAAAAATGAAACTCTTCAATTTGTTTTCAATCTACTAAAAAATACATATGGGAAAGTATTGAAATTCGTATATTCTTTTGAAATCAATAAAATAAACGAAAAGATATAAATAAGAATTCGTTAGTGATCGAAAAATAAGAACTCGTTGTCTTTATTTAAAAAAAGAAAAATGAAACTCTTCAATTTGTTTTCAATCTACTAAAAAATACATATGGGAAAGTATAGAAATTCGTATACTCTTTTGAAATCAATAAAATAAACGAAAAGATATATATAAGAATTCGTTGGTGATGGAAATATAAGAACTCATTGTCTTTATTTAAAAATTGAAAAATGAAACTCTTCAATTAGTTTTCAATCTACTAAAAAAAACATATGGGAAAGTATTGAAATTCGTATATTCTTTTGAAATCAATAAAATAAACGAAAAGATATAAATAAGGATTCATTGGTGATGGAAATATAAGGACTCATTGTCTGTTAATAAAATGATTTAATATGATACTCTGCAATTTGTTTTCAATCTACTAAAATATCCATATAGTAAAGTATTGAAATTCGTATATTCTTTTGAAATCAATAAAATAAACAAAAAGATATAATTAAGTATTCGTTGGTGATGGAAAAATAAGAACTCGTTGTCTTTATTTAAAAAAAGAAAAATGAAACTCTTCAATTTGTTTTCAATCTACTAAAATATACGTATAGGAAAGTATTGAAATTCGTATATTCTTTTGAAATCAATAAAATAAACGAAAAGATATAAATAAGAATTCGTTAGTGATGGAAATATAAGAACTCATTGTCTATATTTAAAAAAAGAAAAATGAAACTCTTCAATTTGTTTTCAATCTACTAAAAAATACATATGGGAAAGTATTGAAATTCGTATATTCTTTTGAATTCAATAAAATAAACGAAAAGATATAAATAAGGATTCGTTAGTGATCGAAAAATAAGAACTCGTTGTCTTTATTTAAAAAAAGAAAAATGAAACTCTTCAATTTGTTTTCAATCTACTAAAAAATACATATGGGAAAGTATTGAAATTCGTATATTCTTTTGAAATCAATAAAATAAACAAAAAGATATAAATAAGTATTCGTTAGTGATGGAAATATAAGAACTCATTGTCTATATTTAAAAAAAGAAAAATGAAACTCTTCAATTTGTTTTCAATCTACTAAAAAATACATATGGGAAAGTATTGAAATTCGTATATTCTTTTGAATTCAATAAAATAACGAAAAGATATAAATAAGAATTCGTTGTTGATGGAAATATTAGAACTCATTGTCTTTAATTAAAAAAAGAAAAATGAAACTCTTCAATTTGTTTTCAATCTACTAAAATATACGTATAGGAAAGTATTGAAATTCGTATATTCTTTTGAAATCAATAAAATAAACGAAAAGATATAAATAAGAATTCGTTAGTGATGGAAATATAAGAACTCATTGTCTATATTTAAAAAAAGAAAAATGAAACTCTTCAATTTGTTTTCAATCTACTAAAAAATACATATGGGAAAGTATTGAAATTCGTATATTCTTTTGAATTCAATAAAATAAACGAAAAGATATAAATAAGGATTCGTTAGTGATCGAAAAATAAGAACTCGTTGTCTTTATTTAAAAAAAGAAAAATGAAACTCTTCAATTTGTTTTCAATCTACTAAAAAATACATATGGGAAAGTATTGAAATTCGTATATTCTTTTGAAATCAATAAAATAAACAAAAAGATATAAATAAGTATTCGTTGGTGATGGAAATATAAGAACTCATTGTCTATATTTAAAAAAAGAAAAATGAAACTCTTCAATTTGTTTTCAATCTACTAAAAAAAACATATGGGAAAGTATTGAAATTCGTATATTCTTTTCAATTCAATAAAATAACGAAAAGATATAAATAAGAATTCGTTGTTGATGGAAATATTAGAACTCATTGTCTTTAATTAAAAAAAGAAAAATGAAACTCTTCAATTTGTTTTCAATCTACTAAAATATACGTATAGGAAAGTATTGAAATTCGTATATTCTTTTGAAATCAATAAAATAAACGAAAAGATATAAATAAGAATTCGTTAGTGATCGAAAAATAAGAACTCGTTGTCTTTATTTAAAAAAAGAAAAATGAAACTCTTCAATTTGTTTTCAATCTACTAAAAAATACATATGGGAAAGTATAGAAATTCGTATATTCTTTTGAAATCAATAAAATAAACGAAAAGATATATATAAGAATTCGTTGGTGATGGAAATATAAGAACTCATTGTCTTTATTTAAAAATTGAAAAATGAAACTCTTCAATTAGTTTTCAATCTACTAAAAATACATATGGGAAAGTATTGAAATTCGTATATTCTTTTGAATTCAATAAAATAAACGAAAAGATATAAATAAGAATTCGTTAGTGATCGAAATATAAGAACTCGTTGTCTTTATTTAAAAAAAGAAAAATGAAACTCTTCAATTTGTTTTCAATCTACTAAAAAATACATATGGGAAAGTATTGAAATTCGTATATTCTTTTGGAATCAATAAAATAAACGAAAAGATATAAATAAGGATTCGTTAGTGATCGAAATATAAGAACTCGTTGTCTTTATTTAAAAAAAGAAAAATGAAACTCTTCAATTTGTTTTCAATCTACTAAAAAATACATATGGGAAAGTATTGAAATTCGTATATTCTTTTGAAATCAATAAAATAAACGAAAAGATATAAATAAGAATTCGTTAGTGATCGAAAAATAAGAACTCGTTGTCTTTATTTAAAAAAAGAAAAATGAAACTCTTCAATTTGTTTTCAATCTACTAAAAAATACATATGGGAAAGTATAGAAATTCGTATACTCTTTTGAAATCAATAAAATAAACGAAAAGATATATATAAGAATTCGTTGGTGATGGAAATATAAGAACTCATTGTCTTTATTTAAAAATTGAAAAATGAAACTCTTCAATTAGTTTTCAATCTACTAAAAAAAACATATGGGAAAGTATTGAAATTCGTATATTCTTTTGAAATCAATAAAATAAACGAAAAGATATAAATAAGGATTCATTGGTGATGGAAATATAAGGACTCATTGTCTGTTAATAAAATGATTTAATATGATACTCTGCAATTTGTTTTCAATCTACTAAAATATCCATATAGTAAAGTATTGAAATTCGTATATTCTTTTGAAATCAATAAAATAAACAAAAAGATATAATTAAGTATTCGTTGGTGATGGAAATATAAGAACTCATTGTCTATATTTAAAAAAAGAAAAATGAAACTCTTCAATTTGTTTTCAATCTACTAAAAAATACATATGGGAAAGTATTGAAATTCGTATATTCTTTTGAATTCAATAAAATAAACGAAAAGATATAAATAAGAATTATTTGTTGATGGAAATATTAGAACTCATTGTCTATAATTAAAAAAAGAAAAATGAAACTCTTCAATTTGTTTTCAATCTACTAAAAAAAACATATGGGAAAGTATTGAAATTCGTATATTCTTTTGGAATCAATAAAATAAACGAAAAGATATAAATAAGGATTCGTTAGTGATCGAAATATAAGAACTCGTTGTCTTTATTTAAAAAAAGAAAAATGAAACTCTTCAATTTGTTTTCAATCTACTAAAAAATACATATGGGAAAGTATTGAAATTCGTATATTCTTTTGAATTCAATAAAATAACGAAAAGATATAAATAAGAATTCGTTGTTGATGGAAATATTAGAACTCATTGTCTTTAATTAAAAAAAGAAAAATGAAACTCTTCAATTTGTTTTCAATCTACTAAAATATACGTATAGGAAAGTATTGAAATTCGTATATTCTTTTGAAATCAATAAAATAAACGAAAAGATATAAATAAGAATTCGTTGTTGATGGAAATATTAGAACTCATTGTCTTTAATTAAAAAAAGAAAAATGAAACTCTTCAATTTGTTTTCAATCTACTAAAAAATACATATGGGAAAGTATTGAAATTCGTATATTCTTTTGGAATCAATAAAATAAACGAAAAGATATAAATAAGGATTCGTTAGTGATCGAAATATAAGAACTCGTTGTCTTTATTTAAAAAAAGAAAAATGAAACTCTTCAATTTGTTTTCAATCTACTAAAAAATACATATGGGAAAGTATTGAAATTCGTATATTCTTTTGAAATCAATAAAATAAACGAAAAGATATAAATAAGAATTCGTTAGTGATCGAAAAATAAGAACTCGTTGTCTTTATTTAAAAAAAGAAAAATGAAACTCTTCAATTTGTTTTCAATCTACTAAAAAATACATATGGGAAAGTATAGAAATTCGTATACTCTTTTGAAATCAATAAAATAAACGAAAAGATATATATAAGAATTCGTTGGTGATGGAAATATAAGAACTCATTGTCTTTATTTAAAAATTGAAAAATGAAACTCTTCAATTAGTTTTCAATCTACTAAAAAAAACATATGGGAAAGTATTGAAATTCGTATATTCTTTTGAAATCAATAAAATAAACGAAAAGATATAAATAAGGATTCATTGGTGATGGAAATATAAGGACTCATTGTCTGTTAATAAAATGATTTAATATGATACTCTGCAATTTGTTTTCAATCTACTAAAATATCCATATAGTAAAGTATTGAAATTCGTATATTCTTTTGAAATCAATAAAATAAACAAAAAGATATAATTAAGTATTCGTTGGTGATGGAAATATAAGAACTCATTGTCTATATTTAAAAAAAGAAAAATGAAACTCTTCAATTTGTTTTCAATCTACTAAAAAAAACATATGGGAAAGTATTGAAATTCGTATATTCTTTTGAATTCAATAAAATAAACGAAAAGATATAAATAAGAATTCGTTAGTGATCGAAATATAAGAACTCGTTGTCTTTATTTAAAAAAAGAAAAATGAAACTCTTCAATTTGTTTTCAATATACTAAAAAATACATATGGGAAAGTATTGAAATTCGTATATTCTTTTGAATTCAATAAAATAACGAAAAGATATAAATAAGAATTCGTTGTTGATGGAAATATTAGAACTCATTGTCTTTAATTAAAAAAAGAAAAATGAAACTCTTCAATTTGTTTTCAATCTACTAAAATATACGTATAGGAAAGTATTGAAATTCGTATATTCTTTTGAAATCAATAAAATAAACGAAAAGATATAAATAAGAATTCGTTAGTGATGGAAATAAAAGAACTCATTGTCTATATTTAAAAAAAGAAAAATGAAACTCTTCAATTTGTTTTCAATCTACTAAAAAATACATATGGGAAAGTATTGAAATTCGTATATTCTTTTGAATTCAATAAAATAAACGAAAAGATATAAATAAGGATTCGTTAGTGATCGAAAAATAAGAACTCGTTGTCTTTATTTAAAAAAAGAAAAATGAAACTCTTCAATTTGTTTTCAATCTACTAAAAAATACATATGGGAAAGTATTGAAATTCGTATATTCTTTTGAAATCAATAAAATAAACAAAAAGATATAAATAAGTATTCGTTGGTGATGGAAATATAAGAACTCATTGTCTATATTTAAAAAAAGAAAAATGAAACTCTTCAATTTGTTTTCAATCTACTAAAAAATACATATGGGAAAGTATTGAAATTCGTATATTCTTTTGAATTCAATAAAATAAACGAAAAGATATAAATAAGAATTCGTTGTTGATGGAAATATTAGAACTCATTGTCTTTAATTAAAAAAAGAAAAATGAAACTCTTCAATTTGTTTTCAATCTACTAAAATATACGTATAGGAAAGTATTGAAATTCGTATATTCTTTTGAAATCAATAAAATAAACGAAAAGATATAAATAAGAATTCGTTAGTGATCGAAAAATAAGAACTCGTTGTCTTTATTTAAAAAAAGAAAAATGAAACTCTTCAATTTGTTTTCAATCTACTAAAAAATACATATGGGAAAGTATAGAAATTCGTATATTCTTTTGAAATCAATAAAATAAACGAAAAGATATATATAAGAATTCGTTGGTGATGGAAATATAAGAACTCATTGTCTTTATTTAAAAATTGAAAAATGAAACTCTTCAATTAGTTTTCAATCTACTAAAAAAAACATATGGGAAAGTATTGAAATTCGTATATTCTTTTGAATTCAATAAAATAAACGAAAAGATATAAATAAGAATTCGTTAGTGATCGAAATATAAGAACTCGTTGTCTTTATTTAAAAAAAGAAAAATGAAACTCTTCAATTTGTTTTCAATCTACTAAAAAATACATATGGGAAAGTATTGAAATTCGTATATTCTTTTGGAATCAATAAAATAAACGAAAAGATATAAATAAGGATTCGTTAGTGATCGAAATATAAGAACTCGTTGTCTTTATTTAAAAAAAGAAAAATGAAACTCTTCAATTTGTTTTCAATCTACTAAAAAATACATATGGGAAAGTATTGAAATTCGTATATTCTTTTGAAATCAATAAAATAAACAAAAAGATATAAATAAGTATTCGTTGGTGATGGAAATATAAGAACTCATTGTCTATATTTAAAAAAAGAAAAATGAAACTCTTCAATTTGTTTTCAATCTACTAAAAAATACATATGGGAAAGTATTGAAATTCGTATATTCTTTTGAATTCAATAAAATAACGAAAAGATATAAATAAGAATTCGTTGTTGATGGAAATATTAGAACTCATTGTCTTTAATTAAAAAAAGAAAAATGAAACTCTTCAATTTGTTTTCAATCTACTAAAATATACGTATAGGAAAGTATTGAAATTCGTATATTCTTTTGAAATCAATAAAATAAACGAAAAGATATAAATAAGAATTCGTTAGTGATCGAAAAATAAGAACTCGTTGTCTTTATTTAAAAAAAGAAAAATGAAACTCTTCAATTTGTTTTCAATCTACTAAAAAATACATATGGGAAAGTATAGAAATTCGTATATTCTTTTGAAATCAATAAAATAAACGAAAAGATATATATAAGAATTCGTTGGTGATGGAAATATAAGAACTCATTGTCTTTATTTAAAAATTGAAAAATGAAACTCTTCAATTAGTTTTCAATCTACTAAAAAAAACATATGGGAAAGTATTGAAATTCGTATATTCTTTTGAATTCAATAAAATAAACGAAAAGATATAAATAAGAATTCGTTAGTGATCGAAATATAAGAACTCGTTGTCTTTATTTAAAAAAAGAAAAATGAAACTCTTCAATTTGTTTTCAATCTACTAAAAAATACATATGGGAAAGTATTGAAATTCGTATATTCTTTTGGAATCAATAAAATAAACGAAAAGATATAAATAAGGATTCGTTAGTGATCGAAATATAAGAACTCGTTGTCTTTATTTAAAAAAAGAAAAATGAAACTCTTCAATTTGTTTTCAATCTACTAAAAAATACATATGGGAAAGTATTGAAATTCGTATATTCTTTTGAAATCAATAAAATAAACGAAAAGATATAAATAAGAATTCGTTAGTGATCGAAAAATAAGAACTCGTTGTCTTTATTTAAAAAAAGAAAAATGAAACTCTTCAATTTGTTTTCAATCTACTAAAAAATACATATGGGAAAGTATAGAAATTCGTATACTCTTTTGAAATCAATAAAATAAACGAAAAGATATATATAAGAATTCGTTGGTGATGGAAATATAAGAACTCATTGTCTTTATTTAAAAATTGAAAAATGAAACTCTTCAATTAGTTTTCAATCTACTAAAAAAAACATATGGGAAAGTATTGAAATTCGTATATTCTTTTGAAATCAATAAAATAAACGAAAAGATATAAATAAGGATTCATTGGTGATGGAAATATAAGGACTCATTGTCTGTTAATAAAATGATTTAATATGATACTCTGCAATTTGTTTTCAATCTACTAAAATATCCATATAGTAAAGTATTGAAATTCGTATATTCTTTTGAAATCAATAAAATAAACAAAAAGATATAATTAAGTATTCGTTGGTGATGGAAATATAAGAACTCATTGTCTATATTTAAAAAAAGAAAAATGAAACTCTTCAATTTGTTTTCAATCTACTAAAAAATACATATGGGAAAGTATTGAAATTCGTATATTCTTTTGAATTCAATAAAATAAACGAAAAGATATAAATAAGAATTCTTTGTTGATGGAAATATTAGAACTCATTGTCTATAATTAAAAAAAGAAAAATGAAACTCTTCAATTTGTTTTCAATCTACTAAAATATACGTATAGGAAAGTATTGAAATTCGTATATTCTTTTGAAATCAATAAAATAAACGAAAAGATATAAATAAGAATTCGTTAGTTATGGAAATATAAAAACTCATTGTCTTTATTTAAAAATTGAAAAATGAAACTCTTCAATTTGTTTTCAATCTACTAAAAAAAACATATGGGAAAGTATTGAAATTCGTATATTCTTTTGAATTCAATAAAATAAACGAAAAGATATAAATAAGAATTCGTTAGTGACCGAAATATAAGAACTCATTGTCTATATTTAAAAAAAGAAAAATGAAACTCTTCAATTTGTTTTCAATCTACTAAAAAATACATATGGGAAAGTATTGAAATTCGTATATTCTTTTGGAATCAATAAAATAAACGAAAAGATATAAATAAGAATTCGTTAGTGATCGAAATATAAGAACTCGTTGTCTTTATTTAAAAAAAGAAAAATGAAACTCTTCAATTTGTTTTCAATCTACTAAAAAATACATATGGGAAAGTATTGAAATTCGTATATTCTTTTGAAATCAATAAAATAAACGAAAAGATATATATAAGAATTTGTTGGTGATGGAAATATAAGAACTCATTGTCTTTATTTAAAAATTGAAAAATGAAACTCTTCAATTAGTTTTCAATCTACTAAAAAAAACATGTGGGGAAGTATTGAAATTCGTATATTCTTTTGAAATCAATAAAATAAACGAAAAGATATAAATAAGGATTCGTTGGTGATGGAAATATAAGAACTCATTGTCTTTATTTAAAAAAAGAAAAATGAAACTCTTCAATTTGTTTTCAATCTACAAAAAAAATACATATGGGAAAGTATTGAAATTCGTATATTCTTTTGAAATCAATAATATAAACGAAAAGATATAAATAAGGATTAGTTAGTGATCGAAATATAAGAACTCGTTGTCTTTATTTAAAAAAAGAAAAATGAAACTCTTCAATTTGTTTTCAATCTACTAAAAAATACATATGGGAAAGTATTGAAATTCGTATATTCTTTTGAAATCAATAAAATAAACGAAAAGATATAAATAAGAATTCGTTAGTGATCGAAATATAAGAACTCGTTGTCTTTATTTAAAAAAAGAAAAATGAAACTCTTCAATTTGTTTTCAATCTACTAAAAAATACATATGGGAAAGTATTGAAATTCGTATATTCTTTTGAAATCAATAAAATAAACGAAAAGATATAAATAAGAATTCGTTAGTGATCGAAATATAAGAACTCGTTGTCTTTATTTAAAAAAAGAAAAATGAAACTCTTCAATTTGTTTTCAATCTACTAAAAAATACATATGGGAAAGTATTGAAATTCGTATATTCTTTTGAAATCAATAAAATAAATGAAAAGATATAAATAAGAATTCGTTAGTGATCGAAATATAAGAACTCGTTGTCTTTATTTAAAAAAAGAAAAATGAAACTCTTCAATTTGTTTTCAATCTACTAAAAAATACATATGGGAAAGTATTGAAATTCGTATATTCTTTTGGAATCAATAAAATAAACGAAAAGATATAAATAAGGATTCGTTAGTGATCGAAATATAAGAACTCGTTGTCTTTATTTAAAAAAAGAAAAATGAAACTCTTCAATTTGTTTTCAATCTACTAAAAAATACATATGGGAAAGTATTGAAATTCGTATATTCTTTTGAAATCAATAAAATAAACGAAAAGATATAAATAAGGATTCGTTAGTGATCGAAATATAAGAGCTCATTGTCTATATTTAAAAAAAGAAAAATGAAACTCTTCAATTTGTTTTCAATCTACTAAAAAATACATATGGGAAAGTATTGAAATTCGTATATTCTTTTGAAATCAATAAAATAAATGAAAAGATATAAATAAGAATTCGTTAGTGATCGAAATATAAGAACTCGTTGTCTTTATTTAAAAAAAGAAAAATGAAACTCTTCAATTTGTTTTCAATCTACTAAAAAATACATATGGGAAAGTATTGAAATTCGTATATTCTTTTGGAATCAATAAAATAAACGAAAAGATATAAATAAGGATTCGTTAGTGATCAAAATATAAGAACTCGTTGTCTTTATTTAAAAAAAGAAAAATGAAACTCTTCAATTTGTTTTCAATCTACTAAAAAATACATATGGGAAAGTATTGAAATTCGTATATTCTTTTGAATTCAATAAAATAAACGAAAAGATATAAATAAGAATTCGTTGTTGATGGAAATATTAGAACTCATTGTCTATAATTAAAAAAAGAAAAATGAAACTCTTCAATTTGTTTTCAATCTACTAAAATATACGTATAGGAAAGTATTGAAATTCGTATATTCTTTTGAAATCAATAAAATAAACGAAAAGATATAAATAAGAATTCGTTAGTTATGGAAATATAAAAACTCATTGTCTTTATTTAAAAATTGAAAAATGAAACTCTTCAATTTGTTTTCAATCTACTAAAAAAAACATATGGGAAAGTATTGAAATTCGTATATTCTTTTGAATTCAATAAAATAAACGAAAAGATATAAATAAGGATTCGTTAGTGACCGAAATATAAGAACTCATTGTCTATATTTAAAAAAAGAAAAATGAAACTCTTCAATTTGTTTTCAATCTACTAAAAAATACATATGGGAAAGTATTGAAATTCGTATATTCTTTTGGAATCAATAAAATAAACGAAAAGATATAAATAAGGATTCGTTAGTGATCGAAATATAAGAACTCGTTGTCTTTATTTAAAAAAAGAAAAATGAAACTCTTCAATTTGTTTTCAATCTACTAAAAAATACATATGGGAAAGTATTGAAATTCGTATATTCTTTTGAAATCTATAAAATAAACGAAAAGATATAAATAAAAATTCGTTAGTGATCAAAATATAAGAACTCGTTGTCTTTATTTAAAAAAAGAAAAATGAAACTCTTCAATTTGTTTTCAATCTACTAAAAAATACATATGGGAAAGTATTGAAATTCGTATATTCTTTTGAAATCAATAAAATAAACAAAAAGATATAAATAAGGATTCGTTGGTGATGGAAATATAAGAACTCATTGTCTTTATTTAAAAAAAGAAAAATGAAACTCTTCAATTTGTTTTCAATCTACTAAAAAAAAAAATGGGAAAGTATTGAAATTCGTATATTCTTTTGAAATCAATAAAATAAATGAAAAGATATAAATAAGAATTCGTTAGTGATCGAAATATAAGAACTCGTTGTCTTTATTTAAAAAAAGAAAATGAAACTTTTCAATTTGTTTTCAATCTACTAAAAAATACATATGGGAAAGTATTGAAATTCGTATATTCTTTTGAAATCAATAAAATAAACGAAAAGATATAAATAAGGATTCGTTAGTGATCGAAATATAAGAACTCGTTGTCTTTATTTAAAAAAAGAAAAATGAAACTCTTCAATTTGTTTTCAATCTACTAAAAAATACATATGGGAAAGTATTGAAATTCGTATATTCTTTTGAAATCTATAAAATAAACGAAAAGATATAAATAAAAATTCGTTAGTGATCAAAATATAAGAACTCGTTGTCTTTATTTAAAAAAAGAAAAATGAAACTCTTCAATTTGTTTTCAATCTACTAAAAAATACATATGGGAAAGTATTGAAATTCGTATATTCTTTTGAAATCAATAAAATAAACAAAAAGATATAAATAAGGATTCGTTGGTGATGGAAATATAAGAACTTATTGTCTTTATTTAAAAAAAGAAAAATGAAACTCTTCAATTTGTTTTCAATCTACTAAAAAATACATATGGGAAAGTATTGAAATTCGTATATTCTTTTGAAATCAATAAAATAAATGAAAAGATATAAATAAGAATTCGTTAGTGATCGAAATATAAGAACTCGTTGTCTTTATTTAAAAAAAGAAAAATGAAACTCTTCAATTTGTTTTCAATCTACTAAAAAAAACATATGGGAAAGTATTGAAATTCGTATATTCTTTTGAATTCAATAAAATAAACGAAAAGATATAAATAAGGATTCGTTAGTGACCGAAATATAAGAACTCATTGTCTATATTTCAAAAAGGAAAATGAAACTTTTCAATTTGTTTTCAATCTACTACAAAATACATATGGGAAAGTATTGAAATTCGTATATTCTTTTGAAATCAATAAAATAAACGAAAAGATATATATAAGAATTCGTTAGTGATGGAAATATAAAAACTCGTTGTCTTTATTTAAAAATTGAAAAATGAAACTCTTCAATTTGTTTTCAATCTACTAAAAAAAACATATGGGAAAGTATTGAAATTCGTATATTCTTTTGAATTCAATAAAATAAACGAAAAGATATAAATAAGGATTCGTTAGTTATGGAAATATAAAAACTCATTGTCTTTATTTAAAAATTGAAAAATGAAACTCTTCAATTTGTTTTCAATCTACTAAAAAATACATATGGGAAAGTATTAAAATTCGTATATTCTTTTGAATTCAATAAAATAAACGAAAAGATATAAATAAGAATTCGTTAGTGATCGAAATATAAGAACTCATTGTCTATAATTAAAAAAAGAAAAATGAAACTCTTCAATTTGTTTTCAATCTACTAAAATATACGTATAGGAAAGTATTGAAATTCGTATATTCTTTTGAAATCAATAAAATAAACGAAAAGATACAAATAAGGAGTCGTTAGTGATCGAAATATAAGAACTCATTGTCTATATTTAAAAAAAGAAAAATGAAACTCTTCAATTTGTTTTCAATATACTAAAAAATACATATGGGAAAGTATTGAAATTCGTATATTCTTTTGAAATCAATAAAATAAACGAAAAGATATAAATAAGAATTCGTTAGTTATGGAAATATAAAAACTCATTGTCTTTATTTAGAAATTGAAAAATGAAACTCTTCAATTTGTTTTCAATCTACTAAAAAAAACATATGGGAAAGTATTGAAATTCGTATATTGTTTTGAATTCAATAAAATAAACTAAAAGATATAAATAAGGATTCGTTAGTTATGGAAATATAAAAACTCATTGTCTTTATTTAAAAATTGAAAAATTAAACTCTTCAATTTGTTTTCAATCTACTAAAAAATACATATGGGAAAGTATTAAAATTCGTATATTCTTTTGAATTTGATAAAATAAAAGAAAAGATATAAATAAGAATTCGTTAGTGATCGAAATATAAGAACTCATTGTCTATATTTAAAAAAATAAAAATGAAACTCGTCAATTTGTTTTCAATCTACTAAAAAATACATATAGGAAAGTATTGAAATTCGTATATTCTTTTGAAATCAATAAAATAAACGAAAAGATATAAATAAGGATTCGTTAGTGATCGAAATATAAGAACTCATTGTCTATATTTAAAAAAAGAAAAATGAAACTCTTCAATTTGTTTTCAATCTACTAAAAAATACATAAAGGAAAGTATTGAAATTCGTATATTCTTTTGAATTCAATAAAATAAACGAAAAGATATAAATAAGAATTCGTTGTTGATGGAAATATAAGAACTCATTGTCTATATTTAAAAAAAGAAAAATGAAACTCTTTAATTTGTTTTCAATCTACTAAAAAATACATATGGGAAAGTATTGAAATTCGTATATTCTTTTGAATTCAATAAAATAACGAAAAGATATAAATAAGAATTCGTTGTTGATGGAAATATTAGAACTCATTGTCTTTAATTAAAAAAATAAAAATGAAACTCTTCAATTTGTTTTCAATCTACTAAAATATACGTATAGGAAAGTATTGAAATTCGTATATTCTTTTGAAATCAATAAAATAAACGAAAAGATATAAATAAGAATTCGTTAGTGATCGAAAAATAAGAACTCGTTGTCTTTATTTAAAAAAAGAAAAATGAAACTCTTCAATTTGTTTTCAATCTACTAAAAAATACATATGGGAAAGTATAGAAATTCGTATATTCTTTTGAAATCAATAAAATAAACGAAAAGATATATATAAGAATTCGTTGGTGATGGAAATATAAGAACTCATTGTCTTTATTTAAAAATTGAAAAATGAAACTCTTCAATTAGTTTTCAATCTACTAAAAAAAACATATGGGAAAGTATTGAAATTCGTATATTCTTTTGAATTCAATAAAATAAACGAAAAGATATAAATAAGAATTCGTTAGTGGTCGAAATATAAGAACTCGTTGTCTTTATTTAAAAAAAGAAAAATGAAACTCTTCAATTTGTTTTCAATCTACTAAAAAATACATATGGGAAAGTATTGAAATTCGTATATTCTTTTGAAATCAATAAAATAAACGAAAAGATATAAATAAGGATTCGTTAGTGATCGAAATATAAGAACTCGTTGTCTTTATTTAAAAAAAGAAAAATGAAACTCTTCAATTTGTTTTCAATCTACTAAAAAATACATATGGGAAAGTATTGAAATTCGTATATTCTTTTGAAATCTATAAAATAAACGAAAAGATATAAATAAAAATTCGTTAGTGATCAAAATATAAGAACTCGTTGTCTTTATTTAAAAAAAGAAAAATGAAACTCTTCAATTTGTTTTCAATCTACTAAAAAATACATATGGGAAAGTATTGAAATTCGTATATTCTTTTGAAATCAATAAAATAAACAAAAAGATATAAATAAGGATTCGTTGGTGATGGAAATATAAGAACTCATTGTCTTTATTTAAAAAAAGAAAAATGAAACTCTTCAATTTGTTTTCAATCTACTAAAAAATACATATGGGAAAGTATTGAAATTCGTATATTCTTTTGAAATCAATAAAATAAATGAAAAGATATAAATAAGAATTCGTTAGTGATCGAAATATAAGAACTCGTTGTCTTTATTTAAAAAAAGAAAAATGAAACTCTTCAATTTGTTTTCAATCTACTAAAAAAAACATATGGGAAAGTATTGAAATTCGTATATTCTTTTGAATTCAATAAAATAAACGAAAAGATATAAATAAGGATTCGTTAGTGACCGAAATATAAGAACTCATTGTCTATATTTCAAAAAGGAAAATGAAACTTTTCAATTTGTTTTCAATCTACTAAAAAATACATATGGGAAAGTATTGAAATTCGTATATTCTTTTGAAATCAATAAAATAAACGAAAAGATATATATAAGAATTCGTTAGTGATGGAAATATAAAAACTCGTTGTCTTTATTTAAAAATTGAAAAATGAAACTCTTCAATTTGTTTTCAATCTACTAAAAAAAACATATGGGAAAGTATTGAAATTCGTATATTCTTTTGAATTCAATAAAATAAACGAAAAGATATAAATAAGGATTCGTTAGTTATGGAAATATAAAAACTCATTGTCTTTATTTAAAAATTGAAAAATGAAACTCTTCAATTTGTTTTCAATCTACTAAAAAATACATATGGGAAAGTATTAAAATTCGTATATTCTTTTGAATTCAATAAAATAAACGAAAAGATATAAATAAGAATTCGTTAGTGATCGAAATATAAGAACTCATTGTCTATAATTAAAAAAAGAAAAATGAAACTCTTCAATTTGTTTTCAATCTACTAAAATATACGTATAGGAAAGTATTGAAATTCGTATATTCTTTTGAAATCAATAAAATAAACGAAAAGATACAAATAAGGAGTCGTTAGTGATCGAAATATAAGAACTCATTGTCTATATTTAAAAAAAGAAAAATGAAACTCTTCAATTTGTTTTCAATATACTAAAAAATACATATGGGAAAGTATTGAAATTCGTATATTCTTTTGAAATCAATAAAATAAACGAAAAGATATAAATAAGAATTCGTTAGTTATGGAAATATAAAAACTCATTGTCTTTATTTAGAAATTGAAAAATGAAACTCTTCAATTTGTTTTCAATCTACTAAAAAAAACATATGGGAAAGTATTGAAATTCGTATATTGTTTTGAATTCAATAAAATAAACTAAAAGATATAAATAAGGATTCGTTAGTTATGGAAATATAAAAACTCATTGTCTTTATTTAAAAATTGAAAAATTAAACTCTTCAATTTGTTTTCAATCTACTAAAAAATACATATGGGAAAGTATTAAAATTCGTATATTCTTTTGAATTTGATAAAATAAAAGAAAAGATATAAATAAGAATTCGTTAGTGATCGAAATATAAGAACTCATTGTCTATATTTAAAAAAATAAAAATGAAACTCGTCAATTTGTTTTCAATCTACTAAAAAATACATATAGGAAAGTATTGAAATTCGTATATTCTTTTGAAATCAATAAAATAAACGAAAAGATATAAATAAGGATTCGTTAGTGATCGAAATATAAGAACTCATTGTCTATATTTAAAAAAAGAAAAATGAAACTCTTCAATTTGTTTTCAATCTACTAAAAAATACATAAAGGAAAGTATTGAAATTCGTATATTCTTTTGAATTCAATAAAATAACGAAAAGATATAAATAAGAATTCGTTGTTGATGGAAATATTAGAACTCATTGTCTTTAATTAAAAAAATAAAAATGAAACTCTTCAATTTGTTTTCAATCTACTAAAATATACGTATAGGAAAGTATTGAAATTCGTATATTCTTTTGAAATCAATAAAATAAACGAAAAGATATAAATAAGAATTCGTTAGTGATCGAAAAATAAGAACTCGTTGTCTTTATTTAAAAAAAGAAAAATGAAACTCTTCAATTTGTTTTCAATCTACTAAAAAATACATATGGGAAAGTATAGAAATTCGTATATTCTTTTGAAATCAATAAAATAAACGAAAAGATATATATAAGAATTCGTTGGTGATGGAAATATAAGAACTCATTGTCTTTATTTAAAAATTGAAAAATGAAACTCTTCAATTAGTTTTCAATCTACTAAAAAAAACATATGGGAAAGTATTGAAATTCGTATATTCTTTTGAATTCAATAAAATAAACGAAAAGATATAAATAAGAATTCGTTAGTGGTCGAAATATAAGAACTCGTTGTCTTTATTTAAAAAAAGAAAAATGAAACTCTTCAATTTGTTTTCAATCTACTAAAAAATACATATGGGAAAGTATTGAAATTCGTATATTCTTTTGGAATCAATAAAATAAACGAAAAGATATAAATAAGGATTCGTTAGTGATCGAAATATAAGAACTCGTTGTCTTTATTTAAAAAAAGAAAAATGAAACTCTTCAATTTGTTTTCAATCTACTAAAAAATACATATGGGAAAGTATTGAAATTCGTATATTCTTTTGAAATCAATAAAATAAACGAAAAGATATAAATAAGAATTCGTTAGTGATCGAAAAATAAGAACTCGTTGTCTTTATTTAAAAAAAGAAAAATGAAACTCTTCAATTTGTTTTCAATCTACTAAAAAATACATATGGGAAAGTATAGAAATTCGTATACTCTTTTGAAATCAATAAAATAAACGAAAAGATATAAATAAGAATTCGTTGGTGATGGAAATATAAGAACTCATTGTCTTTATTTAAAAATTGAAAAATGAAACTCTTCAATTAGTTTTCAATCTACTAAAAAATACATATGGGAAAGTATTGAAATTCGTATATTCTTTTGAAATCAATAAAATAAACGAAAAGATATAAATAAGGATTCATTGGTGATGGAAATATAAGGACTCATTGTCTGTTAATAAAATGATTTAATATGATACTCTGCAATTTGTTTTCAATCTACTAAAATATCCATATAGTAAAGTATTGAAATTCGTATATTCTTTTGAAATCAATAAAATAAACAAAAAGATATAATTAAGTATTCGTTGGTGATGGAAATATAAGAACTCATTGTCTATATTTAAAAAAAGAAAAATGAAACTCTTCAATTTGTTTTCAATCTACTAAAAAATACATATGGGAAAGTATTGAAATTCGTATATTCTTTTGAATTCAATAAAATAAACGAAAAGATATAAATAAGAATTCGTTGTTGATGGAAATATTAGAACTCATTGTCTATAATTAAAAAAAGAAAAATGAAACTCTTCAATTTGTTTTCAATCTACTAAAATATACGTATAGGAAAGTATTGAAATTCGTATATTCTTTTGAAATCAATAAAATAAACGAAAAGATATAAATAAGAATTCGTTAGTTATGGAAATATAAAAACTCATTGTCTTTATTTAAAAATTGAAAAATGAAACTCTTCAATTTGTTTTCAATCTACTAAAAAAAACATATGGGAAAGTATTGAAATTCGTATATTCTTTTGAATTCAATAAAATAAACGAAAAGATATAAAAAAGAATTCGTTAGTGACCGAAATATAAGAACTCATTGTCTATATTTAAAAAAAGAAAAATGAAACTCTTCAATTTGTTTTCAATCTACTAAAAAATACATATGGGAAAGTATTGAAATTCGTATATTCTTTTGGAATCATTAAAATAAACGAAAAGATATAAATAAGAATTCGTTAGTGATCGAAATATAAGAACTCGTTGTCTTTATTTAAAAAAAGAAAAATGAAACTCTTCAATTTGTTTTCAATCTACTAAAAAATACATATGGGAAAGTATTGAAATTCGTATATTCTTTTGAAATCAATAAAATAAACGAAAAGATATATATAAGAATTTGTTGGTGATGGAAATATAAGAACTCATTGTCTTTATTTAAAAATTGAAAAATGAAACTCTTCAATTAGTTTTCAATCTACTAAAAAAAACATGTGGGGAAGTATTGAAATTCGTATATTCTTTTGAAATCAATAAAATAAACGAAAAGATATAAATAAGGATTCGTTGGTGATGGAAATATAAGAACTCATTGTCTTTATTTAAAAAAAGAAAAATGAAACTCTTCAATTTGTTTTCAATCTACAAAAAAAATACATATGGGAAAGTATTGAAATTCGTATATTCTTTTGAAATCAATAATATAAACGAAAAGATATAAATAAGGATTAGTTAGTGATCGAAATATAAGAACTCGTTGTCTTTATTTAAAAAAAGAAAAATGAAACTCTTCAATTTGTTTTCAATCTACTAAAAAATACATATGGGAAAGTATTGAAATTCGTATATTCTTTTGAAATCAATAAAATAAACGAAAAGATATAAATAAGAATTCGTTAGTGATCGAAATATAAGAACTCGTTGTCTTTATTAAAAAAAAGAAAAATGAAACTCTTCAATTTGTTTTCAATCTACTAAAAAATACATATGGGAAAGTATTGAAATTCGTATATTCTTTTGAAATCAATAAAATAAACGAAAAGATATAAATAAGAATTCGTTAGTGATCGAAATATAAGAACTCGTTGTCTTTATTTAAAAAAAGAAAAATGAAACTCTTCAATTTGTTTTCAATCTACTAAAAAATACATATGGGAAAGTATTGAAATTCGTATATTCTTTTGAAATCAATAAAATAAATGAAAAGATATAAATAAGAAATCGTTAGTGATCGAAATATAAGAACTCGTTGTCTTTATTTAAAAAAAGAAAAATGAAACTCTTCAATTTGTTTTCAATCTACTAAAAAATACATATGGGAAAGTATTGAAATTCGTATATTCTTTTGGAATCAATAAAATAAACGAAAAGATATAAATAAGGATTCGTTAGTGATCGAAATATAAGAACTCGTTGTCTTTATTTAAAAAAAGAAAAATGAAACTCTTCAATTTGTTTTCAATCTACTAAAAAATACATATGGGAAAGTATTGAAATTCGTATATTCTTTTGAAATCAATAAAATAAACGAAAAGATATAAATAAGGATTCGTTAGTGATCGAAATATAAGAGCTCATTGTCTATATTTAAAAAAAGAAAAATGAAACTCTTCAATTTGTTTTCAATCTACTAAAAAATACATATGGGAAAGTATTGAAATTCGTATATTCTTTTGAAATCAATAAAATAAATGAAAAGATATAAATAAGAATTCGTTAGTGATCGAAATATAAGAACTCGTTGTCTTTATTTAAAAAAAGAAAAATGAAACTCTTCAATTTGTTTTCAATCTACTAAAAAATACATATGGGAAAGTATTGAAATTCGTATATTCTTTTGGAATCAATAAAATAAACGAAAAGATATAAATAAGGATTCGTTAGTGATCGAAATATAAGAACTCGTTGTCTTTATTTAAAAAAAGAAAAATGAAACTCTTCAATTTGTTTTCAATCTACTAAAAAATACATATGGGAAAGTATTGAAATTCGTATATTCTTTTGAATTCAATAAAATAAACGAAAAGATATAAATAAGAATTCGTTGTTGATGGAAATATTAGAACTCATTGTCTATAATTAAAAAAAGAAAATTGAAACTCTTCAATTTGTTTTCAATCTACTAAAATATACGTATAGGAAAGTATTGAAATTCGTATATTCTTTTGAAATCAATAAAATAAACGAAAAGATATAAATAAGAATTCGTTAGTTATGGAAATATAAAAACTCATTGTCTTTATTTAAAAATTGAAAAATGAAACTCTTCAATTTGTTTTCAATCTACTAAAAAAAACATATGGGAAAGTATTGAAATTCGTATATTCTTTTGAATTCAATAAAATAAACGAAAAGATATAAATAAGGATTCGTTAGTGACCGAAATATAAGAACTCATTGTCTATATTTAAAAAAAGAAAAATGAAACTCTTCAATTTGTTTTCAATCTACTAAAAAATACATATGGGAAAGTATTGAAATTCGTATATTCTTTTGGAATCAATAAAATAAACGAAAAGATATAAATAAGGATTCGTTAGTGATCGAAATATAAGAACTCGTTGTCTTTATTTAAAAAAAGAAAAATGAAACTCTTCAATTTGTTTTCAATCTACTAAAAAATACATATGGGAAAGTATTGAAATTCGTATATTCTTTTGAATTCAATAAAATAAACGAAAAGATATAAATAAGAATTCGTTAGTGACCGAAATATAAGAACTCATTGTCTATATTTAAAAAAAGAAAAATGAAACTCTTCAATTTGTTTTCAATCTACTAAAAAATACATATGGGAAAGTATTGAAATTCGTATATTCTTTTGGAATCATTAAAATAAACGAAAAGATATAAATAAGAATTCGTTAGTGATCGAAATATAAGAACTCGTTGTCTTTATTTAAAAAAAGAAAAATGAAACTCTTCAATTTGTTTTCAATCTACTAAAAAATACATATGGGAAAGTATTGAAATTCGTATATTCTTTTGAAATCAATAAAATAAACGAAAAGATATATATAAGAATTTGTTGGTGATGGAAATATAAGAACTCATTGTCTTTATTTAAAAATTGAAAAATGAAACTCTTCAATTAGTTTTCAATCTACTAAAAAAAACATGTGGGGAAGTATTGAAATTCGTATATTCTTTTGAAATCAATAAAATAAACGAAAAGATATAAATAAGGATTCGTTGGTGATGGAAATATAAGAACTCATTGTCTTTATTTAAAAAAAGAAAAATGAAACTCTTCAATTTGTTTTCAATCTACAAAAAAAATACATATGGGAAAGTATTGAAATTCGTATATTCTTTTGAAATCAATAATATAAACGAAAAGATATAAATAAGGATTAGTTAGTGATCGAAATATAAGAACTCGTTGTCTTTATTTAAAAAAAGAAAAATGAAACTCTTCAATTTGTTTTCAATCTACTAAAAAATACATATGGGAAAGTATTGAAATTCGTATATTCTTTTGAAATCAATAAAATAAACGAAAAGATATAAATAAGAATTCGTTAGTGATCGAAATATAAGAACTCGTTGTCTTTATTAAAAAAAAGAAAAATGAAACTCTTCAATTTGTTTTCAATCTACTAAAAAATACATATGGGAAAGTATTGAAATTCGTATATTCTTTTGAAATCAATAAAATAAACGAAAAGATATAAATAAGAATTCGTTAGTGATCGAAATATAAGAACTCGTTGTCTTTATTTAAAAAAAGAAAAATGAAACTCTTCAATTTGTTTTCAATCTACTAAAAAATACATATGGGAAAGTATTGAAATTCGTATATTCTTTTGAAATCAATAAAATAAATGAAAAGATATAAATAAGAAATCGTTAGTGATCGAAATATAAGAACTCGTTGTCTTTATTTAAAAAAAGAAAAATGAAACTCTTCAATTTGTTTTCAATCTACTAAAAAATACATATGGGAAAGTATTGAAATTCGTATATTCTTTTGGAATCAATAAAATAAACGAAAAGATATAAATAAGGATTCGTTAGTGATCGAAATATAAGAACTCGTTGTCTTTATTTAAAAAAAGAAAAATGAAACTCTTCAATTTGTTTTCAATCTACTAAAAAATACATATGGGAAAGTATTGAAATTCGTATATTCTTTTGAAATCAATAAAATAAACGAAAAGATATAAATAAGGATTCGTTAGTGATCGAAATATAAGAGCTCATTGTCTATATTTAAAAAAAGAAAAATGAAACTCTTCAATTTGTTTTCAATCTACTAAAAAATACATATGGGAAAGTATTGAAATTCGTATATTCTTTTGAAATCAATAAAATAAATGAAAAGATATAAATAAGAATTCGTTAGTGATCGAAATATAAGAACTCGTTGTCTTTATTTAAAAAAAGAAAAATGAAACTCTTCAATTTGTTTTCAATCTACTAAAAAATACATATGGGAAAGTATTGAAATTCGTATATTCTTTTGGAATCAATAAAATAAACGAAAAGATATAAATAAGGATTCGTTAGTGATCGAAATATAAGAACTCGTTGTCTTTATTTAAAAAAAGAAAAATGAAACTCTTCAATTTGTTTTCAATCTACTAAAAAATACATATGGGAAAGTATTGAAATTCGTATATTCTTTTGAATTCAATAAAATAAACGAAAAGATATAAATAAGAATTCGTTGTTGATGGAAATATTAGAACTCATTGTCTATAATTAAAAAAAGAAAAATGAAACTCTTCAATTTGTTTTCAATCTACTAAAATATACGTATAGGAAAGTATTGAAATTCGTATATTCTTTTGAAATCAATAAAATAAACGAAAAGATATAAATAAGAATTCGTTAGTTATGGAAATATAAAAACTCATTGTCTTTATTTAAAAATTGAAAAATGAAACTCTTCAATTTGTTTTCAATCTACTAAAAAAAACATATGGGAAAGTATTGAAATTCGTATATTCTTTTGAATTCAATAAAATAAACGAAAAGATATAAATAAGGATTCGTTAGTGACCGAAATATAAGAACTCATTGTCTATATTTAAAAAAAAGAAAAATGAAACTCTTCAATTTGTTTTCAATCTACTAAAAAATACATATGGGAAAGTATTGAAATTCGTATATTCTTTTGGAATCAATAAAATAAACGAAAAGATATAAATAAGGATTCGTTAGTGATCGAAATATAAGAACTCGTTGTCTTTATTTAAAAAAAGAAAAATGAAACTCTTCAATTTGTTTTCAATCTACTAAAAAATACATATGGGAAAGTATTGAAATTCGTATATTCTTTTGAAATCTATAAAATAAACGAAAAGATATAAATAAGAATTCGTTAGTGATCGAAATATAAGAACTCGTTGTCTTTATTTAAAAAAAGAAAAATGAAACTCTTCAATTTGTTTTCAATCTACTAAAAAATACATATGGGAAAGTATTGAAATTCGTATATTCTTTTGAAATCAATAAAATAAACGAAAAGATATAAATAAGGATTCGTTGGTGATGGAAATATAAGAACTCATTGTCTTTATTTAAAAAAAGAAAAATGAAACTCTTCAATTTGTTTTCAATCTACTAAAAAATACATATGGGAAAGTATTGAAATTCGTATATTCTTTTGAAATCAATAAAATAAATGAAAAGATATAAATAAGAATTCGTTAGTGATCGAAATATAAGAACTCGTTGTCTTTATTTAAAAAAAGAAAAATGAAACTCTTCAATTTGTTTTCAATCTACTAAAAAAAACATATGGGAAAGTATTGAAATTCGTATATTCTTTTGAATTCAATAAAATAAACGAAAAAATATAAATAAGGATTCGTTAGTGACCGAAATATAAGAACTCATTGTCTATATTTCAAAAAGGAAAATGAAACTCTTCAATTTGTTTTCAATCTACTAAAAAATACATATGGGAAAGTATTGAAATTCGTATATTCTTTTGAAATCAATAAAATAAACGAAAAGATATATATAAGAATTCGTTAGTGATGGAAATATAAAAACTCATTGTCTTTATTTAAAAATTGAAAAATGAAACTCTTCAATTTGTTTTCAATCTACTAAAAAAAAACATATGGGAAAGTATTGAAATTCGTATATTCTTTTGAATTCAATAAAATAAACGAAAAGATATAAATAAGGATTCGTTAGTGACCGAAATATAAGAACTCATTGTCTATATATAAAAAAAGAAAAATGAAACTCTTCAATTTGTTTTCAATCTACTAAAAAATACATATGGGAAAGTATTGAAATTCGTATATTCTTTTGGAATCAATAAAATAAACGAAAAGATATAAATAAGGAATCGTTAGTGATCGAAATATAAGAACTCGTTGTCTTTATTTAAAAAAAGAAAAATGAAACTCTTCAATTTGTTTTCAATCTACTAAAATATACATATGGGAAAGTATTGAAAC
The DNA here is from genome assembly GCA_961205885.1 of Ptychoptera albimana. Taxonomy (NCBI): domain Eukaryota; kingdom Metazoa; phylum Arthropoda; class Insecta; order Diptera; family Ptychopteridae; genus Ptychoptera; species Ptychoptera albimana. The sequence goes on along the minus strand of OY540803.1, from coordinate 16,880,179 downwards.
TCGTATATTCTTTTGAAATCAATAAAATAAACGAAAAGATATATATAAGAATTCGTTGGTGATGGAAATATAAGAACTCATTGTCTTTATTTAAAAATTGAAAAATGAAACTCTTCAATTAGTTTTCAATCTACTAAAAAAAACATGTGGGGAAGTATTGAAATTCGTATATTCTTTTGAAATCAATAAAATAAACGAAAAGATATAAATAAGGATTCGTTGGTGATGGAAATATAAGAACTCATTGTCTTTATTTAAAAAAAGAAAAATGAAACTCTTCAATTTGTTTTCAATCTACAAAAAAAATACATATGGGAAAGTATTGAAATTCGTATATTCTTTTGAAATCAATAATATAAACGAAAAGATATAAATAAGGATTAGTTAGTGATCGAAATATAAGAACTCGTTGTCTTTATTTAAAAATTGAAAAATGAAACTCTTCAATTTGTTTTCAATCTACTAAAATATACGTATAGGAAAGTATTGAAATTCGTATATTCTTTTGAATTCAATAAAATAAACGAAAAGATATAAATAAGAATTCGTTAGTGATCAAAATATAAGAACTCATTGTCTATAATTAAAAAAAGAAAAATGAAACTCTTCAATTTGTTTTCAATCTATTAAAATATACGTATGGGAAAGTATTGAAATTCGTATATTCTTTTGAAATCAATAAAATAAATGAAAAGATATAAATAAGAATTCGTTAGTGATCGAAATATAAAAACTCATTGTCTTTATTTAAAAATTGAAAAATGAAACTCTTCAATTTGTTTTCAATCTACTAAAAAAAACATATGGGAAAGTATTGAAATTCGTATATTCTTTTGAATTCAATAAAATAAACGAAAAGATATAAATAAGGATTCGTTAGTTATGGAAATATAAAAACTCATTGTCTTTATTTAAAAATTGAAAAATGAAACTCTTCAATTTGTTTTCAATCTACTAAAAAATACATATGGGAAAGTATTAAAATTCGTATATTCTTTTGAATTCAATAAAATAAACGAAAAGATATAAATAAGAATTCGTTAGTGATCGAAATATAAGAACTCATTGTCTATAATTAAAAAAAGAAAAATGAAACTCTTCAATTTGTTTTCAATCTACTAAAATATACGTATAGGAAAGTATTGAAATTCGTATATTCTTTTGAAATCAATAAAATAAACGAAAAGATACAAATAAGGATTCGTTAGTGATCGAAATATAAGAACTCATTGTCTATATTTAAAAAAAAGAAAAATGAAACTCTTCAATTTGTTTTCAATCTACTAAAAAATACATATGGGAAAGTATTGAAATTCGTATATTCTTTTGGAATCAATAAAATAAACGAAAAGATATAAATAAGGATTCGTTAGTGATCGAAATATAAGAACTCGTTGTCTTTATTTAAAAAAAGAAAAATGAAACTCTTCAATTTGTTTTCAATCTACTAAAAAATACATATGGGAAAGTATTGAAATTCGTATATTCTTTTGAAATCTATAAAATAAACGAAAAGATATAAATAAGAATTCGTTAGTGATCGAAATATAAGAACTCGTTGTCTTTATTTAAAAAAAGAAAAATGAAACTCTTCAATTTGTTTTCAATCTACTAAAAAATACATATGGGAAAGTATTGAAATTCGTATATTCTTTTGAAATCAATAAAATAAACGAAAAGATATAAATAAGGATTCGTTGGTGATGGAAATATAAGAACTCATTGTCTTTATTTAAAAAAAGAAAAATGAAACTCTTCAATTTGTTTTCAATCTACTAAAAAATACATATGGGAAAGTATTGAAATTCGTATATTCTTTTGAAATCAATAAAATAAATGAAAAGATATAAATAAGAATTCGTTAGTGATCGAAATATAAGAACTCGTTGTCTTTATTTAAAAAAAGAAAAATGAAACTCTTCAATTTGTTTTCAATCTACTAAAAAAAACATATGGGAAAGTATTGAAATTCGTATATTCTTTTGAATTCAATAAAATAAACGAAAAAATATAAATAAGGATTCGTTAGTGACCGAAATATAAGAACTCATTGTCTATATTTCAAAAAGGAAAATGAAACTCTTCAATTTGTTTTCAATCTACTAAAAAATACATATGGGAAAGTATTGAAATTCGTATATTCTTTTGAAATCAATAAAATAAACGAAAAGATATATATAAGAATTCGTTAGTGATGGAAATATAAAAACTCATTGTCTTTATTTAAAAATTGAAAAATGAAACTCTTCAATTTGTTTTCAATCTACTAAAAAAAACATATGGGAAAGTATTGAAATTCGTATATTCTTTTGAATTCAATAAAATAAACGAAAAGATATAAATAAGGATTCGTTAGTGACCGAAATATAAGAACTCATTGTCTATATATAAAAAAAGAAAAATGAAACTCTTCAATTTGTTTTCAATCTACTAAAAAATACATATGGGAAAGTATTGAAATTCGTATATTCTTTTGGAATCAATAAAATAAACGAAAAGATATAAATAAGGAATCGTTAGTGATCGAAATATAAGAACTCGTTGTCTTTATTTAAAAAAAGAAAAATGAAACTCTTCAATTTGTTTTCAATCTACTAAAATATACATATGGGAAAGTATTGAAACTCGTATATTCTTTTGAAATCAATAAAATAAACGAAAAGATATATATAAGAATTCGTTGGTGATGGAAATATAAGAACTCATTGTCTTTATTTAAAAATTGAAAAATGAAACTCTTCAATTAGTTTTCAATCTACTAAAAAAAACATGTGGGGAAGTATTGAAATTCGTATATTCTTTTGAAATCAATAAAATAAACGAAAAGATATAAATAAGGATTCGTTGGTGATGGAAATATAAGAACTCATTGTCTTTATTTAAAAAAAGAAAAATGAAACTCTTCAATTTGTTTTCAATCTACAAAAAAAATACATATGGGAAAGTATTGAAATTCGTATATTCTTTTGAAATCAATAATATAAACGAAAAGATATAAATAAGGATTAGTTAGTGATCGAAATATAAGAACTCGTTGTCTTTATTTAAAAATTGAAAAATGAAACTCTTCAATTTGTTTTCAATCTACTAAAATATACGTATAGGAAAGTATTGAAATTCGTATATTCTTTTGAATTCAATAAAATAAACGAAAAGATATAAATAAGAATTCGTTAGTGATCAAAATATAAGAACTCATTGTCTATAATTAAAAAAAGAAAAATGAAACTCTTCAATTTGTTTTCAATCTATTAAAATATACGTATGGGAAAGTATTGAAATTCGTATATTCTTTTGAAATCAATAAAATAAATGAAAAGATATAAATAAGAATTCGTTAGTGATCGAAATATAAAAACTCATTGTCTTTATTTAAAAATTGAAAAATGAAACTCTTCAATTTGTTTTCAATCTACTAAAAAAAACATATGGGAAAGTATTGAAATTCGTATATTCTTTTGAATTCAATAAAATAAACGAAAAGATATAAATAAGGATTCGTTAGTTATGGAAATATAAAAACTCATTGTCTTTATTTAAAAATTGAAAAATGAAACTCTTCAATTTGTTTTCAATCTACTAAAAAATACATATGGGAAAGTATTAAAATTCGTATATTCTTTTGAATTCAATAAAATAAACGAAAAGATATAAATAAGAATTCGTTAGTGATCGAAATATAAGAACTCATTGTCTATAATTAAAAAAAGAAAAATGAAACTCTTCAATTTGTTTTCAATCTACTAAAATATACGTATAGGAAAGTATTGAAATTCGTATATTCTTTTGAAATCAATAAAATAAACGAAAAGATACAAATAAGGATTCGTTAGTGATCGAAATATAAGAACTCATTGTCTATATTTAAAAAAAGAAAAATGAAACTCTTCAATTTGTTTTCAATATACTAAAAAATACATATGGGAAAGTATTGAAATTCGTATATTCTTTTGAAATCAATAAAATAAACGAAAAGATATAAATAAGAATTCGTTAGTTATGGAAATATAAAAACTCATTGTCTTTATTTAAAAATTGAAAAATGAAACTCTTCAATTTGTTTTCAATCTACTAAAAAAAACATATGGGAAAGTATTGAAATTCGTATATTCTTTTGAAATCAATAAAATAAACGAAAAGATATAAATAAGAATTCGTTAGTTATGGAAATATAAAAACTCATTGTCTTTATTTAAAAATTGAAAAATGAAACTCTTCAATTTGTTTTCAATCTACTAAAAAAAACATATGGGAAAGTATTGAAATTCGTATATTCTTTTGAATTCAATAAAATAAACGAAAAGATATAAATAAGGATTCGTTAGTGACCGAAATATAAGAACTCATTGTCTATATTTAAAAAAAGAAAAATGAAACTCTTCAATTTGTTTTCAATCTACTAAAAAATACATATGGGAAAGTATTGAAATTCGTATATTCTTTTGGAATCAATAAAATAAACGAAAAGATATAAATAAGGATTCGTTAGTGATCGAAATATAAGAACTCGTTGTCTTTATTTAAAAAAAGAAAAATGAAACTCTTCAATTTGTTTTCAATCTACTAAAAAATACATATGGGAAAGTATTGAAATTCGTATATTCTTTTGAAATCAATAAAATAAATGAAAAGATATAAATAAGAATTCGTTAGTGATCGAAATATAAGAACTCGTTGTCTTTATTTAAAAAAAGAAAAATGAAACTCTTCAATTTGTTTTCAATCTACTAAAAAAAACATATGGGAAAGTATTGAAATTCGTATATTCTTTTGAATTCAATAAAATAAACGAAAAAATATAAATAAGGATTCGTTAGTGACCGAAATATAAGAACTCATTGTCTATATTTCAAAAAGGAAAATGAAACTCTTCAATTTGTTTTCAATCTACTAAAAAATACATATGGGAAAGTATTGAAATTCGTATATTCTTTTGAAATCAATAAAATAAACGAAAAGATATATATAAGAATTCGTTAGTGATGGAAATATAAAAACTCATTGTCTTTATTTAAAAAAAGAAAAATGAAACTCTTCAATTTGTTTTCAATCTACTAAAAAAAACATATGGGAAAGTATTGAAATTCGTATATTCTTTTGAATTCAATAAAATAAACGAAAAAATATAAATAAGGATTCGTTAGTGACCGAAATATAAGAACTCATTGTCTATATTTCAAAAAGGAAAATGAAACTCTTCAATTTGTTTTCAATCTACTAAAAAATACATATGGGAAAGTATTGAAATTCGTATATTCTTTTGAAATCAATAAAATAAACGAAAAGATATATATAAGAATTCGTTAGTGATGGAAATATAAAAACTCATTGTCTTTATTTAAAAATTGAAAAATGAAACTCTTCAATTTGTTTTCAATCTACTAAAAAAAACATATGGGAAAGTATTGAAATTCGTATATTCTTTTGAATTCAATAAAATAAACGAAAAGATATAAATAAGGATTCGTTAGTGACCGAAATATAAGAACTCATTGTCTATATATAAAAAAAGAAAAATGAAACTCTTCAATTTGTTTTCAATCTACTAAAAAATACATATGGGAAAGTATTGAAATTCGTATATTCTTTTGGAATCAATAAAATAAACGAAAAGATATAAATAAGGATTAGTTAGTGATCGAAATATAAGAACTCGTTGTCTTTATTTAAAAAAAGAAAAATGAAACTCTTCAATTTGTTTTCAATCTACTAAAAAATACATATGGGAAAGTATTGAAACTCGTATATTCTTTTGAAATCAATAAAATAAACGAAAAGATATATATAAGAATTCGTTGGTGATGGAAATATAAGAACTCATTGTCTTTATTTAAAAATTGAAAAATGAAACTCTTCAATTAGTTTTCAATCTACTAAAAAAAACATGTGGGGAAGTATTGAAATTCGTATATTCTTTTGAAATCAATAAAATAAACGAAAAGATATAAATAAGGATTCGTTGGTGATGGAAATATAAGAACTCATTGTCTTTATTTAAAAAAAGAAAAATGAAACTCTTCAATTTGTTTTCAATCTACAAAAAAAATACATATGGGAAAGTATTGAAATTCGTATATTCTTTTGAAATCAATAATATAAACGAAAAGATATAAATAAGGATTAGTTAGTGATCGAAATATAAGAACTCGTTGTCTTTATTTAAAAATTGAAAAATGAAACTCTTCAATTTGTTTTCAATCTACTAAAATATACGTATAGGAAAGTATTGAAATTCGTATATTCTTTTGAATTCAATAAAATAAACGAAAAGATATAAATAAGAATTCGTTAGTGATCAAAATATAAGAACTCATTGTCTATAATTAAAAAAAGAAAAATGAAACTCTTCAATTTGTTTTCAATCTATTAAAATATACGTATAGGAAAGTATTGAAATTCGTATATTCTTTTGAAATCAATAAAATAAATGAAAAGATATAAATAAGAATTCGTTAGTGATCGAAATATAAAAACTCATTGTCTTTATTTAAAAATTGGAAAATGAAACTCTTCAATTTGTTTTCAATCTACTAAAAAAAACATATGGGAAAGTATTGAAATTCGTATATTCTTTTGAATTCAATAAAATAAACGAAAAGATATAAATAAGGATTCGTTAGTTATGGAAATATAAAAACTCATTGTCTTTATTTAAAAATTGAAAAATGAAACTCTTCAATTTGTTTTCAATCTACTAAAAAATACATATGGGAAAGTATTAAAATTCGTATATTCTTTTGAATTCAATAAAATAAACGAAAAGATATAAATAAGAATTCGTTAGTGATCGAAATATAAGAACTCATTGTCTATAATTAAAAAAAGAAAAATGAAACTCTTCAATTTGTTTTCAATCTACTAAAATATACGTATAGGAAAGTATTGAAATTCGTATATTCTTTTGAAATCAATAAAATAAACGAAAAGATACAAATAAGGATTCGTTAGTGATCGAAATATAAGAACTCATTGTCTATATTTAAAAAAAGAAAAATGAAACTCTTCAATTTGTTTTCAATATACTAAAAAATACATATGGGAAAGTATTGAAATTCGTATATTCTTTTGAAATCAATAAAATAAACGAAAAGATATAAATAAGAATTCGTTAGTTATGGAAATATAAAAACTCATTGTCTTTATTTAAAAATTGAAAAATGAAACTCTTCAATTTGTTTTCAATCTACTAAAAAAAACATATGGGAAAGTATTGAAATTCGTATATTGTTTTGAATTCAATAAAATAAACTAAAAGATATAAATAAGGATTCGTTAGTTATGGAAATATAAAAACTCATTGTCTTTATTTAAAAATTGAAAAATGAAACTCTTCAATTTGTTTTCAATCTACTAAAAAATACATATGGAAAAGTATTAAAATTCGTATATTCTTTTGAATTTGATAAAATAAAAGAAAAGATATAAATAAGAATTCGTTAGTGATCGAAATATAAGAACTCATTGTCTATATTTAAAAAAAGAAAAATGAAACTCGTCAATTTGTTTTCAATCTACTAAAAAATACATATAGGAAAGTATTGAAATTCGTATATTCTTTTGAAATCAATAAAATAAACGAAAAGATATAAATAAGGATTCGTTAGTGATCGAAATATAAGAACTCGTTGTCTATATTTAAAAAAAGAAAAATGAAACTCTTCAATTTGTTTTCAATCTACTAAAAAATACATAAAGGAAAGTATTGAAATTCGTATATTCTTTTGAATTCAATAAAATAAACGAAAAGATATAAATAAGAATTCGTTGTTGATGGAAATATAAGAACTCACTGTCTTTATTTAAAAAAAAGAAAAATGAAACTCTTCAATTGGTTTTCAATCTACTAAAAAATACATATGGGAAAGTATTGAAATTCGTATATTCTTTTGAAATCAATAAAATGAACGAAAAGATATAAATAAGAATTCGTTAGTGATCGAAATATAAGAACTCATTGTCTATAATTAAAAAAAGAAAAATGAAACTCTTCAATTTGTTTTCAATCTACTAAAAAATACAAATGGGAAAGTATTGAAATTCGTATATTCTTTTGAAATCAATAAAATAAACGAAAAGATATAAATAAGGATTCGTTAGTGATCGAAATATAAGAACTCGTTGTCTTTATTTAAAAATTGAAAAATGAAACTCTTCAATTTGTTTTAATCTACTAAAATATACGTATAGGAAAGTATTGAAATTCGTATGTTCTTTTGAAATCAATAAAATAAACAAAAAGATATAAATAAAAATTCGTTGGTGATGGAAATATAAGAACTCATTGTCTTTATTTAAAAAAAGAAAAATGAAACTCTTCAATTTGTTTTCAATCTACTAAAAAATACATATGGGAAAGTATTGAAATTCGTATATTCTTTTGAAATCAATAAAATAAACAAAAAGATATAAAAAAGAATTCGTTGGTGATGGAAATATAAGAACTCATTGTCTATATTTAAAAAAAGAAAAATGAAACTCTTCAATTTGTTTTCAATCTACTAAAAAAAACATATGGGAAAGTATTGAAATTCGTATATTCTTTTGAATTCAATAAAATAAACGAAAAGATATAAATAAGAATTCGTTGTTGATGGAAATATAAGAACTCATTGTCTTTATTTAAAAAAAGAAAAATGAAACTCTTCAATTTGTTTTCAATCTACAAAAAAATACATATGGGAAAGTATTGAAATTCGTATATTCTTTTGAAATCAATAAAATAAACGAAAAGATATAAATAAGGATTCGTTAGTGATCGAAATATAAGAACTCATTGTCTATATTTAAAAAAAGAAAAATGAAACTCTTCAATTTGTTTTCAATCTACTAAAAAATACATATGGGAAAGTATTGAAATTCGTATATTCTTTTGAATTCAATAAAATAAACGAAAAGATATAAATAAGAATTCGTTGTTGATGGAAATATAAGAACTCATTGTCTTTATTTAAAAAAAGAAAAATGAAACTCTTCAATTTGTTTTCAATCTACAAAAAAATACATATGGGAAAGTATTGAAATTCGTATATTCTTTTGAAATCAATAAAATAAACGAAAAGATATAAATAAGAATTCGTTAGTGATCGAAATATAAGAACTCATTGTCTATAATTAAAAAAAAAATGAAACTCTTCAATTTGTTTTCAATCTATTAAAATATACGTAAAGGAAAGTATTGAAATTCGTATATTCTTTTGAAATCAATAAAATGAACGAAAAGATATAAATAAGAATTCGTTAGTTATGGAAATATAAAAACTCATTGTCTTTATTTAAAAATTGAAAAATGAAACTCTTCAATTTGTTTTCAATCTACTAAAAAAAACATATGGGAAAGTATTGAAATTCGTATATTCTTTTGAATTCAATAAAATAAACGAAAAGATATAAATAAGGATTCGTTAGTTATGGAAATATAAGAACTCGTTGTCTTTATTTAAAAATTGAAAAATGAAACTCTTCAATTTGTTTTCAATCTACTAAAATATACGTATAGGAAAGAATTAAAATTCGTATATTCTTTTGAAATCAATAAAATAAACGAAAAGATACAAATAAGGATTCGTTAGTGATGGAAATATAAGAACTCATTGTCTTTATTTAAAAAAAGAAAAATGAAACTCTTCAATTTGTTTTCAATCTACTAAAAAATACATATGGGAAAGTATTGAAATTCGTATATTCTTTTGAAATCAATAAAATAAACGAAAAGATATAAATAAGAATTCGTTAGTTATGGAAATATAAAAACTCATTGTCTTTATTTAAAAATTGAAAAATGAAACTCTTCAATTTGTTTTCAATCTACTAAAAAAAACATATGGGAAAGTATTGAAATTCGTATATTCTTTTGAATTCAATAAAATAAACGAAAAGATATAAATAAGGATTCGTTGTTATGGAAATATAAAAACTCATAGTCTTTATTTAAAAATTGAAAAATGAAACTCTTCAATTTGTTTTCAATCTACTAAAAAATACATATGGGAAAGTATTAAAATTCGTATATTCTTTTGAATTCAATAAAATAAACGAAAAGATATAAATAAGAATTCGTTAGTGATCGAAATATAAGAACTCATTGTCTATATTTAAAAAAAGAAAAATGAAACTCTTCAATTTGTTTTCAATCTACTAAAAAATACATATGGGAAAGTATTGAAATTCGTATATTCTTTTGAAATCAATAAAATAAACGAAAAGATATAAATAAGGATTCGTTAGTGATCGAAATATAAGAACTCGTTGTCTATATTTAAAAAAAGAAAAATGAAACTCTTCAATTTGTTCTCAATCTACTAAAAAATACATATAGGAAAGTATTGAAATTCGTATATTCTTTTGAATTCAATAAAATAAACGAAAAGATATAAATAAGAATTCGTTGTTGATGGAAATATAAGAACTCACTGTCTTTATTTAAAAAAAGAAAAATGAAACTCTTCAATTTGTTTTCAATCTACTAAAAAATACATATGGGAAAGTATTGAAATTCGTATATTCTTTTGAAATCAATAAAATAAACGAAAAGATATAAATAAGAATTCGTTAGTGATCGAAATATAAGAACTCATTGTCTATATTTAAAAAAAGAAAAATGAAACTCTTCAATTTGTTTTCAATCTACTAAAAAATACATATGGGAAAGTATTGAAATTCGTATATTTTTTTGAAATCAATAAAATAAACGAAAAGATATAAATAAGGATTCGTTAGTGATCGAAATATAAGAACTCGTTGTCTTTATTTAAAAATTGAAAAATGAAACTCTTCAATTTGTTTTCAATCTACTAAAATATACATATAGTAAAGTATTGAAATTCGTATATTCTTTTGAAATCAATAAAATAAACAAAAAGATATAAATAAGGATTCGTTGGTGATGGAAATATAAGAACTCATTGTCTTTATTTAAAAAAAGAAAAATGAAACTCTTCAATTTGTTTTCAATCTACTAAAAAATACATATGGGAAAGTATTGAAATTCGTATATTCTTTTGAAATCAATAAAATAAATGAAAAGATATAAATAAGAATTCGTTAGTGATCGAAATATAAGAACTCGTTGTCTTTATTTAAAAAAAGAAAAATGAAACTCTTCAATTTGTTTTCAATCTACTAAAAAAAACATATGGGAAAGTATTGAAATTCGTATATTCTTTTGAATTCAATAAAATAAACGAAAAGATATAAATAAGGATTCGTTAGTGACCGAAATATAAGAACTCATTGTCTATATTTCAAAAAGGAAAATGAAACTCTTCAATTTGTTTTCAATCTATTAAAATATACGTATAGGAAAGTATTGAAATTCGTATATTCTTTTGAAATCAATAAAATAAATGAAAAGATATAAATAAGAATTCGTTAGTGATCGAAATATAAAAACTCATTGTCTTTATTTAAAAAAAGAAAAATGAAACTCTTCAATTTGTTTTCAATCTATTAAAATATACGTATAGGAAAGTATTGAAATTCGTATATTCTTTTGAAATCAATAAAATAAATGAAAAGATATAAATAAGAATTCGTTAGTGATCGAAATATAAAAACTCATTGTCTTTATTTAAAAATTGAAAAATGAAACTCTTCAATTTGTTTTCAATCTACTAAAAAAAACATATGGGAAAGTATTGAAATTCGTATATTCTTTTGAATTCAATAAAATAAACGAAAAGATATAAATAAGGATTCGTTAGTGACCGAAATATAAGAACTCATTGTCTATATATAAAAAAAGAAAAATGAAACTCTTCAATTTGTTTTCAATCTACTAAAAAATACATATGGGAAAGTATTGAAATTCGTATATTCTTTTGAAATCAATAAAATAAACGAAAAGATATATATAAGAATTCGTTGGTGATGGAAATATAAGAACTCATTGTCTTTATTTAAAAATTGAAAAATGAAACTCTTCAATTAGTTTTCAATCTACTAAAAAAAACATGTGGGGAAGTATTGAAATTCGTATATTCTTTTGAATTCAATAAAATAAACGAAAAGATATAAATAAGGATTCGTTGGTGATGGAAATATAAGAACTCATTGTCTTTATTTAAAAAAAGAAAAATGAAACTCATCAATTTGTTTTCAATCTACTAAAAAATACATATGGGAAAGTATTGAAATTCGTATATTCTTTTGAAATCAATAAAATAAATGAAAAGATATAAATAAGAATTCGTTAGTGATCGAAATATAAGAACTCGTTGTCTTTATTTAAAAAAAGAAAAATGAAACTCTTCAATTTGTTTTCAATCTACTAAAAAAAACATATGGGAAAGTATTGAAATTCGTATATTCTTTTGAAATCAATAAAATAAACAAAAAGTTATATATAAGAATTCGTAAATGATGGAAATATAAAAACTCATTGTCTTTATTTAAAAATTGAAAAATGAAACTCTTCAATTTGTTTTCAATCTACTAAAAAAAACATATGGGAAAGTATTGAAATTCGTATATTCTTTTGAATTCAATAAAATAAACGAAAAGATATAAATAAGGATTCGTTAGTGACCGAAATATAAGAACTCATTGTCTATATATAAAAAAAGAAAAATGAAACTCTTCAATTTGTTTTCAATCTACTAAAAAATACATATGGGAAAGTATTGAAATTCGTATATTCTTTTGAAATCAATAAAATAAACGAAAAGATATATATAAGAATTCGTTGGTGATGGAAATATAAGAACTCATTGTCTTTATTTAAAAATTGAAAAATGAAACTCTTCAATTAGTTTTCAATCTACTAAAAAAAACATGTGGGGAAGTATTGAAATTCGTATATTCTTTTGAATTCAATAAAATAAACGAAAAGATATAAATAAGGATTCGTTGGTGATGGAAATATAAGAACTCATTGTCTTTATTTAAAAAAAGAAAAATGAAACTCATCAATTTGTTTTCAATCTACAAAAAAAATACATATGGGAAAGTATTGAAATTCGTATATTCTTTTGAAATCAATAATATAAACGAAAAGATATAAATAAGGATTAGTTAGTGATCGAAATAGAAGAACTCGTTGTCTTTATTTAAAAATTGAAAAATGAAACTCTTCAATTTGTTTTCAATCTACTAAAATATACGTATAGGAAAGTATTGAAATTCGTATATTCTTTTGAATTCAATAAAATAAACGAAAAGATATAAATAAGAATTCGTTAGTGATCAAAATATAAGAACTCATTGTCTATAATTAAAAAAAGAAAAATGAAACTCTTCAATTTGTTTTCAATCTATTAAAATATACGTATAGGAAAGTATTGAAATTCGTATATTCTTTTGAAATCAATAAAATAAATGAAAAGATATAAATAAGAATTCGTTAGTGATCGAAATATAAAAACTCATTGTCTTTATTTAAAAATTGAAAAATGAAACTCTTCAATTTGTTTTCAATCTACTAAAAAAAACATATGGGAAAGTATTGAAATTCGTATATTCTTTTGAATTCAATAAAATAAACGAAAAGATATAAATAAGGATTCGTTAGTTATGGAAATATAAAAACTCATTGTCTTTATTTAAAAATTGAAAAATGAAACTCTTCAATTTGTTTTCAATCTACTAAAAAATACATATGGGAAAGTATTAAAATTTGTATATTCTTTTGAATTCAATAAAATAAACGAAAAGATATAAATAAAGATTCGTTAGTGATGGAAATATAAGAACTCATTGTCTTTATTTAAAAATTGAAAAATGAAACTCTTCAATTTGTTTTCAATCTACTAAAAAATACATATGGGAAAGTATTGAAATTTGTATATTCTTTTGAAATCAATAAAATGAACGAAAAGATATAAATAAGAATTCGTTATTTATGGAAATATAAAAACTCATTGTCTTTATTTAAAAATTGAAAAATGAAACTCTTCAATTTATTTTCAATCTACTAAAAAAAACATATGGGAAAGTATTGAAATTCGTATATTCTTTTGGAATCAATAAAATAAACGAAAAGATATAAATAAGGATTCGTTAGTTATGGAAATATAAAAACTCATTGTCTTTATTTAAAAATTGAAAAATGAAACTCTTCAATTTGTTTTCAATCTACTAAAAAATACAAATGGGAAAGTATTGAAATTCGTATATTCTTTTGAAATCAATAAAATAAACGAAAGGATATAAATAAGGATTCGTTAGTGATCGAAATATAAGAACTCGTTGTCTTTATTTAAAAATTGAAAAATGAAACTCTTCAATTTGTTTTCAATCTACTAAAATATACGTATAGGAAAGTATTGAAATTCGTATATTCTTTTGAAATCAATAAAATAAACATAAAGATATAAATAAAAATTCGTTGGTGATGGAAATATAAGAACTCATTGTCTTTATTTAAAAAAAGAAAAATGAAACTCTTCAATTTGTTTTCAATCTACTAAAAAATACATATGGGAAAGTATTGAAATTCGTATATTCTTTTGAAATCAATAAAATAAACGAAAAGATATAATTAAGGATTCGTTAGTGATCGAAATATAAGAACTCGTTGTCTATATTTAAAAAAAGAAAAATGAAACTCTTCAATTTGTTTTCAATCTACTAAAAAATACATATGGGAAAGTATTGAAATTCGTATATTCTTTTGAAATCAATAAAATAAACGAAAAGATATAAATAAGAATTCGTTGTTGATGGAAATATAAGAACTCATTGTCATTATTTAAAAAAAGAAAAATGAAACTCTTCAATTTGTTTTCAATCTACAAAAAAATACATATGGGAAAGTATTGAAATTCGTATATTCTTTTGAAATCAATAAAATAAACGAAAAGATATAATTAAGGATTCGTTAGTGATCGAAATATAAGAACTCGTTGTCTATATTTAAAAAAAGAAAAATGAAACTCTTCAATTTGTTTTCAATCTACTAAAAAATACATATGGGAAAGTATTAAATTCGTATATTCTTTTGAAATCAATAAAATAAACGAAAAGATATAAATAAGAATTCGTTAGTGATCAAAATATAAGAACTCGTTGTCTTTATTTAAAAAAAGAAAAATGAAACTCTTCAATTTGTTTTCAATCTACTAAAAAAAACATATGGGAAAGTATTGAAATTCGTATATTCTTTTGAAATCAATAAAATAAACGAAAAGATATAAATAAGAATTCGTTAGTGATCGAAATATAAGAACTCATTGTCTATACTTAAAAAAAAAATGAAACTCTTCAATTTGTTTTCAATCTATTAAAATATACGTATAGGAAAGTATTGAAATTCGTCTATTCTTTTGAAATCAATAAAATGAACGAAAAGATATAAATAAGAATTCGTTAGTTATGGAAATATAAAAACTCATTGTCTTTATTTAAAAATTGAAAAATGAAACTCTTCAATTTATTTTCAATCTACTAAAAAAAACATATGGGAAAGTATTGAAATTCGTATATTCTTTTGGAATCAATAAAATAAACGAAAAGATATAAATAAGGATTCGTTAGTTATGGAAATATAAAAACTCATTGTCTTTATTTAAAAATTGAAAAATGAAACTCTTCAATTTGTTTTCAATCTACTAAAATATACGTATATGAAAGTATTGAAATTCGTATATTCTTTTGAAATCAATAAAATAAACGAAAAGATATAAATAAGGATTCGTTAGTGATCGAAATATAAGAACTCATTGTCTATAATTAAAAAAAAAATGAAACTCTTCAATTTGTTTTCAATCTATTAAAATATACATATTTGAAAGTATTGAAATTCGTATATTCTTTTGAAATCAATAAAATAAACGAAAAGATATAATTAAGAATTCGTTAGTGATCGAAATATAAGAACTCGTTGTCTATATTTAAAAAAAGAAAAATGAAACTCTTCAATTTGTTTTCAATCTACTAAAAAATACATATGGGAAAGTATTAAATTCGTATATTCTTTTGAAATCAATAAAATAAACGAAAAGATATAAATAAGAATTCGTTAGTGATCAAAATATAAGAACTCGTTGTCTTTATTTAAAAAAAGAAAAATGAAACTCTTCAATTTGTTTTCAATCTACTAAAAAATACATATGGGAAAGTATTGAAATTCGTATATTCTTTTGAAATCAATAAAATAAACGAAAAGATATAAATAAGAATTCGTTAGTGATCGAAATATAAGAACTCATTGTCTATAATTAAAAAAAAAATGAAACTCTTCAATTTGTTTTCAATCTATTAAAATATACGTATAGGAAAGTATTGAAATTCGTATATTCTTTTGAAATCAATAAAATGAACGAAAAGATATAAATAAGAATTCGTTAGTTATGGAAATATAAAAACTCATTGTCTTTATTTAAAAATTGAAAAATGAAACTCTTCAATTTATTTTCAATCTACTAAAAAAAACATATGGGAAAGTATTGAAATTCGTATATTCTTTTGGAATCAATAAAATAAACGAAAAGATATAAATAAGGATTCGTTAGTTATGGAAATATAAAAACTCATTGTCTTTATTTAAAAATTGAAAAATGAAACTCTTCAATTTGTTTTCAATCTCCTAAAATAAACGTATAGGAAAGTATTGAAATTCGTATATTCTTTTGAAATCAATAAAATAAACGAAAAGATATAAATAAGGATTGGTTGGTGATGGAAATATAAGAACTCATTGTCTTTATTTAAAAAAAGAAAAATGAAACTCTTTAATTTGTTTTCAATCTACTAAAAAATACATATGGGAAAGTATTGAAATTCGTATATTCTTTTGAAATCAATAAAATAAACGAAAAGATATAAATAAGAATTCGTTAGTGATCGAAATATAAGAACTCATTGTCTATAATTAAAAAAAAAATGAAACTCTTCAATTTGTTTTCAATCTATTAAAATATACGTATAGGAAAGTATTGAAATTCGTATATTCTTTTGAAATCAATAAAATAAACGAAAAGATATAAATAAGGATTGGTTGGTGATGGAAATATAAGAACTCATTGTCTTTATTTAAAAAAAGAAAAATGAAACTCTTCAATTTGTTTTCAATCTACTAAAAAATACATATGGGAAAGTATTGAAATTCGTATATTCTTTTGAAATCAATAAAATAAACGAAAAGATATAAATAAGAATTCGTTAGTGATCGAAATATAAGAACTCATTGTCTATAATTAAAAAAAAATGAAACTCTTCAATTTGTTTTCAATCTATTAAAATATACGTATAGGAAAGTATTGAAATTCGTATATTCTTTTGAAATCAATAAAATGAACGAAAAGATATAAATAAGAATTCGTTAGTTATGGAAATATAAAAACTCATTGTCTTTATTTAAAAATTGAAAAATGAAACTCTTCAATTTATTTTCAATCTACTAAAAAAAACATATGGGAAAGTATTGAAATTCGTATATTCTTTTGGAATCAATAAAATAAACGAAAAGATATAAATAAGGATTCGTTAGTTATGGAAATATAAAAACTCATTGTCTTTATTTAAAAATTGAAAAATGAAACTATTCAATTTGTTTTCAATCTACTAAAATATACGTATATGAAAGTATTGAAATTCGTATATTCTTTTGAAATCAATAAAATAAACGAAAAGATACAAATAAGGATTCGTTAGTGATCGAAATATAAGAACTCATTGTCTATATTTAAAAAAAGAAAAATGAAACTCTTCAATTTGTTTTCAATATACTAAAAAATACATATGGGAAAGTATTGAAATTCGTATATTCTTTTGAAATCAATAAAATGAACGAAAAGATATAAATAAGAATTCGTTAGTTATGGAAATATAAAAACTCATTGTCTTTATTTAAAAATTGAAAAATGAAACTCTTCAATTTGTTTTCAATCTACTAAAATATACGTATATGAAAGTATTGAAATTCGTATATTCTTTTGAAATCAATAAAATAAACGAAAAGATATAAATAAGGATTCGTTAGTGATCGAAATATAAGAACTCATTGTCTATAATTAAAAAAAAAATGAAACTCTTCAATTTGTTTTCAATCTATTAAAATATACATATTTGAAAGTATTGAAATTCGTATATTCTTTTGAAATCAATAAAATAAACGAAAAGATATAATTAAGAATTCGTTAGTGATCGAAATATAAGAACTCGTTGTCTATATTTAAAAAAAGAAAAATGAAACTCTTCAATTTGTTTTCAATCTACTAAAAAATACATATGGGAAAGTATTAAATTCGTATATTATTTTGAAATCAATAAAATAAACGAAAAGATATAAATAAGAATTCGTTAGTGATCAAAATATAAGAACTCGTTGTCTTTATTTAAAAAAAGAAAAATGAAACTCTTCAATTTGTTTTCAATCTACTAAAAAATACATATGGGAAAGTATTGAAATTCGTATATTCTTTTGAAATCAATAAAATAAACGAAAAGATATAAATAAGAATTCGTTAGTGATCGAAATATAAGAACTCATTGTCTATAATTAAAAAAAAAATGAAACTCTTCAATTTGTTTTCAATCTATTAAAATATACGTATAGGAAAGTATTGAAATTCGTATATTCTTTTGAAATCAATAAAATGAACGAAAAGATATAAATAAGAATTCGTTAGTTATGGAAATATAAAAACTCATTGTCTTTATTTAAAAATTGAAAAATGAAACTCTTCAATTTATTTTCAATCTACTAAAAAAAACATATGGGAAAGTATTGAAATTCGTATATTCTTTTGGAATCAATAAAATAAACGAAAAGATATAAATAAGGATTCGTTGGTGATGGAAATATAAAAACTCATTGTCTTTATTTAAAAATTGAAAAATGAAACTCTTCAATTTGTTTTCAATCTACTAAAATATACGTATATGAAAGTATTGAAATTCGTATATTCTTTTGAAATCAATAAAATAAACGAAAAGATATAAATAAGAATTCGTTAGTGATCAAAATATAAGAACTCGTTGTCTTTATTTAAAAAAAGAAAAATGAAACTCTTCAATTTGTTTTCAATCTACTAAAAAAAACATATGGGAAAGTATTGAAATTCGTATATTCTTTTGAAATCAATAAAATAAACGAAAAGATATAAATAAGAATTCGTTAGTGATCGAAATATAAGAACTCATTGTCTATACTTAAAAAAAAAATGAAACTCTTCAATTTGTTTTCAATCTATTAAAATATACGTATAGGAAAGTATTGAAATTCGTCTATTCTTTTGAAATCAATAAAATGAACGAAAAGATATAAATAAGAATTCGTTAGTTATGGAAATATAAAAACTCATTGTCTTTATTTAAAAATTGAAAAATGAAACTCTTCAATTTATTTTCAATCTACTAAAAAAAACATATGGGAAAGTATTGAAATTCGTATATTCTTTTGGAATCAATAAAATAAACGAAAAGATATAAATAAGGATTCGTTAGTTATGGAAATATAAAAACTCATTGTCTTTATTTAAAAATTGAAAAATGAAACTCTTCAATTTGTTTTCAATCTACTAAAATATACGTATATGAAAGTATTGAAATTCGTATATTCTTTTGAAATCAATAAAATAAACGAAAAGATATAAATAAGGATTCGTTAGTGATCGAAATATAAGAACTCATTGTCTATAATTAAAAAAAAAATGAAACTCTTCAATTTGTTTTCAATCTATTAAAATATACATATTTGAAAGTATTGAAATTCGTATATTCTTTTGAAATCAATAAAATAAACGAAAAGATATAATTAAGAATTCGTTAGTGATCGAAATATAAGAACTCGTTGTCTATATTTAAAAAAAGAAAAATGAAACTCTTCAATTTGTTTTCAATCTACTAAAAAATACATATGGGAAAGTATTAAATTCGTATATTCTTTTGAAATCAATAAAATAAACGAAAAGATATAAATAAGAATTCGTTAGTGATCAAAATATAAGAACTCGTTGTCTTTATTTAAAAAAAGAAAAATGAAACTCTTCAATTTGTTTTCAATCTACTAAAAAATACATATGGGAAAGTATTGAAATTCGTATATTCTTTTGAAATCAATAAAATAAACGAAAAGATATAAATAAGAATTCGTTAGTGATCGAAATATAAGAACTCATTGTCTATAATTAAAAAAAAAATGAAACTCTTCAATTTGTTTTCAATCTATTAAAATATACGTATAGGAAAGTATTGAAATTCGTATATTCTTTTGAAATCAATAAAATGAACGAAAAGATATAAATAAGAATTCGTTAGTAATGGAAATATAAAAACTCATTGTCTTTATTTAAAAATTGAAAAATGAAACTCTTCAATTTATTTTCAATCTACTAAAAAAAACATATGGGAAAGTATTGAAATTCGTATATTCTTTTGGAATCAATAAAATAAACGAAAAGATATAAATAAGGATTCGTTAGTTATGGAAATATAAAAACTCATTGTCTTTATTTAAAAATTGAAAAATGAAACTCTTCAATTTGTTTTCAATCTCCTAAAATAAACGTATAGGAAAGTATTGAAATTCGTATATTCTTTTGAAATCAATAAAATAAACGAAAAGATATAAATAAGGATTGGTTGGTGATGGAAATATAAGAACTCATTGTCTTTATTTAAAAAAAGAAAAATGAAACTCTTTAATTTGTTTTCAATCTACTAAAAAATACATATGGGAAAGTATTGAAATTCGTATATTCTTTTGAAATCAATAAAATAAACGAAAAGATATAAATAAGAATTCGTTAGTGATCGAAATATAAGAACTCATTGTCTATAATTAAAAAAAAAATGAAACTCTTCAATTTGTTTTCAATCTATTAAAATATACGTATAGGAAAGTATTGAAATTCGTATATTCTTTTGAAATCAATAAAATAAACGAAAAGATATAAATAAGGATTGGTTGGTGATGGAAATATAAGAACTCATTGTCTTTATTTAAAAAAAGAAAAATGAAACTCTTCAATTTGTTTTCAATCTACTAAAAAATACATATGGGAAAGTATTGAAATTCGTATATTCTTTTGAAATCAATAAAATAAACGAAAAGATATAAATAAGAATTCGTTAGTGATCGAAATATAAGAACTCATTGTCTATAATTAAAAAAAAAATGAAACTCTTCAATTTGTTTTCAATCTATTTAAATATACGTATAGGAAAGTATTGAAATTCGTATATTCTTTTGAAATCAATAAAATGAACGAAAAGATATAAATAAGAATTCGTTAGTTATGGAAATATAAAAACTCATTGTCTTTATTTAAAAATTGAAAAATGAAACTCTTCAATTTATTTTCAATCTACTAAAAAAAACATATGGGAAAGTATTGAAATTCGTATATTCTTTTGGAATCAATAAAATAAACGAAAAGATATAAATAAGGATTCGTTAGTTATGGAAATATAAAAACTCATTGTCTTTATTTAAAAATTGAAAAATGAAACTATTCAATTTGTTTTCAATCTACTAAAATATACGTATATGAAAGTATTGAAATTCGTATATTCTTTTGAAATCAATAAAATAAACGAAAAGATACAAATAAGGATTCGTTAGTGATCGAAATATAAGAACTCATTGTCTATATTTAAAAAAAGAAAAATGAAACTCTTCAATTTGTTTTCAATATACTAAAAAATACATATGGGAAAGTATTGAAATTCGTATATTCTTTTGAAATCAATAAAATGAACGAAAAGATATAAATAAGAATTCGTTAGTTATGGAAATATAAAAACTCATTGTCTTTATTTAAAAATTGAAAAATGAAACTCTTCAATTTGTTTTCAATCTACTAAAAAAAACATATGGGAAAGTATTGAAATTCGTATATTCTTTTGAATTCAATAAAATAAACGAAAAGATATAAATAAGGATTCGTTAGTTATGGAAATATAAAAACTCATTGTCTTTATTTAAAAATTGAAAAATGAAACTCTTCAATTTGTTTTCAATCTACTAAAATATACCTATAGGAAAGAATTAAAATTCGTATATTCTTTTGAAATCAATAAAATAAACGAAAAGATATAAATAAGGATTCGTTAGTGATCGAAATATAAGAACTCATTGTCTATATTTAAAAAAAGAAAAATGAAACTCTTCAATTTGTTTTCAATCTACTAAAAAATACATATGGGAAAGTATTAAATTCGTATATTCTTTTGAAATCAATAAAATAAACGAAAAGATATAAATAAGAATTCGTTAGTGATCAAAATATAAGAACTCGTTGTCTTTATTTAAAAAAAGAAAAATGAAACTCTTCAATTTGTTTTCAATCTACTAAAAAATACATATGGGAAAGTATTGAAATTCGTATATTCTTTTGAAATCAATAAAATAAACGAAAAGATATAAATAAGAATTCGTTAGTGATCGAAATATAAGAACTCATTGTCTATAATTAAAAAAAGAAAAATGAAACTCTTCAATTTGTTTTCAATCTACTAAAAAATACATATGGGAAAGTATTGAAATTCGTATATTCTTTTGAATTCAATAAAATAAACGAAAAGATACAAATAAGGATTCGTTAGTGATCGAAATATAAGAACTCATTGTCTATATTTAAAAAAAGAAAAATGAAACTCTTCAATTTGTTTTCAATCTACTAAAAAATACATATTGGAAAGTATTGAAATTCGTATATTCTTTTGAATTCAATAAAATAAACGAAAAGATATAAATAAGGATTCGTTAGTTATGGAAATATAAAAACTCATTGTCTTTATTTAAAAAAAGAAAAATGAAACTCTTCAATTTGTTTTCAATCTACTAAAAAATACATATGGGAAAGTATTGAAATTCGTATATTCTTTTGAAATCAATAAAATAAACGAAAAGATATAAATAAGGATTCGTTAGTGATCGAAATATAAGAGCTCATTGTCTATATTTAAAAAAAGAAAAATGAAACTCTTCAATTTGTTTTCAATCTACTAAAAAATACATATGGGAAAGTATTGAAATTCGTATATTCTTTTGAAATCAATAAAATAAATGAAAAGATATAAATAAGAATTCGTTAGTGATCGAAATATAAGAACTCGTTGTCTTTATTTAAAAAAAGAAAAATGAAACTCTTCAATTTGTTTTCAATCTACTAAAAAATACATATGGGAAAGTATTGAAATTCGTATATTCTTTTGGAATCAATAAAATAAACGAAAAGATATAAATAAGGATTCGTTAGTGATCGAAATATAAGAACTCGTTGTCTTTATTTAAAAATTGAAAAATGAAACTCTTCAATTTGTTTTCAATCTACTAAAAAATACATATGGGAAAGTATTGAAATTCGTATATTCTTTTGAATTCAATAAAATAAACGAAAAGATATAAATAAGAATTCGTTGTTGATGGAAATATTAGAACTCATTGTCTATAATTAAAAAAAGAAAAATGAAACTCTTCAATTTGTTTTCAATCTACTAAAATATACGTATAGGAAAGTATTGAAATTCGTATATTCTTTTGAAATCAATAAAATAAACGAAAAGATATAAATAAGAATTCGTTAGTTATGGAAATATAAAAACTCATTGTCTTTATTTAAAAATTGAAAAATGAAACTCTTCAATTTGTTTTCAATCTACTAAAAAAAACATATGGGAAAGTATTGAAATTCGTATATTCTTTTGGAATCAATAAAATAAACGAAAAGATATAAATAAGGATTCGTTAGTGATCGAAATATAAGAACTCGTTGTCTTTATTTAAAAAAAGAAAAATGAAACTCTTCAATTTGTTTTCAATCTACTAAAAAATACATATGGGAAAGTATTGAAATTCGTATATTCTTTTGGAATCAATAAAATAAACGAAAAGATATAAATAAGGATTCGTTAGTGACCGAAATATAAGAACTCATTGTCTATATTTAAAAAAAGAAAAATGAAACTCTTCAATTTGTTTTCAATCTACTAAAAAATACATATGGGAAAGTATTGAAATTCGTATATTCTTTTGAATTCAATAAAATAAACGAAAAGATATAAATAAGGATTCGTTAGTGACCGAAATATAAGAACTCATTGTCTATATTTAAAAAAAGAAAAATGAAACTCTTCAATTTGTTTTCAATCTACTAAAAAATACATATGGGAAAGTATTGAAATTCGTATATTCTTTTGGAATCAATAAAATAAACGAAAAGATATAAATAAGGATTCGTTAGTGATCGAAATATAAGAACTCGTTGTCTTTATTTAAAAAAAGAAAAATGAAACTCTTCAATTTGTTTTCAATCTACTAAAAAAAACATATGGGAAAGTATTGAAATTCGTATATTCTTTTGAATTCAATAAAATAAACGAAAAGATATAAATAAGAATTCGTTGTTGATGGAAATATTAGAACTCATTGTCTATAATTAAAAAAAGAAAAATGAAACTCTTCAATTTGTTTTCAATCTACTAAAAAATACATATGGGAAAGTATTGAAATTCGTATATTCTTTTGAATTCAATAAAATAAACGAAAAGATATAAATAAGGATTCGTTAGTGACCGAAATATAAGAACTCATTGTCTATATTTAAAAAAAGAAAAATGAAACTCTTCAATTTGTTTTCAATCTACTAAAAAATACATATGGGAAAGTATTGAAATTCGTATATTCTTTTGGAATCAATAAAATAAACGAAAAGATATAAATAAGGATTCGTTAGTGATCGAAATATAAGAACTCGTTGTCTTTATTTAAAAAAAGAAAAATGAAACTCTTCAATTTGTTTTCAATCTACTAAAAAATACATATGGGAAAGTATTGAAATTCGTATATTCTTTTGGAATCAATAAAATAAACGAAAAGATATAAATAAGGATTCGTTAGTTATGGAAATATAAAAACTCATTGTCTTTATTTAAAAATTGAAAAATGAAACTCTTCAATTTGTTTTCAATCTACTAAAATATACGTATAGGAAAGTATTGAAATTCGTATATTCTTTTGAAATCAATAAAATAAACGAAAAGATATAAATAAGGATTGGTTGGTGATGGAAATATAAGAACTCATTGTCTTTATTTAAAAATTGAAAAATGAAACTCTTCAATTTGTTTTCAATCTACTAAAAAATACATATGGGAAAGTATTGAAATTCGTATATTCTTTTGAAATCAATAAAATAAACGAAAAGATATAAATAAGAATTCGTTAGTGATCGAAATATAAGAACTCATTGTCTATAATTAAAAAAAAAATGAAACTCTTCAATTTGTTTTCAATCTATTAAAATATACGTATAGGAAAGTATTGAAATTCGTATATTCTTTTGAAATCAATAAAATAAACGAAAAGATATAAATAAGGATTGGTTGGTGATGGAAATATAAGAACTCATTGTCTTTATTTAAAAAAAGAAAAATGAAACTCTTCAATTTGTTTTCAATCTACTAAAAAATACATATGGGAAAGTATTGAAATTCGTATATTCTTTTGAAATCAATAAAATAAACGAAAAGATATAAATAAGAATTCGTTAGTGATCGAAATATAAGAACTCATTGTCTATAATTAAAAAAAAAATGAAACTCTTCAATTTGTTTTCAATCTATTAAAATATACGTATAGGAAAGTATTGAAATTCGTATATTCTTTTGAAATCAATAAAATGAACGAAAAGATATAAATAAGAATTTGTTAGTTATGGAAATATAAAAACTCATTGTCTTTATTTAAAAATTGAAAAATGAAACTCTTCAATTTATTTTCAATCTACTAAAAAAAACATATGGGAAAGTATTGAAATTCGTATATTCTTTTGGAATCAATAAAATAAACGAAAAGATATAAATAAGGATTCGTTAGTTATGGAAATATAAAAACTCATTGTCTTTATTTAAAAATTGAAAAATGAAACTATTCAATTTGTTTTCAATCTACTAAAATATACGAATATGAAAGTATTGAAATTCGTATATTCTTTTGAAATCAATAAAATAAACGAAAAGATACAAATAAGGATTCGTTAGTGATCGAAATATAAGAACTCATTGTCTATATTTAAAAAAAGAAAAATGAAACTCTTCAATTTGTTTTCAATATACTAAAAAATACATATGGGAAAGTATAGAAATTCGTATATTCTTTTGAAATCAATAAAATGAACGAAAAGATATAAATAAGAATTCGTTAGTTATGGAAATATAAAAACTCATTGTCTTTATTTAAAAATTAAAAAATGAAACTCTTCAATTTGTTTTCAATCTACTAAAAAAAACATATGGGAAAGTATTGAAATTCGTATATTCTTTTGAATTCAATAAAATAAACGAAAAGATATAAATAAGGATTCGTTAGTTATGGAAATATAAAAACTCATTGTCTTTATTTAAAAATTGAAAAATGAAACTCTTCAATTTGTTTTCAATCTACTAAAATATACCTATAGGAAAGAATTAAAATTCGTATATTCTTTTGAAATCAATAAAATAAACGAAAAGATACAAATAAGGATTCGTTAGTGATCGAAATATAAGAACTCATTGTCTATATTTAAAAAAAAGAAAAATGAAACTCTTCAATTTGTTTTCAATCTACTAAAAAATACATATGGGAAAGTATTAAATTCGTATATTCTTTTGAAATCAATAAAATAAACGAAAAGATATAAATAAGAATTCGTTAGTGATCAAAATATAAGAACTCGTTGTCTTTATTTAAAAAAAGAAAAATGAAACTCTTCAATTTGTTTTCAATCTACTAAAAAATACATATGGGAAAGTATTGAAATTCGTATATTCTTTTGAAATCAATAAAATAAACGAAAAGATATAAATAAGAATTCGTTAGTGATCGAAATATAAGAACTCATTGTCTATAATTAAAAAAAGAAAAATGAAACTCTTCAATTTGTTTTCAATCTACTAAAAAATACATATGGGAAAGTATTGAAATTCGTATATTCTTTTGAATTCAATAAAATAAACGAAAAGATACAAATAAGGATTCGTTAGTGATCGAAATATAAGAACTCATTGTCTATATTTAAAAAAAGAAAAATGAAACTCTTCAATTTGTTTTCAATCTACTAAAAAATACATATTGGAAAGTATTGAAATTCGTATATTCTTTTGAATTCAATAAAATAAACGAAAAGATATAAATAAGGATTCGTTAGTTATGGAAATATAAAAACTCATTGTCTTTATTTAAAAAAAGAAAAATGAAACTCTTCAATTTGTTTTCAATCTACTAAAAAATACATATGGGAAAGTATTGAAATTCGTATATTCTTTTGAAATCAATAAAATAAACGAAAAGATATAAATAAGGATTCGTTAGTGATCGAAATATAAGAGCTCATTGTCTATATTTAAAAAAAGAAAAATGAAACTCTTCAATTTGTTTTCAATCTACTAAAAAATACATATGGGAAAGTATTGAAATTCGTATATTCTTTTGAAATCAATAAAATAAATGAAAAGATATAAATAAGAATTCGTTAGTGATCGAAATATAAGAACTCGTTGTCTTTATTTAAAAAAAGAAAAATGAAACTCTTCAATTTGTTTTCAATCTACTAAAAAATACATATGGGAAAGTATTGAAATTCGTATATTCTTTTGGAATCAATAAAATAAACGAAAAGATATAAATAAGGATTCGTTAGTGATCGAAATATAAGAACTCGTTGTCTTTATTTAAAAAAAGAAAAATGAAACTCTTCAATTTGTTTTCAATCTACTAAAAAATACATATGGGAAAGTATTGAAATTCGTATATTCTTTTGAATTCAATAAAATAAACGAAAAGATATAAATAAGAATTCGTTGTTGATGGAAATATTAGAACTCATTGTCTATAATTAAAAAAAGAAAAATGAAACTCTTCAATTTGTTTTCAATCTACTAAAATATACGTATAGGAAAGTATTGAAATTCGTATATTCTTTTGAAATCAATAAAATAAACGAAAAGATATAAATAAGAATTCGTTAGTTATGGAAATATAAAAACTCATTGTCTTTATTTAAAAATTGAAAAATGAAACTCTTCAATTTGTTTTCAATCTACTAAAAAAAACATATGGGAAAGTATTGAAATTCGTATATTCTTTTGAATTCAATAAAATAAACGAAAAGATATAAATAAGGATTCGTTAGTGACCGAAATATAAGAACTCATTGTCTATATTTAAAAAAAGAAAAATGAAACTCTTCAATTTGTTTTCAATCTACTAAAAAATACATATGGGAAAGTATTGAAATTCGTATATTCTTTTGGAATCAATAAAATAAACGAAAAGATATAAATAAGGATTCGTTAGTGATCGAAATATAAGAACTCGTTGTCTTTATTTAAAAAAAGAAAAATGAAACTCTTCAATTTGTTTTCAATCTACTAAAAAATACATATGGGAAAGTATTGAAATTCGTATATTCTTTTGAAATCTATAAAATAAACGAAAAGATATAAATAAGAATTCGTTAGTGATCAAAATATAAGAACTCGTTGTCTTTATTTAAAAAAAGAAAAATGAAACTCTTCAATTTGTTTTCAATCTACTAAAAAATACATATGGGAAAGTATTGAAATTCGTATATTCTTTTGAAATCAATAAAATAAACGAAAAGATATAAATAAGGATTCGTTGGTGATGGAAATATAAGAACTCATTGTCTTTATTTAAAAAAAGAAAAATGAAACTCTTCAATTTGTTTTCAATCTACTAAAAAATACATATGGGAAAGTATTGAAATTCGTATATTCTTTTGAAATCAATAAAATAAATGAAAAGATATAAATAAGAATTCGTTAGTGATCGAAATATAAGAACTCGTTGTCTTTATTTAAAAAAAGAAAAATGAAACTCTTCAATTTGTTTTCAATCTACTAAAAAAAACATATGGGAAAGTATTGAAATTCGTATATTCTTTTGAATTCAATAAAATAAACGAAAAAAGATAAATAAGGATTCGTTAGTGACCGAAATATAAGAACTCATTGTCTATATTTCAAAAAGGAAAATGAAACTCTTCAATTTGTTTTCAATCTACTAAAAAATACATATGGGAAAGTATTGAAATTCGTATATTCTTTTGAAATCAATAAAATAAACGAAAAGATATATATAAGAATTCGTTAGTGATGGAAATATAAAAACTCATTGTCTTTATTTAAAAATTGAAAAATGAAACTCTTCAATTTGTTTTCAATCTACTAAAAAAAACATATGGGAAAGTATTGAAATTCGTATATTCTTTTGAATTCAATAAAATAAACGAAAAGATATAAATAAGGATTCGTTAGTGACCGAAATATAAGAACTCATTGTCTATATATAAAAAAAGAAAAATGAAACTCTTCAATTTGTTTTCAATCTACTAAAAAATACATATGGGAAAGTATTGAAATTCGTATATTCTTTTGGAATCAATAAAATAAACGAAAAGATATAAATAAGGATTCGTTAGTGATCGAAATATAAGAACTCGTTGTCTTTATTTAAAAAAAGAAAAATGAAACTCTTCAATTTGTTTTCAATCTACTAAAAAATACATATGGGAAAGTATTGAAATTCGTATATTC
Source organism: Ptychoptera albimana (assembly GCA_961205885.1). Classification (NCBI taxonomy): domain Eukaryota; kingdom Metazoa; phylum Arthropoda; class Insecta; order Diptera; family Ptychopteridae; genus Ptychoptera; species Ptychoptera albimana. Next base: position 16,850,701 of record OY540803.1, on the reverse strand, counting down.
TTTTGAAATCAATAAAATAAACGAAAAGATATATATAAGAATTCGTTGGTGATGGAAATATAAGAACTCATTGTCTTTATTTAAAAATTGAAAAATGAAACTCTTCAATTAGTTTTCAATCTACTAAAAAAACATGTGGGGAAGTATTGAAATTCGTATATTCTTTTGAAATCAATAAAATAAACGAAAAGATATAAATAAGGATTCGTTGGTGATGGAAATATAAGAACTCATTGTCTTTATTTAAAAAAAGAAAAATGAAACTCTTCAATTTGTTTTCAATCTACAAAAAAAATACATATGGGAAAGTATTGAAATTCGTATATTCTTTTGAAATCAATAATATAAACGAAAAGATATAAATAAGGATTAGTTAGTGATCGAAATATAAGAACTCGTTGTCTTTATTTAAAAATTGAAAAATGAAACTCTTCAATTTGTTTTCAATCTACTAAAATATACATATGGGAAAGTATTGAAATTCGTATATTCTTTTGAAATCAATAAAATGAACGAAAAGATATAAATAAGAATTCGTTAGTGATCGAAATATAAGAACTCATTGTCTATAATTAAAAAAAGAAAAATGAAACTCTTCAATTTGTTTTCAATCTACTAAAAAATACAAATGGGAAAGTATTGAAATTCGTATATTCTTTTGAAATCAATAAAATAAATGAAAAGATATAAATAAGAATTCGTTAGTGATCGAAATATAAAAACTCATTGTCTTTATTTAAAAATTGAAAAATGAAACTCTTCAATTTGTTTTCAATCTACTAAAAAAAACATATGGGAAAGTATTGAAATTCGTATATTCTTTTGAAATCAATAAAATAAATGAAAAGATATAAATAAGAATTCGTTAGTGATCGAAATATAAAAACTCATTGTCTTTATTTAAAAATTGAAAAATGAAACTCTTCAATTTGTTTTCAATCTACTAAAAAAAACATATGGGAAAGTATTGAAATTCGTATATTCTTTTGAATTCAATAAAATAAACGAAAAGATATAAATAAGGATTCGTTAGTGACCGAAATATAAGAACTCATTGTCTATATTTAAAAAAAGAAAAATGAAACTCTTCAATTTGTTTTCAATCTACTAAAAAATACATATGGGAAAGTATTGAAATTCGTATATTCTTTTGAAATCAATAAAATAAATGAAAAGATATAAATAAGAATTCGTTAGTGATCGAAATATAAAAACTCATTGTCTTTATTTAAAAATTGAAAAATGAAACTCTTCAATTTGTTTTCAATCTACTAAAAAAAACATATGGGAAAGTATTGAAATTCGTATATTCTTTTGAATTCAATAAAATAAACGAAAAGATATAAATAAGGATTCGTTAGTGACCGAAATATAAGAACTCATTGTCTATATATAAAAAAAGAAAAATGAAACTCTTCAATTTGTTTTCAATCTACTAAAAAATACATATGGGAAAGTATTGAAATTCGTATATTCTTTTGGAATCAATAAAATAAACGAAAAGATATAAATAAGGATTCGTTAGTGATCGAAATATAAGAACTCGTTGTCTTTATTTAAAAAAAGAAAAATGAAACTCTTCAATTTGTTTTCAATCTACTAAAAAATACATATGGGAAAGTATTGAAATTCGTATATTCTTTTGAAATCAATAAAATAAACGAAAAGATATATATAAGAATTCGTTGGTGATGGAAATATAAGAACTCATTGTCTTTATTTAAAAATTGAAAAATGAAACTCTTCAATTAGTTTTCAATCTACTAAAAAAACATGTGGGGAAGTATTGAAATTCGTATATTCTTTTGAAATCAATAAAATAAACGAAAAGATATAAATAAGGATTCGTTGGTGATGGAAATATAAGAACTCATTGTCTTTATTTAAAAAAAGAAAAATGAAACTCTTCAATTTGTTTTCAATCTACAAAAAAAATACATATGGGAAAGTATTGAAATTCGTATATTCTTTTGAAATCAATAATATAAACGAAAAGATATAAATAAGGATTAGTTAGTGATCGAAATATAAGAACTCGTTGTCTTTATTTAAAAATTGAAAAATGAAACTCTTCAATTTGTTTTCAATCTACTAAAATATACATATGGGAAAGTATTGAAATTCGTATATTCTTTTGAAATCAATAAAATGAACGAAAAGATATAAATAAGAATTCGTTAGTGATCGAAATATAAGAACTCATTGTCTATAATTAAAAAAAGAAAAATGAAACTCTTCAATTTGTTTTCAATCTACTAAAAAATACAAATGGGAAAGTATTGAAATTCGTATATTCTTTTGAAATCAATAAAATAAATGAAAAGATATAAATAAGAATTCGTTAGTGATCGAAATATAAAAACTCATTGTCTTTATTTAAAAATTGAAAAATGAAACTCTTCAATTTGTTTTCAATCTACTAAAAAAAACATATGGGAAAGTATTGAAATTCGTATATTCTTTTGAAATCAATAAAATAAATGAAAAGATATAAATAAGAATTCGTTAGTGATCGAAATATAAAAACTCATTGTCTTTATTTAAAAATTGAAAAATGAAACTCTTCAATTTGTTTTCAATCTACTAAAAAAAACATATGGGAAAGTATTGAAATTCGTATATTCTTTTGAATTAAATAAAATAAACGAAAAGATATAAATAAGGATTCGTTAGTGACCGAAATATAAGAACTCATTGTCTATATTTAAAAAAAGAAAAATGAAACTCTTCAATTTGTTTTCAATCTACTAAAAAATACATATGGGAAAGTATTGAAATTCGTATATTCTTTTGAAATCAATAAAATAAATGAAAAGATATAAATAAGAATTCGTTAGTGATCGAAATATAAAAACTCATTGTCTTTATTTAAAAATTGAAAAATGAAACTCTTCAATTTGTTTTCAATCTACTAAAAAAAACATATGGGAAAGTATTGAAATTCGTATATTCTTTTGAATTCAATAAAATAAACGAAAAGATATAAATAAGGATTCGTTAGTTATGGAAATATAAAAACTCATTGTCTTTATTTAAAAATTGAAAAATGAAACTCTTCAATTTGTTTTCAATCTACTAAAAAATACATATGGGAAAGTATTAAAATTCGTATATTCTTTTGAATTCAATAAAATAAACGAAAAGATATAAATAAGAATTCGTTAGTGATCGAAATATAAGAACTCATTGTCTATAATTAAAAAAAGAAAAATGAAACTCTTCAATTTGTTTTCAATCTACTAAAATATACGTATAGGAAAGTATTGAAATTCGTATATTCTTTTGAAATCAATAAAATAAACGAAAAGATACAAATAAGGATTCGTTAGTGATCGAAATATAAGAACTCATTGTCTATATTTAAAAAAAGAAAAATGAAACTCTTCAATTTGTTTTCAATCTACTAAAAAATACATATGGGAAAGTATTGAAATTCGTATATTCTTTTGAAATCAATAAAATAAACGAAAAGATATAAATAAGAATTCGTTAGTTATGGAAATATAAAAACTCATTGTCTTTATTTAAAAATTGAAAAATGAAACTCTTCAATTTGTTTTCAATCTACTAAAAAAAACATATGGGAAAGTATTGAAATTCGTATATTGTTTTGAATTCAATAAAATAAACTAAAAGATATAAATAAGGATTCGTTAGTTATGGAAATATAAAAACTCATTGTCTTTATTTAAAAATTGAAAAATGAAACTCTTCAATTTGTTTTCAATCTACTAAAAAATACATATAGGAAAGTATTGAAATTCGTATATTCTTTTGAAATCAATAAAATAAACGAAAAGATATAAATAAGGATTCGTTAGTGATCGAAATATAAGAACTCGTTGTCTATATTTAAAAAAAGAAAAATGAAACTCTTCAATTTGTTTTCAATCTACTAAAAAATACATAAAGGAAAGTATTGAAATTCGTATATTCTTTTGAAATCAATAAAATAAACGAAAAGATATAAATAAGAATTCGTTGTTGATGGAAATATAAGAACTCACTGTCTTTATTTAAAAAAAGAAAAATGAAACTCTTCAATTGGTTTTCAATCTACTAATAAATACATATGGGAAAGTATTGAAATTCGTATATTCTTTTGAAATCAATAAAATGAACGAAAAGATATAAATAAGAATTCGTTAGTGATCGAAATATAAAAACTCATTGTCTTTATTTAAAAATTGAAAAATGAAACTCTTCAATTTGTTTTCAATCTACTAAAAAAAACATATGGGAAAGTATTGAAATTCGTATATTCTTTTGAATTCAATAAAATAAACGAAAAGATATAAATAAGGATTCGTTAGTTATGGAAATATAAAAACTCATTGTCTTTATTTAAAAATTGAAAAATGAAACTCTTCAATTTGTTTTCAATCTACTAAAAAATACATATGGGAAAGTATTAAAATTCGTATATTCTTTTGAATTCAATAAAATAAACGAAAAGATATAAATAAGAATTCATTAGTGATCGAAATATAAGAACTCATTGTCTATAATTAAAAAAAGAAAAATGAAACTCTTCAATTTGTTTTCAATCTACTAAAATATACGTATAGGAAAGTATTGAAATTCGTATATTCTTTTGAAATCAATAAAATAAACGAAAAGATACAAATAAGGATTCGTTAGTGATCGAAATATAAGAACTCATTGTCTATATTTAAAAAAAGAAAAATGAAACTCTTCAATTTGTTTTCAATCTACTAAAAAATACATATGGGAAAGTATTGAAATTCGTATATTCTTTTGAAATCAATAAAATAAACGAAAAGATATAAATAAGAATTCGTTAGTTATGGAAATATAAAAACTCATTGTCTTTATTTAAAAATTGAAAAATGAAACTCTTCAATTTGTTTTCAATCTACTAAAAAAAACATATGGGAAAGTATTGAAATTCGTATATTGTTTTGAATTCAATAAAATAAACTAAAAGATATAAATAAGGATTCGTTAGTTATGGAAATATAAAAACTCATTGTCTTTATTTAAAAATTGAAAAATGAAACTCTTCAATTTGTTTTCAATCTACTAAAAAATACATATGAAAAAGTATTAAAATTCGTATATTCTTTTGAAATTGATAAAATAAAAGAAAAGATATAAATAAGAATTCGTTAGTGATCGAAATATAAGAACTCATTGTCTATATTTAAAAAAAGAAAAATGAAACTCTTCAATTTGTTTTCAATCTACTAAAAAATACAAATGGGAAAGTATTGAAATTCGTATATTCTTTTGAAATCAATAAAATAAACGAAAAGATATAAATAAGGATTCGTTAGTGATCGAAATATAAGAACTCGTTGTCTTTATTTAAAAATTGAAAAATGAAACTCTTCAATTTGTTTTAATCTACTAAAATATACGTATAGGAAAGTATTGAAATTCGTATGTTCTTTTGAAATCAATAAAATAAACAAAAAGATATAAATAAAAATTCGTTGGTGATGGAAATATAAGAACTCATTGTCTTTATTTAAAAAAAGAAAAATGAAACTCTTCAATTTGTTTTCAATCTACTAAAAAATACATATGGGAAAGTATTGAAATTCGTATATTCTTTTGAAATCAATAAAATAAACAAAAAGATATAAAAAAGAATTCGTTGGTGATGGAAATATAAGAACTCATTGTCTATATTTAAAAAAAGAAAAATGAAACTCTTCAATTTGTTTTCAATCTACTAAAAAAAACATATGGGAAAGTATTGAAATTCGTATATTCTTTTGAATTCAATAAAATAAACGAAAAGATATAAATAAGAATTCGTTGTTGATGGAAATATAAGAACTCATTGTCTTTATTTAAAAAAAGAAAAATGAAACTCTTCAATTTGTTTTCAATCTACAAAAAAATACATATGGGAAAGTATTGAAATTCGTATATTCTTTTGAAATCAATAAAATAAACGAAAAGATATAAATAAGGATTCGTTAGTGATCGAAATATAAGAACTCGTTGTCTATATTTAAAAAAAGAAAAATGAAACTCTTCAATTTGTTTTCAATCTACTAAAAAATACATATGGGAAAGTATTAAATTCGTATATTCTTTTGAAATCAATAAAATAAACGAAAAGATATAAATAAGAATTCGTTAGTGATCAAAATATAAGAACTCATTGTCTTTATTTAAAAAAAGAAAAATGAAACTCTTCAATTTGTTTTCAATCTACTAAAAAATACATATGGGAAAGTATTGAAATTCGTATATTCTTTTGAAATCAATAAAATAAACGAAAAGATATAAATAAGAATTCGTTAGTGATCGAAATATAAGAACTCATTGTCTATAATTAAAAAAAAAATGAAACTCTTCAATTTGTTTTCAATCTATTAAAATATACGTAAAGGAAAGTATTGAAATTCGTATATTCTTTTGAAATCAATAAAATGAACGAAAAGATATAAATAAGAATTCGTTAGTTATGGAAATATAAAAACTCATTGTCTTTATTTAAAAATTGAAAAATGAAACTCTTCAATTTGTTTTCAATCTACTAAAAAAAACATATGGGAAAGTATTGAAATTCGTATATTCTTTTGAATTCAATAAAATAAACGAAAAGATATAAATAAGGATTCGTTAGTTATGGAAATATAAAAACTCATTGTCTTTATTTAAAAATTGAAAAATGAAACTCTTCAATTTGTTTTCAATCTACTAAAATATACGTATAGGAAAAAATTAAAATTCGTATATTCTTTTGAAATCAATAAAATAAACGAAAAGATACAAATAAGGATTCGTTAGTGATGGAAATATAAGAACTCATTGTCTATATTTAAAAAAAGAAAAATGAAACTCTTCAATTTGTTTTCAATCTACTAAAAAATACATATGGGAAAGTATTGAAATTCGTATATTCTTTTGAAATCAATAAAATAAACGAAAAGATATAAATAAGAATTCGTTAGTTATGGAAATATAAAAACTCATTGTCTTTATTTAAAAATTGAAAAATGAAACTCTTCAATTTGTTTTCAATCTACTAAAAAAAACATATGGGAAAGTATTGAAATTCGTATATTCTTTTGAATTCAATAAAATAAACGAAAAGATATAAATGAGGATTCGTTGTTATGGAAATATAAAAACTCATAGTCTTTATTTAAAAATTGAAAAATGAAACTCTTCAATTTGTTTTCAATCTACTAAAAAATACATATGGGAAAGTATTAAAATTCGTATATTCTTTTGAATTCAATAAAATAAACGAAAAGATATAAATAAGAATTCGTTAGTGATCGAAATATAAGAACTCATTGTCTATATTTAAAAAAAGAAAAATGAAACTCTTCAATTTGTTTTCAATCTACTAAAAAATACATATGGGAAAGTATTGAAATTCGTATATTCTTTTGAAATCAATAAAATAAACGAAAAGATATAAATAAGGATTCGTTAGTGATCGAAATATAAGAACTCGTTGTCTATATTTAAAAAAAGAAAAATGAAACTCTTCAATTTGTTCTCAATCTACTAAAAAATACATATAGGAAAGTATTGAAATTCGTATATTCTTTTGAATTCAATAAAATAAACGAAAAGATATAAATAAGAATTCGTTGTTGATGGAAATATAAGAACTCACTGTCTTTATTTAAAAAAAGAAAAATGAAACTCTTCAATTTGTTTTCAATCTACTAAAAAATACATATGGGAAAGTATTGAAATTCGTATATTCTTTTGAAATCAATAAAATAAACGAAAAGATATAAATAAGAATTCGTTAGTGATCGAAATATAAGAACTCATTGTCTATATTTAAAAAAAAGAAAAATGAAACTCTTCAATTTGTTTTCAATCTACTAAAAAATACATATGGGAAAGTATTGAAATTCGTATATTTTTTTGAAATCAATAAAATAAACGAAAAGATATAAATAAGGATTCGTTAGTGATCGAAATATAAGAACTCGTTGTCTTTATTTAAAAATTGAAAAATGAAACTCTTCAATTTGTTTTCAATCTACTAAAATATACATATAGTAAAGTATTGAAATTCGTATATTCTTTTGAAATCAATAAAATAAACAAAAAGATATAAATAAGGATTCGTTGGTGATGGAAATATAAGAACTCATTGTCTTTATTTAAAAAAAGAAAAATGAAACTCTTCAATTTGTTTTCAATCTACTAAAAAATACATATGGGAAAGTATTGAAATTCGTATATTCTTTTGAATTCAATAAAATAAACGAAAAGATATAAATAAGGATTCGTTAGTGACCGAAATATAAGAACTCATTGTCTATATTTCAAAAAGGAAAATGAAACTCTTCAATTTGTTTTCAATCTACTAAAAAATACATATGGGAAAGTATTGAAATTCGTATATTCTTTTGAAATCAATAAAATAAACAAAAAGATATATATAAGAATTCGTAAATGATGGAAATATAAAAACTCATTGTCTTTATTTAAAAATTGAAAAATGAAACTCTTCAATTTGTTTTCAATCTACTAAAAAAAACATATGGGAAAGTATTGAAATTCGTATATTCTTTTGAATTCAATAAAATAAACGAAAAGATATAAATAAGGATTCGTTAGTGACCGAAATATAAGAACTCATAGTCTATATATAAAAAAAGAAAAATGAAACTCTTCAATTTGTTTTCAATCTACTAAAAAATACATATGGGAAAGTATTGAAATTCGTATATTCTTTTGGAATCAATAAAATAAACGAAAAGATATAAATAAGGATTCGTTAGTGATCGAAATATAAGAACTCGTTGTCTTTATTTAAAAAAAGAAAAATGAAACTCTTCAATTTGTTTTCAATCTACTAAAAAATACATATGGGAAAGTATTGAAATTCGTATATTCTTTTGAAATCAATAAAATAAACGAAAAGATATATATAAGAATTCGTTGGTGATGGAAATATAAGAACTCATTGTCTTTATTTAAAAATTGAAAAATGAAACTCTTCAATTAGTTTTCAATCTACTAAAAAAAACATGTGGGGAAGTATTGAAATTCGTATATTCTTTTGAAATCAATAAAATAAACGAAAAGATATAAATAAGGATTCGTTGGTGATGGAAATATAAGAACTCATTGTCTTTATTTAAAAAAAGAAAAATGAAACTCATCAATTTGTTTTCAATCTACAAAAAAAATACATATGGGAAAGTATTGAAATTCGTATATTCTTTTGAAATCAATAATATAAACGAAAAGATATAAATAAGGATTAGTTAGTGATCGAAATAGAAGAACTCGTTGTCTATATTTAAAAATTGAAAAATGAAACTCTTCAATTTGTTTTCAATCTACTAAAATATACGTATAGGAAAGTATTGAAATTCGTATATTCTTTTGAATTCAATAAAATAAACGAAAAGATATAAATAAGAATTCGTTAGTGATCAAAATATAAGAACTCATTGTCTATAATTAAAAAAAGAAAAATGAAACTCTTCAATTTGTTTTCAATCTATTAAAATATACGTATAGGAAAGTATTGAAATTCGTATATTCTTTTGAAATCAATAAAATAAATGAAAAGATATAAATAAGAATTCGTTAGTGATCGAAATATAAAAACTCATTGTCTTTATTTAAAAATTGAAAAATGAAACTCTTCAATTTGTTTTCAATCTACTAAAAAAAACATATGGGAAAGTTTTGAAATTCGTATATTCTTTTGAATTCAATAAAATAAACGAAAAGATATAAATAAGGATTCGTTAGTTATGGAAATATAAAAACTCATTGTCTTTATTTAAAAATTGAAAAATGAAACTCTTCAATTTGTTTTCAATCTACTAAAAAATACATATGGGAAAGTATTAAAATTCGTATATTCTTTTGAATTCAATAAAATAAACGAAAAGATATAAATAAAGATTCGTTAGTGATGGAAATATAAGAACTCATTGTCTTTATTTAAAAATTGAAAAATGAAACTCTTCAATTTGTTTTCAATCTACTAAAAAATACATATAGGAAAGTATTGAAATTTGTATATTCTTTTGAAATCAATAAAATGAACGAAAAGATATAAATAAGAATTCGTTATTTATGGAAATATAAAAACTCATTGTCTTTATTTAAAAATTGAAAAATAAAACTCTTCAATTTATTTTCAATCTACTAAAAAATACATATGGGAAAGTATTGAAATTCGTATATTCTTTTGGAATCAATAAAATAAACGAAAAGATATAAATAAGGATTCGTTAATTATGGAAATATAAAAACTCATTGTCTTTATTTAAAAATTGAAAAATGAAACTCTTCAATTTGTTTTCAATCTACTAAAAAATACAAATGGGAAAGTATTGAAATTCGTATATTCTTTTGAAATCAATAAAATAAACGAAAAGATATAAATAAGGATTCGTTAGTGATCGAAATATAAGAACTCGTTGTCTTTATTTAAAAATTGAAAAATGAAACTCTTCAATTTGTTTTCAATCTACTAAAATATACGTATAGGAAAGTATTGAAATTCGTATATTCTTTTGAAATCAATAAAATAAACATAAAGATATAACTAAGGATTTGTTGGTGATGGAAATATAAGAACTCATTGTCTTTATTTAAAAAAAGAAAAATGAAACTCTTCAATTTGTTTTCAATCTACTAAAAAATACATATGGGAAAGTATTGAAATTCGTATATTCTTTTGAAATCAATAAAATAAACAAAAAGATATAAAAAAGAATTCGTTGGTGATGGAAATATAAGAACTCATTGTCTATATTAAAAAAAAGAAAAATGAAACTCTTCAATTTGTTTTCAATCTACTAAAAAATACATATGGGAAAGTATTGAAATTCGTATATTCTTTTGAAATCAATAAAATAAACGAAAAGATATAAATAAGAATTCGTTGTTGATGGAAATATAAGAACTCATTGTCATTATTTAAAAAAAGAAAAATGAAACTCTTCAATTTGTTTTCAATCTACAAAAAAATACATATGGGAAAGTATTGAAATTCGTATATTCTTTTGAATTCAATAAAATAAACGAAAAGATATAAATAAGGATTCGTTAGTGATCGAAATATAAGAACTCGTTGTCTATATTTAAAAAAAGAAAAATGAAACTCTTCAATTTGTTTTCAATCTACTAAAAAATACATATAGGAAAGTATTAAATTCGTATATTCTTTTGAAATCAATAAAATAAACGAAAAGATATAAATAAGAATTCGTTAGTGATCAAAATATAAGAACTCGTTGTCTTTATTTAAAAAAAGAAAAATGAAACTCTTCAATTTGTTTTCAATCTACTAAAAAATACATATGGGAAAGTATTGAAATTCGTATATTCTTTTGAAGTCAATAAAATAAACGAAAAGATATAAATAAGAATTCGTTAGTGATCGAAAAATAAGAACTCATTGTCTATAATTAAAAAAAAAATGAAACTCTTCAATTTGTTTTCAATCTATTAAAATATACGTATAGGAAAGTATTGAAATTCGTATATTCTTTTGAAATCAATAAAATGAACGAAAAGATATAAATAAGAATTCGTTAGTTATAGAAATATAAAAACTCATTGTCTTTATTTAAAAATTGAAAAATGAAACTCTTCAATTTATTTTCAATCTACTAAAAAATACATATGGGAAAGTATTAAAATTCGTATATTCTTTTGAATTCAATAAAATAAACGAAAAGATATAAATAAAGATTCGTTAGTGATGGAAATATAAGAACTCATTGTCTTTATTTAAAAATTGAAAAATGAAACTCTTCAATTTGTTTTCAATCTACTAAAAAATACATATAGGAAAGTATTGAAATTTGTATATTCTTTTGAAATCAATAAAATGAACGAAAAGATATAAATAAGAATTCGTTATTTATGGAAATATAAAAACTCATTGTCTTTATTTAAAAATTGAAAAATAAAACTCTTCAATTTATTTTCAATCTACTAAAAAATACATATGGGAAAGTATTGAAATTCGTATATTCTTTTGGAATCAATAAAATAAACGAAAAGATATAAATAAGGATTCGTTAGTTATGGAAATATAAAAACTCATTGTCTTTATTTAAAAATTGAAAAATGAAACTCTTCAATTTGTTTTCAATCTACTAAAAAATACAAATGGGAAAGTATTGAAATTCGTATATTCTTTTGAAATCAATAAAATAAACGAAAAGATATAAATAAGGATTCGTTAGTGATCGAAATATAAGAACTCGTTGTCTTTATTTAAAAATTGAAAAATGAAACTCTTCAATTTGTTTTCAATCTACTAAAATATACGTATAGGAAAGTATTGAAATTCGTATATTCTTTTGAAATCAATAAAATAAACATAAAGATATAACTAAGGATTTGTTGGTGATGGAAATATAAGAACTCATTGTCTTTATTTAAAAAAAGAAAAATGAAACTCTTCAATTTGTTTTCAATCTACTAAAAAATACATATGGGAAAGTATTGAAATTCGTATATTCTTTTGAAATCAATAAAATAAACAAAAAGATATAAAAAAGAATTCGTTGGTGATGGAAATATAAGAACTCATTGTCTATATTAAAAAAAAGAAAAATGAAACTCTTCAATTTGTTTTCAATCTACTAAAAAATACATATGGGAAAGTATTGAAATTCGTATATTCTTTTGAAATCAATAAAATAAACGAAAAGATATAAATAAGAATTCGTTGTTGATGGAAATATAAGAACTCATTGTCATTATTTAAAAAAAGAAAAATGAAACTCTTCAATTTGTTTTCAATCTACAAAAAAATACATATGGGAAAGTATTGAAATTCGTATATTCTTTTGAATTCAATAAAATAAACGAAAAGATATAAATAAGGATTCGTTAGTGATCGAAATATAAGAACTCGTTGTCTATATTTAAAAAAAGAAAAATGAAACTCTTCAATTTGTTTTCAATCTACTAAAAAATACATATAGGAAAGTATTAAATTCGTATATTCTTTTGAAATCAATAAAATAAACGAAAAGATATAAATAAGAATTCGTTAGTGATCAAAATATAAGAACTCGTTGTCTTTATTTAAAAAAAGAAAAATGAAACTCTTCAATTTGTTTTCAATCTACTAAAAAATACATATGGGAAAGTATTGAAATTCGTATATTCTTTTGAAATCAATAAAATAAACGAAAAGATATAAATAAGAATTCGTTAGTGATCGAAATATAAGAACTCATTGTCTATAATTAAAAAAAAAATGAAACTCTTCAATTTGTTTTCAATCTATTAAAATATACGTATAGGAAAGTATTGAAATTCGTATATTCTTTTGAAATCAATAAAATGAACGAAAAGATATAAATAAGAATTCGTTAGTTATAGAAATATAAAAACTCATTGTCTTTATTTAAAAATTGAAAAATGAAACTCTTCAATTTATTTTCAATCTACTAAAAAAAACATATGGGAAAGTATTGAAATTCGTATATTCTTTTGGAATCAATAAAATAAACGAAAAGATATAAATAAGGATTCGTTAGTTATGGAAATATAAAAACTCATTGTCTTTATTTAAAAATTGAAAAATGAAACTCTTCAATTTGTTTTCAATCTACTAAAATATACGTATATGAAAGTATTGAAATTCGTATATTCTTTTGAAATCAATAAAATAAACGAAAAGATATAAATAAGGATTCGTTAGTGATCGAAATATAAGAACTCATTGTCTATAATTAAAAAAAAAATGAAACTCTTCAATTTGTTTTCAATCTATTACAATATACGTATAGGAAAGTATTGAAATTCGTATATTCTTTTGAAATCAATAAAATGAACGAAAAGATATAAATAAGGATTCGTTAGTGATCGAAATATAAGAACTCGTTGTCTATATTTAAAAAAAGAAAAATGAAACTCTTCAATTTGTTTTCAATCTACTAAAAAATACATATGGGAAAGTATTAAATTCGTATATTCTTTTGAAATCAATAAAATAAACGAAAAGATATAAATAAGAATTTGTTAGTGATCAAAATATAAGAACTCGTTGTCTTTATTTAAAAAAAGAAAAATGAAACTCTTCAATTTGTTTTCAATCTACTAAAAAATACATATGGGAAAGTATTGAAATTCGTATATTCTTTTGAAATCAATAAAATAAACGAAAAGATATAAATAAGAATTCGTTAGTGATCGAAATATAAGAACTCATTGTCTATAATTAAAAAAAAAATGAAACTCTTCAATTTGTTTTCAATCTACAAAAAAATACATATGGGAAAGTATTGAAATTCGTATATTCTTTTGAAATCAATAAAATAAACGAAAAGATATAAATAAGAATTCGTTAGTTATGGAAATATAAAAACTCATTGTCTTTATTTAAAAATTGAAAAATGAAACTCTTCAATTTATTTTCAATCTACTAAAAAAAACATATGGGAAAGTATTGAAATTCGTATATTCTTTTGGAATCAATAAAATAAACGAAAAGATATAAATAAGGATTCGTTAGTTATGGAAATATAAAAACTCATTGTCTTTATTTAAAAATTGAAAAATGAAACTCTTCAATTTGTTTTCAATCTACTAAAATATACGTATAGGAAAGTATTGAAATTCGTATATTCTTTTGAAATCAATAAAATGAACGAAAAGATATAAATAAGAATTCGTTGGTGATGGAAATATAAGAACTCATTGTCTTTATTTAAAAATTGAAAAATGAAACTCTTCAATTTGTTTTCAATCTACTGAAAAATACATATGGGAAAGTATTGAAATTCGTATATTCTTTTGAAATCAATAAAATAAACGAAAAGATATAAATAAGAATTCGTTGGTGATGGAAATATAAGAACTCATTGTCTTTATTTAAAAAATTGAAAAATGAAACTCTTCAATTTGTTTTCAATCTACAAAAATACATATGGGAAAGTATTGAAATTCGTATATTCTTTTGAAATCAATAAAATAAACGAAATGATATAAATAAGAATTCGTTGGTGATGGAAATATAAGAACTCATTGTCTTTATTTAAAAATTGAAAAATGAAACTCTTCAATTTGTTTTCAATCTACTAAAAAATACATATGGGAAAGTATTGAAATTCGTATATTCTTTTGAAATCAATAAAATAAACGAAAAGATATAAATAAGAATTCGTTGGTGATGGAAATATAAGAACTCATTGTCTTTATTTAAAAATTGAAAAATGAAACTCTTCAATTTGTTTTCAATCTACTAAAAAATACATATGGGAAAGTATTGAAATTCGTATATTCTTTTGAAATCAATAAAATAAACGAAAAGATATAAATAAGGATTGGTTGGTGATGGAAATATAAGAACTCATTGTCTTTATTTAAAAAAAGAAAAATGAAACTCTTCAATTTGTTTTCAATCTACTAAAAAATACATATGGGAAAGTATTGAAATTCGTATATTCTTTTGAAATCAATAAAATAAACGAAAAGATATAAATAAGAATTCGTTAGTGATCGAAATATAAGAACTCATTGTCTATAATTAAAAAAAAAATGAAACTCTTCAATTTGTTTTCAATCTATTAAAATATACGTATAGGAAAGTATTGAAATTCGTATATTCTTTTGAAATCAATAAAATGAACGAAAAGATATAAATAAGAATTCGTTAGTTATGGAAATATAAAAACTCATTGTCTTTATTTAAAAATTGAAAAATGAAACTCTTCAATTTATTTTCAATCTACTAAAAAAAACATATGGGAAAGTATTGAAATTCGTATATTCTTTTGGAATCAATAAAATAAACGAAAAGATATAAATAAGGATTCGTTAGTTATGGAAATATAAAAACTCATTGTCTTTATTTAAAAATTGAAAAATGAAACTATTCAATTTGTTTTCAATCTACTAAAATATACGTATATGAAAGTATTGAAATTCGTATATTCTTTTGAAATCAATAAAATAAACGAAAAGATACAAATAAGGATTCGTTAGTGATCGAAATATAAGAACTCATTGTCTATATTTAAAAAAAGAAAAATGAAACTCTTCAATTTGTTTTCAATATACTAAAAAATACATATGGGAAAGTATTAAAATTCGTATATTCTTTTGAATTCAATAAAATGAACGAAAAGATATAAATAAGAATTCGTTAGTTATGGAAATATAAAAACTCATTGTCTTTATTTAAAAATTGAAAAATGAAATTCTTCAATTTGTTTTCAATCTACTAAAAAAAACATATGGGAAAGTATTGAAATTCGTATATTCTTTTGAATTCAATAAAATAAACGAAAAGATATAAATAAGGATTCGTTAGTTATGGAAATATAAAAACTCATTGTTTTTATTTTAAAATTGAAAAATGAAACTCTTCAATTTGTTTTCAATCTACTAAAATATACGTATAGGAAAGAATTAAAATTCGTATATTCTTTTGAAATCAATAAAATAAACGAAAAGATACAAATAAGGATTCGTTAGTGATCGAAATATAAGAACTCATTGTCTATATTTAAAAAAAGAAAAATGAAACTCTTCAATTTGTTTTCAATCTACTAAAAAATACATATGGGAAGTATTAAATTCGTATATTCTTTTGAAATCAATAAAATAAACGAAAAGATATAAATAAGAATTCGTTAGTGATCAAAATATAAGAACTCGTTGTCTTTATTTAAAAAAAGAAAAATGAAACTCTTCAATTTGTTTTCAATCTACTAAAAAATACATATGGGAAAGTATTGAAATTCGTATATTCTTTTGAAATCAATAAAATAAACGAAAAGATATAAATAAGAATTCGTTAGTGATCGAAATATAAGAACTCATTGTCTATAATTAAAAAAAGAAAAATGAAACTCTTCAATTTGTTTTCAATCTACTAAAAAATACATATGGGAAAGTATTGAAATTCGTATATTCTTTTGAATTCAATAAAATAAACGAAAAGATACAAATAAGGATTCGTTAGTGATCGAAATATAAGAACTCATTGTCTATATTTAAAAAAAGAAAAATGAAACTCTTCAATTTGTTTTCAATCTACTAAAAAATACATATTGGAAAGTATTGAAATTCGTATATTCTTTTGAATTCAATAAAATAAACGAAAAGATATAAATAAGGATTCGTTAGTTATGGAAATATAAAAACTCATTGTCTTTATTTAAAAATTGAAAAATGAAACTCTTCAATTTGTTTTCAATCTACTAAAATATACGTATAGGAAAGAATTAAAATTCGTATATTCTTTTGAAATCAATAAAATAAACAAAAAGATATAAAAAAGAATTCGTTGGTGATGGAAATATAAGAACTCATTGTCTATATTAAAAAAAAGAAAAATGAAACTCTTCAATTTGTTTTCAATCTACTAAAAAATACATATGGAAAAGTATTGAAATTCGTATATTCTTTTGAATTCAATAAAATAAACGAAAAGATATAAATAAGAATTCGTTGTTGATGGAAATATAAGAACTCATTGTCTTTATTTAAAAAAAGAAAAATGAAACTCTTCAATTTGTTTTCAATCTACAAAAAAATACATATGGGAAAGTATTGAAATTCGTATATTCTTTTGAAATCAATAAAATAAACGAAAAGATATAAATAAGGATTCGTTAGTGATCGAAATATAAGAACTCGTTGTCTATATTTAAAAAAAGAAAAATGAAACTCTTCAATTTGTTTTCAATCTACTAAAAAATACATATGGGAAAGTATTAAATTCGTATATTCTTTTGAAATCAATAAAATAAACGAAAAGATATAAATAAGAATTCGTTAGTGATCAAAATATAAGAACTCGTTATCTTTATTTAAAAAAAGAAAAATGAAACTCTTCAATTTGTTTTCAATCTACTAAAAAATACATATGGGAAAGTATTGAAATTCGTATATTCTTTTGAAATCAATAAAATAAACGAAAAGATATAAATAAGAATTCGTTAGTGATCGAAATATAAGAACTCATTGTCTATAATTAAAAAAAAAATGAAACTCTTCAATTTGTTTTCAATCTATTAAAATATACGTATAGGAAAGTATTGAAATTCGTATATTCTTTTGAATTCAATAAAATAAACGAAAAGATATAAATAAGGATTCGTTAGTTATGGAAATATAAAAACTCATTGTCTTTATTTAAAAATTGAAAAATGAAACTCTTCAATTTGTTTTCAATCTACTAAAATATACGTATAGGAAAGAATTAAAATTCGTATATTCTTTTGAAATCAATAAAATAAACAAAAAGATATAAAAAAGAATTCGTTGGTGATGGAAATATAAGAACTCATTGTCTATATTAAAAAAAAGAAAAATGAAACTCTTCAATTTGTTTTCAATCTACTAAAAAATACATATGGGAAAGTATTGAAATTCGTATATTCTTTTGAATTCAATAAAATAAACGAAAAGATATAAATAAGAATTCGTTGTTGATGGAAATATAAGAACTCATTGTCTTTATTTAAAAAAAGAAAAATGAAACTCTTCAATTTGTTTTCAATCTACAAAAAAATACATATGGGAAAGTATTGAAATTCGTATATTCTTTTGAAATCAATAAAATAAACGAAAAGATATAAATAAGGATTCGTTAGTGATCGAAATATAAGAACTCGTTGTCTATATTTAAAAAAAGAAAAATGAAACTCTTCAATTTGTTTTCAATCTACTAAAAAATACATATGGGAAAGTATTAAATTCGTATATTCTTTTGAAATCAATAAAATAAACGAAAAGATATAAATAAGAA
Source organism: Ptychoptera albimana (assembly GCA_961205885.1). Classification (NCBI taxonomy): domain Eukaryota; kingdom Metazoa; phylum Arthropoda; class Insecta; order Diptera; family Ptychopteridae; genus Ptychoptera; species Ptychoptera albimana. The sequence continues at coordinate 16,831,995 of OY540803.1, read as the reverse complement.
TTCGTTAGTGATCAAAATATAAGAACTCGTTGTCTTTATTTAAAAAAAGAAAAATGAAACTCTTCAATTTGTTTTCAATCTACTAAAAAATACATATGGGAATGTATTGAAATTCGTATATTCTTTTGAAATCAATAAAATAAACGAAAAGATATAAATAAGGATTCGTTAGTGATGGAAATATAAGAACTCATTGTCTGTATTTAAATTTAATAAAAATTAAACTCTACAATTACTTTTAATCTACTAAAAAAATACATATAGGAAAGTATTGAAATTCGTATATTCTTTTGAAATCAATAAAATAAACGAAAAGATATAAATAAGGATTCGTTAGTGATCGAAATATAAGAACTCGTTGTCTATATTTAAAAAAAGAAAAATGAAACTCTTCAATTTGTTTTCAATCTACTAAAAAATACATATGGGAAAGTATAAAATTCGTATATTCTTTTGAAATCAATAAAATAAACGAAAAGATATAAATAAGAATTCGTTAGTGATCAAAATTTAAGAACTCGTTGTCTTTATTTAAAAAAAGAAAAATGAAACTCTTCAATTTGTTTTCAATCTACTAAAAAATACATATGGGAAAGTATTGAAATTCGTATATTCTTTTGAAATCAATAAAATAAACGAAAAGATACAAATAAGGATTCGTTGTTGATCGAAATATAAGAACTCATTGTCTATATTTAAAAAAAGAAAAATGAAACTCTTCAATTTGTTTTCAATCTACTAAAAAATACATATGGGAAAGTATTGAAATTCGTATATTCTTTTGAAATCAATAAAATAAACGAAAAGATATAAATAAGGATTCGTTAGTGATGGAAATATAAGAACTCATTGTCTGTATTTAAATTTAATAAAAATTAAACTCTACAATTACTTTTAATCTACTAAAAAAATACATATAGGAAAGTATTGAAATTCGTATATTCTTTTGAAATCAATCAAATAAACGAAAAGATATAAATAAGGATTCGTTAGTTATGGAAATATAAAAACTCATTGTCTTTATTTAAAAATTGAAAAATGAAACTCTTCAATTTGTTTTCAATCTACTAAAATATACGTATAGGAAAGAATTAAAATTCGTATATTCTTTTGAAATCAATAAAATAAACAAAAAGATATAAAAAAGAATTCGTTGGTGATGGAAATATAAGAACTTATTGTCTATATTAAAAAAAAGAAAAATGAAACTCTTCAATTTGTTTTCAATCTACTAAAAAATACATATGGGAAAGTATTGAAATTCGTATATTCTTTTGAATTCAATAAAATAAACGAAAAGATATAAATAAGAATTCGTTGTTGATGGAAATATAAGAACTCATTGTCTTTATTTAAAAAAAGAAAAATGAAACTCTTCAATTTGTTTTCAATCTACAAAAAAATACATATGGGAAAGTATTGAAATTCGTATATTCTTTTGAATTCAATAAAATAAACGAAAAGATACAAATAAGGATTCGTTAGTGATCGAAATATAAGAACTCATTGTCTATATTTAAAAAAAGAAAAATGAAACTCTTCAATTTGTTTTCAATCTACTAAAAAATACATATCTGAAAGTATTGAAATTCGTATATTCTTTTGAATTCAATAAAATAAACGAAAAGATATAAATAAGGATTCGTTAGTTATGGAAATATAAAAACTCATTGTCTTTATTTAAAAATTGAAAAATGAAACTCTTCAATTTGTTTTCAATCTACTAAAATATACGTATAGGAAAGAATTAAAATTCGTATATTCTTTTGAAATCAATAAAATAAACAAAAAGATATAAAAAAGAATTCGTTGGTGATGGAAATATAAGAACTCATTGTCTATATTAAAAAAAAGAAAAATGAAACTCTTCAATTTGTTTTCAATCTACTAAAAAATACATATGGGAAAGTATTGAAATTCGTATATTCTTTTGAATTCAATAAAATAAACGAAAAGATATAAATAAGAATTCGTTGTTGATGGAAATATAAGAACTCATTGTCTTTATTTAAAAAAAGAAAAATGAAACTCTTCAATTTGTTTTCAATCTACAAAAAAATACATATGGGAAAGTATTGAAATTCGTATATTCTTTTGAAATCAATAAAATAAACGAAAAGATATAAATAAGGATTCGTTAGTGATCGAAATATAAGAACTCGTTGTCTATATTTAAAAAAAAGAAAAATGAAACTCTTCAATTTGTTTTCAATCTACTAAAAAATACATATGGGAAAGTATTAAATTCGTATATTCTTTTGAAATCAATAAAATAAACGAAAAGATATAAATAAGAATTCGTTAGTGATCAAAATATAAGAACTCGTTGTCTTTATTTAAAAAAAGAAAAATGAAACTCTTCAATTTGTTTTCAATCTACTAAAAAAATACATATAGGAAAGTATTGAAATTCGTATATTCTTTTGAAATCAATAAAATAAACGAAAAGATATAAATAAGAATTCGTTAGTGATCGAAATATAAGAACTCATTGTCTATAATTAAAAAAAAAATGAAACTCTTCAATTTGTTTTCAATCTACTAAAAAATACGTATAGGAAAGTATTGAAATTCGTATATTCTTTTGAAATCAATAAAATGAACGAAAAGATATAAATAAGAATTCGTTAGTTATGGAAATATAAAAACTCATTGTCTTTATTTAAAAATTGAAAAATGAAACTCTTCAATTTATTTTCAATCTACTAAAAAAAACATATGGGAAAGTATTGAAATTCGTATATTCTTTTGGAATCAATAAAATAAACGAAAAGATATAAATAAGGATTCGTTAGTTATGGAAATATAAAAACTCATTGTCTTTATTTAAAAATTGAAAAATGAAACTCTTCAATTTGTTTTCAATCTACTAAAATATACGTATAGGAAAGTATTGAAATTCGTATATTCTTTTGAAATCAATAAAATAAACGAAAAGATACAAATAAGGATTCGTTAGTGATCGAATATAAGAACTCATTGTCTTTATTTAAAAAAAGAAAAATGAAACTCTTCAATTTGTTTTCAATCTACTAAAAAATACATATGGGAAAGTATTGAAATTCGTATATTCTTTTGAAATCAATAAAATAAACGAAAAGATATAAATAAGAATTCGTTAGTTATGGAAATATAAAAACTCATTGTCTTTATTTAAAAATTGAAAAATGAAACTCTTCAATTTGTTTTCAATCTACTAAAAAAAACATATGGGAAAGTATTGAAATTCGTATATTGTTTTGAATTCAATAAAATAAACTAAAAGATATAAATAAGGATTAGTTAGTTATGGAAATATAAAAACTCATTGTCTTTATTTAAAAATTGAAAAATGAAACTCTTCAATTTGTTTTCAATCTACTAAAAAATACATATAGGAAAGTATTAAAATTCGTATATTCTTTTGAATTTGATAAAATAAAAGAAAAGATATAAATAAGAATTCGTTAGTGATCGAAATATAAGAACTCATTGTCTATATTTAAAAAAAGAAAAATGAAACTCGTCAATTTGTTTTCAATCTACTAAAAAATACATATAGGAAAGTATTGAAATTCGTATATTCTTTTGAAATCAATAAAATAAACGAAAAGATATAAATAAGAATTCGTTGTTGATGGAAATATAAGAACTCACTGTCTTTTTTTAAAAAAAGAAAAATGAAACTCTTCAATTTGTTTTCAATCTACTAAAAAATACATATGGGAAAGTATTGAAATTCGTATATTCTTTTGAAATCAATAAAATAAACGAAAAGATATAAATAAGAATTCGTTAGTGATCGAAATATAAGAACTCATTGTCTATATTTAAAAAAAGAAAAATGAAACTCTTCAATTTGTTTTCAATCTACTAAAAAATACAAATGGGAAAGTATTGAAATTCGTATATTCTTTTGAAATCAATAAAATAAACGAAAAGATATAAATAAGGATTCGTTAGTGATCGAAATATAAGAACTCGTTGTCTTTATTTAAAAATTGAAAAATGAAACTCTTCAATTTGTTTTCAATCTACTAAAATATACGTATAGGAAAGAATTGAAATTCGTATATTCTTTTGAAATCAATAAAATAAACAAAAAGATATAAATAAAAATTCGTTGGTGATGGAAATATAAGAACTCATTGTCTTTATTTAAAAAAAGAAAAATGAAACTCTTCAATTTGTTTTCAATCTACTAAAAAATACATATGGGAAAGTATTGAAATTCGTATATTCTTTTGAAATCAATAAAATAAACAAAAAGATATAAAAAAGAATTCGTTGGTGATGGAAATATAAGAACTCATTGTCTATATTAAAAAAAAGAAAAATGAAACTCTTCAATTTGTTTTCAATCTACTAAAAAATACATATGGGAAAGTATTGAAATTCGTATATTCTTTTGAATTCAATAAAATAAACGAAAAGATATAAATAAGAATTCGTTGTTGATGGAAATATAAGAACTCATTGTCTTTATTTAAAAAAAGAAAAATGAAACTCTTCAATTTGTTTTCAATCTACAAAAAAATACATATGGGAAAGTATTGAAATTCGTATATTCTTTTGAAATCAATAAAATAAACGAAAAGATATAAATAAGGATTCGTTAGTGATCGAAATATAAGAACTCGTTGTCTATATTTAAAAAAAGAAAAATGAAACTCTTCAATTTGTTTTCAATCTACTAAAAAATACATATGGGAAAGTATTAAATTCGTATATTCTTTTGAAATCAATAAAATAAACGAAAAGATATAAATAAGAATTCGTTAGTGATCAAAATATAAGAACTCGTTGTCTTTATTTAAAAAAAGAAAAATGAAACTCTTCAATTTGTTTTCAATCTACTAAAAAATACATATGGGAAAGTATTGAAATTCGTATATTCTTTTGAAATCAATAAAATAAACGAAAAGATATAAATAAGAATTCGTTAGTGATCGAAATATAAGAACTCATTGTCTATAATTAAAAAAAAATGAAACTCTTCAATTTGTTTTCAATCTATTAAAATATACGTATAGGAAAGTATTGAAATTCGTATATTCTTTTGAAATCAATAAAATGAACGAAAAGATATAAATAAGAATTCGTTAGTTATGGAAATATAAAAACTCATTGTCTTTATTTAAAAATTGAAAAATGAAACTCTTCAATTTGTTTTCAATCTACTAAAAAAAACATATGGGAAAGTATTGAAATTCGTATATTCTTTTGAATTCAATAAAATAAACGAAAAGATATAAATAAGGATTCGTTAGTTATGGAAATATAAAAACTCATTGTCTTTATTTAAAAATTGAAAAATGAAACTCTTCAATTTGTTTTCAATCTACTAAAATATACGTATAGGAAAGAATTAAAATTCGTATATTCTTTTGAAATCAATAAAATAAACGAAAAGATACAAATAAGGATTCGTTAGTGATCGAAATATAAGAACTCATTGTCTATATTTAAAAAAAGAAAAATGAAACTCTTCAATTTGTTTTCAATCTACTAAAAAATACATATGGGAAAGTATTGAAATTCGTATATTCTTTTGAAATCAATAAAATAAACGAAAAGATATAAATAAGAATTCGTTAGTTATGGAAATATAAAAACTCATTGTCTTTATTTAAAAATTGAAAAATGAAACTCTTCAATTTGTTTTCAATCTACTAAAAAAAACATATGGGAAAGTATTGAAATTCGTATATTCTTTTGAATTCAATAAAATAAACGAAAAGATATAAATAAGGATTCGTTGTTATGGAAATATAAAAACTCATAGTCTTTATTTAAAAATTGAAAAATGAAACTCTTCAATTTGTTTTCAATCTACTAAAAAATACATATGGGAAAGTATTAAAATTCGTATATTCTTTTGAATTCAATAAAATAAACGAAAAGATATAAATAAGAATTCGTTAGTGATCGAAATATAAGAACTCATTGTCTATATTTAAAAAAAGAAAAATGAAACTCTTCAATTTGTTTTCAATCTACTAAAAAATACATATGGGAAAGTATTGAAATTCGTATATTCTTTTGAAATCAATAAAATAAACGAAAAGATATAAATAAGAATTCGTTAGTGATCGAAATATAAGAACTCGTTGTCTATATTTAAAAAAAGAAAAATGAAACTCTTCAATTTGTTCTCAATCTACTAAAAAATACATATAGGTAAGTATTGAAATTCGTATATTCTTTTGAAACCAATAAAATAAACGAAAAGATATAAATAAGAATTCGTTGTTGATGGAAATATAAGAACTCACTGTCTTTATTTAAAAAAAGAAAAATGAAACTCTTCAATTTATTTTCAATCTACTAAAAAATACATATAGGAAAGTATTGAAATTCGTATATTCTTTTGAAATCAATAAAATAAACGAAAAGATATAAATAAGAATTCGTTAGTGATCGAAATATAAGAACTCATTGTCTATATTTAAAAAAAGAAAAATGAAACTCTTCAATTTGTTTTCAATCTACTAAAAAATACATATGGGAAAGTATTGAAATTCGTATATTCTTTTGAAATCAATAAAATAAACGAAAAGATATAAATAAGGATTCGTTAGTGATCGAAATATAAGAACTCGTTGTCTTTATTTAAAAATTGAAAAATGAAACTCTTCAATTTGTTTTCAATCTACTAAAATATACATATGGGAAAGTATTGAAATTCGTATATTCTTTTGAAATCAATAAAATAAACGAAAAGATATATATAAGAATTCGTTGTTGATGGAAATATAAGAACTCATTGTCTTTATTTAAAAATTGAAAAATGAAACTCTTCAATTAGTTTTCAATCTACTAAAAAAAACATGTGGGGAAGTATTGAAATTCGTATATTCTTTTGAAATCAATAAAATAAACAAAAAGATATAAATAAAAATTCGTTGGTGATGGAAATATAAGAACTCATTGTCTATATTTAAAAAAAGAAAAATGAAACTCTTCAATTTGTTTTCAATCTACTAAAAAATACATATGGGAAAGTATTGAAATTCGTATATTCTTTTGAAATCAATAAAATAAACGAAAAGATATATATAAGAATTCGTTGTTGATGGAAATATAAGAACTCATTGTCTTTATTTAAAAATTGAAAAATGAAACTCTTCAATTAGTTTTCAATCTACTAAAAAAAACATGTGGGGAAGTATTGAAATTCGTATATTCTTTTGAAATCAATAAAATAAACGAAAAGATATAAATAAGGATTCGTTAGTGATCGAAATATAAGAACTCGTTGTCTTTATTTAAAAATTGAAAAATTAAACTCTTCAATTTGTTTTCAATCTACTAAAATATACGTATAGGAAAGTATTGAAATTCGTATATTCTTTTGAAATCAATAAAATAAACAAAAAGATATAAATAAAAATTCGTTGGTGATGGAAATATAAGAACTCATTGTCTTTATTTAAAAAAAGAAAAATGAAACTCTTCAATTTGTTTTCAATCTACTAAAAAATACATATGGGAAAGTATTGAAATTCGTATATTCTTTTGAAATCAATAAAATAAACAAAAAGATATAAAAAAGAATTCGTTGGTGATGGAAATATAAGAACTTGTTGTCTATATTAAAACATTGAAAAATGAAACTCTTCAATTTGTTTTCAATCTACTAAAAAATACATATGGGAAAGTATTGAAATTCGTATATTCTTTTGAATTCAATAAAATAAACGAAAAGATATAAATAAGAATTCGTTGTTGATGGAAATATAAGAACTCATTGTCTTTATTTTAAAAAAAGAAAAATGAAACTCTTCAATTTGTTTTCAATCTACAAAAAAATACATATAGGAAAGTATTGAAATTCGTATATTCTTTTGAAATCAATAAAATAAACGAAAAGATATAAATAAGGATTCGTTAGTGATCGAAATATAAGAACTCGTTGTCTATATTTAAAAAAAGAAAAATGAAACTCTTCAATTTGTTTTCAATCTACTAAAAAATACATATGGGAAAGTATTAAATTCGTATATTCTTTTGAAATCAATAAAATAAACGAAAAGATATAAATAAGAATTCGTTAGTGATCAAAATATAAGAACTCGTTGTCTTTATTTAAAAAAAGAAAAATGAAACTCTTCAATTTGTTTTCAATCTACTAAAAAATACATATGGGAAAGTATTGAAATTCGTATATTCTTTTGAAATCAATAAAATAAACGAAAAGATATAAATAAGAATTCGTTAGTGATCGAAATATAAGAACTCATTGTCTATAATTAAAAAAAAAATGAAACTCTTCAATTTGTTTTCAATCTATTAAAATATACGTATAGGAAAGTATTGAAATTCGTATATTCTTTTGAATTCAATAAAATGAACGAAAAGATATAAATAAGAATTCGTTAGTTATGGAAATATAAAAACTCATTGTCTTTATTTAAAAAAAGAAAAATGAAACTCTTCAATTTGTTTTCAATCTACTAAAAAAAACATATGGGAAAGTATTCAAATTCGTATATTCTTTTGAATTCAATAAAATAAACGAAAAGATATAAATAAGGATTCGTTAGTTATGGAAATATAAAAACTCATTGTCTTTATTTAAAAATTGAAAAATGAAACTCTTCAATTTGTTTTCAATCTACTAAAATATACGTATAGGAAAGAATTAAAATTCGTATATTCTTTTGAAATCAATAAAATAAACGAAAAGATACAAATAAGGATTCGTTAGTGATCGAAATATAAGAACTCATTGTCTATATTTAAAAAAAGAAAAATGAAACTCTTCAATTTGTTTTCAATCTACTAAAAAATACATATGGGAAAGTATTGAAATTCGTATATTCTTTTGAAATCAATAAAATAAACGAAAAGATATAAATAAGAATTCGTTAGTTATGGAAATATAAAAACTCATTGTCTTTATTTAAAAATTGAAAAATGAAACTCTTCAATTTGTTTTCAATCTACTAAAAAAAACATATGGGAAAGTATTGAAATTCGTATATTCTTTTGAATTCAATAAAATAAACGAAAAGATATAAATAAGGATTCGTTGTTATGGAAATATAAAAACTCATAGTCTTTATTTAAAAATTGAAAAATGAAACTCTTCAATTTGTTTTCAATCTACTAAAAAATACATATGGGAAAGTATTAAAATTCGTATATTCTTTTGAATTCAATAAAATAAACGAAAAGATATAAATAAGAATTCGTTAGTGATCGAAATATAAGAACTCATTGTCTATATTTAAAAAAAGAAAAATGAAACTCTTCAATTTGTTTTCAATCTACTAAAAAATACATATGGGAAAGTATTGAAATTCGTATATTCTTTTGAAATCAATAAAATAAACGAAAAGATATAAATAAGGATTCGTTAGTGATCGAAATATAAGAACTCGTTGTCTATATTTAAAAAAAGAAAAATGAAACTCTTCAATTTGTTCTCAATCTACTAAAAAATACATATAGGAAAGTATTGAAATTCGTATATTCTTTTGAATTCAATAAAATAAACGAAAAGATATAAATAAGAATTCGTTGTTGATGGAAATATAAGAACTCACTGTCTTTATTTAAAAAAAGAAAAATGAAACTCTTCAATTTGTTTTCAATCTACTAAAAAATACATATGGGAAAGTATTGAAATTCGTATATTCTTTTGAAATCAATAAAATAAACGAAAAGATATAAATAAGAATTCGTTAGTGATCGAAATATAAGAACTCATTGTCTATATTTAAAAAAAGAAAAATGAAACTCTTCAATTTGTTTTCAATCTACTAAAAAATACATATGGGAAAGTATTGAAATTCGTATATTCTTTTGAAATCAATAAAATAAACGAAAAGATATAAATAAGGATTCGTTAGTGATCGAAATATAAGAACTCGTTGTCTTTATTTAAAAATTGAAAAATGAAACTCTTCAATTTGTTTTCAATCTACTAAAATATACATATAGTTAAGTATTGAAATTCGTATATTCTTTTGAAATCAAGAAAATAAACAAAAAGATATAAATAAAAATTCGTTGGTGATGGAAATATAAGAACTCATTGTCTATATTTAAAAAAAGAAAAATGAAACTCTTCAATTTGTTTTCAATCTACTAAAAAATACATATGGGAAAGTATTGAAATTCGTATATACTTTTGAAATCAATAAAATAAACGAAAAGATATATATAAGAATTCGTTGGTGATGGAAATATAAGAACTCATTGTCTTTATTTTTAAAATTGAAAAATGAAACTCTTCAATTAGTTTTCAATCTACTAAAAAAAACATGTGGGGAAGTATTGAAATTCGTATATTCTTTTGAAATCAATAAAATAAACGAAAAGATATAAATAAGGATTCGTTGGTGATGGAAATATAAGAACTCATTGTCTTTATTTAAAAAAAGAAAAATGAAACTCTTCAATTTGTTTTCAATCTACTAAAAAATACATATGGGAAAGTATTGAAATTCGTATATTCTTTTGAAATCAATAAAATAAACGAAAAGATATAAATAAGGATTCGTTAGTGATCGAAATATAAGAACTCGTTGTCTTTATTTAAAAATTGAAAAATGAAACTCTTCAATTTGTTTTCAATCTACTAAAATATACATATAGTTAAGTATTGAAATTCGTATATTCTTTTGAAATCAAGAAAATAAACAAAAAGATATAAATAAAAATTCGTTGGTGATGGAAATATAAGAACTCATTGTCTATATTTAAAAAAAGAAAAATGAAACTCTTCAATTTGTTTTCAATCTACTAAAAAATACATATGGGAAAGTATTGAAATTCGTATATACTTTTGAAATCAATAAAATAAACGAAAAGATATATATAAGAATTCGTTGGTGATGGAAATATAAGAACTCATTGTCTTTATTTTTAAAATTGAAAAATGAAACTCTTCAATTAGTTTTCAATCTACTAAAAAAAACATGTGGGGAAGTATTGAAATTCGTATATTCTTTTGAAATCAATAAAATAAACGAAAAGATATAAATAAGGATTCGTTGGTGATGGAAATATAAGAACTCATTGTCTTTATTTAAAAAAAGAAAAATGAAACTCTTCAATTTGTTTTCAATCTACAAAAAAATACATATGGGAAAGTATTGAAATTCGTATATTCTTTTGAAATCAATAATATAAACGAAAAGATATAAATAAGGATTCGTTAGTGATCGAAATATAAGAACTCATTGTCTATAATTAAAAAAAGAAAAATGAAACTCTTCAATTAGTTTTCAATCTACTATAAAATACATATGGGAAAGTATTGAAATTCGTATATTCTTTTGAAATCAATAAAATAAACGAAAAGATATAAATAAGAATTCGTTAGTGATCAAAATATAAGAACTCATTGTCTATAATTAAAAAAAGAAAAATGAAACTCTTCAATTTGTTTTCAATCTATTAAAATATACGTATAGGAAAGTATTGAAATTCGTATATTCTTTTGAAATCAATAAAATAAACGAAAAGATATAAATAAGAATTCGTTAGTTAAGAAAATATAAAAACTCACTGTCTTTATTTAAAAAATGAAAAATGAAACTCTTCAATTTGTTTTCAATCTACTAAAAAAAACATATGGGAAAGTATTGAAATTCGTATATTCTTTTGAATACAATAAAATAAACGAAAAGATATAAATAAGAATTCGTTAGTGATCGAAATATAAGAACTCATTGTTTATAATTAAAAAAAGAAAAATGAAACTCTTCAATTTGTTTTCAATCTATTAAAATATACGTATAGGAAAGTATTGAAATTCGTATATTCTTTTGAAATCAATAAAATAAACGAAAAGATATAAATAAGAATTCGTTAGTGATCAAAATATAAGAACTCATTGTCTATAATTAAAAAAAGAAAAATGAAACTCTTCAATTTGTTTTCAATCTATTAAAATATACGTATAGGAAAGTATTGAAATTCGTATATTCTTTTGAAATCAATAAAATAAACGAAAAGATATAAATAAGGATTCGTTAGTTATGGAAATATAAAACTCATTGTCTTTATTTAAAAATTGAAAAATGAAACTCTTCAATTTTTTTTAAATCTACTAAAATATACGTATAGGAAAGTATTGAAATTCGTATATTCTTTTGAAATCAATAAAATAAACGAAAAGATACAAATAAGGATTCGTCAGTGATCGAAATATAAGAACTCATTGTCTATATTTAAAAAAAGAAAAATGAAACTCTTCAATTTGTTTTCAATCTACTAAAAAATACATATGGGAAAGTATTGAAATTCGTATATTCTTTTGAAATCAATAAAATAAATGAAAAGATATAAATAAGAATTCGTTAGTTATGGAAATATAAAAACTCATTGTCTTTATTTAAAAATTGAAAAATGAAACTCTTCAATTTGTTTTCAATCTACTAAAAAAAACATATGGGAAAGTATTGAAATTCGTATATTCTTTTGAATTCAATAAAATAAACGAAAAGATATAAATAAGGATTCGTTAGTTATGGAAATATAAAAACTCATTGTCTTTATTTAAAAATTGAAAAATGAAACTCTTCAATTTGTTTTCAATCTACTAAAAAATACATATGGGAAAGTATTAAAATTCGTATATTCTTTTGAATTCAATAAAATAAACGAAAAGATATAAATAAGAATTCGTTAGTGATCGAAATATAAGAACTCATTGTCTATAATTAAAAAAAGAAAAATGAAACTCTTCAATTTGTTTTCAATCTATTAAAATATACGTATAGGAAAGTATTGAAATTCGTATATTCTTTTGAAATCAATAAAATGAACGAAAAGATATAAATAAGAAGTCGTTAGTTATGGAAATATAAAAACTCATTGTCTTTATTTAAAAATTGAAAAATGAAACTCTTCAATTTATTTTCAATCTACTAAAAAAAACATATGGGAAAGTATTTAAATTCGTATATTCTTTTGGAATCAATAAAATAAACGAAAAGATATAAATAAGGATTCGTTAGTTATGGAAATATAAAAACTCATTGTCTTTATTTAAAAATTGAAAAATGAAACTCTTCAATTTGTTTTCAATCTACTAAAATATACGTATAGGAATGTATTAAAATTCGTATATTCTTTTGAAATCAATAAAATAAACGAAAAGATACAAATAAGGATTCGTTAGTGATCGAAATATAAGAACTCATTGTCTATATTTAAAAAAAGAAAAATGAAACTCTTCAATTTGTTTTCAATATACTAAAAAATACATATGGGAAAGTATTGAAATTCGTATATTCTTTTGAAATCAATAAAATAAACGAAAAGATATAAATAAGAATTCGTTAGTTATGGAAATATAAAAACTCATTGTCTTTATTTAAAAATTGAAAAATGAAACTCTTCAATTTGTTTTCAATCTACTAAAAAAAACATATGGGAAAGTATTGAAATTCGTATATTCTTTTGAATTCAATAAAATAAACTAAAAGATATAAATAAGGATTCGTTAGTTATGGAAATATAAAAACTCATTGTCTTTATTTAAAAATTGAAAAATGAAACTCTTCAATTTGTTTTCAATCTACTAAAAAATACATATGGGAAAGTATTAAAATTCGTATATTCTTTTGAATTTGATAAAATAAACGAAAAGATATAAATAAGAATTCGTTAGTGATCGAAATATAAGAACTCATTGTCTATATTTAAAAAAAGAAAAATGAAACTCGTCAATTTGTTTTCAATCTACTAAAAAATACATATAGGAAAGTATTGAAATTCGTATATTCTTTTGAAATCAATAAAATAAACGAAAAGATATAAATAAGAATTCGTTAGTGATCGAAATATAAGAACTCGTTGTCTATATTTAAAAAAAGAAAAATGAAACTCTTCAATTTGTTTTCAATCTACTAAAAAATACATAAAGGAAAGTATTGAAATTCGTATATTCTTTTGAATTAAATAAAATAAACGAAAAGATATAAATAAGAATTCGTTGTTGATGGAAATATAAGAACTCACTGTCTTTTTAAAAAAAAAGAAAAATGAAACTCTTCATTTTGTTTTCAATCTACTAAAAAATACATATGGGAAAGTATTGAAATTCGTATATTCTTTTGAAATCAATAAAATAAACGAAAAGATATAAATAAGAATTCGTTAGTGATCGAAATATAAGAACTCATTGTCTATATTTAAAAAAAGAAAAATGAAACTCTTCAATTTGTTTTCAATCTACTAAAAAATACAAATGGGAAAGTATTGAAATTCGTATATTCTTTTGAAATCAATAAAATAAACGAAAAGATATAAATAAGGATTCGTTAGTGATCGAAATATAAGAACTCGTTGTCTTTATTTAAAAATTGAAAAATGAAACTCTTCAATTTGTTTTCAATCTACTAAAGTATACGTATAGAAAAGTATTGAAATTCGTATATTCTTTTGAAATCAATAAAATAAACAAAAAGATATAAATAAAAATTCGTTGGTGATGGAAATATAAGAACTCATTGTCTTTATTTAAAAAAAGAAAAATGAAACTCTTCAATTTGTTTTCAATCTACTAAAAAATACATATGGGAAAGTATTGAAATTCGTATATTCTTTTGAAATCAATAAAATAAACAAAAAGATATAAAAAAGAATTCGTTGGTGATGGAAATATAAGAACTCATTGTCTATATTTAAAAAAAGAAAAATGAAACTCTTCAATTTGTTTTCAATCTACTAAAAAATACATATGGGAAAGTATTGAAATTCGTATATTCTTTTGAATTCAATAAAATAAACGAAAAGATATAAATAAGAATTCGTTGTTGATGGAAATATAAGAACTCATTGTCTTTATTTAAAAAAAGAAAAATGAAACTCTTCAATTTGTTTTCAATCTACAAAAAAATACATATAGGAAAGTATTGAAATTCGTATATTCTTTTGAAATCAATAAAATAAACGAAAAGATATAAATAAGGATTCGTTAGTGATCGAAATATAAGAACTCGTTGTCTATATTTAAAAAAAGAAAAATGAAACTCTTCAATTTGTTTTCAATCTACTAAAAAATACATATGGGAAAGTATTAAATTCGTATATTCTTTTGAAATCAATAAAATAAACGAAAAGATATAAATAAGAATTCGTTAGTGATCGAAATATAAGAACTCGTTGTCTTTATTTAAAAAAAGAAAAATGAAACTCTTCAATTTGTTTTCAATCTACTAAAAAATACATATGGGAAAGTATTGAAATTCGTATATTCTTTTGAAATCAATAAAATAAACTAAAAAATATAAATAAGAATTCGTTGTTGATGGAAATATAAGAACTCATTGTCTTTATTTAAAAAAAGAAAACTGAAACTCTTCATTTTGTTTTCAATCTACTAAAAAATACATATGGGAAAGTATTGAAATTCGTATATTCTTTTGAAATCAATAATATAAACGAAAAGATATAAATAAGGATTCGTTAGTGATCGAAATATAAGAACTCATTGTTTATAATTAAAAAAAGAAAAATGAAACTCTTCAATTAGTTTTCAATCTACTAAAAAATACATATGGGAAAGTATTGAAATTCGTATATTCTTTTGAAATCAATAAAATAAACGAAAAGATATAAATAAGAATTCGTTAGTGATCAAAATATAAGAACTCATTGTCTATAATTAAAAAAAGAAAAATGAAACTCTTCAATTTGTTTTCAATCTATTAAAATATACGTATAGGAAAGTATTGAAATTCGTATATTCTTTTGAAATCAATAAAATAAACGAAAAGATATAAATAAGAATTCGTTAGTTATGAAAATATAAAAACTCACTGTCTTTATTTAAAAATTGAAAAATGAAACTCTTCAATTTGTTTTCAATCTACTAAAAAATACATATGGGAAAGTATTGAAATTCGTATATTCTTTTGAATACAATAAAATAAACGAAAAGATATAAATAAGAATTCGTTAGTGATCAAAATATAAGAACTCATTGTCTATAATTAAAAAAAGAAAAATGAAACTCTTCAATTTGTTTTCAATCTATTAAAATATACGTATAGGAAAGTATTGAAATTCGTATATTCTTTTGAAATCAATAAAATAAACGAAAAGATATAAATAAGAATTCGTTAGTGATCAAAATATAAGAACTCATTGTCTATAATTAAAAAAAGAAAAATGAAACTCTTCAATTTGTTTTCAATCTATTAAAATATACGTATAGGAAAGTATTGAAATTCGTATATTCTTTTGAAATCAATAAAATAAACGAAAAGATATAAATAAGGATTCGTTAGTTATGGAAATATAAAACTCATTGTCTTTATTTAAAAATTGAAAAATGAAACTCTTCAATTTGTTTTCAATCTACTAAAATATACGTATAGGAAAGTATTGAAATTCGTATATTCTTTTGAAATCAATAAAATAAACGAAAAGATACAAATAAGGATTCGTCAGTGATCGAAATATAAGAACTCATTGTCTATATTTAAAAAAAGAAAAATGAAACTCTTCAATTTGTTTTCAATCTACTAAAAAATACATATGGGAAAGTATTGAAATTCGTATATTCTTTTGAAATCAATAAAATAAATGAAAAGATATAAATAAGAATTCGTTAGTTATGGAAATATAAAAACTCATTGTCTTTATTTAAAAATTGAAAAATGAAACTCTTCAATTTGTTTTCAATCTACTAAAAAAAACATATGGGAAAGTATTGAAATTCGTATATTCTTTTGAATTCAATAAAATAAACGAAAAGATATAAATAAGGATTCGTTAGTTATGGAAATATAAAAACTCATTGTCTTTATTTAAAAATTGAAAAATGAAACTCTTCAATTAGTTTTCAATCTACTAAAAAATACATATGGGAAAGTATTAAAATTCGTATATTCTTTTGAATTCAATAAAATAAACGAAAAGATATAAATAAGAATTCGTTAGTGATCGAAATATAAGAACTCATTGTCTATAATTAAAAAAAGAAAAATGAAACTCTTCAATTTGTTTTCAATCTATTAAAATATACGTATAGGAAAGTATTGAAATTCGTATATTCTTTTGAAATCAATAAAATGAACGAAAAGATATAAATAAGAAGTCGTTAGTTATGGAAATATAAAAACTCATTGTCTTTATTTAAAAATTGAAAAATGAAACTCTTCAATTTATTTTCAATCTACTAAAAAAAACATATGGGAAAGTATTTAAATTCGTATATTCTTTTGGAATCAATAAAATAAACGAAAAGATATAAATAAGGATTCGTTAGTTATGGAAATATAAAAACTCATTGTCTTTATTTAAAAATTGAAAAATGAAACTCTTCAATTTGTTTTCAATCTACTAAAATATACGTATAGGAAAGTATTAAAATTCGTATATTCTTTTGAAATCAATAAAATAAACGAAAAGATACAAATAAGGATTCGTTAGTGATCGAAATATAAGAACTCATTGTCTATATTTAAAAAAAGAAAAATGAAACTCTTCAATTTGTTTTCAATATACTAAAAAATACATATGGGAAAGTATTGAAATTCGTATATTCTTTTGAAATCAATAAAATAAACGAAAAGATATAAATAAGAATTCGTTAGTTATGGAAATATAAAAACTCATTGTCTTTATTTAAAAATTGAAAAATGAAACTCTTCAATTTGTTTTCAATCTACTAAAAAAAACATATGGGAAAGTATTGAAATTCGTATATTCTTTTGAATTCAATAAAATAAACTAAAAGATATAAATAAGAATTCGTTGGTGATGGAAATATAAGAACTCATTGTCTTTATTTAAAAATTGAAAAATGAAACTCTTCAATTTGTTTTCAATCTACTAAAAAATACATATGGGAAAGTATTAAAATTCGTATATTCTTTTGAATTTGATAAAATAAACGAAAAGATATAAATAAGAATTCGTTAGTGATCGAAATATAAGAACTCATTGTCTTTATTTAAAAAAAGAAAAATGAAACTCGTCAATTTGTTTTCAATCTACTAAAAAATACATATAAGAAAGTATTGAAATTCGTATATTCTTTTGAAATCAATAAAATAAACGAAAAGATATAAATAAGAATTCGTTAGTGATCGAAATATAAGATCTCGTTGTCTATATTTAAAAAAAGAAAAATGAAACTCTTCAATTTGTTTTCAATCTACTAAAAAATACATAAAGGAAAGTATTGAAATTCGTATATTCTTTTGAATTCAATAAAAAAAACGAAAAGATATAAATAAGAATTCGTTGTTGATGGAAATATAAGAACTCACTGTCTTTTTTAAAAAAAAGAAAAATGAAACTCTTCATTTTGTTTTCAATCTACTAAAAAATACATATGGGAAAGTATTGAAATTCGTATATTCTTTTGAAATCAATAAAATAAACGAAAAGATATAAATAAGAATTAGTTAGTGATCGAAATATAAGAACTCGTTGTCTAGATTTAAAAAAAGAAAAATGAAACTCTTCAATTTGTTTTCAATCTATAAAAAAATACATATTTAAAAGTATTGAAATTCGTATATTCTTTTGAAATCAATAAAATAAACGAAAAGATATAAATAAGAATTCGTTAGTGATCGAAATATAAGAACTCATTGTCTATATTTAAAAAAAGAAAAATGAAACTCTTCAATTAGTTTTCAATCTACTAAAAAATACATATGGGAAAGTATTGAAATTCGTATATTCTTTTGAAATCAATAACATAAATGAAAAGATATAAATAAGGATTCGTTAGTGATCGAAATATAAGAACTCGTTGTCTAGATTTAAAAAAAGAAAAATGAAACTCTTCAATTTGTTTTCAATCTATAAAAAAATACATATTTAAAAGTATTGAAATTCGTATATTCTTTTGAAATCAATAAAATAAACAAAAAGATATAAATAAAAATTCGTTGGTGATGGAAATATAAGAACTCATTGTCTATATTTAAAAAAAGAAAAATGAAACTCTTCAATTTGTTTTCAATCTACTAAAAAATAAATATGGGAAAGTATTGAAATTCGTATATTCTTTTGAATTCAATAAAATAAACGAAAAGATATAAATAAGAATTCGTTAGTGATCGAAATATAAGAACTCGTTGTCTAGATTTAAAAAAAGAAAAATGATACTCTTCAATTTGTTTTCAATCTATAAAAAAATACATATTTAAAAGTATTGAAATTCGTATATTCTTTTGAAATCAATAAAATAAACGAAAAGATATAAATAAGAATTCGTTAGTGATCGAAATATAAGAACTCATTGTCTATAATTAAAAAAAGAAAAATGAAACTCTTCAATTAGTTTTCAATCTACTAAAAAATACATATGGGAAAGTATTGAAATTCGTATATTCTTTTGAAATCAATAACATAAACGAAAAGATACAAATAAGGATTCGTTAGTGATCGAAATATAAGAACTCATTGTCTATATTTAAAAAAAGAAAAATGAAACTCTTCAATTTGTTTTCAATCTACTAAAAAATACATATGGGAAAGTATTGAAATTCGTATATTCTTTTGAAATCAATAAAATAAACGAAAAGATATAAATAAGGATTCGTTAGTTATGGAAATATAAAAACTCATTGTCTTTATTTAAAAATTGAAAAATGAAACTCTTCAATTTGTTTTCAATCTACTAAAATATACGTATAGGAAAGTATTAAAATTCGTATATTCTTTTGAAATCAATAAAATAAACGAAAAGATACAAATAAGGATTCGTTAGTGATCGAAATATAAGAACTCGTTGTCTATATTTAAAAAAAGAAAAATGAAACTCTTCAATTAGTTTTCAATCTACTAAAAAATACATATGGGAAAGTATTGAAATTCGTATATTCTTTTGAAATCAATAAAATAAACAAAAAGATATAAATAAAAATTCGTTGGTGATGGAAATATAAGAACTCATTGTCTTTATTTAAAAAAAGAAAAATGAAACTCTTCAATTTGTTTTCAATCTACTAAAAAATACATATGGGAAAGTATTGAAATTCGTATATTCTTTTGAAATCAATAAAATAAACAAAAAGATATAAAAAAGAATTCGTTGGTGATGGAAATATAAGAACTCATTGTCTATATTTAAAAAAAGAAAAATGAAACTCTTCAATTTGTTTTCAATCTACTAAAAAATACATATGGGAAAGTATTGAAATTCGTATATTCTTTTGAATTCAATAAAATAAACGAAAAGATATAAATAAGAATTCGTTGTTGATGGAAATATAAGAACTCATTGTCTTTATTTAAAAAAAGAAAAATGAAACTCTTCAATTTGTTTTCAATCTACAAAAAAATACATATGGGAAAGTATTGAAATTCGTATATTCTTTTGAAATCAATAAAATAAACGAAAAGATATAAATAAGGATTCGTTAGTGATCGAAATATAAGAACTCATTGTCTATATTTAAAAAAAGAAAAATGAAACTCTTCAATTTGTTTTCAATATACTAAAAAATACATATGGGAAAGTATTGAAATTCGTATATTCTTTTGAAATCAATAACATAAACGAAAAGATACAAATAAGGATTCGTTAGTGATCGAAATATAAGAACTCATTGTCTATATTTAAAAAAAGAAAAATGAAACTCTTCAATTTGTTTTCAATATACTAAAAAATACATATGGGAAAGTATTGAAATTCGTATATTCTTTTGAAATCAATAAAATAAACGAAAAGATATAAATAAGAATTCGTTAGTTATGGAAATATAAAAACTCATTGTCTTTATTTAAAAATTGAAAAATGAAACTCTTCAATTTGTTTTCAATCTACTAAAAAAAACATATGGGAAAGTATTGAAATTCGTATATTCTTTTGAATTCAATAAAATAAACGAAAAGATATAAATAAGGATTCGTTGTTATGGAAATATAAAAACTCATAGTCTTTATTTAAAAATTGAAAAATGAAACTCTTCAATTTGTTTTCAATCTACTAAAAAATACATATGGGAAAGTATTAAAATTCGTATATTCTTTTGAATTCAATAAAATAAACGAAAAGATATAAATAAGAATTCGTTAGTGATCGAAATATAAGAACTCATTGTCTATATTTAAAAAAAGAAAAATGAAACTCTTCAATTTGTTTTCAATATACTAAAAAATACATATGGGAAAGTATTGAAATTCGTATATTCTTTTGAAATCAATAAAATAAACGAAAAGATATAAATAAGAATTCGTTAGTTATGGAAATATAAAAACTCATTGTCTTTATTTAAAAATTGAAAAATGAAACTCTTCAATTTGTTTTCAATCTACTAAAAAAAACATATGGGAAAGTATTGAAATTCGTATATTCTTTTGAAATCAATAAAATAAACGAAAAGATATAAATAAGGATTCGTTAGTTATGGAAATATAAAAACTCATTGTCTTTATTTAAAAATTGAAAAATGAAACTCTTCAATTTGTTTTCAATCTACTAAAATATACGTATAGGAAAGTATTAAAATTCGTATATTCTTTTGAAATCAATAAAATAAACGAAAAGATACAAATAAGGATTCGTTAGTGATCGAAATATAAGAACTCATTGTCTATATTTAAAAAAAGAAAAATGAAACTCTTCAATTTATTTTCAATATACTAAAAAATACATATGGGAAAGTATTGAAATTCGTATATTCTTTTGAAATCAATAAAATAAACGAAAAGATATAAATAAGAATTCGTTAGTGATCGAAATATAAGAACTAATTGTCTATAATTAAAAAAAGAAAAATGAAACTCTTCAATTAGTTTTCAATCTACTAAAAAATACATATGGGAAAGTATTGAAATTCGTATATTCTTTTGAAATCAATAACATAAACGAAAAGATATAAATAAGGATTCGTTAGTGATCGAAATATAAGAACTCGTTGTCTTTATTTAAAAATTGAAAAATGAAACTCTTCAATTTGTTTTCAATCTACTAAAATATACATATAGTAAAGTATTGAAATTCGTATATTCTTTTGAAATCAATAAAATAAACAAAAAGATATAAATAAAAATTCGTTGGTGATGGAAATATAAGAACTCATTGTCTATATTTAAAAAAAGAAAAATGAAACTCTTCAATTTGTTTTCAATCTACTAAAAAATAAATATGGGAAAGTATTGAAATTCGTATATTCTTTTGAATTCAATAAAATAAACGAAAAGATATAAATAAGAATTCGTTAGTGATCGAAATATAAGAACTCGTTGTCTAGATTTAAAAAAAGAAAAATGAAACTCTTCAATTTGTTTTCAATCTATAAAAAAATACATATTTAAAAGTATTGAAATTCGTATATTCTTTTGAAATCAATAAAATAAACGAAAAGATATAAATAAGAATTCGTTAGTGATCGAAATATAAGAACTCATTGTCTATAATTAAAAAAAGAAAAATGAAACTCTTCAATTAGTTTTCAATCTACTAAAAAATACATATGGGAAAGTATTGAAATTCGTATATTCTTTTGAATTCAATAAAATAAACGAAAAGATATAAATAAGGATTCATTGTTATGGAAATATAAAAACTCATAGTCTTTATTTAAAAATTGAAAAATGAAACTCTTCAATTTGTTTTCAATCTATAAAAAAATACATATTTAAAAGTATTGAAATTCGTATATTCTTTTGAAATCAATAAAATAAACGAAAAGATATAAATAAGAATTCGTTAGTGATCGAAATATAAGAACTCATTGTCTATAATTAAAAAAAGAAAAATGAAACTCTTCAATTAGTTTTCAATCTACTAAAAAATACATATGGGAAAGTATTGAAATTCGTATATTCTTTTGAAATCAATAACATAAACGAAAAGATACAAATAAGGATTCGTTAGTGATCGAAATATAAGAACTCATTGTCTATATTTAAAAAAAGAAAAATGAAACTCTTCAATTTGTTTTCAATCTACTAAAATATACGTATAGGAAAGTATTAAAATTCGTATATTCTTTTGAAATCAATAAAATAAACGAAAAGATACAAATAAGGATTCGTTAGTGATCGAAATATAAGAACTCATTGTCTATATTTAAAAAAAGAAAAATGAAACTCTTCAATTTGTTTTCAATATACTAAAAAATACATATGGGAAAGTATTGAAATTCGTATATTCTTTTGAAATCAATAAAATAAACGAAAAGATATAAATAAGAATTCGTTAGTGATCGAAATATAAGAACTAATTGTCTATAATTAAAAAAAGAAAAATGAAACTCTTCAATTAGTTTTCAATCTACTAAAAAATACATATGGGAAAGTATTGAAATTCGTATATTCTTTTGAAATCAATAACATAAACGAAAAGATATAAATAAAGATTCGTTAGTGATCGAAATATAAGAACTCGTTGTCTTTATTTAAAAATTGAAAAATGAAACTCTTCAATTTGTTTTCAATCTACTAAAATATACATATAGTAAAGTATTGAAATTCGTATATTCTTTTGAAATCAATAAAATAAACAAAAAGATATAAATAAAAATTCGTTGGTGATGGAAATATAAGAACTCATTGTCTATATTTAAAAAAAGAAAAATGAAACTCTTCAATTTGTTTTCAATCTACTAAAAAATAAATATGGGAAAGTATTGAAATTCGTATATTCTTTTGAATTCAATAAAATAAACGAAAAGATATAAATAAAGATTCGTTAGTGATCGAAATATAAGAACTCGTTGTCTAGATTTAAAAAAAGAAAAATGAAACTCTTCAATTTGTTTTCAATCTATAAAAAAATACATATTTAAAAGTATTGAAATTCGTATATTCTTTTGAAATCAATAAAATAAACGAAAAGATATAAATAAGAATTCGTTAGTGATCGAAATATAAGAACTCATTGTCTATAATTAAAAAAAGAAAAATGAAACTCTTCAATTAGTTTTCAATCTACTTAAAAATACATATGGGAAAGTATTGAAATTCGTATATTCTTTTGAAATCAATAACATAAACGAAAAGATACAAATAAGGATTCGTTAGTGATCGAAATATAAGAACTCATTGTCTATATTTAAAAAAAGAAAAATGAAACTCTTCAATTTGTTTTCAATATACTAAAAAATACATATGGGAAAGTATTGAAATTCGTATATTCTTTTGAAATCAATAAAATAAACGAAAAGATACAAATAAGGATTCGTTAGTGATCGAAATATAAGAACTCATTGTCTATATTTAAAAAAAGAAAAATGAAACTCTTCAATTTGTTTTCAATATACTAAAAAATACATATGGGAAAGTATTGAAATTCGTATATTCTTTTGAATTCAATAAAATAAACGAAAAGATATAAATAAGGATTCATTGTTATGGAAATATAAAAACTCATAGTCTTTATTTAAAAATTGAAAAATGAAACTCTTCAATTTGTTTTCAATCTACTAAAAAATACATATGGGAAAGTATTGAAATTCGTATATTCTTTTGAAATCAATAAAATAAACGAAAAGATATAAATAAGGATTCGTTAGTGATCGAAATATAAGAACTCGTTGTCTTTATTTAAAAATTGAAAAATGAAACTCTTCAATTTGTTTTCAATCTACTAAAATATACATATAGTAAAGTATTGAAATTCGTATATTCTTTTGAAATCAATAAAATAAACAAAAAGATATAAATAAAAATTCGTTGGTGATGGAAATATAAGAACTCATTGTCTATATTTAAAAAAAGAAAAATGAAACTCTTCAATTTGTTTTCAATCTACTAAAAAATAAATATGGGAAAGTATTGAAATTCGTATATTCTTTTGAATTCAATAAAATAAACGAAAAGATATAAATAAGAATTCGTTAGTGATCGAAATATAAGAACTCGTTGTCTAGATTTAAAAAAAGAAAAATGAAACTCTTCAATTTGTTTTCAATCTATAAAAAAATACATATTTAAAAGTATTGAAATTCGTATATTCTTTTGAAATCAATAAAATAAACGAAAAGATATAAATAAGAATTCGTTAGTGATCGAAATATAAGAACTCATTGTCTATAATTAAAAAAAGAAAAATGAAACTCTTCAATTAGTTTTCAATCTACTAAAAAATACATATGGGAAAGTATTGAAATTCGTATATTCTTTTGAAATCAATAACATAAACGAAAAGATATAAATAAGGATTCGTTAGTGATCGAAATATAAGAACTCGTTGTCTTTATTTAAAAATTGAAAAATGAAACTCTTCAATTTGTTTTCAATCTACTAAAATATACATATAGTAAAGTATTGAAATTCGTATATTCTTTTGAAATCAATAAAATAAACAAAAAGATATAAATAAAAATTCGTTGGTGATGGAAATATAAGAACTCATTGTCTATATTTAAAAAAAGAAAAATGAAACTCTTCAATTTGTTTTCAATCTACTAAAAAATAAATATGGGAAAGTATTGAAATTCGTATATTCTTTTGAATTCAATAAAATAAACGAAAAGATATAAATAAGAATTCGTTAGTGATCGAAATATAAGAACTCGTTGTCTAGATTTAAAAAAAGAAAAATGAAACTCTTCAATTTGTTTTCAATCTATAAAAAAATACATATTTAAAAGTATTGAAATTCGTATATTCTTTTGAAATCAATAAAATAAACGAAAAGATATAAATAAGAATTCGTTAGTGATCGAAATATAAGAACTCATTGTCTATATTTAAAAAAAGAAAAATGAAACTCTTCAATTTGTTTTCAATCTACTAAAAAATACATATGGGAAAGTATTGAAATTCGTATATTCTTTTGAATTCAATAAAATAAACGAAAAGATATAAATAAGGATTCATTGTTATGGAAATATAAAAACTCATAGTCTTTATTTAAAAATTGAAAAATGAAACTCTTCAATTTGTTTTCAATCTACTAAAAAATACATATGGGAAAGTATTGAAATTCGTATATTCTTTTGAAATCAATAAAATAAACGAAAAGATATAAATAAGGATTCGTTAGTGATCGAAATATAAGAACTCGTTGTCTTTATTTAAAAATTGAAAAATGAAACTCTTCAATTTGTTTTCAATCTACTAAAATATACATATAGTAAAGTATTGAAATTCGTATATTCTTTTGAAATCAATAAAATAAACAAAAAGATATAAATAAAAATTCGTTGGTGATGGAAATATAAGAACTCATTGTCTATATTTAAAAAAAGAAAAATGAAACTCTTCAATTAGTTTTCAATCTACTAAAAAATACATATGGGAAAGTATTGAAATTCGTATATTCTTTTGAAATCAATAACATAAACGAAAAGATACAAATAAGGATTCGTTAGTGATCGAAATATAAGAACTCATTGTCTATATTTAAAAAAAGAAAAATGAAACTCTTCAATTTGTTTTCAATATACTAAAAAATACATATGGGAAAGTATTGAAATTCGTATATTCTTTTGAATTCAATAAAATAAACGAAAAGATATAAATAAGAATTCGTTAGTGATCGAAATATAAGAACTCGTTGTCTAGATTTAAAAAAAGAAAAATGAAACTCTTCAATTTGTTTTCAATCTATAAAAAAATACATATTTAAAAGTATTGAAATTCGTATATTCTTTTGAAATCAATAAAATAAACGAAAAGATATAAATAAGAATTCGTTAGTGATCGAAATATAAGAACTCATTGTCTATAATTAAAAAAAGAAAAATGAAACTCTTCAATTAGTTTTCAATCTACTAAAAAATACATATGGGAAAGTATTGAAATTCGTATATTCTTTTGAAATCAATAACATAAACGAAAAGATATAAATAAGGATTCGTTAGTGATCGAAATATAAGAACTCGTTGTCTTTATTTAAAAATTGAAAAATGAAACTCTTCAATTTGTTTTCAATCTACTAAAATATACATATAGTAAAGTATTGAAATTCGTATATTCTTTTGAAATCAATAAAATAAACAAAAAGATATAAATAAAAATTCGTTGGTGATGGAAATATAAGAACTCATTGTCTATATTTAAAAAAAGAAAAATGAAACTCTTCAATTAGTTTTCAATCTACTAAAAAATACATATGGGAAAGTATTGAAATTCGTATATTCTTTTGAAATCAATAAAATAAACGAAAAGATATAAATAAGGATTCGTTAGTGATCGAAATATAAGAACTCGTTGTCTTTATTTAAAAATTGAAAAATGAAACTCTTCAATTTGTTTTCAATCTACTAAAATATACATATAGTAAAGTATTGAAATTCGTATATTCTTTTGAAATCAATAAAATAAACAAAAAGATATAAATAAAAATTCGTTGGTGATGGAAATATAAGAACTCATTGTCTATATTTAAAAAAAGAAAAATGAAACTCTTCAATTTGTTTTCAATCTACTAAAAAATAAATATGGGAAAGTATTGAAATTCGTATATTCTTTTGAATTCAATAAAATAAACGAAAAGATATAAATAAGGATTCGTTAGTGATCGAAATATAAGAACTCGTTGTCTAGATTTAAAAAAAGAAAAATGAAACTCTTCAATTTGTTTTCAATCTATAAAAAAATACATATTTAAAAGTATTGAAATTCGTATATTCTTTTGAAATCAATAAAATAAACGAAAAGATATAAATAAGAATTCGTTAGTGATCGAAATATAAGAACTCATTGTCTATAATTAAAAAAAGAAAAATGAAACTCTTCAATTAGTTTTCAATCTTCTTAAAAATACATATAGGAAAGTATTGAAATTCGTATATTCTTTTGAAATCAATAACATAAACGAAAAGATACAAATAAGGATTCGTTAGTGATCGAAATATAAGAACTCATTGTCTATATTTAAAAAAAGAAAAATGAAACTCTTCAATTTGTTTTCAATATACTAAAAAATACATATGGGAAAGTATTGAAATTCGTATATTCTTTTGAAATCAATAAAATAAACGAAAAGATATAAATAAGGATTCGTTAGTGATCGAAATATAAGAACTCATTGTCTATATTTAAAAAAAGAAAAATGAAACTCTTCAATTTGTTTTCAATATACTAAAAAATACATATGGGAAAGTATTGAAATTCGTATATTCTTTTGAATTCAATAAAATAAACGAAAAGATATAAATAAGGATTCATTGTTATGGAAATATAAAAACTCATAGTCTTTATTTAAAAATTGAAAAATGAAACTCTTCAATTTGTTTTCAATCTACTAAAAAATACATATGGGAAAGTATTGAAATTCGTATATTCTTAAGAAATCAATAAAATAAACGAAAAGATATAAATAAGGATTCGTTAGTGATCGAAATATAAGAACTCGTTGTCTTTATTTAAAAATTGAAAAATGAAACTCTTCAATTTGTTTTCAATCTACAAAAATACATATAAGAAAGTATTGAAATTCGTATATTCTTTTGAAATCAATAAAATAAACGAAAAGATATAAATAAGAATTCGTTAGTGATCGAAATATAAGAACTCATTGTCTATAATTAAAAAAAGAAAAATGAAACTCTTCAATTAGTTTTCAATCTACTAAAAAATACATATGGGAAAGTATTGAAATTCGTATATTCTTTTGAAATCAATAACATAAACGAAAAGATATAAATAAGGATTCGTTAGTGATCGAAATATAAGAACTCGTTGTCTTTATTTAAAAATTGAAAAATGAAACTCTTCAATTTGTTTTCAATCTACTAAAATATACATATAGTAAAGTATTGAAATTCGTATATTCTTTTGAAATCAATAAAATAAACAAAAAGATATAAATAAAAATTCGTTGGTGATGGAAATATAAGAACTCGTTGTCTAGATTTAAAAAAAGAAAAATGAAACTCTTCAATTTGTTTTCAATCTACAAAAATACATATAAGAAAGTATTGAAATTCGTATATTCTTTTGATATCAATAAAATAAACGAAATGATATAAATAAGAATTCGTTGGTGATGGAAATATAAGAACTCATTGTCTATATTTCAAAAAAAAAATGAAACTCTTCAATTTGTTTTCAATTTACTAAAAAATACATATGGGAAAGTATTGAAATTCGTATATTCTTTTGAAATCAATAAAATAAACGAAAAGATATAAATAAGAATTCGTTGGTGATGGAAATATAAGAACTCATTGTCTTTATTTAAAAATTGAAAAATGAAACTCTTCAATTTGTTTTCAATCTACAAAAATACATATAAGAAAGTATTGAAATTCGTATATTCTTTTGAAATCAATAAAATAAACGAAATGATATAAATAAGAATTCGTTAGTGATCGAAATATAAGAACTCATTGTCTATAATTAAAAAAAGAAAAATGAAACTCTTCAATTAGTTTTCAATCTACTAAAAAATACATATGGGAAAGTATTGAAATTCGTATATTCTTTTGAAATCAATAACATAAACGAAAAGATATAAATAAGGATTCGTTAGTGATCGAAATATAAGAACTCGTTGTCTTTATTTAAAAATTGAAAAATGAAACTCTTCAATTTGTTTTCAATCTACTAAAATATACATATAGTAAAGTATTGAAATTCGTATATTCTTTTGAAATCAATAAAATAAACAAAAAGATATAAATAAAAATTCGTTGGTGATGGAAATATAAGAACTCATTGTCTATATTTAAAAAAAGAAAAATGAAACTCTTCAATTTGTTTTCAATCTACTAAAAAATAAATATGGGAAAGTATTGAAATTCGTATATTCTTTTGAATTCAATAAAATAAACGAAAAGATATAAATAAGAATTCGTTAGTGATCGAAATATAAGAACTCGTTGTCTAGATTTAAAAAAAGAAAAATGAAACTCTTCAATTTGTTTTCAATCTACAAAAATACATATAAGAAAGTATTGAAATTCGTATATTCTTTTGATATCAATAAAATAAACGAAATGATATAAATAAGAATTCGTTGGTGATGGAAATATAAGAACTCATTGTCTATATTTCAAAAAAAAAATGAAACTCTTCAATTTGTTTTCAATTTACTAAAAAATACATATGGGAAAGTATTGAAATTCGTATATTCTTTTGAAATCAATAAAATAAACGAAAAGATATAAATAAGAATTCGTTGGTGATGGAAATATAAGAACTCATTGTCTTTATTTCAAAAAAAAAATGAAACTCTTCAATTTGTTTTCAATTTACTAAAAAATACATATGGGAAAGTATTGAAATTCGTATATTCTTTTGAAATCAATAAAATAAACAAAAAGATATAAATAAGAATTCGTTAGTGATCGAAATATAAGAACTCATTGTCTATAATTAAAAAAAGAAAAATGAAACTCTTCAATTAGTTTTCAATCTACTAAAAAATACATATGGGAAAGTATTGAAATTCGTATATTCTTTTGAAATCAATAACATAAACGAAAAGATATAAATAAGGATTCGTTAGTGATCGAAATATAAGAACTCGTTGTCTTTATTTAAAAATTGAAAAATGAAACTCTTCAATTTGTTTTCAATCTACTAAAATATACATATAGTAAAGTATTGAAATTCGTATATTCTTTTGAAATCAATAAAATAAACAAAAAGATATAAATAAAAATTCGTTGGTGATGGAAATATAAGAACTCATTGTCTATATTTAAAAAAAGAAAAATGAAACTCTTCAATTTGTTTTCAATCTACTAAAAAATAAATATGGGAAAGTATTGAAATTCGTATATTCTTTTGAATTCAATAAAATAAACGAAAAGATATAAATAAGAATTCGTTAGTGATCGAAATATAAGAACTCGTTGTCTAGATTTAAAAAAAGAAAAATGAAACTCTTCAATTTGTTTTCAATCTACAAAAATACATATAAGAAAGTATTGAAATTCGTATATTCTTTTGATATCAATAAAATAAACGAAATGATATAAATAAGAATTCGTTGGTGATGGAAATATAAGAACTCATTGTCTATATTTCAAAAAAAAAATGAAACTCTTCAATTTGTTTTCAATTTACTAAAAAATACATATGGGAAAGTATTGAAATTCGTATATTCTTTTGAAATCAATAAAATAAACGAAAAGATATAAATAAGAATTCGTTGGTGATGGAAATATAAGAACTCATTGTCTTTATTTAAAAATTGAAAAATGAAACTCTTCAATTTGTTTTCAATCTACAAAAATACATATAAGAAAGTATTGAAATTCGTATATTCTTTTGAAATCAATAAAATAAACGAAATGATATAAATAAGAATTCGTTGGTGATGGAAATATAAGAACTCATTGTCTATATTTCAAAAAAAAAAAAATGAAACTCTTCAATTTGTTTTCAATTTACTAAAAAATACATATGGGAAAGTATTGAAATTCATATATTCTTTTGAAATCAATAAAATAAACGAAAAGATATAAATAAGGATTCGTTAGTGATGGAAATATAAGAACTCATTGTCTTTATTTAAAAATTGAAAAATAAAACTCTTCAATTTGTTTTCAATCTACTAAAAAATACATATGGGAAAGTATTGAAATTCGTATATTCTTTTGAAATCAATAAAATAAACGAAAAGATATAAATAAGAATTCGTTGGCGATGGAAATATAAGAACTCATTGTCTTTATTTAAAAATTGAAAAATGAAACTCTTCAATTTGTTTTCAATCTACTAAAATATACATATGGGAAAGTATTGAAATTCGTATATTCTTTTGAAATCAATAAAATAAACGAAAAGATATAAATAAGAATTCGTTGGTGATGGAAATATAAAAACTCATTGTCTTTATTTAAAAAAAGAAAAATGAAACTCTACAATTTGTTTTCAATCTACTAAAATATACATATGGGAAAGTATTGAAATTCGTATATTCTTTTGAAATCAATAAAATAAACGAAAAGATATAAATAAGAATTCGTTGGTGATGGAAATATAAGAACTCATTGTCTATATTTAAAAATTGAAAAATGAAACTCTTCAATTTGTTTTCAATCTACTAAAAAATACATATGGGAAAGTATTGAAATTCGTATATTCTTTTGAATTCAATAAAATAAACGAAAAGATATAAATAAGGATTCATTGTTATGGAAATATAAAAACTCATAGTCTTTATTTAAAAATTGAAAAATGAAACTCTTCAATTTGTTTTCAATCTACTAAAAAATACATATGGGAAAGTATTGAAATTCGTATATTCTTTTGAAATCAATAAAATAAACGAAAAGATATAAATAAGGATTCGTTAGTGATCGAAATATAAGAACTCGTTGTCTTTATTTAAAAATTGAAAAATGAAACTCTTCAATTTGTTTTCAATCTACTAAAATATACATATAGTAAAGTATTGAAATTCGTATATTCTTTTGAAATCAATAAAATAAACAAAAAGATATAAATAAGAATTCGTTAGTGATCGAAATATAAGAACTCATTGTCTATAATTAAAAAAAGAAAAATGAAACTCTTCAATTAGTTTTCAATCTACTAAAAAATACATATGGGAAAGTATTGAAATTCGTATATTCTTTTGAAATCAATAACATAAACGAAAAGATATAAATAAGGATTCGTTAGTGATCGAAATATAAGAACTCGTTGTCTTTATTTAAAAATTGAAAAATGAAACTCTTCAATTTGTTTTCAATCTACTAAAATATACATATAGTAAAGTATTGAAATTCGTATATTCTTTTGAAATCAATAAAATAAACAAAAAGATATAAATAAAAATTCGTTGGTGATGGAAATATAAGAACTCATTGTCTATATTTAAAAAAAGAAAAATGAAACTCTTCAATTTGTTTTCAATCTACTAAAAAATAAATATGGGAAAGTATTGAAATTCGTATATTCTTTTGAATTCAATAAAATAAACGAAAAGATATAAATAAGAATTCGTTAGTGATCGAAATATAAGAACTCGTTGTCTAGATTTAAAAAAAGAAAAATGAAACTCTTCAATTTGTTTTCAATCTATAAAAAAATACATATTTAAAAGTATTGAAATTCGTATATTCTTTTGAAATCAATAAAATAAACGAAAAGATATAAATAAGAATTCGTTAGTGATCGAAATATAAGAACTCATTGTCTATATTTAAAAAAAGAAAAATGAAACTCTTCAATTTGTTTTCAATCTACTAAAAAATACATATGGGAAAGTATTGAAATTCGTATATTCTTTTGAATTTAATAAAATAAACGAAAAGATATAAATAAGGATTCATTGTTATGGAAATATAAAAACTCATAGTCTTTATTTAAAAATTGAAAAATGAAACTCTTCAATTTGTTTTCAATCTACTAAAAAATACATATGGGAAAGTATTGAAATTCGTATATTCTTTTGAAATCAATAAAATAAATGAAAAGATATAAATAAGGATTCGTTAGTGATCGAAATATAAGAACTCGTTGTCTTTATTTAAAAATTGAAAAATGAAACTCTTCAATTTGTTTTCAATCTACTAAAATATACATATAGTAAAGTATTGAAATTCGTATATTCTTTTGAAATCAATAAAATAAACAAAAAGATATAAATAAAAATTCGTTGGTGATGGAAATATAAGAACTCATTGTCTATATTTAAAAAAAGAAAAATGAAACTCTTCAATTAGTTTTCAATCTACTAAAAAATACATATGGGAAAGTATTGAAATTCGTATATTCTTTTGAAATCAATAACATAAACGAAAAGATACAAATAAGGATTCGTTAGTGATCGAAATATAAGAACTCATTGTCTATATTTAAAAAAAGAAAAATGAAACTCTTCAATTTGTTTTCAATATACTAAAAAATACATATGGGAAAGTATTGAAATTCGTATATTCTTTTGAAATCAATAAAATAAACGAAAAGATATAAATAAGGATTCGTTAGTGATCGAAATATAAGAACTCGTTGTCTATATTTAAAAAAAGAAAAATGAAACTCTTCAATTTGTTTTCAATATACTAAAAAATACATATGGGAAAGTATTGAAATTCGTATATTCTTTTGAATTCAATAAAATAAACGAAAAGATATAAATAAGAATTCGTTAGTGATCGAAATATAAGAACTCGTTGTCTAGATTTAAAAAAAGAAAAATGAAACTCTTCAATTTGTTTTCAATCTATAAAAAAATACATATTTAAAAGTATTGAAATTCGTATATTCTTTTGAAATCAATAAAATAAACGAAAAGATATAAATAAGAATTCGTTAGTGATCGAAATATAAGAACTCATTGTCTATAATTAAAAAAAGAAAAATGAAACTCTTCAATTAGTTTTCAATCTACAAAAAAATACATATGGGAAAGTATTGAAATTCGTATATTCTTTTGAAATCAATAAAATAAACAAAAAGATATAAATAAAAATTCGTTGGTGATGGAAATATAAGAACTCATTGTCTATATTTAAAAATTGAAAAATGAAACTCTTCAATTTGTTTTCAATATACTAAAAAATACATATGGGAAAGTATTGAAATTCGTATATTCTTTTGAAATCAATAAAATAAACGAAAAGATATAAATAAGGATTCGTTAGTGATCGAAATATAAGAACTCGTTGTCTTTATTTAAAAAAAGAAAAATGAAACTCTTCAATTTGTTTTCAATCTACTAAAATATACATATAGTAAAGTATTGAAATTCGTATATTCTTTTGAAATCAATAAAATAAACAAAAAGATATAAATAAAAATTCGTTGGTGATGGAAATATAAGAACTCATTGTCTTTATTTAAAAATTGAAAAATGAAACTCTTCAATTTGTTTTCAATCTACTAAAATATACATATAGTAAAGTATTGAAATTCGTATATTCTTTTGAAATCAATAAAATAAACAAAAAGATATAAATAAAAATTCGTTGGTGATGGAAATATAAGAACTCATTGTCTATATTTAAAAATTGAAAAATGAAACTCTTCAATTTGTTTTCAATCTACTAAAATATACATATGGGAAAGTATTGAAATTCGTATATTCTTTTGAATTCAATAAAATAAACGAAAAGATATAAATAAGAATTCGATGTTGATGGAAATATTAGAACTCATTGTCTTTATTTAAAAAAAGAAAAATGAAACTCTTCATTTGTTTTCAATCTACAAAAAAATACATATGGGAAAGTATTGAAATTCGTATATTCTTTTGAAATCAATAAAATAAACGAAAAGATATAAATAAGGATTCGTTAGTGATCGAAATATAAGAACTCGTTGTCTTTATTTAAAAAAAGAAAAATGAAACTCTTCAATTTGTTTTCAATATACTAAAAAATACATATGGGAAAGTATTGAAATTCGTATATTCTTTTGAAATCAATAAAATAAACGAAAAGATATAAATAAGGATTCGTTAGTGATCGAAATATAAGAACTCATTGTCTATATTTAAAAAAAGAAAAATGAAACTCTTCAATTTGTTTTCAATATACTAAAAAATACATATGGGAAAGTATTGAAATTCGTATATTCTTTTGAAATCAATAAAATAAACGAAAAGATATAAATAAGGATTCGTTAGTGATCGAAATATAAGAACTCGTTGTCTATATTTAAAAAAAGAAAAATGAAACTCTTCAATTTGTTTTCAATATACTAAAAAATACATATGGGAAAGTATTGAAATTCGTATATTCTTTTGAATTCAATAAAATAAACGAAAAGATATAAATAAGGATTCGTTAGTGATCGAAATATAAGAACTCGTTGTCTTTATTTAAAAATTGAAAAATGAAACTCTTCAATTTGTTTTCAATCTACTAAAATATACATATAGTAAAGTATTGAAATTCGTATATTCTTTTGAAATCAATAAAATAAACAAAAAGATATAAATAAAAATTCGTTGGTGATGGAAATATAAGAACTCATTGTCTTTATTTAAAAATTGAAAAATGAAACTCTTCAATTTGTTTTCAATCTACTAAAATATACATATAGTAAAGTATTGAAATTCGTATATTCTTTTGAAATCAATAAAATAAACAAAAAGATATAAATAAAAATTCGTTGGTGATGGAAATATAAGAACTCATTGTCTATATTTAAAAATTGAAAAATGAAACTCTTCAATTTGTTTTCAATCTACTAAAAAATAAATATGGGAAAGTATTGAAATTCGTATATTCTTTTGAATTCAATAAAATAAACGAAAAGATATAAATAAGAATTCGTTAGTGATCGAAATATAAGAACTCGTTGTCTAGATTTAAAAAAAGAAAAATGAAACTCTTCAATTTGTTTTCAATCTATAAAAAAATACATATTTAAAAGTATTGAAATTCGTATATTCTTTTGAAATCAATAAAATAAACGAAAAGATATAAATAAGAATTCGTTAGTGATCGAAATATAAGAACTCATTGTCTATAATTAAAAAAAGAAAAATGAAACTCTTCAATTAGTTTTCAATCTACAAAAAAATACATATGGGAAAGTATTGAAATTCGTATATTCTTTTGAAATCAATAATATAAACGAAAAGATATAAATAAGGATTCGTTAGTGATCGAAATATAAGAACTCGTTGTCTATATTTAAAAAAAGAAAAATGAAACTCTTCAATTTGTTTTCAATCTACTAAAAAATACATATGGGAAAGTATTGAAATTCGTATATTCTTTTGAAAATAATAAAATAAACGAAAAGATATAAATAAGGATTCGTTAGTTATGGAAATATAAAAACTCATTGTCTATATTTAAAAAAAGAAAAATGAAACTCTTCAATTTGTTTTCAATCTACTAAAAAAACATATGGGAAAGTATTGAAATTCGTATATTCTTTTGAAATCAATAAAATAAACGAAAAGATATAAATAAGGATTCGTTAGTTATGGAAATAAAAAAACTCATTGTCTTTATTTAAAAGTTGAAAAATGAAACTCTTCAATTTGTTTTCAATCTACTAAAATATACATATGGGAAAGTATTGAAATTCGTATATTCTTTTGAATTCAATAAAATAAACGAAAAGATATAAAAAAGAATTCGATGTTGATGGAAATATAAGAACTCATTGTCTTTATTTAAAAAAAGAAAAATGAAACTCTTCATTTGTTTTCAATCTACAAAAAAATACATATGGGAAAGTATTGAAATTCGTATATTCTTTTGAAATCAATAAAATAAACGAAAAGATATAAATAAGGATTCGTTAGTGATCGAAATATAAGAACTCGTTGTCTTTATTTAAAAAAAGAAAAATGAAACTCTTCAATTTGTTTTCAATATACTAAAAAATACATATGGGAAAGTATTGAAATTCGTATATTCTTTTGAAATCAATAAAATAAACGAAAAGATATAAATAAGGATTCGTTAGTGATCGAAATATAAGAACTCATTGTCTATATTTAAAAAAAGAAAAATGAAACTCTTCAATTTGTTTTCAATATACTAAAAAATACATATGGGAAAGTATTGAAATTCGTATATTCTTTTGAAATCAATAAAATAAACGAAAAGATATAAATAAGGATTCGTTAGTGATCGAAATATAAGAACTCGTTGTCTATATTTAAAAAAAGAAAAATGAAACTCTTCAATTTGTTTTCAATATACTAAAAAATACATATGGGAAAGTATTGAAATTCGTATATTCTTTTGAATTCAATAAAATAAACGAAAAGATATAAATAAGGATTCGTTAGTGATCGAAATATAAGAACTCGTTGTCTTTATTTAAAAATTGAAAAATGAAACTCTTCAATTTGTTTTCAATCTACTAAAATATACATATAGTAAAGTATTGAAATTCGTATATTCTTTTGAAATCAATAAAATAAACAAAAAGATATAAATAAAAATTCGTTGGTGATGGAAATATAAGAACTCATTGTCTTTATTTAAAAATTGAAAAATGAAACTCTTCAATTTGTTTTCAATCTACTAAAATATACATATAGTAAAGTATTGAAATTCGTATATTCTTTTGAAATCAATAAAATAAACAAAAAGATATAAATAAAAATTCGTTGGTGATGGAAATATAAGAACTCATTGTCTATATTTAAAAATTGAAAAATGAAACTCTTCAATTTGTTTTCAATCTACTAAAAAATAAATATGGGAAAGTATTGAAATTCGTATATTCTTTTGAATTCAATAAAATAAACGAAAAGATATAAATAAGAATTCGTTAGTGATCGAAATATAAGAACTCGTTGTCTAGATTTAAAAAAAGAAAAATGAAACTCTTCAATTTGTTTTCAATCTATAAAAAAATACATATTTAAAAGTATTGAAATTCGTATATTCTTTTGAAATCAATAAAATAAACGAAAAGATATAAATAAGAATTCGTTAGTGATCGAAATATAAGAACTCATTGTCTATAATTAAAAAAAGAAAAATGAAACTCTTCAATTAGTTTTCAATCTACAAAAAAATACATATGGGAAAGTATTGAAATTCGTATATTCTTTTGAAATCAATAATATAAACGAAAAGATATAAATAAGGATTCGTTAGTGATCGAAATATAAGAACTCGTTGTCTATATTTAAAAAAAGAAAAATGAAACTCTTCAATTTGTTTTCAATCTACTAAAAAATACATATGGGAAAGTATTGAAATTCGTATATTCTTTTGAAAATAATAAAATAAACGAAAAGATATAAATAAGGATTCGTTAGTTATGGAAATATAAAAACTCATTGTCTATATTTAAAAAAAGAAAAATGAAACTCTTCAATTTGTTTTCAATCTACTAAAAAAACATATGGGAAAGTATTGAAATTCGTATATTCTTTTGAAATCAATAAAATAAACGAAAAGATATAAATAAGGATTCGTTAGTTATGGAAATAAAAAAACTCATTGTCTTTATTTAAAAGTTGAAAAATGAAACTCTTCAATTTGTTTTCAATCTACTAAAATATACATATGGGAAAGTATTGAAATTCGTATATTCTTTTGAATTCAATAAAATAAACGAAAAGATATAAATAAGAATTCGATGTTGATGGAAATATAAGAACTCATTGTCTTTATTTAAAAAAAGAAAAATGAAACTCTTCATTTGTTTTCAATCTACAAAAAAATACATATGGGAAAGTATTGAAATTCGTATATTCTTTTGAAATCAATAAAATAAACGAAAAGATATAAATAAGGATTCGTTAGTGATCGAAATATAAGAACTCGTTGTCTTTATTTAAAAAAAGAAAAATGAAACTCTTCAATTTGTTTTCAATATACTAAAAAATACATATGGGAAAGTATTGAAATTCGTATATTCTTTTGAAATCAATAAAATAAACGAAAAGATATAAATAAGGATTCGTTAGTGATCGAAATATAAGAACTCATTGTCTATATTTAAAAAAAGAAAAATGAAACTCTTCAATTTGTTTTCAATATACTAAAAAATACATATGGGAAAGTATTGAAATTCGTATATTCTTTTGAATTCAATAAAATAAACGAAAAGATATAAATAAGGATTCATTGTTATGGAAATATAAAAACTCATAGTCTTTATTTAAAAATTGAAAAATGAAACTCTTCAATTTGTTTTCAATCTAGTAAAAAATACATATGGGAAAGTATTGAAATTCGTATATTCTTTTGAAATCAATAACATAAACGAAAAGATACAAATAAGGATTCGTTAGTGATCGAAATATAAGAACTCATTGTCTATATTTAAAAAAAGAAAAATGAAACTCTTCAATTTGTTTTCAATATACTAAAAAATACATATGGGAAAGTATTGAAATTCGTTTATTCTTTTGAAATCAATAAAATAAACAAAAAGATATAAAAAAGAATTCGTTGGTGATGGAAATATAAGAACTCACTGTCTATATTTAAAAAAAGAAAAATGAAACTCTTCAATTTGTTTTCAATCAACTAAAAAATACATATGGGAAAGTATTGAAATTCGTATATTCTTTTGAATTCAATAAAATAAACGAAAAGATATAAATAAGAATTCGTTGTTGATGGAAATATAAAAACTCATTGTCTTTATTTAAAAAAAGAAAAATGAAACTATTCAATTTGTTTTCAATCTACTAAAAAATACATATGGGAAAGTATGGAAATTCGTTTATTCTTTTGAAATCAATAAAATAAACAAAAAGATACAAAAAAGAATTCGTTGGTGATGGAAATATAAGAACTCATTGTCTATATTTAAAAAAAGAAAAATGAAACTCTTCAATTTGTTTTCAATCTACTAAAAAATACATATGGGAAAGTATTGAAATTCGTATATTCTTTTGAATTCAATAAAATAAACGAAAAGATATAAATAAGAATTCGTTGTTGATGGAAATATAAGAACTCATTGTCTTTATTTAAAAAAAGAAAAATGAAACTATTCAATTTGTTTTCAATCTACTAAAAAATACATATGGGAAAGTATGGAAATTCGTTTATTCTTTTGAAATCAATAAAATAAACAAAAAGATATAAAAAAGAATTCGTTGGTGATGGAAATATAAGAACTCATTGTCTATATTTAAAAAAAGAAAAATGAAACTCTTCAATTTGTTTTCAATCTACTAAAAAATACATATGGGAAAGTATTGAAATTCGTATATTCTTTTGAATTCAATAAAATAAACGAAAAGATATAAATAAGAATTCGTTAGATATGGAAATATAAGAACTCATTGTCTATATTTAAAAAAAGAAAAATGAAACTATTCAATTTGTTTTCAATCTACTAAAAAATACATATGGGAAAGTATGGAAATTCGTTTATTCTTTTGAAATCAATAAAATAAACAAAAAGATATAAAAAAGAATTCGTTGGTGATGGAAATATAAGAACTCATTGTCTATATTTAAAAAAAGAAAAATAAAACTCTTCAATTTGTTTTCAATCTACTAAAATATACGTATAGGAAAGTATTGAAATTCGTATATTCTTTTGAATTCAATAAAATAAACGAAAAGATATAAATAAGGATTCGTTAGTGATCAAAATATAAGAACTCGTTGTCTATATTTAAAAAAAGAAAAATGAAACTCTTCAATTTGTTTTCAATCTACTAAAAAATACATATAGGAAAGTATTGAAATTCGTATATTCTTTTGAAATCAATAAAATAAACAAAAAGATATAAATAAAAATTCGTTGGTGATGGAAATATAAGAACTCATTGTCTTTATTTAAAAAAAGAAAAATGAAACTATTCAATTTGTTTTCAATCTACTAAAAAATACATATGGGAAAGTATGGAAATTCGTTTATTCTTTTGAAATCAATAAAATAAACAAAAAGATATAAAAAAGAATTCGTTGGTGATGGAAATATAAGAACTTATTGTCTATATTTAAAAAAAGAAAAATGAAACTCTTCAATTTGTTTTCAATCTACTAAAAAATACATATGGGAAAGTATTGAAATTCGTATATTCTTTTGAAATCAATAAAATAAACGAAAAGATATAAATAAGGATTCGTTAGTGATCGAAATATAAGAACTCGTTGTCTTTATTTAAAAAAAGAAAAATGAAACTCTTCAATTTGTTTTCAATCTACTAAAAAATACATATGGGAAAGTATTGAAATTCGTATATTCTTTTGAATTCAATAAAATAAACGAAAAGATATAAACAAGGATTCGTTGTTATGGAAATATAAAAACTCATAGTCTTTATATAAAAATTGAAAAATGAAACTCTTCAATTTGTTTTCAATCTACTAAAAAATACATATGGGAAAGTATTAAAATTCGTATATTCTTTTGAATTCAATAAAATAAACGAAAAGATATAAATAAGAATTCGTTAGTGATCGAAATATAAGAACTCATTGTCTATATTTAAAAAAAGAAAAATGAAACTCTTCAATTTGTTTTCAATCTACTAAAAAATACATATGGGAAAGTATTGAAATTCGTATATTCTTTTGAATTCAATCAAATAAACGAAAAGATATAAATAAGAATTCGTTGTTGATGGAAATATAAGAACTCACTGTCTTTATTTAAAAAAAGAAAAATGAAACTCTTCAATTTGTTTTCAATCTACTTAAAAATACATATGGGAAAGTATTGAAATTCGTATATTCTTTTGAAATCAATAAAATAAACGAAAAGATATAAATAAGAATTCGTTAGTGATCGAAATATAAGAACTCATTGTCTATATTTAAAAAAAGAAAAATGAAACTCTTCAATTTGTTTTCAATCTACTAAAAAATACATATGGGAAAGTATTGAAATTCGTATATTCTTTTGAAATCAATAAAATAAACGAAAAAATATAAATAAGGATTCGTTAGTGATCGAAATATAAGAACTCGTTGTCTTTATTTAAAAATTGAAAAATGAAACTCTTCAATTTGTTTTCAATCTACTAAAATATACATATAGTAAAGTATTGAAATTCGTATATTCTTTTGAATTCAATATAATAAATGAAAAGATATAAATAAGAATTCGTTAGTGATCGAAATATAAGAACTCATTGTCTATATTTAAAAAAAGAAAAATGAAACTCTTCAATTTGTTTTCAATCTACTAAAAAATACATATGGGAAAGTATTGAAATTCGTACATTCTTTTGAAATCAATAAAATAAACGAAAAGATATAAATAAGAATTCGTTAGTTATGGAAATATAAAAACTCATTGTCTTTATTTAAAAATTGAAAAATGAAACTCTTCAATTTGTTTTCAATCTACTAAAAAAAACATATGGGAAAGTATTGAAATTCGTATATTCTTTTGAATTCAATAAAATAAACGAAAAGATATAAACAAGGATTCGTTGTTATGGAAATATAAAAACTCATAGTCTTTATTTAAAAATTGAAAAATGAAACTCTTCAATTTGTTTTCAATCTACTAAAAAAAACATATGGGAAAGTATTGAAATTCGTATATTCTTTTGAATTCAATAAAATAAACGAAAAGATATAAACAAGGATTCGTTG
Source organism: Ptychoptera albimana (assembly GCA_961205885.1). Lineage (NCBI taxonomy): Eukaryota > Metazoa > Arthropoda > Insecta > Diptera > Ptychopteridae > Ptychoptera > Ptychoptera albimana. The sequence continues at coordinate 16,789,231 of OY540803.1, read as the reverse complement.
TTATGGAAATATAAAAACTCATAGTCTTTATATAAAAATTGAAAAATGAAACTCTTCAATTTGTTTTCAATCTACTAAAAAATACATATGGGAAAGTATTAAAATTCGTATATTCTTTTGAATTCAATAAAATAAACGAAAAGATATAAATAAGAATTCGTTAGTGATCGAAATATAAGAACTCATTGTCTATATTTAAAAAAAGAAAAATGAAACTCTTCAATTTGTTTTCAATCTACTAAAAAATACATATGGGAAAGTATTGAAATTCGTATATTCTTTTGAATTCAATAAAATAAACGAAAAGATATAAATAAGAATTCGTTGTTGATGGAAATATAAGAACTCACTGTCTTTATTTAAAAAAAGAAAAATGAAACTCTTCAATTTGTTTTCAATCTACTAAAAAATACATATGGGAAAGTATTGAAATTCGTATATTCTTTTGAATTCAATAAAATGAACGAAAAGATATAAATAAGAATTCGTTAGTTATGGAAATATAAAAACTCATTGTCTTTATTTAAAAATTGAAAAATGAAACTCTTCAATTTGTTTTCAATCTACTAAAAAAAACATATGGGAAAGTATTGAAATTCGTATATTCTTTTGAAATCAATAAAATAAACGAAAAGATATAAATAAGGATTCGTTAGTGATCGAAATATAAGAACTCGTTGTCTTTATTTAAAAATTGAAAAATGAAACTCTTCAATTTGTTTTCAATCTACTAAAATATACATATAGTAAAGTATTGAAATTCGTATATTCTTTTGAATTCAATAAAATAAACGAAAAGATATAAATAAGAATTCGTTAGTGATCGAAATATAAGAACTCATTGTCTATATTTAAAAAAAGAAAAATGAAACTCTTCAATTTGTTTTCAATCTACTAAAAAATACATATGGGAAAGTATTGAAATTCGTATATTCTTTTGAAATCAATAAAATAAACGAAAAGATATAAATAAGAGTTCGTTGTTGATGGAAATATAAGAACTCATTGTCTTTATTTAAAAAAAGAAAAATGAAACTCTTCAATTTGTTTTCAATCTACTAAAAAATACATATGGGAAAGTATTGAAATTCGTATATTCTTGTGAAATCAATAAAATAAACGAAAAGATATAAATAAGGATTCGTTAGTGATCGAAATATAAGAACTCGTTGTCTATATTTAAAAAAAGAAAAATGAAACTCTTCAATTTGTTTTCAATCTACTAAAAAATACATATGGGAAAGTATTGAAATTCGTATATTCTTTTGAAATCAATAAAATAAACGAAAAGATATAAATAAGAATTCGTTAGTGATCGAAATATAAGAACTCATTGTCTATATTTAAAAAAAGAAAAATGAAACTCTTCAATTTGTTTTCAATCTACTAAAAAATACATATGGGAAAGTATTGAAATTCGTATATTCTTTTGAAATCAATAAAATAAACGAAAAGATATAAATAAGGATTCGTTAGTGATCGAAATATAAGAACTCGTTGTCTTTATTTAAAAATTGAAAAATGAAACTCTTCAATTTGTTTTCAATCTACTAAAATATACGTATAGGAAAGTATTGAAATTCGTATATTCTTTTGAATTCAATAAAATAAACGAAAAGATGTAAATAAGAATTCGTTAGTGATCGAAATATAAGAACTCATTGTCTATATTTAAAAAAAGAAAAATGAAACTCTTCAATTTGTTTTCAATCTACTAAAAAATACATATGGGAAAGTATTGAAATTCGTATATTCTTTTGAAATCAATAAAATAAACGAAAAGATATAAATAAGAATTCGTTGTTGATGGAAATATAAGAACTCATTGTCTATATTTAAAAAAAGAAAAATGAAACTCTTCAATTTGTTTTCAATCTACTAAAAAATACATATGGGAAAGTATTGAAATTCGTATATTCTTTTGAATTCAATAAAATGAACGAAAAGATATAAATAAGAATTCGTTAGTTATGGAAATATAAAAACTCATTGTCTTTATTTAAAAATTGAAAAATGAAACTCTTCAATTTGTTTTCAATCTACTAAAAAAAACATATGGGAAAGTATTGAAATTCGTATATTCTTTTGAAATCAATAAAATAAACGAAAAGATATAAATAAGGATTCGTTAGTGATCGAAATATAAGAACTCGTTGTCTTTATTTAAAAATTGAAAAATGAAACTCTTCAATTTGTTTTCAATCTACTAAAATATACATATAGTAAAGTATTGAAATTCGTATATTCTTTTGAATTCAATAAAATAAACGAAAAGATATAAATAAGAATTCGTTAGTGATCGAAATATAAGAACTCATTGTCTATATTTAAAAAAAGAAAAATGAAACTCTTCAATTTGTTTTCAATCTACTAAAATATACATATAGTAAAGTATTGAAATTCGTATATTCTTTTGAATTCAATAAAATAAACGAAAAGATATAAATAAGAATTCGTTAGTGATCGAAATATAAGAACTCATTGTCTATATTTAAAAAAAGAAAAATGAAACTCTTCAATTTGTTTTCAATCTACTAAAAAATACATATGGGAAAGTATTGAAATTCGTATATTCTTTTGAAATCAATAAAATAAACGAAAAGATATAAATAAGAGTTCGTTGTTGATGGAAATATAAGAACTCATTGTCTTTATTTAAAAAAAGAAAAATGAAACTCTTCAATTTGTTTTCAATCTACTAAAAAATACATATGGGAAAGTATTGAAATTCGTATATTCTTGTGAAATCAATAAAATAAACGAAAAGATATAAATAAGGATTCGTTAGTGATCGAAATATAAGAACTCGTTGTCTATATTTAAAAAAAGAAAAATGAAACTCTTCAATTTGTTTTCAATCTACTAAAAAATACATATGGGAAAGTATTGAAATTCGTATATTCTTTTGAAATCAATAAAATAAACGAAAAGATATAAATAAGAATTCGTTAGTGATCGAAATATAAGAACTCATTGTCTATATTTAAAAAAAGAAAAATGAAACTCTTCAATTTGTTTTCAATCTACTAAAAAATACATATGGGAAAGTATTGAAATTCGTATATTCTTTTGAAATCAATAAAATAAACGAAAAGATATAAATAAGGATTCGTTAGTGATCGAAATATAAGAACTCGTTGTCTTTATTTAAAAATTGAAAAATGAAACTCTTCAATTTGTTTTCAATCTACTAAAATATACGTATAGGAAAGTATTGAAATTCGTATATTCTTTTGAATTCAATAAAATAAACGAAAAGATGTAAATAAGAATTCGTTAGTGATCGAAATATAAGAACTCATTGTCTATATTTAAAAAAAGAAAAATGAAACTCTTCAATTTGTTTTCAATCTACTAAAAAATACATATGGGAAAGTATTGAAATTCGTATATTCTTTTGAAATCAATAAAATAAACGAAAAGATATAAATAAGAATTCGTTGTTGATGGAAATATAAGAACTCATTGTCTTTATTTAAAAAAAGAAAAATGAAACTCTTCAATTTGTTTTCAATCTACTAAAAAAAAAAAAATGGGAAAGTATTGAAATTCGTATATTCTTTTGAAATCAATAACATAAACGAAAAGATATAAATAAGGATTCGTTAGTGATCGAAATATAAGAACTCGTTGTCTATATTTAAAAAAAGAAAAATGAAACTCTTCAATTTGTTTTCAATCTACTAAAAAAAACATATGGGAAAGTATTGAAATTCGTATATTCTTTTGAAATCAATAAAATAAACGAAAAGATATAAATAAGGATTCGTTAGTTATGGAAATATAAAAACTCATTGTCTATATTTAAAAAAAGAAAAATGAAACTCTTCAATTTGTTTTCAATCTACTAAAAAACACATATGGGAAAGTATTGAAATTCGTATATTCTTTTGAATTCAATAAAATAAACGAAAAGATATAAATAAGGATTCGTTAGTTATGGAAATATAAAAACTCATTGTCTTTATTTAAAAGTTGAAAAATGAAACTCTTCAATTTGTTTTCAATCTACTAAAATATACGTATAGGAAAGTATTAAAATTCGTATATTCTTTTGAAATCAATAAAATAAACGAAAAGATACAAATAAGGATTCGTTAGTGATCGAAATATAAGAACTCATTGTCTATATTTAAAAAAAGAAAAATGAAACTCTTCAATTTGTTTTCAATCTACTAAAAAATACATATAGGAAAGTATTGAAATTCGTATATTCTTTTGCATTCAATAAAATAAACGAAAAGATATAAATAAGAATTCGTTGTTGATGGAAATATAAGAACTCACTGTCTTTATTTAAAAAAAGAAAAATTAAACTCTTCAATTTGTTTTCAATCTACTAAAAAATACATATGGGAAAGTATTGAAATTCGTATATTCTTTTGAAATCAATAAAATAAACGAAAAGATATAAATAAGAATTCGTTAGTGATCGAAATATAAGAACTCATTGTCTATATTTAAAAAAAGAAAAATGAAACTCTTCAATTTGTTTTCAATCTACTAAAAAATACATATGGGAAAGTATTGAAATTCGTATATTCTTTTGAAATCAATAAAATAAACGAAAAGATATAAATAAGAATTCGTTGTTGATGGAAATATAAGAACTCATTGTCTTTATTTAAAAAAAGAAAAATGAAACTCTTCAATTTGTTTTCAATCTACTAAAAAATACATATGGGAAAGTATTGAAATTCGTATATTCTTTTGAAATCAATAAAATAAACGAAAAGATATAAATAAGGATTCGTTAGTTATGGAAATATAAAAACTCATTGTCTTTATTTAAAAGTTGAAAAATGAAACTCTTCAATTTGTTTTCAATCTACTAAAATATACGTATAGGAAAGTATTAAAATTCGTATATTCTTTTGAAATCAATAAAATAAACGAAAAGATACAAATAAGGATTCGTTAGTTATGGAAATATAAAAACTCATTGTCTTTATTTAAAAGTTGAAAAATGAAACTCTTCAATTTGTTTTCAATCTACTAAAATATACGTATAGGAAAGTATTAAAATTCGTATATTCTTTTGAAATCAATAAAATAAACGAAAAGATACAAATAAGGATTCGTTAGTGATCGAAATATAAGAACTCATTGTCTATATTTAAAAAAAGAAAAATGAAACTCTTCAATTTGTTTTCAATCTACTAAAAAATACATATAGGAAAGTATTGAAATTCGTATATTCTTTTGCATTCAATAAAATAAACGAAAAGATATAAATAAGAATTCGTTGTTGATGGAAATATAAGAACTCATTGTCTTTATTTAAAAAAAGAAAAATGAAACTCTTCAATTTGTTTTCAATCTACTAAAAAATACATATGGGAAAGTATTGAAATTCGTATATTCTTTTGAAATCAATAAAATAAACGAAAAGATACAAATAAGGATTCGTTAGTGATCGAAATATAAGAACTCATTGTCTATATTTAAAAAAAGAAAAATGAAACTCTTCAATTTGTTTTCAATCTACTAAAAAATACATATAGGAAAGTATTGAAATTCGTATATTCTTTTGCATTCAATAAAATAAACGAAAAGATATAAATAAGAATTCGTTGTTGATGGAAATATAAGAACTCACTGTCTTTATTTAAAAAAAGAAAAATTAAACTCTTCAATTTGTTTTCAATCTACTAAAAAATACATATGGGAAAGTATTGAAATTCGTATATTCTTTTGAAATCAATAAAATAAACGAAAAGATATAAATAAGAATTCGTTAGTGATCGAAATATAAGAACTCATTGTCTATATTTAAAAAAAGAAAAATGAAACTCTTCAATTTGTTTTCAATCTACTAAAAAATACATATGGGAAAGTATTGAAATTTGTATATTCTTTTGAAATCAATAAAATAAACGAAAAGATATAAATAAGAATTCGTTGTTGATGGAAATATAAGAACTCACTGTCTTTATTTAAAAAAAGAAAAATTAAACTCTTCAATTTGTTTTCAATCTACTAAAAAATACATATGGGAAAGTATTGAAATTCGTATATTCTTTTGAAATCAATAAAATAAACGAAAAGATATAAATAAGAATTCGTTAGTGATCGAAATATAAGAACTCATTGTCTATATTTAAAAAAAGAAAAATGAAACTCTTCAATTTGTTTTCAATCTACTAAAAAATACATATGGGAAAGTATTGAAATTCGTATATTCTTTTGAAATCAATAAAATAAACGAAAAGATATAAATAAGAATTCGTTGTTGATGGAAATATAAGAACTCATTGTCTTTATTTAAAAAAAGAAAAATGAAACTCTTCAATTTGTTTTCAATCTACTAAAAAATACATATGGGAAAGTATTGAAATTCGTATATTCTATTGAAATCAATAAAATAAACGAAAAGATATAAATAAGGATTCGTTAGTTATGGAAATATAAAAACTCATTGTCTTTATTTAAAAGTTGAAAAATGAAACTCTTCAATTTGTTTTCAATCTACTAAAATATACGTATAGGAAAGTATTAAAATTCGTATATTCTTTTGAAATCAATAAAATAAACGAAAAGATACAAATAAGGATTCGTTAGTGATCGAAATATAAGAACTCATTGTCTATATTTAAAAAAAGAAAAATGAAACTCTTCAATTTGTTTTCAATCTACTAAAAAATACATATAGGAAAGTATTGAAATTCGTATATTCTTTTGCATTCAATAAAATAAACGAAAAGATATAAATAAGAATTCGTTGTTGATGGAAATATAAGAACTCACTGTCTTTATTTAAAAAAAGAAAAATTAAACTCTTCAATTTGTTTTCAATCTACTAAAAAATACATATGGGAAAGTATTGAAATTCGTATATTCTTTTGAAATCAATAAAATAAACGAAAAGATATAAATAAGAATTCGTTAGTGATCGAAATATAAGAACTCATTGTCTATATTTAAAAAAAGAAAAATGAAACTCTTCAATTTGTTTTCAATCTACTAAAAAATACATATGGGAAAGTATTGAAATTTGTATATTCTTTTGAAATCAATAAAATAAACGAAAAGATATAAATAAGAATTCGTTGTTGATGGAAATATAAGAACTCATTGTCTTTATTTAAAAAAAGAAAAATGAAACTCTTCAATTTGTTTTCAATCTACTAAAAAATACATATGGGAAAGTATTGAAATTCGTATATTCTTTTGAAATCAATAAAATAAACGAAAAGATATAAATAAGGATTCGTTAGTGATCAAAATATAAGAACTCATTGTCTATATTTAAAAAAAGAAAAATGAAACTCTTCAATTTGTTTTCAATCTACTAAAAAATACATATAGGAAAGTATTGAAATTCGTATATTCTTTTGCATTCAATAAAATAAACGAAAAGATATAAATAAGAATTCGTTGTTGATGGAAATATAAGAACTCACTGTCTTTATTTAAAAAAAGAAAAATTAAACTCTTCAATTTGTTTTCAATCTACTAAAAAATACATATGGGAAAGTATTGAAATTCGTATATTCTTTTGAAATCAATAAAATAAACGAAAAGACATAAATAAGAATTCGTTAGTGATCGAAATATAAGAACTCATTGTCTATATTTAAAAAAAGAAAAATGAAACTCTTCAATTTGTTTTCAATCTACTAAAAAATACATATGGGAAAGTATTCAAATTCGTATATTCTTTTGAAATCAATAAAATAAACGAAAAGATATAAATAAGAATTCGTTGTTGATGGAAATATAAGAACTCATTGTCTTTATTTAAAAAAAGAAAAATGAAACTCTTCAATTTGTTTTCAATCTACTAAAAAATACATATGGGAAAGTATTGAAATTCGTATATTCTTTTGAAATCAATAAAATAAACGAAAAGATATAAATAAGGATTCGTTAGTGATCAAAATATAAGAACTCATTGTCTATATTTAAAAAAAAGAAAAATGAAACTCTTCAATTTGTTTTCAATCTACTAAAAAATACATGTGGGAAAGTATTGAAATTCGTATATTCTTTTGAAATCAATAAAATAAACGAAAAGATACAAATAAGGATTCGTTAGTGATCGAAATATAAGAACTCATTGTCTATATTTAAAAAAAGAAAAATGAAACTCTTCAATTTGTTTTCAATCTACTAAAAAATACATATAGGAAAGTATTGAAATTCGTATATTCTTTTGCATTCAATAAAATAAACGAAAAGATATAAATAAGAATTCGTTGTTGATGGAAATATAAGAACTCACTGTCTTTATTTAAAAAAAGAAAAATTAAACTCTTCAATTTGTTTTCAATCTACTAAAAAATACATATGGGAAAGTATTGAAATTCGTATATTCTTTTGAAATAAATAAAATAAACGAAAAGATATAAATAAGAATTCGTTAGTGATCGAAATATAAGAACTCATTGTCTATATTTAAAAAAAGAAAAATGAAACTCTTCAATTTGTTTTCAATCTACTAAAAAATACATATGGGAAAGTATTGAAATTCGTATATTCTTTTGAATTCAATAAAATAAACGAAAAGATATAAATAAGAATTTGTTGGTGATGGAAATATAAGAACTCATTGTCTTTATTTAAAAAAAGAAAAATGAAACTCTTCAATTTGTTTTCAATATACTAAAAAATACATATGGGAAAGTATTGAAATTCGTATATTGTTTTGAAATCAATAAAATAAACGAAAAGATATAAATAAGGATTCGTTAGTGATCGAAATATAAGAACTCGTTGTCTATATTTAAAAAAAGAAAAATGAAACTCTTCAATTAGTTTTCAATCTACTAAAAAAAACATATGGGAAAGTATTGAAATTCGTATATTCTTTTAAAATCAATAAAATAAACGAAAAGATATAAATAAGAATTCGTTAGTGATCGAAATATAAGAACTCGTTGTCTATATTTAAAAAAAGAAAAATGAAACTCTTCAATTTGTTTTCAATCTATAAAAATATACATATTTGAAAGTATTGAAATTCGTATATTCTTTTGAAATCAATAAAATAAACGAAAAGATATAAATAAGAATTCGTTGGTGATGGAAATATAAGAACTCATTGTCTATAATTAAAAAAAGAAAAATGAAACTCTTCAATTAGTTTTCAATCTACTAAAAAATACATATGGGAAAGTATTGAAATTCGTATATTCTTTTGAAATCAATAACATAAACGATAAGATATAAATAAGGATTCGTTAGTGATCGAAATATAAGAACTCGTTGTCTATATTTAAAAAAAGAAAAATGAAACTCTTCAATTTGTTTTCAATCTACTAAAAAATACATATGGGAAAGTATTGAAATTCGTATATTCTTTTGAAATCAATAAAATAAACGAAAAGATATAAATAAGGATTCGTTAGTTATGGAAATATAAAAACTCATTGTCTTTATTTAAAAATTGAAAACTGAAACTCTTCAATTTGTTTTCAATCTACTAAAAAAAACATATGGGAAAGTATTGAAATTCGTATATTCTTTTGAATTCAATAAAATAAACGAAAAGATATAAATAAGGATTCGTTAGTTATGGAAATATAAAAACTCATTGTCTTTATTTAAAAATTGAAAAATGAAACTCTTCAATTTGTTTTCAATCTACTAAAATATACGTATAGGAAAGTATTAAAATTCGTATATTCTTTTGAAATCAATAAAATAAACGAAAAGATACAAATAAGGATTCGTTAGTGATCGAAATATAAGAACTCATTGTCTTTATTTAAAAAAAGAAAAATGAAACTCTTCAATTTGTTTTCAATCTACTAAAAAATACATATGGGAAAGTATTGAAATTCGTATATTCTTTTGAATTCAATAAAATAAACGAAAAGATATAAATAAGAATTCGTTGTTGATGGAAATATAAGAACTCACTGTCTTTATTTAAAAAAAGAAAAATGAAACTCTTCAATTTGTTTTCAATCTACTAAAAAATACATATGGGAAAGTATTGAAATTCGTATATTCTTTTGAAATCAATAAAATAAACGAAAAGATATAAATAAGAATTCGTTAGTGATCGAAATATAAGAACTCATTGTCTATATTTAAAAAAAGAAAAATGAAACTCTTCAATTTGTTTTCAATCTACTAAAAAATACATATGGGAAAGTATTGAAATTCGTATATTCTTTTGAAATCAATAAAAAAAACGAAAAGATATAAATAAGGATTCGTTAAGGATCGAAAATAAGAACTCGTTGTCTTTATTTAAAAATTGAAAAATGAAACTCTTCAATTTGTTTTCAATCTACTAAAATATACGTATAGGAAAGTATTGAAATTCGTATATTCTTTTGAAATCAATAAAATAAACAAAAAGATATAAATAAAAATTCGTTGGTGATGGAAATATAAGAACTCATTGTCTTTAATTAAAAAAGAAAAATGAAACTCTTCAATTTGTTTTCAATCTACTAAAAAATACAAAAAGGAAAGTATTGAAATTCGTATATTCTTTTGAATTCAATAAAATAAACGAAAAGATATAAATAAGGATTCGTTAGTGATCAAAATATAAGAACTCATTGTCTATATTTAAAAAAAGAAAAATGGAACTCTTCAATTTGTTTTCAATCTACTAAAAAATACATATGTGAAAGTATTGAAATTCGTATATTCTTTTGAAATCAATAAAATAAACGAAAAGATGTAAATAAGAATTCGTTGTTGATGGAAATATAAGAACTCATTGTCTTTATTTAAAAAAAGAAAAATGAAACTCTTCAATTTGTTTTCAATCTACTAAAAAATACATATGGGAAAGTATTGAAATTCGTATATTCTTTTGAAATCAATAAAATAAACGAAAAGATATAAATAAGGATTCGTTATTGATCGAAATATAAGAACTCGTTGTCTATATTTAAAAAAAGAAAAATGAAACTCTTCAATTTGTTTTCAATCTACTAAAAAATACATATGGGAAAGTATTGAAATTCGTATATTCTTTTGAAATCAATAAAATAAACGAAAAGATATAAATAAGAATTCGTTGGTGATCGAAATATAAGAACTCGTTGTCTATATTTAAAAATTGAAAAATGAAACTCTTCAATTTGTTTTCAATCTATAAAAAAATACATATTTGAAAGTATTGAAATTCGTATATTCTTTTGAAATCAATAAAATAAACGAAAAGATATAAATAAGAATTCGTTAGTGATCGAATTATAAGAACTCATTGTCTATAATTAAAAAAATAAAAATGAAACTCTTCAATTAGTTTTCAATCTACTAAAAAATACATATGGGAAAGTATTGAAATTCGTATATTCTTTTGAAATCAATAACATAAACGAAAAGATATAAATAAGGATTCGTTAGTGATCGAAATATAAGAACTCGTTGTCTATATTTAAAAAAAGAAAAATGAAACTCTTCAATTTGTTTTCAATCTACTAAAAAATACATATGGGAAAGTATTGAAATTCGTATATTCTTTTGAAATCAATAAAATAAACGAAAAGATATAAATAAGGATTCGTTGTTGATCGAAATATAAGAACTCGTTGTCTATATTTAAAAAAAGAAAAATGAAACTCTTCAATTTGTTTTCAATCTACTAAAAAATACATATGGGAAAGTATTGAAATTCGTATATTCTTTTGAAATCAATAAAATAAACGAAAAGATATAAATAAGGATTCGTTGTTGATCGAAATATAAGAACTCGTTGTCTATATTAAAAAAAAGAAAAATGAAACTCTTCAATTTGTTTTCAATCTACTAAAAAATACATATGGGAAAGTATTGAAATTCGTATATTCTTTTGAAATCAATAAAATAAACGAGAAGATATAAATAAGGATTCGTTGTTGATCGAAATATAAGAACTCGTTGTCTATATTAAAAAAAAAGAAAAATGAAACTCGTCAATTAGTTTTCAATCTACTAAAAAAAACATATGGGAAAGTATTGAAATTCGTATATTCTTTTGAAATCAATAAAATAAACGAAAAGATATAAATAAGGATTGGTTGGTGATGGAAATATAAGGACTCATTGTCTGTTAATAAAATGATTTAATATGATACTCTGCAATTTGTTTTCAATCTACTAAAATATACATATGGGAAAGTATTGAAATTCGTATATTCTTTTGAAATCAATAAAATAAACAAAAAGATATAAAAAAGAATTCGTTGGTGATGGAAATATAAGAACTCATTGTCTATATTTAAAAAAAGAAAAATGAAGCTCTTCAATTTGTTTTCAATCTACTAAAAAATACATATGGGAAAGTATTGAAATTCGTATATTCTTTTGAATTCAATAAAATAAACGAAAAGATATAGATAAGAATTCGTTGTTGATGGAGGTATAAAAACTCATTGTCTTTATTTAAAAAAAGAAAAATGAAACTCTTCAATTTGTTTTCAATCTACTAAAAAATACATATGGGAAAGTATTGAAATTCGTATATTCTTTTGAAATCAATAAAATAAACGAAAAGATATAAATAAGAATTCGTTAGTGATCGAAATATAAGAACTCATTGTCTATAATTAAAAAAGAAAAATGAAACTCTTCAATTTGTTTTCAATCTACTAAAATATACATATGGGAAAGTATTGAAATTCGTATATTCTTTTCAAATCAATAAAATAAACGAAAAGATATAAATAAGAATTCGGTAGTTATGGAAATATAAGAACTCATTGTCTTTATTTAAAAATTGAAAAATGAAACTCTTCAATTTGTTTTCAATCTACTAAAATATACGTATAGGAAAGTATTAAAATTCGTATATTCTTTTGAAATCAATAAAATAAACGAAAAGATATAAATAAGAATTCGATAGTGATCGAAATATAAGAACTCATTGTCTATATTTAAAAAAAGAAAAATGAAACTCTTCAATTTGTTTTCAATCTACTAAAATATACGTATAGGAAAGTATTAAAATTCGTATATTCTTTTGAAATCAATAAAATAAACAAAAAGATATAAAAAAGAATTCGTTGGTGATGGAAATATAAGAACTCATTGTCTATATTTAAAAAAAGAAAAATGAAGCTCTTCAATTTGTTTTCAATCTACTAAAAAATACATATGGGAAAGTATTGAAATTCGTATATTCTTTTGAATTCAATAAAATAAACGAAAAGATATAGATAAGAATTCGTTGTTGATGGAGGTATAAAAACTCATTGTCTTTATTTAAAAAAAGAAAAATGAAACTCTTCAATTTGTTTTCAATCTACTAAAAAATACATATGGGAAAGTATTGAAATTCGTATATTCTTTTGAAATCAATAAAATAAACGAGAAGATATAAATAAGGATTCGTTGTTGATCGAAATATAAGAACTCGTTGTCTATATTAAAAAAAAAGAAAAATGAAACTCGTCAATTAGTTTTCAATCTACTAAAAAAAACATATGGGAAAGTATTGAAATTCGTATATTCTTTTGAAATCAATAAAATAAACGAAAAGATATAAATAAGGATTGGTTGGTGATGGAAATATAAGGACTCATTGTCTGTTAATAAAATGATTTAATATGATACTCTGCAATTTGTTTTCAATCTACTAAAATATACATATGGGAAAGTATTGAAATTCGTATATTCTTTTGAAATCAATAAAATAAACGAAAAGATATAAATAAGGATTCGTTGTTGATCGAAATATAAGAACTCGTTGTCTATATTAAAAAAAAAGAAAAATGAAACTCGTCAATTAGTTTTCAATCTACTAAAAAAAACATATGGGAAAGTATTGAAATTCGTATATTCTTTTGAAATCAATAAAATAAACGAAAAGATATAAATAAGGATTGGTTGGTGATGGAAATATAAGGACTCATTGTCTGTTAATAAAATGATTTAATATGATACTCTGCAATTTGTTTTCAATCTACTAAAATATACATATGGGAAAGTATTGAAATTCGTATATTCTTTTGAAATCAATAAAATAAACAAAAAGATATAAAAAAGAATTCGTTGGTGATGGAAATATAAGAACTCATTGTCTATATTTAAAAAAAGAAAAATGAAGCTCTTCAATTTGTTTTCAATCTACTAAAAAATACATATGGGAAAGTATTGAAATTCGTATATTCTTTTGAATTCAATAAAATAAACGAAAAGATATAGATAAGAATTCGTTGTTGATGGAGGTATAAAAACTCATTGTCTTTATTTAAAAAAAGAAAAATGAAACTCTTCAATTTGTTTTCAATCTACTAAAAAATACATATGGGAAAGTATTGAAATTCGTATATTCTTTTGAAATCAATAAAATAAACGAAAAGATATAAATAAGAATTCGTTAGTGATCGAAATATAAGAACTCATTGTCTATAATTAAAAAAGAAAAATGAAACTCTTCAATTTGTTTTCAATCTACTAAAATATACATATGGGAAAGTATTGAAATTCGTATATTCTTTTCAAATCAATAAAATAAACGAAAAGATATAAATAAGAATTCGGTAGTTATGGAAATATAAGAACTCATTGTCTTTATTTAAAAATTGAAAAATGAAACTCTTCAATTTGTTTTCAATCTACTAAAATATACGTATAGGAAAGTATTAAAATTCGTATATTCTTTTGAAATCAATAAAATAAACGAAAAGATATAAATAAGAATTCGATAGTGATCGAAATATAAGAACTCATTGTCTATATTTAAAAAAAGAAAAATGAAACTCTTCAATTTGTTTTCAATCTACTAAAATATACGTATAGGAAAGTATTAAAATTCGTATATTCTTTTGAAATCAATAAAATAAACGAAAAGATATAAATAAGGATTCGTTAGTGATCGAAATATAAGAACTCGTTGTCCATATTTAAAAAAAGAAAAATGAAACTCTTCAATTTGTTTTCAATCTATAAAAATATACATATTTGAAAGTATTGAAATTCGTATATTCTTTTGAAATCAATAAAATAAACGAAAAGATATAAATAAGAATTCGTTGGTGATGGAAATATAAGAACTCATTGTCTATAATTAAAAAAAGAAAAATGAAACTCTTCAATTAGTTTTCAATCTACTAAAAAATACATATGGGAAAGTATTGAAATTCGTATATTCTTTTGAAATCAATAACATAAACGATAAGATATAAATAAGGATTCGTTAGTGATCGAAATATAAGAACTCGTTGTCTATATTTAAAAAAAGAAAAATGAAACTCTTCAATTTGTTTTCAATCTACTAAAAAATACATATGGGAAAGTATTGAAATTCGTATATTCTTTTGAAATCAATAAAATAAACGAAAAGATATAAATAAGAATTCGTTAGCGATCGAAATATAAGAACTCATTGTCTATAATTAAAAAAGAAAAATGAAACTCTTCAATTTGTTTTCAATCTACTAAAATATACATATGGGAAAGTATTGAAATTCGTATATTCTTTTCAAATCAATAAAATAAACGAAAAGATATAAATAAGAATTCGGTAGTTTTGGAAATATAAGAACTCATTGTCTTTATTTAAAAATTGAAAAATGAAACTCTTCAATTTGTTTTCAATCTACTAAAATATACGTATAGGAAAGTATTAAAATTCGTATATTCTTTTGAAATCAATAAAATAAACGAAAAGATATAAATAAGGATTCGTTAGTGATCGAAATATAAGAACTCGTTGTCTATATTTAAAAAAAGAAAAATGAAACTCTTCAATTTGTTTTCAATCTACTAAAAAATACATATGGGAAAGTATTGAAATTCGTATATTCTTTTGAAATCAATAAAATAAACGAAAAGATATAAATAAGAATTCGTTAGTGATCGAAATATAAGAACTCGTTGTCTATATTTAAAAAAAGAAAAATGAAACTCTTCAATTTGTTTTCAATCTATAAAAATATACATATTTGAAAGTATTGAAATTCGTATATTCTTTTGAAATCAATAAAATAAACGAAAAGATATAAATAAGAATTCGTTGGTGATGGAAATATAAGAACTCATTGTCTATAATTAAAAAAAGAAAAATGAAACTCTTCAATTTGTTTTCAATCTACTAAAAAATACATATGGGAAAGTATTGAAATTCGTATATTCTTTTGAAATCAATAACATAAACGATAAGATATAAATAAGGATTCGTTAGTGATCGAAATATAAGAACTCGTTGTCTATATTTAAAAAAAGAAAAATGAAACTCTTCAATTTGTTTTCAATCTACTAAAAAATACATATGGGAAAGTATTGAAATTCGTATATTCTTTTGAAATCAATAAAATAAACGAAAAGATATAAATAAAAATTCGTTAGTTATGGAAATATAAAAACTCATTGTCTTTATTTAAAAATTGAAAACTGAAACTCTTCAATTTGTTTTCAATCTACTAAAAAAAACATATGGGAAAGTATTGAAATTCGTATATTCTTTTGAATTCAATAAAATAAACGAAAAGATATAAATAGGGATTCGTTAGTTATGGAAATATAAAAACTCATTGTCTTTATTTAAAAATTGAAAAATGAAACTCTTCAATTTGTTTTCAATCTACTAAAATATACGTATAGGAAAGTATTAAAATTCGTATATTCTTTTGAAATCAATAAAATAAACGAAAAGATACAAATAAGGATTCGTTAGTGATCGAAATATAAGAACTCATTGTCTTTATTTAAAAAAAGAAAAATGAAACTCTTCAATTTGTTTTCAATCTACTAAAAAATACATATGGGAAAGTATTGAAATTCGTATATTCTTTTGAATTCAATAAAATAAACGAAAAGATATAAATAAGAATTCGTTGTTGATGGAAATATAAGAACTCACTGTCTTTATTTAAAAAAAGAAAAATGAAACTCTTCAATTTGTTTTCAATCTACTAAAAAATACATATGGGAAAGTATTGAAATTCGTATATTCTTTTGAAATCAATAAAATAAACGAAAAGATATAAATAAGAATTCGTTAGTGATCGAAATATAAGAACTCATTGTCTATATTTAAAAAAAGAAAAATGAAACTCTTCAATTTGTTTTCAATCTACTAAAAAATACATATGGGAAAGTATTGAAATTCGTATATTCTTTTGAAATCAATAAAAAAAACGAAAAGATATAAATAAGGATTCGTTAGTGATCGAAAATAAGAACTCGTTGTCTTTATTTAAAAATTGAAAAATGAAACTCTTCAATTTGTTTTCAATCTACTAAAATATACGTATAGGAAAGTATTGAAATTCGTATATTCTTTTGAAATCAATAAAATAAACAAAAAGATATAAATAAAAATTCGTTGGTGATGGAAATATAAGAACTCATTGTCTTTAATTAAAAAAGAAAAATGAAACTCTTCAATTTGTTTTCAATCTACTAAAAAATACATATGGGAAAGTATTGAAATTCGTATATTCTTTTGAAATCAATAAAATAAACGAAAAGATATAAATAAGAATTCGTTGGTGATGCAAATATCAGGACTCATTGTCTTTATTTAAAAAAAGAAAAATGAAACTCTTCAATTTGTTTTCAATCTACTAAAAAATACATATGGAAAGTATTGAAATTCGTACATTCTTTTGAAATCAATAAAATAAACGAAAAGATATAAATAAGAATTCGTTAGTGATGGAAATATAAGAACTCATTGTCTTTATTTAAAAATTGAAAAATGAAACTCTTCAATTAGTTTATAATCTACTAAAAAAAACATATGGGAAAGTATTGAAATTCGTATATTCTTTTGAAATCAATAAAATAAACGAAAAGATATAAATAAGGATTCGTTGTTGATCGAAATATAAGAACTCGTTGTCTATATTAAAAAAAAGAAAAATGAAACTCTTCAATTAGTTTTCAATCTACTAAAAAATACATATGGGA
Organism: Ptychoptera albimana; assembly: GCA_961205885.1. Classification (NCBI taxonomy): domain Eukaryota; kingdom Metazoa; phylum Arthropoda; class Insecta; order Diptera; family Ptychopteridae; genus Ptychoptera; species Ptychoptera albimana. The sequence continues at coordinate 16,771,426 of OY540803.1, read as the reverse complement.
AAGTATTGAAATTCGTTTATTCTTTTGAAATCAATAAAATAAACGAAAAGATATAAATAAGGATTCGTTATTGATCGAAATATAAGAACTCGTTGTCTATATTTAAAAAAAGAAAAATGAAACTCTTCAATTTGTTTTCAATCTACTAAAAAATACATATGGGAAAGTATTGAAATTCGTATATTCTTTTGAAATCAATAAAATAAACAAAAAGATATAAATAAAAATTCGTTGGTGATGGAAATATAAGAACTCATTGTCTTTAATTAAAAAAGAAAAATGAAACTCTTCAATTTGTTTTCAATCTACTAAAAAATACAAAAAGGAAAGTATTGAAATTCGTATATTCTTTTGAATTCAATAAAATAAACGAAAAGATATAAATAAGGATTCGTTAGTGATCAAAATATAAGAACTCATTGTCTATATTTAAAAAAAGAAAAATGAAACTCTTCAATTTGTTTTCAATCTACTAAAAAATACATATGGGAAAGTATTGAAATTCGTATATTCTTTTGAAATCAATAAAATAAACGAAAAGATATAAATAAGGATTCGTTATTGATCGAAATATAAGAACTCGTTGTCTATATTTAAAAAAAGAAAAATGAAACTCTTCAATTTGTTTTCAATCTACTAAAAAATACATATGGGAAAGTATTGAAATTCGTATATTCTTTTGAAATCAATAAAATAAACGAAAAGATATAAATAAGGATTCGTTGTTGATCGAAATATAAGAACTCGTTGTCTATATTAAAAAAAAGAAAAATGAAACTCTTCAATTAGTTTTCAATCTACTAAAAAATACATATGGGAAAGTATTGAAATTCGTATATTCTTTTGAAATCAATAAAATAAACGAGAAGATATAAATAAGGATTCGTTGTTGATCGAAATATAAGAACTCGTTGTCTATATTAAAAAAAAAGAAAAATGAAACTCGTCAATTAGTTTTCAATCTACTAAAAAAAACATATGGGAAAGTATTGAAATTCGTATATTCTTTTGAAATCAATAAAATAAACGAAAAGATATAAATAAGGATTGGTTGGTGATGGAAATATAAGGACTCATTGTCTGTTAATAAAATGATTTAATATGATACTCTGCAATTTGTTTTCAATCTACTAAAATATACATATGGGAAAGTATTGAAATTCGTATATTCTTTTGAAATCAATAAAATAAACAAAAAGATATAAAAAAGAATTCGTTGGTGATGGAAATATAAGAACTCATTGTCTATATTTAAAAAAAGAAAAATGAAGCTCTTCAATTTGTTTTCAATCTACTAAAAAATACATATGGGAAAGTATTGAAATTCGTATATTCTTTTGAATTCAATAAAATAAACGAAAAGATATAGATAAGAATTCGTTGTTGATGGAGGTATAAAAACTCATTGTCTTTATTTAAAAAAAGAAAAATGAAACTCTTCAATTTGTTTTCAATCTACTAAAAAATACATATGGGAAAGTATTGAAATTCGTATATTCTTTTGAAATCAATAAAATAAACGAAAAGATATAAATAAGAATTCGTTAGTGATCGAAATATAAGAACTCATTGTCTATAATTAAAAAAGAAAAATGAAACTCTTCAATTTGTTTTCAATCTACTAAAATATACATATGGGAAAGTATTAAAATTCGTATATTCTTTTGAAATCAATAAAATAAACGAAAAGATATAAATAAGGATTCGTTAGTGATCGAAATATAAGAACTCGTTGTCCATATTTAAAAAAAGAAAAATGAAACTCTTCAATTTGTTTTCAATCTACTAAAAAATACATATGGGAAAGTATTGAAATTCGTATATTCTTTTGAAATCAATAAAATAAACGAAAAGATATAAATAAGAATTCGTTAGTGATCGAAATAGAAGGACTCATTGTCTATATTTAAAAAAAGAAAAATGAAACTCTTCAATTTGTTTTCAATCTACTAAAAAATACATATAGGAAAGTATTGAAATTCGTATATTCTTTTGAATTCAATAAAATAAACGAAAAGATATAAATAAGGATTCGTTGTTGATGGAAATATAAGAACTCATTGTCTTTATTTAAAAAAAGAAAAATGAAACTCTTCAATTTGTTTTCAATCTACTAAAAAATACATATGGGAAAGTATTGAAATTCGTATATTCTTTTAAAATCAATAAAATAAACGAAAAGATATAAATAAGAATTCGTTAGTGATCGAAATATAAGAACTCATTGTCTATATTTAAAAAAAGAAAAATTAAACTCTTCAATTTGTTTTCAATCTATTAAAAAAAACATATGGGAAAGTATTGAAATTCGTATATTCTTTTGAATTCAATAAAATAAACGAAAAGATATAAATAAGGATTCGTTAGTGATCGAAATATAAGAACTCATTGTCTTTATTTAAAAAAAGAAAAATGATACTCTGCAATTTGTTTTCAATCTACTAAAATATACATATAGTAAAGTATTGAAATTCGTATATTCTTTTGAAATCAATAAAATAAACGAAAAGATATAAATAAGAATTCGTTGTTGATGGAAATATAAGAACTCATTGTCTTTATTTAAAAAAAGAAAAATGAAACTCTTCAATTTGTTTTCAATCTACTAAAATATACGTATAGGAAAGTATTAAAATTCGTATATTCTTTTGAAATCAATAAAATAAACGAAAAGATACAAATAAGGATTCGTTAGTGATCGAAATATAAGAACTCATTGTCTATATTTAAAAAAAGAAAAATGAAACTCTTCAATTTGTTTTCAATCTACTAAAAAATACATATGGGAAAGTATTGAAATTCGTATATTCTTTTGAATTCAATAAAATAAACGAAAAGATATAAATAAGAATTCGTTGTTGATGGAAATATAAGAACTCACTGTCTTTATTTAAAAAAAGAAAAATTAAACTCTTCAATTTGTTTTCAATCTACTAAAAAATACATATGGGAAAGTATTGAAATTCGTATTTTCTTTTGAAATCAATAAAATAAACGAAAAGATATAAATAAGAATTCGTTAGTGATCGAAATATAAGAACTCATTGTCTATATTTAAAAAAAGAAAAATGAAACTCTTCAATTTGTTTTCAATCTACTAAAAAATACATATGGGAAAGTATTGAAATTCGTATATTCTTTTGAAATCAATAAAATAAACGAAAAGATATAAATAAGGATTCGTTAGTGATCGAAAATAAGAACTCGTTGTCTTTATTTAAAAATTGAAAAATGAAACTCTTCAATTTGTTTTCAATCTACTAAAATATACGTATAGGAAAGTATTGAAATTCGTATATTCTTTTGAAATCAATAAAATAAACAAAAAGATATAAATAAAAATTCGTTGGTGATGGAAATATAAGAACTCATTGTCTATAATTAAAAAAGAAAAATGAAACTCTTCAATTTGTTTTCAATCTACTAAAAAATACATAAAGGAAAGTATTGAAATTCGTATATTCTTTTGAATTCAATAAAATAAACGAAAAGATATAAATAAGGATTCGTTAGTGATCAAAATATAAGAACTCATTGTCAATATTTAAAAAAAGAAAAATGAAACTCTTCAATTTGTTTTCAATCTACTAAAAAATACATATGGGAAAGTATTGAAATTCGTATATTCTTTTGAAATCAATAAAATAAACAAAAAGATATAAATAAAAATTCGTTGGTGATGGAAATATAAGAACTCATTGTCTATAATTAAAAAAGAAAAATGAAACTCTTCAATTTGTTTTCAATCTACTAAAAAATACATAAAGGAAAGTATTGAAATTCGTATATTCTTTTGAATTCAATAAAATAAACGAAAAGATATAAATAAGAATTCGTTAGTGATCGAAATATAAGAACTCGTTGTCTATATTTAAAAAAAGAAAAATGAAACTCTTCAATTTGTTTTCAATCTATAAAAAAATACATATTTGAAAGTATTGAAATTCGTATATTCTTTTGAAATCAATAAAATAAACGAAAAGATATAAATAAGAATTCGTTAGTGATCGAAATATAATAACTCATTGTCTATAATTAAAAAAATAAAAATGAAACTCTTCAATTAGTTTTCAATCTACTAAAAAATACATATGGGAAAGTATTGAAAATCGTATATTCTTTTGAAATCAATAACATAAACGAAAAGATATAAATAAGGATTCGTTAGTGATCGAAATATAAGAACTCGTTGTCTATATTTAAAAAAAGAAAAATGAAACTCTTCAATTTGTTTTCAATCTACTAAAAAATACATATGGGAAAGTATTGAAATTCGTATATTCTTTTGAAATCAATAAAATAAACGAAAAGATATAAATAAGGATTCGTTATTGATCGAAATATAAGAACTCGTTGTCTATATTTAAAAAAAGAAAAATGAAACTCTTCAATTTGTTTTCAATCTACTAAAAAATACATATGGGAAAGTATTGAAATTCGTATATTCTTTTGAAATCAATAAAATAAACGAAAAGATATAAATAAGGATTCGTTGTTGATCGAAATATAAGAACTCGTTGTCTATATTAAAAAAAAGAAAAATGAAACTCTTCAATTAGTTTTCAATCTACTAAAAAAAACATATGGGAAAGTATTGAAATTCGTATATTCTTTTGAAATCAATAAAATAAACGAAAAGATATAAATAAGGATTGGTTGGTGATGGAAATATAAGGACTCATTGTCTGTTAATAAAATGATTTAATATGATACTCTGCAATTTGTTTTCAATATACTAAAATATATATATGGGAAAGTATTGAAATTCGTATATTCTTTTGAAATCAATAAAATAAACAAAAAGATATAAAAAAGAATTCGTTGGTGATGGAAATATAAGAACTCATTGTCTATATTTAAAAAAAGAAAAATTAAGCTCTTCAATTTGTTTTCAATCTACTAAAAAATACATATGGGAAAGTATTGAAATTCGTATATTCTTTTGAATTCAATAAAATAAACGAAAAGATATAGATAAGAATTCGTTAGTGATCGAAATATAAGAACTCGTTGTCTATATTTAAAAAAAGAAAAATGAAACTCTTCAATTTGTTTTCAATCTATAAAAAAATACATATTTGAAAGTATTGAAATTCGTATATTCTTTTGAAATCAATAAAATAAACGAAAAGATATAAATAAGAATTCGTTAGTGATCGAAATATAAGAACTCATTGTCTATAATTAAAAAAATAAAAATGAAACTCTTCAATTAGTTTTCAATCTACTAAAAAATACATATGGGAAAGTATTGAAATTCGTATATTCTTTTGAAATCAATAACATAAACGAAAAGATATAAATAAGGATTCGTTAGTGATCGAAATATAAGAACTCGTTGTCTATATTTAAAAAAAGAAAAATGAAACTCTTCAATTTGTTTTCAATCTACTAAAAAATACATATGGGAAAGTATTGAAATTCGTATATTCTTTTGAAATCAATAAAATAAACGAAAAGATATAAATAAGGATTCGTTATTGATCGAAATATAAGAACTCGTTGTCTATATTTAAAAAAAGAAAAATGAAACTCTTCAATTTGTTTTCAATCTACTAAAAAATACATATGGGAAAGTATTGAAATTCGTATATTCTTTTGAAATCAATAAAATAAACGAAAAGATATAAATAAGGATTCGTTGTTGATCGAAATATAAGAACTCGTTGTCTATATTAAAAAAAAGAAAAATGAAACTCTTCAATTAGTTTTCAATCTACTAAAAAAAACATATGGGAAAGTATTGAAATTCGTATATTCTTTTGAAATCAATAAAATAAACGAAAAGATATAAATAAGGATTGGTTGGTGATGGAAATATAAGGACTCATTGTCTGTTAATAAAATGATTTAATATGATACTCTGCAATTTGTTTTCAATATACTAAAATATATATATGGGAAAGTATTGAAATTCGTATATTCTTTTGAAATCAATAAAATAAACAAAAAGATATAAATAAAAATTCGTTGGTGATGGAAATATAAGAACTCATTGTCTATAATTAAAAAAGAAAAATGAAACTCTTCAATTTGTTTTCAATCTACTAAAAAATACATAAAGGAAAGTATTGAAATTCGTATATTCTTTTGAATTCAATAAAATAAACGAAAAGATATAAATAAGAATTCGTTAGTGATCGAAATATAAGAACTCGTTGTCTATATTTAAAAAAAGAAAAATGAAACTCTTCAATTTGTTTTCAATCTATAAAAAAATACATATTTGAAAGTATTGAAATTCGTATATTCTTTTGAAATCAATAAAATAAACGAAAAGATATAAATAAGAATTCGTTAGTGATCGAAATATAAGAACTCATTGTCTATAATTAAAAAAATAAAAATGAAACTCTTCAATTAGTTTTCAATCTACTAAAAAATACATATGGGAAAGTATTGAAATTCGTATATTCTTTTGAAATCAATAACATAAACGAAAAGATATAAATAAGGATTCGTTAGTGATCGAAATATAAGAACTCGTTGTCTATATTTAAAAAAAGAAAAATGAAACTCTTCAATTTGTTTTCAATCTACTAAAAAATACATATGGGAAAGTATTGAAATTCGTATATTCTTTTGAAATCAATAAAATAAACGAAAAGATATAAATAAGGATTCGTTATTGATCGAAATATAAGAACTCGTTGTCTATATTTAAAAAAAGAAAAATGAAACTCTTCAATTTGTTTTCAATCTACTAAAAAATACATATGGGAAAGTATTGAAATTCGTATATTCTTTTGAAATCAATAAAATAAACGAAAAGATATAAATAAGGATTCGTTGTTGATCGAAATATAAGAACTCGTTGTCTATATTAAAAAAAAGAAAAATGAAACTCTTCAATTAGTTTTCAATCTACTAAAAAAAACATATGGGAAAGTATTGAAATTCGTATATTCTTTTGAAATCAATAAAATAAACGAAAAGATATAAATAAGGATTGGTTGGTGATGGAAATATAAGGACTCATTGTCTGTTAATAAAATGATTTAATATGATACTCTGCAATTTGTTTTCAATATACTAAAATATATATATGGGAAAGTATTGAAATTCGTATATTCTTTTGAAATCAATAAAATAAACAAAAAGATATAAAAAAGAATTCGTTGGTGATGGAAATATAAGAACTCATTGTCTATATTTAAAAAAAGAAAAATTAAGCTCTTCAATTTGTTTTCAATCTACTAAAAAATACATATGGGAAAGTATTGAAATTCGTATATTCTTTTGAATTCAATAAAATAAACGAAAAGATATAGATAAGAATTCGTTGTTGATGGAGATATAAAAACTCATTGTCTTTATTTAAAAAAAGAAAAATGAAACTCTTCAATTTGTTTTCAATCTACTAAAAAATACATATGGGAAAGTATTGAAATTCGTATATTCTTTTGAAATCAATAAAATAAACGAAAAGATATAAATAAGAATTCGTTAGTGATCGAAATATAAGAACTCATTGTCTATAATTAAAAAAGAAAAATAAAACTCTTCAATTTGTTTTCAATCTACTAAAATATACATATGGGAAAGTATTGAAATTCGTATATTCTTTTCAAATCAATAAAATAAACGAAAAGATATAAATAAGAATTCGTTAGTTATGGAAATATAAAAACTCATTGTCTTTATTTAAAAATTGAAAAATGAAACTCTTCAATTTGTTTTCAATCTACTAAAATATACATATAGGAAAGTATTAAAATTCGTATATTCTTTTGAAATCAATAAAATAAACGAAAAGATATAAATAAGAATTCGATAGTGATCGAAATATAAGAACTCATTGTCTATATTTAAAAAAAGAAAAATGAAACTCTTCAATTTGTTTTCAATCTACTAAAATATACGTATAGGAAAGTATTAAAATTCGTATATTCTTTTGAAATCAATAAAATAAACGAAAAGATATAAATAAGGATTCGTTAGTGATCGAAATATAAGAACTCGTTGTCCATATTTAAAAAAAGAAAAATGAAACTCTTCAATTTGTTTTCAATCTACTAAAAAATATATATGGGAAAGTATTGAAATTCGTATATTCTTTTGAAATCAATAAAATAAACGAAAAGATATAAATAAGAATTCGTTAGTGATCGAAATATAAGGACTCATTGTCTATATTTAAAAAAAGAAAAATTAAACTCTTCAATTTGTTTTCAATCTACTAAAAAATACATATGGGAAAGTATTGAAATTCGTATATTCTTTTGAATTCAATTAAATAAACGAAAAGATATAACTAAGGATTCGTTGTTGATGGAAATATTAGAACTCATTGTCTTTATTTAAAAAAAGAAAAATGAAACTCTTCAATTTGTTTTCAATCTACTAAAAAATACATATGGGAAAGTATTGAAATTCGTATATTCTTTTAAAATCAATAAAATAAACGAAAAGATATAAATAAGAATTCGTTAGTGATCGAAATATAAGAACTCATTGTCTATATTTAAAAAAAGAAAAATTAAACTCTTCAATTTGTTTTCAATCTACTAAAAAAAACATATGGGAAAGTATTGAAATTCGTATATTCTTTTGAATTCAATAAAATAAACGAAAAGATATAAATAAGGATTCGTTAGTGATCGAAATATAAGAACTCATTGTCTTTATTTAAAATAAGAAAAATGATACTCTGCAATTTGTTTTCAATCTACTAAAATATACATATAGTAAAGTATTGAAATTCGTATATTCTTTTGAAATCAATAAAATAAACGAAAAGATATAAATAAGAATTCGTTGTTGATGGAAATATAAGAACTCATTGTCTTTATTTAAAAAAAGAAAAATGAAACTCTTCAATTTGTTTTCAATCTACTAAAATAAACGTATAGGAATGTATTGAAATTCGTATATTCTTTTGAAATCAATAAAATAAACGAAAAGATATAAATAAGAATTCGTTGTTGATGGAAATATAAGAACTCATTGTCTATATTTAAAAAAAGAAAAATGAAACTCTTCAATTTGTTTTCAATCTACTAAAAAATACATATTTGAAAGTATTGAAATTCGTATATTCTTTTGAAATCAATAAAATAAATATAAGAAATATATATAGAAATATAAGAACTCATTGTCTTTATTTAAAAAAAGAAAAATGAAACTCTTCAATTTGTTTTCAATCTACTAAAAAATACATATGGGAAAGTATTGAAATTAGTATATTCTTTTGAAATCAATAAAATAAACAAAAAGATATAAATAAGAATTCGTTAGTTATGGAAATATAAAAACTCATTGTCTTTATTTAAAAATTGAAAAATGAAACTCTTCAATTTATTTTCAATTTTAAAAAAATACATATTTAAAAGTATTGAAATTCGTACATTCTTTTGAAATCAATAAAATAAACGAAAAGATATATATAAGAATTCGTTAGTGATGGAAATATAAGAACTTATTGTCTATATTTAAAAATTGAAAAATGAAACTCTTCAATTTGTTTTCAATCTACTACAATATACGTATAGGAAAGTATTGAAATTCGTATATTCTTTTGAAATCAATAAAATAAACGAAAAGATATAAATAAGAATTCGTTGGTGATGGAAATATAAGAACTCATTGTCTTTATTTAAAAATTGAAAAATGAAACTCTTCAATTTGTTTTCAATCTACTAAAAAATACATATGCGAAAGTATTGAAATTCGTATATTTTTTTGAATCCAATAAAATAAACGAAAAGATATAAATAAGAATTCGTTGGTGATGGAAATATAAGAACTCATTGTCTTTATTTAAAAAAAGAAAAATGAAACTCTTCAATTAGTTTTCAATCTACTTAAAAAAAACATATGGGAAAGTATTGAAATTCGTATATTCTTTTGAAATCAATAAAATAAACGAAAAGATATAAATAAGGATTCGTTAGTGATCAAAATATAAGAACTCATTGTCTATATTTAAAAAAAGAAAAATGAAACTCTTCAATTTGTTTTCAATCTACTAAAAAATACATATGGGAAAGTATTGAAATTCGTATATTCTTTTGAAATCAATAAAATAAACAAAAAGATATAAATAAAAATTCGTTGGTGATGGAAATATAAGAACTCATTGTCTATAATTAAAAAAGAAAAATGAAACTCTTCAATTTGTTTTCAATCTACTAAAAAATACATAAAGGAAAGTATTGAAATTCGTATATTCTTTTGAATTCAATAAAATAAACGAAAAGATATAAATAAGAATTCGTTAGTGATCGAAATATAAGAACTCGTTGTCTATATTTAAAAAAAGAAAAATGAAACTCTTCAATTTGTTTTCAATCTATAAAAAAATACATATTTGAAAGTATTGAAATTCGTATATTCTTTTGAAATCAATAAAATAAACGAAAAGATATAAATAAGAATTCGTTAGTGATCGAAATATAAGAACTCATTGTCTATAATTAAAAAAATAAAAATGAAACTCTTCAATTAGTTTTCAATCTACTAAAAAATACATATGGGAAAGTATTGAAATTCGTATATTCTTTTGAAATCAATAACATAAACGAAAAGATATAAATAAGGATTCGTTAGTGATCGAAATATAAGAACTCGTTGTCTATATTTAAAAAAAGAAAAATGAAACTCTTCAATTTGTTTTCAATCTACTAAAAAATACATATGGGAAAGTATTGAAATTCGTATATTCTTTTGAAATCAATAAAATAAACGAAAAGATATAAATAAGGATTCGTTATTGATCGAAATATAAGAACTCGTTGTCTATATTAAAAAAAAGAAAAATGAAACTCTTCAATTTGTTTTCAATCTACTAAAAAAAAACAAATGGGAAAGTATTGAAATTCGTATATTCTTTTGAAATCAATAAAATAAACGAAAAGATATAAATAAGGATTGGTTGGTGATGGAAATATAAGGACTCATTGTCTGTTAATAAAATGATTTAATATGATACTCTGCAATTTGTTTTCAATATACTAAAATATATATATGGGAAAGTATTGAAATTCGTATATTCTTTTGAAATCAATAAAATAAACAAAAAGATATAAAAAAGAATTCGTTGGTGATGGAAATATAAGAACTCATTGTCTATATTTAAAAAAAGAAAAATGAAGCTCTTCAATTTGTTTTCAATCTACTAAAAAATACATATGGGAAAGTATTGAAATTCGTATATTCTTTTGAATTCAATAAAATAAACGAAAAGATATAGATAAGAATTCGTTGTTGATGGAGATATAAAAACTCATTGTCTATATTTAAAAAAGAAAAATGAAACTCTTCAATTTGTTTTCAATCTACTAAAAAATACATATGGGAAAGTATTGAAATTCGTATATTCTTTTGAAATCAATAAAATAAACGAAAAGATATAAATAAGAATTCGTTAGTGATCGAAATATAAGAACTCATTGTCTATAATTAAAAAAGAAAAATGAAACTCTTCAATTTGTTTTCAATCTACTAAAATATACATATGGGAAAGTATTGAAATTCGTATATTCTTTTCAAATCAATAAAATAAACGAAAAGATATAAATAAGAATTCGTTAGTTATGGAAATATAAAAACTCATTGTCTTTATTTAAAAATTGAAAAATGAAACTCTTCAATTTGTTTTCAATCTACTAAAATATACATATAGGAAAGTATTGAAATTCGTATATTCTTTTGAAATCAATAAAATAAACGAAAAGATATAAATAAGAATTCGATAGTGATCGAAATATAAGAACTCATTGTCTATATTTAAAAAAAGAAAAATGAAACTCTTCAATTTGTTTTCAATCTACTAAAATATACGTATAGGAAAGTATTAAAATTCGTATATTCTTTTGAAATCAATAAAATAAACGAAAAGATATAAATAAGGATTCGTTAGTGATCGAAATATAAGAACTCGTTGTCCATATTTAAAAAAAGAAAAATGAAACTCTTCAATTTGTTTTCAATCTACTAAAAAATACATATGGGAAAGTATTGAAATTCGTATATTCTTTTGAAATCAATAAAATAAACGAAAAGATATAAATAAGAATTCGTTAGTGATCGAAATATAAGGACTCATTGTCTATATTTAAAAAAAGAAAAATGAAACTCTTCAATTTGTTTTCAATCTACTAAAAAATACATATGGGAAAGTATTGAAATTCGTATATTCTTTTGAATTCAATAAAATAAACGAAAAGATATAAATAAGGATTCGTTGTTGATGGAAATATTAGAACTCATTGTCTTTATTTAAAAAAAGAAAAATGAAACTCTTCAATTTGTTTTCAATCTACTAAAAAATACATATGGGAAAGTATTGAAATTCGTATATTCTTTTAAAATCAATAAAATAAACGAAAAGATATAAATAAGAATTCGTTAGTGATCGAAATATAAGAACTCATTGTCTATATTTAAAAAAAGAAAAATTAAACTCTTCAATTTGTTTTCAATCTACTAAAAAAAACATATGGGAAAGTATTGAAATTCGTATATTCTTTTGAATTCAATAAAATAAACGAAAAGATATAAATAAGGATTCGTTAGTGATCGAAATATAAGAACTCATTGTCTTTATTTAAAATAAGAAAAATGATACTCTGCAATTTGTTTTCAATCTACTAAAATATACATATAGTAAAGTATTGAAATTCGTATATTCTTTTGAAATCAATAAAATAAACGAAAAGATATAAATAAGAATTCGTTGTTGATGGAAATATAAGAACTCATTGTCTTTATTTAAAAAAAGAAAAATGAAACTCTTCAATTTGTTTTCAATCTACTAAAATATACGTATAGGAAAGTATTGAAATTCGTATATTCTTTTGAAATCAATAAAATAAACGAAAAGATATAAATAAGAATTCGTTGTTGATGGAAATATAAGAACTCATTGTCTATATTTAAAAAAAGAAAAATGAAACTCTTCAATTTGTTTTCAATCTACTAAAAAATACATATTTGAAAGTATTGAAATTCGTATATTCTTTTGAAATCAATAAAATAAATATAAGAAATATATATAGAAATATAAGAACTCATTGTCTTTATTTAAAAAAAGAAAAATGAAACTCTTCAATTTGTTTTCAATCTACTAAAAAATACATATGGGAAAGTATTGAAATTCGTATATTCTTTTGAAATCAATAAAATAAACAAAAAGATATAAATAAGAATTCGTTAGTTATGGAAATATAAAAACTCATTGTCTTTATTTAAAAATTGAAAAATGAAACTCTTCAATTTGTTTTCAATTTTAAAAAAATACATATTTAAAAGTATTGAAATTCGTACATTCTTTTGAAATCAATAAAATAAACGAAAAGATATATATAAGAATTCGTTAGTGATGGAAATATAAGAACTTATTGTCTATATTTAAAAATTGAAAAATGAAACTCTTCAATTTGTTTTCAATCTACTACAATATACGTATAGGAAAGTATTGAAATTCGTATATTCTTTTGAAATCAATAAAATAAACGAAAAGATATAAATAAGAATTCGTTGGTGATGGAAATATAAGAACTCATTGTCTTTATTTAAAAATTGAAAAATGAAACTCTTCAATTTGTTTTCAATCTACTAAAAAATACATATGCGAAAGTATTGAAATTCGTATATTTTTTTGAATCCAATAAAATAAACGAAAAGATATAAATAAGAATTCGTTGGTGATGGAAATATAAGAACTCATTGTCTTTATTTAAAAAAAGAAAAATGAAACTCTTCAATTAGTTTTTAATCTACTAAAAAAAACATATGGGAAAGTATTGAAATTCGTATATTCTTTTAAAATCAATAAAATAAACGAAAAGATATAAATAAGGAATCATTGGTGATGGAAATATAAGGACTCATTGCCTGTTAATAAAATGATTTAATATGATACTCTGCAATTTGTTTTCAATCTACTAAAATATACATATAGTAAAGTATTGAAATTCGTATATTCTTTTGAAATCAATAAAATAAACGAAAAGATATAAATAAGAATTCGTTGTTGATGGAAATATAAGAACTCATTGTCTTTATTTAAAAAAAGAAAAATGAAACTCTTCAATTTGTTTTCAATCTACTAAAAAATACATATGAGAAAGTACTGAAATTCGTATATTCTTTTGAAATCAATAAAATAAACGAAAAGATATAAATAAGAATTCGTTAGTTATGGAAATATAAAAACTCATTGTCTTTATTTAAAAATTGAAAAATGAAACTCTTCAATTTGTTTTCAATCTACTAAAATATACGTATAGGAAAGTATTAAAATTCGTATATTCTTTTGAAATCAATAAAATAAACGAAAAGATATAAATAAGAATTCGATAGTGATCGAAATATAAGAACTCGTTGTCCATATTTAAAAAAAGAAAATTGAAACTCTTCAATTTGTTTTTAATCTACTAAAAAATACATATGGGAAAGTATTGAAATTCGTATATTCTTTTGAAATCAATAAAATAAACGAAAAGATATAAATAAGAATTCGTTAGTGATCGAAATATAAGGACTCATTGTCTATATTTAAAAATTGAAAAATGAAACTCTTCAATTTGTTTTCAATCTACTAAAAAATACATATGCGAAAGTATTGAAATTCGTATATTTTTTTGAATCCAATAAAATAAACGAAAAGATATAAATAAGAATTCGTTGGTGATGGAAATATAAGAACTCATTGTCTTTATTTAAAAAAAGAAAAATGAAACTCTTCAATTTGTTTTCAATCTACTAAAAAATACATATGGGAAAGTATTGAAATTCGTATATTCTTTTGAAATCAATAAAATAAACAAAAAGATATAAATAAGAATTCGTTAGTTATGGAAATATAAAAACTCATTGTCTTTATTTAAAAATTGAAAAATGAAACTCTTCAATTTGTTTTCAATCTTTAAAAAAATACATATTTAAAAGTATTGAAATTCGTACATTCTTTTGAAATCAATAAAATAAACGAAAAGATATATATATAAGAATTCGTTAGTGATGGAAATATAACAACTCATTGTCTTTATTTAAAAAAAGAAAAATGAAACTCTTCAATTTGTTTTCAATCTACTACAATATACGTATAGGAAAGTATTGAAATTCGTATATTCTTTTGAAATCAATAAAATAAACGAAAAGATATAAATAAGAATTCGTTGGTGATGGAAATATAAGAACTCATTGTCTTTATTTAAAAATTGAAAAATGAAACTCTTCAATTTGTTTTCAATCTACTAAAAAATACATATGCGAAAGTATTGAAATTCGTATATTTTTTTGAATCCAATAAAATAAACGAAAAGATATAAATAAGAATTCGTTGGTGATGGAAATATAAGAACTCATTGTCTTTATTTAAAAAAAGAAAAATGAAACTCTTCAATTAGTTTTTAATCTACTAAAAAAAACATATGGGAAAGTATTGAAATTCGTATATTCTTTTGAAATCAATAAAATAAACGAAAAGATATAAATAAGGAATCATTGGTGATGGAAATATAAGGACTCATTGCCTGTTAATAAAATGATTTAATATGATACTCTGCAATTTGTTTTCAATCTACTAAAATATACATATAGTAAAGTATTGAAATTCGTATATTCTTTTGAAATCAATAAAATAAACGAAAAGATATAAATAAGAATTCGTTGTTGATGGAAATATAAGAACTCATTGTCTTTATTTAAAAAAAGAAAAATGAAACTCTTCAATTTGTTTTCAATCTACTAAAAAATACATATGGGAAAGTATTGAAATTCGTATATTCTTTTGAAATCAATAAAATAAACGAAAAGATATAAATACGAATTCGTTAGTTATGGAAATATAAAAACTCATTGTCTTTATTTAAAAATTGAAAAATGAAACTCTTCAATTTGTTTTCAATCTACTAAAATATACGTATAGGAAAGTATTAAAATTCGTATATTCTTTTGAAATCAATAAAATAAACGAAAAGATATAAATAAGAATTCGATAGTGATCGAAATATAAGAACTCGTTGTCCATATTTAAAAAAAGAAAAATGAAACTCTTCAATTTGTTTTTAATCTACTAAAAAATACATATGGGAAAGTATTGAAATTCGTATATTCTTTTGAAATCAATAAAATAAACGAAAAGATATAAATAAGAATTCGTTAGTGATCGAAATATAAGGACTCATTGTCTATATTTAAAAAAGAAAAATGAAACTCTTCAATTTGTTTTCAATCTACTAAAATATACATATGGGAAAGTATTAAAATTCGTATATTCTTTTGAAATCAATAAAATAAACGAAAAGATATAAATAAGGAATCGTTGGTGATGGAAATATAAGGACTCATTGCCTGTTAATAAAATGATTTAATATGATACTCTGCAATTTGTTTTCAATATACTAAAATATACATATAGTAAAGTATTGAAATTCGTATATTCTTTTGAAATCAATAAAATAAACGAAAAGATATAAATAAGAATTCGTTGTTGATGGAAATATTAGAACTCATTGTTTTTATTTAAAAAAAGAAAAATGATACTCTGCAATTTGTTTTCAATCTACTAAAATATACATATGGGAAAGTATTAAAATTCGTATATTCTTTTGAAATCAATAAAATAAACGAAAAGATATAAATAAGGATTCGTTGGTGATGGAAATATAAGAACTCATTGTCTTTATTTAAAAAAAGAAAAATGAAACTCTTCAATTTGTTTTCAATCTTTAAAAAAATACATATTTGAAAGTATTGAAATTCGTATATTCTTTTGAAATCAATAAAATAAACGAAAAGATATATATAAGAATTCGTTAGTGATGGAAATATAAGAACTCATTGTCTTTATTTAAAAATTGAAAAATGAAACTCTTCAATTTGTTTTCAATCTACTAAAAAATACATATGGGAAAGTATTGAAATTCGTATATTCTTTTGAAACCAATAAAATAAACGAAAAGATATAAATAAGAATTCGTTAGTGATGGAAATATAAGAACTCATTGTCTGAATTTAAAAATTGAAAAATGAAACTCTTCAATTTGTTTTCAATCTATAAAAAAATACATATTTAAAAATATTGAAATTCGTACATTCTTTTGAAATCAATAAAATAAACGAAAAGATATATATAAGAATTCGTTAGTGATGGAAATATAAGAACTCATTGTCTTTATTTTAAAATTGAAAAATGAAACTCTTCAATTTGTTTTCAATCTACTAAAATATACGTATAGGAAAGTATTGAAATTCGTATATTCTTTTGAAATCAATAAAATAAACGAAAAGATACAAATAAGAATTCGTTAGTGATCGAAATATAAGAACTCATTGTCTTTATTTAAAAAAAGAAAAATGAAACTCTTCAATTTGTTTTCAATCTACTAAAAAATACATATGGGAAAGTATTGAAATTCGTACATTCTTTTGAAATCAATAAAATAAACGAAAAGATATATATAAGAATTCGTTGGTGATGGAAATATAAGAACTCATTGTCTTTATTTAAAAATTGAAAAATGAAACTCTTCAATTTGTTTTCAATATACTAAAATATACGTATAGGAAAGTATTGAAATTCGTATATTCTTTTGAAATCAATAAAATAAACGAAAAGATACAAATAAGAATTCGTTAGTGATCGAAATATAAGAACTCATTGTCTTTATTTAAAAAAAGAAAAATGAAACTCTTCAATTTGTTTTCAATCTACTAAAAAATACATATAGGAAAGTATAGAAATTCGTTTATTCTTTTGAAATCAATAAAATAAACGAAAAGATATAAATAAGAATTCGTTAGTGATCGAAATATAAGAACTCATTGTCTATATTTAAAAAAAGAAAAATGAAACTCTTCAATTTGTTTTCAATCTACTAAAAAATACATATGGGAAAGTATTCAAATTCGTATATTCTTTTGAATTCAATAAAATAAACGAAAAGATATAAATAAGGATTCGTTGTTGATGGAAATATAAGAACTCATTGTCTATATTTAAAAATTGAAAAATGAAACTCTTCAATTTGTTTTCAATCTACTAAAAAATACATATGGGAAAGTATTGAAATTCGTATATTCTTTTGAATCCAATAAAATAAACGAAAAGATATAAATAAGAATTCGTTAGTGATGGAAATATAAAAACTCATTGTCTATATTTAAAAAAAGAAAAATGAAACTCTTCAATTTGTTTTCAATCTACTAAAAAATACATATGGGAAAGTATTGAAATTCGTATATTCTTTTGAAATCAATAAAATAAACGAAAAGATATAAATAAGAATTCGTTGTTGATGGAAATATAAGAACTCATTGTCTTTATTTAAAAAAAGAAAAATGAAACTCTTCAATTTGTTTTCAATCTACTAAAAAATACATATAGGAAAGTATAGAAATTCGTTTATTCTTTTGAAATCAATAAAATAAACGAAAAGATATAAATAAGAATTCGTTAGTGATCGAAATATAAGAACTCATTGTCTATATTTAAAAAAAGAAAAATGAAACTCTTCAATTTGTTTTCAATCTACTAAAAAATACATATGGGAAAGTATTCAAATTCGTATATTCTTTTGAATTCAATAAAATAAACGAAAAGATATAAATAAGGATTCGTTGTTGATGGAAATATAAGAACTCATTGTCTATATTTAAAAATTGAAAAATGAAACTCTTCAATTTGTTTTCAATCTACTAAAAAATACATATGGGAAAGTATTGAAATTCGTATATTCTTTTGAATCCAATAAAATAAACGAAAAGATATAAATAAGAATTCGTTAGTGATGGAAATATAAAAACTCATTGTCTATATTTAAAAAAAGAAAAATGAAACTCTTCAATTTGTTTTCAATCTATAAAAAAATACATATAAGAAAGTATTGAAATTCGTACATTCTTTTGAAATCAATAAAATAAACGAAAAGATATATATAAGAATTCGTTAGTGATGGAAATATAAGAACTCATTGTCTTTATTTAAAAATTGAAAAATGAAACTCTTCAATTTGTTTTCAATCTATAAAAAATACATATTTGAAAGTATTGAAATTCGTACATTCTTTTGAAATCAATAAAATAAAAGAAAAGATATAAATAAGGATTCGTTGTTGATGAAAATATAAGAACTCATTGCCTATATATAAAAATTGAAAAATGAAACTCTTCAATTTGTTTTCAATCTACTAACATATACGTATAGGAAAGTATTGAAATTCGTATATTCTTTTGAAATCAATAAAATAAACGAAAAGATATAAATAAGAATTCGTTGGTGATGGAAATATAAGAACTCATTGTTATTATTTAAAAATTGAAAATGAAACTCTTCAATTTGTTTTCAATCTACTAAAAAATACATATGGGAAAGTATGGAAATTCGTATATTCTTTTGAAATTAATAAAATAAACGAAAAGATATAAATAAGAATTCGTTGGTGATGGAAATATAAAAACTCATTGTCTTTATTTAAAAAGAAAAATGAAACTCTGCAATTTGTTTTCAATCTACTAAAAAATACATATGGGAAAGTATTGAAATTCGTATATTCTTTTGAAATCAATAATATAAAAGAAAAGATATAAATAAGAATTCGTTGGTGATGGAAATATAAGAACTCATTGTCTTTATTTAAAAATTGAAAAATGAAACTCTTCAATTAGTTTTCAATCTACTAAAAAAAACATATGGGAAAGTATTGAAATTCGTATATTCTTTTGAAATCAATAAAATAAACGAAAAGATATAAATAAGAATTCGTTGTTGATGGAAATATAAGAACTCATTGTCTTTATTTAAAAAAAGAAAAATGAAACTCTTCAATTTGTTTTCAATCTACTAAAAAATACATATGGAAAGTTTTGAAATTCGTACATTCTTTTGAAATCAATAAAATAAACGAAAAGATATAAATAAGAATTCGTTGGTAATGGAAATATAAGAACTCATTGTCTTTATTTAAAAAAAGAAAAATTAAACTCTTCAATTTGTTTTCAATCTACTAAAAAATACATATGGGAAAGTATTAAAATTCGTATATTCTTTTGAAATCAATAAAATAAACGAAAAGATATAAATAAGGATTCGTTGTTGATGGAAATATAAGAACTCATTGCCTTTATTTAAAAATTTAAAAATGAAACTCTTCAATTTGTTTTCAATCTACTAAAATATACATATAGGAAAGTATTGAAATTCGTATATTCTTTTGAAATCAATAAAATAAACGAAAAGATATAAGTAAGAATTCGTTGGTAATGGAAATATAAGAACTCATTGTCTTTATTTAAAAATTGAAAATGAAACTCTGCAATTTGTTTTCAATCTACTAAAAAATACATATGGGAAAGTATTGAAATTCGTATATTCTTTTGAAATCAATAATATAAAAGAAAAGATATAAATAAGAATTCGTTGGTGATGGAAATATAAGAACTCATTGTCTTTATTTAAAAATTGAAAAATGAAACTCTTCAATTTGTTTTCAATCTACTAAAAAATACATATGGGAAAGTATTGAAATTCGTATATTCTTTTGAATTCAATAAAATAAACGAAAAGATATAAATAAGGATTCGTTGTTGATGGAAATATAAGAACTCATTTTCTTCATTTAAAAATTGAAAAATGAAAGTCTTCAATTTGTTTTCAATCTACTAAAATATACGTATAGGAAAGTATTGAAATTCGTATATTCTTTTGAAATCAATAAAATAAACGAAAAGATATAAGTAAGAATTCGTTGGTGATGGAAATATAAGAACTCATTGTCTATATTTAAAAAAATTGAAAAATGAAACTCTTCAATTTGTTTTCAATCTACTAAAAAATACATATGGGAAAGTATTCAAATTCGTATATTCTTTTGAATTCAATAAAATAAACGAAAAGATATAAATAAGGAATCGTTGGTGATGGAAATATAAGGACTCATTGCCTGTTAATAAAATGATTTAATATGATACTCTGCAATTTGTTTTCAATCTACTAAAAAATACATATAGGAAAGTATTGAAATTCGTATATTCTTTTGAAATCAATAAAATAAACGACAAGATATTAATAAGAATTCGTTGGTGATGGAAATATAAGAACTCATTGTTTTTTTTAAAAAAAGAAAAATGAAACTCTTCAATTTGTTTTCAATCTACTAAAAAATACATATAGGAAAGTATTGAAATTCGTATATTCTTTTGAAATCAATAAAATAAACGAAAAGATATAAATAAGAATTCGTTAGTGATCGAAATATAAGAACTCATTGTCTATATTTAAAAAAAGAAAAATGAAACTCTTCAATTTGTTTTCAATCTACTAAAAAATACATATGGGAAAGTATTCAAATTCGTATATTCTTTTGAATTCAATAAAATAAACGAAAAGATATAAATAAGGATTCGTTGTTGATGGAAATATAAGAACTCATTGTCTTTATTTAAAAATTGAAAAATGAAACTCTTCAATTTGTTTTCAATCTACTAAAAAATACATATGGGAAAGTATTGAAATTCGTATATTCTTTTGAAACCAATAAAATAAACGAAAAGATATAAATAAGAATTCGTTAGTGATGGAAATATAAAAACTCATTGTCTGAATTTAAAAATTGAAAAATGAAACTCTTCAATTTGTTTTCAATCTATAAAAAAATACATATTAGAAAGTATTAAAATTCGTACATTCTTTTGAAATCAATAAAATAAACGAAAAGATATATATAAGAATTCGTTAGTGATGGAAATATAAGAACTCATTGTCTTTATTTAAAAATTGAAAAATGAAACTCTTCAATTTGTTTTCAATCTATAAAAAATACATATTTGAAAGTATTGAAATTCGTACATTCTTTTGAAATCAATAAAATAAAAGAAAAGATATAAATAAGGATTCGTTGTTGATGAAAATATAAGAACTCATTGCCTATATATAAAAATTGAAAAATGAAACTCTTCAATTTGTTTTCAATCTATAAAAAAATACATATTAGAAAGTATTGAAATTCGTACATTCTTTTGAAATCAATAAAATAAACGAAAAGATATATATAAGAATTCGTTAGTGATGGAAATATAAGAACTCATTGTCTTTATTTAAAAATTGAAAAATGAAACTCTTCAATTTGTTTTCAATCTATAAAAAATACATATTTGAAAGTATTGAAATTCGTACATTCTTTTGAAATCAATAAAATAAAAGAAAAGATATAAATAAGGATTCGTTGTTGATGAAAATATAAGAACTCATTGCCTATATATAAAAATTGAAAAATGAAACTCTTCAATTTGTTTTCAATCTACTAACATATACGTATAGGAAAGTATTGAAATTCGTATATTCTTTTGAAATCAATAAAATAAACGACAAGATATTAATAAGAATTCGTTGGTGATGGAAATATAAGAACTCATTGTCTTTATTTAAAAAAAGAAAAATTAAACTCTTCAATTTGTTTTCAATCTACTAAAAAATACATATGGGAAAGTATTGAAATTCGTATATTCTTTTGAATTCAATAAAATAAACGAAAAGATATAAATAAGAATTCGTTAGAGATGGAAATATAAGGACTCATTGTCTTTATTTAAAAATTTAAAAATGAAACTCTTCAATTTGTTTTCAATCTACTAAAATATACGTATAGGAAAGTATTGAAATTCGTATATTCTTTTGAAATCAATAATATAAAAGAAAAGATATAAATAAGAATTCGTTGGTGATGGAAATATAAGAACTCATTGTCTTTATTTAAAAATTGAAAAATGAAACTCTTCAATTAGTTTTCAATCTACTAAAAAATACATATGGGAAAGTATTGAAATTCGTATATTCTTTTGAATTCAATAAAATAAACGAAAAGATATAAATAAGAATTCGTTGTTGATGGAAATATAAGAACTCATTGTCTATATTTAAAAAAAGAAAAATGAAAGTCTTCAATTTGTTTTCAATCTACTAAAAAATACATATGGGAAAGTATTGAAATTCGTACATTCTTTTGAAATCAATAAAATAAACGAAAAGATATATATAAGAATTCGTTAGTGATGGAAATATAAGAACTCATTGTCTTTATTTAAAAATTGAAAAATGAAACTCTTCAATTTGTTTTCAATCTATAAAAAATACATATTTGAAAGTATTGAAATTCGTACATTCTTTTGAAATCAATAAAATAAAAGAAAAGATATAAATAAGGATTCGTTGTTGATGAAAATATAAGAACTCATTGCCTATATATAAAAATTGAAAAATGAAACTCTTCAATTTGTTTTCAATCTATAAAAAAATACATATTAGAAAGTATTGAAATTCGTACATTCTTTTGAAATCAATAAAATAAACGAAAAGATATATATAAGAATTCGTTAGTGATGGAAATATAAGAACTCATTGTCTTTATTTAAAAATTGAAAAATGAAACTCTTCAATTTGTTTTCAATCTATAAAAAATACATATTTGAAAGTATTGAAATTCGTACATTCTTTTGAAATCAATAAAATAAAAGAAAAGATATAAATAAGGATTCGTTGTTGATGAAAATATAAGAACTCATTGCCTATATATAAAAATTGAAAAATGAAACTCTTCAATTTGTTTTCAATCTACTAAAAAATACATATGGGAAAGTATTGAAATTCGTATATTCTTTTGAAACCAATAAAATAAACGAAAAGATATAAATAAGAATTCGTTAGTGATGGAAATATAAAAACTCATTGTCTGAATTTAAAAATTGAAAAATGAAACTCTTCAATTTGTTTTCAATCTACTAAAAAATACATATGGGAAAGTATTCAAATTCGTATATTCTTTTGAATTCAATAAAATAAACGAAAAGATATAAATAAGGATTCGTTGTTGATGGAAATATAAGAACTCATTGTCTTTATTTAAAAATTGAAAAATGAAACTCTTCAATTTGTTTTCAATCTACTAAAAAATACATATGGGAAAGTATTGAAATTCGTATATTCTTTTGAAACCAATAAAATAAACGAAAAGATATAAATAAGAATTCGTTAGTGATGGAAATATAAAAACTCATTGTCTGAATTTAAAAATTGAAAAATGAAACTCTTCAATTTGTTTTCAATCTATAAAAAAATACATATTAGAAAGTATTAAAATTCGTACATTCTTTTGAAATCAATAAAATAAACGAAAAGATATATATAAGAATTCGTTAGTGATGGAAATATAAGAACTCATTGTCTTTATTTAAAAATTGAAAAATGAAACTCTTCAATTTGTTTTCAATCTATAAAAAATACATATTTGAAAGTATTGAAATTCGTACATTCTTTTGAAATCAATAAAATAAAAGAAAAGATATAAATAAGGATTCGTTGTTGATGAAAATATAAGAACTCATTGCCTATATATAAAAATTGAAAAATGAAACTCTTCAATTTGTTTTCAATCTATAAAAAAATACATATTAGAAAGTATTGAAATTCGTACATTCTTTTGAAATCAATAAAATAAACGAAAAGATATATATAAGAATTCGTTAGTGATGGAAATATAAGAACTCATTGTCTTTATTTAAAAATTGAAAAATGAAACTCTTCAATTTGTTTTCAATCTATAAAAAATACATATTTGAAAGTATTGAAATTCGTACATTCTTTTGAAATCAATAAAATAAAAGAAAAGATATAAATAAGGATTCGTTGTTGATGAAAATATAAGAACTCATTGCCTATATATAAAAATTGAAAAATGAAACTCTTCAATTTGTTTTCAATCTACTAACATATACGTATAGGAAAGTATTGAAATTCGTATATTCTTTTGAAATCAATAAAATAAACGACAAGATATTAATAAGAATTCGTTGGTGATGGAAATATAAGAACTCATTGTCTTTATTTAAAAAAAGAAAAATTAAACTCTTCAATTTGTTTTCAATCTACTAAAAAATACATATGGGAAAGTATTGAAATTCGTATATTCTTTTGAATTCAATAAAATAAACGAAAAGATATAAATAAGGATTCGTTGTTGATGGAAATATAAGAACTCATTGCCTTTATTTAAAAATTTAAAAATGAAACTCTTCAATTTGTTTTCAATCTACTAAAATATACGTATAGGAAAGTATTGAAATTCGTATATTCTTTTGAAATCAATAATATAAAAGAAAAGATATAAATAAGAATTCGTTGGTGATGGAAATATAAGAACTCATTGTCTTTATTTAAAAATTGAAAAATGAAACTCTTCAATTAGTTTTCAATCTACTAAAAAATACATATGGGAAAGTATTGAAATTCGTATATTCTTTTGAATTCAATAAAATAAACGAAAAGATATAAATAAGAATTCGTTGTTGATGGAAATATAAGAACTCATTGTCTATATTTAAAAAAAGAAAAATGAAAGTCTTCAATTTGTTTTCAATCTACTAAAAAATACATATGGGAAAGTATTGAAATTCGTACATTCTTTTGAAATCAATAAAATAAACGAAAAGATATATATAAGAATTCGTTAGTGATGGAAATATAAGAACTCATTGTCTTTATTTAAAAATTGAAAAATGAAACTCTTCAATTTGTTTTCAATCTATAAAAAATACATATTTGAAAGTATTGAAATTCGTACATTCTTTTGAAATCAATAAAATAAAAGAAAAGATATAAATAAGGATTCGTTGTTGATGAAAATATAAGAACTCATTGCCAATATATAAAAATTGAAAAATTAAACTCTTCAATTTGTTTTCAATCTACTAACATATACGTATAGGAAAGTATTGAAATTCGTATATTCTTTTGAAATCAATAAAATAAACGAAAAGATATAAATAAGAATTCGTTGGTGATGGAAATATAAGAACTCATTGTTATTATTTAAAAATTGAAAATGAAACTCTTCAATTTGTTTTCAATCTACTAAAAAATACATATGGGAAAGTATGGAAATTCGTATATTCTTTTGAAATTAATAAAATAAACGAAAAGATATAAATAAGAATTCGTTGGTGATGGAAATATAAAAACTCATTGTCTTTATTTAAAAAGAAAAATGAAACTCTGCAATTTGTTTTCAATCTACTAAAAAATACATATGGGAAAGTATTGAAATTCGTATATTCTTTTGAAATCAATAATATAAAAGAAAAGATATAAATAAGAATTCGTTGGTGATGGAAATATAAGAACTCATTGTCTTTATTTAAAAAAAGATAAATGAAACTCTTCAATTTGTTTTCAATCTACTAAAAAATACATATGGAAAGTTTTGAAATTCGTACATTCTTTTGAAATCAATAAAATAAACGAAAAGATATAAATAAGAATTCGTTGGTGATGGAAATATAAGAACTCATTGTCTTTATTTAAAAAAAGAAAAATTAAACTCTTCAATTTGTTTTCAATCTACTAAAAAATACATATGGGAAAGTATTAAAATTCGTATATTCTTTTGAAATCAATAAAATAAACGAAAAGATATAAATAAGGATTCGTTGTTGATGGAAATATAAGAACTCATTGCCTTTATTTAAAAATTTAAAAATGAAACTCTTCAATTTGTTTTCAATCTACTAAAATATACGTATAGGAAAGTATTGAAATTCGTATATTCTTTTGAAATCAATAAAATAAACGAAAAGATATAAGTAAGAATTCGTTGGTGATGGAAATATAAGAACTCATTGTCTTTATTTAAAAAAAGAAAAATGAAACTCTTCAATTTGTTTTCAATCTACTAAAAAATACATGTGGGAAAGTATTGAAATTCGTATATTCTTTTGAAATCAATAAAATAAACGAAAAGATATAAATAAGAATTTGTTAGAGATGGAAATATAAAAACTCATTGTCTTTATTTAAAAAAAAAAAAAATGAAACTCTTCAATTTGTTTTCAATCTACTAAAATATACATATAGTAAAGTATTGAAATTCGTATATTCTTTTGAAATCAATAAAATAAACGACAAGATATTAATAAGAATTCGTTGGTGATGGAAATATAAGAACTCATTGTCTTTATTTAAAAAAAGAAAAATTAAACTCTTCAATTTGTTTTCAATCTACTAAAAAATACATATGGGAAAGTATTGAAATTCGTATATTCTTTTGAATTCAATAAAATAAACGAAAAGATATAAATAAGGATTCGTTGTTGATGGAAATATAAGAACTCATTGCCTTTATTTAAAAATTTAAAAATGAAACTCTTCAATTTGTTTTCAATCTACTAAAATATACGTATAGGAAAGTATTGAAATTCGTATATTCTTTTGAAATCAATAATATAAAAGAAAAGATATAAATAAGAATTCGTTGGTGATGGAAATATAAGAACTCATTGTCTTTATTTAAAAATTGAAAAATGAAACTCTTCAATTAGTTTTCAATCTACTAAAAAATACATATGGGAAAGTATTGAAATTCGTATATTCTTTTGAATTCAATAAAATAAACGAAAAGATATAAATAAGAATTCGTTGTTGATGGAAATATAAGAACTCATTGTCTATATTTAAAAAAAGAAAAATGAAAGTCTTCAATTTGTTTTCAATCTACTAAAAAATACATATGGGAAAGTATTGAAATTCGTATATTCTTTTGAAATCAATAAAATAAACGAAAAGATATAAATAAGGATTCGTTAGTGATCGAAATATAAGAACTCGTTGTCTTTATTTAAAAAAAGAAAAATGAAACTCTTCAATTTGTTTTCAATCTACTAAAAAATACATATGGGAAAGTATTGAAATTCGTATATTCTTTTGAATTCAATAAAATAAACGAAAAGATATAAATAAGAATTCGTTGTTGATGGAAATATAAGAACTCATTGTCTATATTTAAAAAAAGAAAAATGAAAGTCTTCAATTTGTTTTCAATCTACTAAAAAATACATATGGGAAAGTATTGAAATTCGTATATTCTTTTGAAATCAATAAAATAAACGAAAAGATATAAGTAAGAATTCGTTGGTGATGGAAATATAAGAACTCATTGTCTATATTTAAAAAAAGAAAAATGAAACTCTTCAATTTGTTTTCAATCTACTAAAAAATACATATGGGAAAGTATTCAAATTCGTATATTCTTTTGAAATTAATAAAATAAACGAAAAGATATAAATAAGAATTCGTTGGTGATGGAAATATAAAAACTCATTGTCTTTATTTAAAAAGAAAAATGAAACTCTGCAATTTGTTTTCAATCTACTAAAAAATACATATGGGAAAGTATTGAAATTCGTATATTCTTTTGAAATCAATAATATAAAAGAAAAGATATAAATAAGAATTCGTTGGTGATGGAAATATAAGAACTCATTGTCTTTATTTAAAAATTGAAAAATGAAACTCTTCAATTAGTTTTCAATCTACTAAAAAAAACATATGGGAAAGTATTGAAATTCGTATATTCTTTTGAAATCAATAAAATAAACGAAAAGATATAAATAAGAATTCGTTGTTGATGGAAATATAAGAACTCATTGTCTTTATTTAAAAAAAGAAAAATGAAACTCTTCAATTTGTTTTCAATCTACTAAAAAATACATATGGAAAGTTTTGAAATTCGTACATTCTTTTGAAATCAATAAAATAAACGAAAAGATATAAATAAGAATTCGTTGGTGATGGAAATATAAGAACTCATTGTCTTTATTTAAAAAAAGAAAAATTAAACTCTTCAATTTGTTTTCTATCTACTAAAAAATACATATGGGAAAGTATTAAAATTCGTATATTCTTTTGAAATCAATAAAATAAACGAAAAGATATAAATAAGGATTCGTTGTTGATGGAAATATAAGAACTCATTGCCTTTATTTAAAAATTAAAAAATGAAACTCTTCAATTTGTTTTCAATCTACTAAAATATACGTATAGGAAAGTATTGAAATTCGTATATTCTTTTGAAATCAATAAAATAAACGAAAAGATATAAATAAGAATTCGTTAGTGATCGAAATATAAGAACTCATTGTCTATATTTAAAAAAAGAAAAATGAAACTCTTCAATTTGTTTTCAATCTACTAAAAAATACATATGGGAAAGTATTCAAATTCGTATATTCTTTTGAATTCAATAAAATAAACGAAAAGATATAAATAAGGAATTGTTGGTGATGGAAATATAAGGACTCATTGCTTGTTAATAAAATGATTTAATATGATACTCTGCAATTTGTTTTCAATCTACTAAAATAAACATATAGTAAAGTATTGAAATTCGTATATTCTTTTGAAATCAATAAAATAAACGAAAAGATATAAATAAGAATTCGTTGTTGATGGAAATATAAGAACTCATTGTCTTTATTTAAAAAAAGAAAAATGAAACTCTTCAATTTGTTTTCAATCTACTAAAAAATACATATGGGAAAGTATTGAAATTCGTATATTCTTTTGAAATCAATAAAATAAACGAAAAGATATAAATAAGAATTCGTTGGTGATGGAAATATAAGAACTCATTGTCTATATTTAAAAAAAGAAAAATGAAACTCTTCAATTTGTTTTCAATCTACTAAAAAATACATGTGGGAAAGTATTGAAATTCGTATATTCTTTTGAAATCAATAAAATAAACGAAAAGATATAAATAAGAATTTGTTAGAGATGGAAATATAAAAACTCATTGTCTTTATTTAAAAAAAAAAAAAATGAAACTCTTCAATTTGTTTTCAATCTACTAAAATATACATAAAGTAAAGTATTGAAATTCGTATATTCTTTTGAAATCAATAAAATAAACGACAAGATATTAATAAGAATTCGTTGGTGATGGAAATATAAGAACTCATTGTCTTAATTTAAAAAAAGAAAAATTAAACTCTTCAATTTGTTTTCAATCTACTAAAAAATACATATGGGAAAGTATTGAAATTCGTATATTCTTTTGAATTCAATAAAATAAACGAAAAGATATAAATAAGGATTCGTTGTTGATGGAAATATAAGAACTCATTGCCTTTATTTAAAAATTTAAAAATGAAACTCTTCAATTTGTTTTCAATCTACTAAAATATACGTATAGGAAAGTATTGAAATTCGTATATTCTTTTGAAATCAATAATATAAACGAAAAGATATAAATAAGAATTCGTTGGTGATGGAAATATAAGAACTCATTGTCTTTATTTAAAAATTGAAAAATGAAACTCTTCAATTAGTTTTCAATCTACTAAAAAATACATATGGGAAAGTATTGAAATTCGTATATTCTTTTGAATTCAATAAAATAAACGAAAAGATATAAATAAGAATTCGTTGTTGATGGAAATATAAGAACTCATTGTCTATATTTAAAAAAAGAAAAATGAAAGTCTTCAATTTGTTTTCAATCTACTAAAAAATACATATGGGAAAGTATTGAAATTCGTATATTCTTTTGAAATCAATAAAATAAACGAAAAGATATAAATAAGAATTCGTTGGTGATGGAAATATAAGAACTCATTGTCTATATTTAAAAAAAGAAAAATGAAACTCTTCAATTTGTTTTCAATCTACTAAAAAATACATATGGGAAAGTATTCAATTTCGTATATTCTTTTAAATTCAATAAAATAAACGAAAAGATATAAATAAGGAATCGTTGGTGATGGAAATATAAGGACTCATTGCCTGTTAATAAAATGATTTAATATGATACTCTGCAATTTGTTTTCAATCTACTAAAATAAACATATAGTAAAGTATTGAAATTCGTATATTCTTTTGAAATCAATAAAATAAACGAAAAGATATAAATAAGAATTCGTTGTTGATGGAAATATAAGAACTCATTGTCTTTATTTAAAAAAAGAAAAATGAAACTCTTCAATTTGTTTTCAATCTACTAAAAAATACATATGGGAAAGTATTGAAATTCGTACATTCTTTTGAAATCAATAAAATAAACGAAAAGATATATATAAGAATTCGTTGGTGATGGAAATATAAGAACTCATTGTCTTTATTTAAAAATTGAAAAATGAAACTCTTCAATTTGTATTCAATCTACTAAAATATACGTAAAGGAAAGTATTGAAATTCGTATATTCTTTTGAAATCAATAAAATAAACGAAAAGATATAAATAAGGATTCGTTGTTGATGGAAATATAAGAACTCATTGTCTTCATTTAAAAATTGAAAAATGAAAGTCTTCAATTTGTTTTCAATCTACTAAAAAATACATATGGGAAAGTATTGAAATTCGTATATTCTTTTGAAATCAATAAAATAAACGAAAAGATATAAGTAAGAATTCGTTGGTGATGGAAATATAAGAACTCATTGTCTATATTTAAAAAAAGAAAAATGAAACTCTTCAATTTGTTTTCAATCTACTAAAAAATACATATGGGAAAGTATTCAAATTCGTATATTCTTTTGAATTCAATAAAATAAACGAAAAGATATAGATAAGGAATCGTTGGTGATGGAAATATAAGGACTCATTGCCTGTTAATAAAATGATTTAATATGATACTCTGTAATTTGTTTTCAATCTACTAAAATATACGTATAGTAAAGTATTGAAATTCGTATATTCTTTTGAAATCAATAAAATAAACGAAAAGATATAAATAAGAATTCGTTGTTGATGGAAATATAAGAACTCATTGTCTTTATTTAAAAAAAGAAAAATGAAACTCTTCAATTTGTTTTCAATCTACTAAAAAATACATATGGGAAAGTATTGAAATTCGTACATTCTTTTGAAATCAATAAAATAAACGAAAAGATATAAATAAGAATTCGTTGTTGATGGAAATATAAGAACTCATTGTCTTTATTTAAAAAAAGAAAAATGAAACTCTTCAATTTGTTTTCAATCTACTAAAATATACGTATAGGAAAGTATTGAAATTCGTATATTCTTTTGAAATCAATAAAATAAACGAAAAGATATAAATAAGAATTCGTTGGTGATGGAAATATAAGAACTCATTGTCTATATTAAAAAAAAGAAAAATGAAACTCTTCAATTTGTTTTCAATCTACTAAAATAAACGTATAGGAAAGTATTGAAATTCGTATATTCTTTTGAAATCAATAAAATAAACGAAAAGATATAAATAAGAATTCGTTGGTGATGGAAATATAAGAACTCATTGTCTATATTTAAGAAAAGAAAAATGAAACTCTTCAATTTGTTTTCAATCTACTAAAAAATACATATGGGAAAGTATTGAAATTCGTATATTCTTTTGAAATCAATAAAATAAACGAAAAGATATAAATAAGAATTCGTTGGTGATGCAAATATCAGGACTCATTGTCTTTATTTAAAAAGGAAAAATGAAACTCTTCAATTTGTTTTCAATCTACTAAAAAATACATATGGAAAGTATTGAAATTCGTACATTCTTTTGAAATCAATAAAATAAACGAAAAGATATAAATAAGAATTCGTTAGTGATGGAAATATAAGAACTCATTGTCTTTATTTAAAAATTGAAAAATGAAACTCTTCAATTAGTTTATAATCTACTAAAAAAAACATATGGGAAAGTATTGAAATTCGTATATTCTTTTGAAATCAATAAAATAAACGAAAAGATATAAATAAGAATTCGTTGTTGATGGAAATATAAGAACTCATTGTCTTTATTTAAAAAAAGAAAAATGAAACTCTTCAATTTGTTTTCAATCTACTAAAAAATACATATGGAAAGTATTGAAATTCGTACATTCTTTTGAAATCAATAAAATAAACGAAAAGATATAAATAAGAATTCGTTGGTGATGGAAATATAAGAACTCATTGTCTTTATTTAAAAAAAGAAAAATTAAACTCTTCAATTTGTTTTCAATCTACTAAAAAATACATATGGGAAAGTATTAAAATTCGTATATTCTTTTGAATTCAATAAAATAAACGAAAAGATATAAATAAGGATTCGTTGTTGATGGAAATATAAGAACTCATTGCCTTTATTTAAAAATGAAACTCTTTAATTTGTTTTCAATCTACTAAAATTTACGTATAGGAAAGTATTGAAATTCGTATATTCTTTTGAAATCAATAAAATAAACGAAAAGATATAAGTTAGAATTCGTTGGTGATGGAAATATAAGAACTCATTGTCTTTATTTAAAAATTGAAAAATGAAACTCTTCAATTTGTTTTCAATCTACTAAAAAATACATATGGGAAAGTATTGAAATTCGTATATTCTTTTGAAATCAATAATATAAAAGAAAAGATATAAATAAGAATTCGTTGGTGATGGAAATATAAGAACTCATTGTCTTTATTTAAAAATTGAAAAATGAAACTCTTCAATTAGTTTTCAATCTACTAAAAAATACATATGGGAAAGTATTGAAATTCGTATATTCTTTTGAATTCAATAAAATAAACGAAAAGATATAAATAAGGATTCGTTGTTGATGGAAATATAAGAACTCATTGTCTTCATTTAAAAATTGAAAAATGAAAGTCTTCAATTTGTTTTCAATCTACTAAAAAATACATATGGGAAAGTATTCAAATTCGTATATTCTTTTGAATTCAATAAAATAAACGAAAAGATATAAATAAGGAATCGTTGGTGATGGAAATATAAGGACTCATTGCCTGTTAATAAAATTATTTAATATGATACTCTGCAATTTGTTTTCAATCTACTAAAAAATACATATGGGAAAGTATTGAAATTCGTATTTTCTTTTGAAATCAATAAAATAAACGAAAAGATATAAATAAGAATTCGTTGTTGATGGAAATATAAGAACTCATTGTCTTTATTTAAAAAAAGAAAAATGAAACTCTTCAATTTGTTTTCAATCTACTAAAAAATACATATGGGAAAGTATTGAAATTCGTACATTCTTTTGAAATCAATAAAATAAACGAAAAGATATAAATAAGAATTCGTTGGTGATGGAAATATAAGAACTCATTGTCTATAATTAAAAAAAGAAAAATTAAACTCTTCAATTTGTTTTAAATCTACTAAAAAATACATGTGGGAAAGTATTGAAATTCGTATATTCTTTTGAAATCAATAAAATAAACGAAAAGATATAAATAAGAATTTGTTAGAGATGGAAATATAAGAACTCATTGTCTTTATTTAAAAAAAAAATGAAACTCTTCAATTTGTTTTCAATCTACTAAAATAAACGTATAGGAAAGTATAGAAATTCGTATATTCTTTTGAAATCAATAAAATAAACGAAAAGATATAAATAAGAATTCGTTGGTGATGGAAATATAAGAACTCATTGTCTATATTTAAAAAAAGAAAAATGAAACTCTTCAATTTGTTTTCAATCTACTAAAAAATATATGTGGGAAAGTATTGAAATTCGTACATTCTTTTGAAATCAATAAAATAAACGAAAAGATATAAATAAGGATTCGTTGTTGATGGAAATATACGAACTCATTGTCTTTATTTAAAAAAAGAAAAATGAAACTCTTCAATTTGTTTTCAATCTACTAAAAAATACATATGGGAAAGTATTGAAATTCGTACATTCTTTTGAAATCAATAAAATAAACGAAAAGATATAAATAAGAATTCGTTGTTGATGGAAATATAAGAACTCATTGTCTTTATTTAAAAAAAGAAAAATGAAACTCTTCAATTTGTTTTCAATCTACTAAAATATACGTATAGGAAAGTATTGAAATTCGTATATTCTTTTGAAATCAATAAAATAAACGAAAAGATATAAATAAGGAATCGTTGGTGATGGAAATATAAGGACTCATTGCCTGTTAATAAAATGATTTAATATGATACTCTGTAATTTGTTTTCAATCTACTAAAATATACGTATAGTAAAGTATTGAAATTCGTATATTCTTTTGAAATCAATAAAATAAACGAAAAGATATAAATAAGAATTCGTTGTTGATGGAAATATAAGAACTCATTGTCTTTATTTAAAAAAAGAAAAATGAAACTCTTCAATTTGTTTTCAATCTACTAAAAAATACATATGGGAAAGTATTGAAATTCGTACATTCTTTTGAAATCAATAAAATAAACGAAAAGATATAAATAAGAATTCATTGTTGATGGAAATATAAGAACTCATTGTCTTTATTTAAAAAAAGAAAAATGAAACTCTTCAATTTGTTTTCAATCTACTAAAATATACGTATAGGAAAGTATTGAAATTCGTATATTCTTTTGAAATCAATAAAATAAACGAAAAGATATAAATAAGAATTCGTTGGTGATGGAAATATAAGAACTCATTGTCTATATTTAAAAAAAGAAAAATGAAACTCTTCAATTTGTTTTCAATCTACTAAAATAAACGTATAGGAAAGTATTGAAATTCGTATATTCTTTTGAAATCAATAAAATAAACGAAAAGATATAAATAAGAATTCGTTGGTGATGGAAATATAAGAACTCATTGTCTATATTTAAGAAAAGAAAAATGAAACTCTTCAATTTGTTTTCAATCTACTAAAAAATACATATGGGAAAGTATTGAAATTCGTATTTTCTTTTGAAATCAATAAAATAAACGAAAAGATATAAATAAGAATTCGTTGTTGATGGAAATATAAGAACTCATTGTCTTTATTTAAAAAAAGAAAAATGAAACTCTTCAATTTGTTTTCAATCTACTAAAAAATACATATGGGAAAGTATTGAAATTCGTACATTCTTTTGAAATCAATAAAATAAACGAAAAGATATAAATAAGAATTCGTTGGTGATGGAAATATAAGAACTCATTGTCTATAATTAAAAAAAGAAAAATTAAACTCTTCAATTTGTTTTAAATCTACTAAAAAATACATGTGGGAAAGTATTGAAATTCGTATATTCTTTTGAAATCAATAAAATAAACGAAAAGATATAAATAAGAATTTGTTAGAGATGGAAATATAAGAACTCATTGTCTTTATTTAAAAAAAAAATGAAACTCTTCAATTTGTTTTCAATCTACTAAAATAAACGTATAGGAAAGTATAGAAATTCGTATATTCTTTTGAAATCAATAAAATAAACGAAAAGATATAAATAAGAATTCGTTGGTGATGGAAATATAAGAACTCATTGTCTATATTTAAAAAAAGAAAAATGAAACTCTTCAATTTGTTTTCAATCTACTAAAAAATATATGTGGGAAAGTATTGAAATTCGTACATTCTTTTGAAATCAATAAAATAAACGAAAAGATATAAATAAGGATTCGTTGTTGATGGAAATATACGAACTCATTGTCTTTATTTAAAAAAAGAAAAATGAAACTCTTCAATTTGTTTTCAATCTACTAAAAAATACATATGGGAAAGTATTGAAATTCGTACATTCTTTTGAAATCAATAAAATAAACGAAAAGATATAAATAAGAATTCGTTGTTGATGGAAATATAAGAACTCATTGTCTTTATTTAAAAAAAGAAAAATGAAACTCTTCAATTTGTTTTCAATCTACTAAAATATACGTATAGGAAAGTATTGAAATTCGTATATTCTTTTGAAATCAATAAAATAAACGAAAAGATATAAATAAGGAATCGTTGGTGATGGAAATATAAGGACTCATTGCCTGTTAATAAAATGATTTAATATGATACTCTGTAATTTGTTTTCAATCTACTAAAATATACGTATAGTAAAGTATTGAAATTCGTATATTCTTTTGAAATCAATAAAATAAACGAAAAGATATAAATAAGAATTCGTTGTTGATGGAAATATAAGAACTCATTGTCTTTATTTAAAAAAAGAAAAATGAAACTCTTCAATTTGTTTTCAATCTACTAAAAAATACATATGGGAAAGTATTGAAATTCGTACATTCTTTTGAAATCAATAAAATAAACGAAAAGATATAAATAAGAATTCATTGTTGATGGAAATATAAGAACTCATTGTCTTTATTTAAAAAAAGAAAAATGAAACTCTTCAATTTGTTTTCAATCTACTAAAATATACGTATAGGAAAGTATTGAAATTCGTATATTCTTTTGAAATCAATAAAATAAACGAAAAGATATAAATAAGAATTCGTTGGTGATGGAAATATAAGAACTCATTGTCTATATTTAAAAAAAGAAAAATGAAACTCTTCAATTTGTTTTCAATCTACTAAAATAAACGTATAGGAAAGTATTGAAATTCGTATATTCTTTTGAAATCAATAAAATAAACGAAAAGATATAAATAAGAATTCGTTGGTGATGGAAATATAAGAACTCATTGTCTATATTTAAGAAAAGAAAAATGAAACTCTTCAATTTGTTTTCAATCTACTAAAAAATACATATGGGAAAGTATTGAAATTCGTATATTCTTTTGAAATCAATAAAATAAACGAAAAGATATAAATAAGAATTCGTTGGTGATGCAAATATCAGGACTCATTGTCTTTATTTAAAAAGGAAAAATGAAACTCTTCAATTTGTTTTCAATCTACTAAAAAATACATATGGAAAGTATTGAAATTCGTACATTCTTTTGAAATCAATAAAATAAACGAAAAGATATAAATAAGAATTCGTTAGTGATGGAAATATAAGAACTCATTGTCTTTATTTAAAAATTGAAAAATGAAACTCTTCAATTAGTTTATAATCTACTAAAAAAAACATATGGGAAAGTATTGAAATTCGTATATTCTTTTGAAATCAATAAAATAAACGAAAAGATATAAATAAGAATTCGTTGTTGATGGAAATATAAGAACTCATTGTCTTTATTTAAAAAAAGAAAAATGAAACTCTTCAATTTGTTTTCAATCTACTAAAAAATACATATGGAAAGTATTGAAATTCGTACATTCTTTTGAAATCAATAAAATAAACGAAAAGATATAAATAAGAATTCGTTGGTGATGGAAATATAAGAACTCATTGTCTTTATTTAAAAAAAGAAAAATTAAACTCTTCAATTTGTTTTCAATCTACTAAAAAATACATATGGGAAAGTATTAAAATTCGTATATTCTTTTGAATTCAATAAAATAAACGAAAAGATATAAATAAGGATTCGTTGTTGATGGAAATATAAGAACTCATTGCCTTTATTTAAAAATGAAACTCTTTAATTTGTTTTCAATCTACTAAAATTTACGTATAGGAAAGTATTGAAATTCGTATATTCTTTTGAAATCAATAAAATAAACGAAAAGATATAAGTTAGAATTCGTTGGTGATGGAAATATAAGAACTCATTGTCTTTATTTAAAAATTGAAAAATGAAACTCTGCAATTTGTTTTCAATCTACTAAAAAATACATATGGGAAAGTATTGAAATTCGTATATTCTTTTGAAATCAATAAAATAAAAGAAAAGATATAAATAAGAATTCGTTGGTGATGGAAATATAAGAACTCATTGTCTTTATTTAAAAATTGAAAAATGAAACTCTTCAATTAGTTTTCAATCTACTAAAAAATACATATGGGAAAGTATTGAAATTCGTATATTCTTTTGAATTCAATAAAATAAACGAAAAGATATAAATAAGGATTCGTTGTTGATGGAAATATAAGAACTCATTGTCTTCATTTAAAAATTGAAAAATGAAAGTCTTCAATTTGTTTTCAATCTACTAAAAAATACATATGGGAAAGTATTGAAATTCGTATATTCTTTTGAAATCAATAAAATAAACGAAAAGATATAAGTAAGAATTCGTTGGTGATGGAAATATAAGAACTCATTGTCTATATTTAAAAAAAGAAAAATGAAACTCTTCAATTTGTTTTCAATCTACTAAAAAATACATATGGGAAAGTATTCAAATTCGTATATTCTTTTGAATTCAATAAAATAAACGAAAAGATATAAATAAGGAATCGTTGGTGATGGAAATATAAGGACTCATTGCCTGTTAATAAAATTATTTAATATGATACTCTGCAATTTGTTTTCAATCTACTAAAATATACATATAGTAAAGAATTGAAATTCGTATATTCTTTTGAAATCAATAAAATAAACGAAAAGATATAAATAAGAATTCGTTGTTGATGGAAATATAAGAACTCATTGTCTTTATTTAAAAAAAGAAAAATGAAACTCTTCAATTTGTTTTCAATCTACTAAAAAATACATATGGGAAAGTATTGAAATTCGTACATTCTTTTGAAATCAATAAAATAAACGAAAAGATATAAATAAGAATTCGTTGGTGATGGAAATATAAGAACTCATTGTCTATAATTAAAAAAAGAAAAATGAAACTCTTCAATTTGTTTTAAATCTACTAAAAAATACATGTGGGAAAGTATTGAAATTCGTATATTCTTTTGAAATCAATAAAATAAACGAAAAGATATAAATAAGAATTTGTTAGAGATGGAAATATAAGAACTCATTGTCTTTATTTAAAAAAAAAATGAAACTCTTCAATTTGTTTTCAATCTACTAAAATAAACGTATAGGAAAGTATAGAAATTCGTATATTCTTTTGAAATCAATAAAATAAACGAAAAGATATAAATAAGAATTCGTTGGTGATGGAAATATAAGAACTCATTGTCTATATTTAAAAAAAGAAAAATGAAACTCTTCAATTTGTTTTCAATCTACTAAAAAATATATGTGGGAAAGTATTGAAATTCGTATATTCTTTTGAAATCAATAAAATAAACAAAAAGATATAAATAAGGATTCGTTGTTGATGGAAATATACGAACTCATTGTCTTTATTTAAAAAAAGAAAAATGAAACTCTTCAATTTGTTTTCAATCTACTAAAAAATACATATGGGAAAGTATTGAAATTCGTACATTCTTTTGAAATCAATAAAATAAACGAAAAGATATAAATAAGAATTCGTTGTTGATGGAAATATAAGAACTCATTGTCTTTATTTAAAAAAAGAAAAATGAAACTCTTCAATTTGTTTTCAATCTACTAAAATATACGTATAGGAAAATATTGAAATTCGTATATTCTTTTGAAATCAATAAAATAAACGAAAAGATATAAATAAGAATTCGTTGGTGATGGAAATATAAGAACTCATTGTCTATATTTAAAAAAAGAAAAATGAAACTCTTCAATTTCTTTTCAATCTACTAAAAAATATATGTGGGAAAGTATTGAAATTCGTATATTCTTTTGAAATCAATAAAATAAACGAAAAGATATAAATAAGAATTCGTTGGTGATGGAAATATAAGAACTCATTGTCTTTATTTAAAAAAAGAAAAATGAAACTCTTCAATTTGTTTTCAATCTACTAAAAAATACATATGGGAAAGTATTGAAATTCGTATATTCTTTTGAAATCAATAAAATAAACGAAAAGATATAAATAAGAATTCGTTGGTGATGCAAATATCAGGACTCATTGTCTTTATTTAAAAAAAGAAAAATGAAACTCTTCAATTTGTTTTCAATCTACTAAAAAATACATATGGGAAAGTATTGAACTTCGTACATTCTTTTGAAATCAATAAAATAAACGAAAAGATATAAATAAGAATTCGTTGGTGATGGAAATATAAGAACTCATTGTCTTTATTTAAAAATTGAAAAATGAAACTCTTCAATTAGTTTATAATCTACTAAAAAAAACATATGGGAAAGTATTGAAATTCGTATATTCTTTTGAAATCAATAAAATAAACGAAAAGATATAAATAAGAATTCGTTGTTGATGGAAATATAAGAACTCATTGTCTTTATTTAAAAAAAGAAAAATGAAACTCTTCAATTTGTTTTCAATCTACTAAAAAATACATATGGAAAGTATTGAAATTCGTACATTCTTTTGAAATCAATAAAATAAACGAAAAGATATAAATAAGAATTCGTTGGTGATGGAAATATAAGAACTCATTGTCTTTATTTAAAAAAAGAAAAATTAAACTCTTCAATTTGTTTTCAATCTACTAAAAAATACATATGGGAAAGTATTAAAATTCGTATATTCTTTTGAATTCAATAAAATAAACGAAAAGATATAAATAAGGATTCGTTGTTGATGGAAATATAAGAACTCATTGCCTTTATTTAAAAATGAAACTCTTCAATTTGTTTTCAATCTACTAAAATATACGTATAGGAAAGTATTGAAATTCGTATATTCTTTTGAAATCAATAAAATAAACGAAAAGATATAAGTAAGAATTCGTTGGTGATGGAAATATAAGAACTCATTGTCTTTATTTAAAAATTGAAAAATGAAACTCTGCAATTTGTTTTCAATCTACTAAAAAATACATATGGGAAAGTATTGAAATTCGTATATTCTTTTGAAATCAATAATATAAAAGAAAAGATATAAATAAGAATTCGTTGGTGATGGAAATATAAGAACTCATTGTCTTTATTTAAAAATTGAAAAATGAAACTCTTCAATTAGTTTTCAATCTACTAAAAAATACATATGGGAAAGTATTGAAATTCGTATATTCTTTTGAATTCAATAAAATAAACGAAAAGATATAAATAAGGATTCGTTGTTGATGGTAATATAAGAACTCATTGTCTTCATTTAAAAATTGAAAAATGAAAGTCTGCAATTTGTTTTCAATATACTAAAAAATACATATGGGAAAGTATTGAAATTCGTATATTCTTTTGAAATCAATAAAATAAACGAAAAGATATAAGTAAGAATTCGTTGGTGATGGAAATATAAGAACTCATTGTCTATATTTAAAAAAAGAAAAATGAAACTCTTCAATTTGTTTTCAATCTACTAAAATATACGTATAGGAAAGTATTGAAATTCGTATATTCTTTTGAATTCAATAAAATAAACGAAAAGATATAAATAAGGAATCGTTGGTGATGGAAATATAAGGACTCATTGCCTGTTAATAAAATGATTTAATATGATACTCTGCAATTTGTTTTCAATCTACTAAAATATACATATAGTAAAGAATTGAAATTCGTATATTCTTTTGAAATCAATAAAATAAACGAAAAGATATAAATAAGAATTCGTTGTTGATGGAAATATAAGAACTCATTGTCTTTATTTAAAAAAAGAAAAATGAAACTCTTCAATTTGTTTTCAATCTACTAAAAAATACATATGGGAAAGTATTGAAATTCGTACATTCTTTTGAAATCAATAAAATAAACGAAAAGATATATATAAGAATTCGTTGGTGATGGAAATATAAGAACTCATTGTCTTTATTTAAAAATTGAAAAATGAAACTCTTCAATTTCTTTTCAATCTACTAAAATATACGTATAGGAAAGTATTGAAATTCGTATATTCTTTTGAAATCAATAAAATAAACGAAAAGATATAAATAAGAATTCGTTGTTGATGGAAATATAAGAACTCATTGTCTTTATTTAAAAAAAGAAAAATGAAACTCTTCAATTTGTTTTCAATCTACTAAAAAATACATATGGGAAAGTATTGAAATTCGTATATTCTTTTGAAATCAATAAAATAAACGAAAAGATATAAATAAGAATTCGTTGGTGATGGAAATATCAGGACTCATTGTCTTTATTTGAACAATGAAAAATGAAACTCTTCAATTTGTTTTCAATCTACTAAAAAATACATATGGAAAGTATTGAAATTCGTACATTCTTTTGAAATCAATAAAATAAACGAAAAGATATAAATAAGAATTCGTTGGTGATGGAAATATAAGAACTCATTGTCTTTATTTAAAAAAAGAAAAATTAAACTCTTCAATTTGTTTTCAATCTACTAAAAAAAACATATGGGAAAGTATTAAAATTCGTATATTCTTTTGAATTCAATAAAATAAACGAAAAGATATAAATAAGAATTCGTTGTTGATGGAAATATAAGAACTCATTGCCTTTATTTAAAAATTTAAAAATGAAACTCTTCAATTTGTTTTCAATCTACTAAAATATACGTATAGGAAAGTATTGAAATTCGTATATTCTTTTGAAATCAATAAAATAAACGAAAAGATATAAATAAGAATTCGTTGGTGATGGAAATATAAGGACTCATTGTCTGTTAATAAAATAATTTAATATGATACTCTGCAATTTGTTTTCAATCTACTAAAAAATACATATGGGAAAGTATTGAAATTCGTATATTCTTTTGAAATCAATAAAATAAACGAAAAGATATAAATAAGAATTTGTTAGAGATGGAAATATAAAAACTCATTGTCTTTATTAAAAAAAAAAAAATGAAACTCTTCAATTTGTTTTCAATCTACTAAAAAATACATATGGGAAAGTATTGAAATTCGTATATTCTTTTGAAATCAATAAAATAAACGAAAAGATATAAATAAGAATTCGTTGGTGATGGAAATATAAGAACTCATTGTCTTTATTTAAAAAAAGAAAAATGAAACTCTTCAATTTGTTTTCAATCTACTAAAAAATACATATGGGAAAGTATTGAAATTCGTATATTCTTTTGAAATCAATAAAATAAACGAAAAGATATAAATAAGAATTCGTTGGTGATGGAAATATCAGGACTCATTGTCTTTATTTAAAAAAAGAAAAATGAAACTCTTCAATTTGTTTTCAATCTACTAAAATATACGTATAGGAAAGTATTGAAATTCGTATATTCTTTTGAAATCAATAAAATAAACGAAAAGATATAAATAAGAATTCGTTGGTGATGGAAATATAAGAACTCATTGTCTTTATTTAAAAATTGAAAAATGAAACTCTTCAATTTGTTTTCAATCTACTAAAATATACGTTTAGGAAAGTATTGAAATTCGTATATTCTTTTGAAATCAATAAAATAAATGAAAAGATATAAATAAGAATTCGCTGTTGATGGAAATATAAGAACTCATAGTCTTTATTTAAAAAAATAAAAATGAAACTCTTCAATTTGTTTTCAATCTACTAAAAAATACATATGGGAAAGTATTGAAATTCGTATATTCTTTTGAAATCAATAAAATAAACGAAAAGATATAAATAAGGATTCGTTGGTGATGGAAATATAAGGACTCATTGTCTGTAAATAAAATGATTTAATATGATACTCTTCAATTTGTTTTCAATCTACTAAAATATACATATAGGAAAGTATTGAAATTCGTATATTCTTTTGAAATAAATAAAATAAACGAAAAGATATAAATAAGAATTCGTTAGAGATGGAAATATAAAAACTCATTGTCTTTATTTAAAAAAAGAAAAATGAAACTCTTCAATTTGTTTTCAATCTACTAAAATAAACGTATAGGAAAGTATTGAAATTCGTATATTCTTTTGAAATCAATAAAATAAACGAAAAGATATAAATAAGAATTCGTTAGAGATGGAAATATAAAAACTCATTGTCTTTATTTAAAAAAAGAAAAATGAAACTCTTCAATTTGTTTTCAATCTACTAAAAAATACATATGGGAAAGTATTGAAATTCGTATATTCTTTTGAATTCAATAAAATAAACGAAAAGATATAAATAAGGATTCGTTGTTGATGGAAATATAAGGACTCATTGTCTGTTAATAAAATAATTTAATATGATACTCTGCAATTTGTTTTCAATCTACTAAAAAATACATATGGGAAAGTATTGAAATTCGTATATTCTTTTGAAATCAATAAAATAAACGAAAAGATATAAATAAGAATTCGTTGGTGATGGAAATATAAGAACTCATTGTCTTTATTAAAAAAAAGAAAAATGAAACTCTTCAATTTGTTTTCAATCTACTAAAAAATACATATGGGAAAGTATTGAAATTCGTATATTCTTTTGAAATCAATAAAATAAACGAAAAGATATAAATAAGAATTCGTTAGAGATGGAAATATAAAAACTCATTGTCTTTATTTAAAAAAAGAAAAATGAAACTCTTCAATTTGTTTT
Source organism: Ptychoptera albimana (assembly GCA_961205885.1). Classification (NCBI taxonomy): domain Eukaryota; kingdom Metazoa; phylum Arthropoda; class Insecta; order Diptera; family Ptychopteridae; genus Ptychoptera; species Ptychoptera albimana. Next base: position 16,726,759 of record OY540803.1, on the reverse strand, counting down.
CAATCTACTAAAATAAACGTATAGGAATGTATTGAAATTCGTATATTCTTTTGAAATCAATAAAATAAACGAAAAGATATAAATAAGAATTCGTTGGTGATGGAAATATAAGAACTCATTGTCTATATTTAAAAAAGAAAAATGAAACTCTTCAATTTGTTTTCAATCTACTAAAAAATACATGTGGGAAAGTATTGAAATTCGTATATTCTTTTGAAATCAATAAAATAAACGAAAAGATATAAATAAGGATTCGTTGGTGATGGAAATATAAGGACTCATTGTCTGTAAAAAAAATGATTTAATATGATACTCTGCAATTTGTTTTCAATCTACTAAAAAAAACATATGGGAAAGTATTGAAATTCGTATATTCTTTTGAAATCAATAAAATAAACGAAAAGATATAAATAAGAATTCGTTGTTGATGGAAATATAAAAACTCATTGTCTATATTTAAAAAAAGAAAAATGAAACTCTTCAATTTGTTTTCAATCTACTAAAAAATACATGTGGGAAAGTATTGAAATTCGTATATTCTTTTGAAATCAATAAAATAAACGAAAAGATATAAATAAGAATTCGTTGGTGATGGAAATATAAGAACTCATTGTCTATATTTAAAAAAAGAAAAATGAAACTCTTCAATTTGTTTTCAATCTACTAAAAAATACATGTGAGAAAGTATTGAAATTCGTATATTCTTTTGAAATCAATAAAATAAACGAAAAGATATAAATAAGGATTCGTTAGTGACCGAAATATAAAAACTCATTGTCTGTTAATAAAATAATTTAATATGATACTCTGCAATTTGTTTTCAATCTACTAAAAAATACATATGGGAAAGTATTGAAATTCGTATATTCTTTTGAAATCAATAAAATAAACGAAAAGATATAAATAAGAATTCGTTGGTGATGGAAATATAAGAACTCATTGTCTATATTTAAAAAAAGAAAAATGAAACTCTTCAATTTGTTTTCAATCTACTAAAAAATACATGTGAGAAAGTATTGAAATTCGTATATTCTTTTGAAATCAATAAAATAAACGAAAAGATATAAATAAGAATTCGTTAGTGATGGAAATATAAAAACTCATTGTCTTTATTTAAAAAAAGAAAAATGAAACTCTTCAATTTGTTTTCAATCTACTAAAAAATACATGTGGGAAAGTATTGAAATTCGTATATTCTTTTGAAATCAATAAAATAAATGAAAAGATATAAATAAGAATTCGTTGGTGATGGAAATATCAGGACTCATTGTCTTTATTTAAAAAAAGAAAAATGAAACTCTTCAATTTGTTTTCAATCTTCTAAAATATACGTATAGGAAAGTATTGAAATTCGTATATTCTTTTGAAATCAATAAAATAAACGAAAAGATATAAATAAGAATTCGTTGGTGATGGAAATATAAGAACTCATTGTCTATATTTAAAAAAAGAAAAATGAAACTCTTTAATTTGTTTTCAATCTACTAAAAAATACATATGGGAAAGTATTGAAATTCGTATATTCTTTTGAAATCAATAAAATAAACGAAAAGATATAAATAAGGATTCGTTGGTGATGGAAATATCAGGACTCATTGTCTTTATTTAAAAATTGAAAAATAAAACTCTTCAATTTGTTTTCAATCTACTAAAATATACGTATAGGAAAGTATTGAAATTCGTATATTCTTTTGAAATCAATAAAATAAACGAAAAGATATAAATAAGAATTTGTTAGAGATGGAAATATAAAAACTCATTGTCTTTATTTAAAAAAAAAAAAATGAAACTCTTCAAATTGTTTTCAATCTACTAAAATAAACGTATAGGAAAGTATTGAAATTCGTATATTCTTTTGAAATCAATAAAATAAACGAAAAGATATAAATAAGAATTCGTTGTTGATGGAAATATAAGAACTCATTGTCTATATTTAAAAAAAGAAAAATGAAACTCTTCAATTTGTTTTCAATCTACTAAAAAATATATGTGGGAAAGTATTGAAATTCGTATATTCTTTTGAAATCAATAAAATAAACGAAAAGATATAAATAAGGATTCGTTGGTGATGGAAATATAAAAACTCATTGTCTCTATTTAAAAAAAGAAAAATGAAACTCTTTAATTTGTTTTCAATCTACTAAAAAATACATGTGGGAAAGTATTGAAATTCGTATATTCTTTTGAAATCAATAAAATAAACGAAAAGATATAAATAAGAATTCGTTGGTGATGGAAATATAAGAACTCATTGTCTATATTTAAAAAAAGAAAAATGAAACTCTTCAATTTGTTTTCAATCTACTAAAAAATACATGTGAGAAAGTATTGAAATTCGTATATTCTTTTGAAATCAATAAAATAAACGAAAAGATATAAATAAGGATTCGTTAGTGACCGAAATATAAGGACTCATTGTCTGTTAATAAAATAATTTAATATGATACTCTGCAATTTGTTTTCAATCTACTAAAAAATACATATGGGAAAGTATTGAAATTCGTATATTCTTTTGAAATCAATAAAATAAACGAAAAGATATAAATAAGAATTCGTTGGTGATGGAAATATAAGAACTCATTGTCTATATTTAAAAAAAGAAAAATGAAACTCTTCAATTTGTTTTCAATCTACTAAAAAATACATGTGAGAAAGTATTGAAATTCGTATATTCTTTTGAAATCAATAAAATAAACGAAAAGATATAAATAAGAATTCGTTAGTGATGGAAATATAAAAACTCATTGTCTTTATTTAAAAAAAGAAAAATGAAACTCTTCAATTTGTTTTCAATCTACTAAAAAATACATGTGGGAAAGTATTGAAATTCGTATATTCTTTTGAAATCAATAAAATAAACGAAAAGATATAAATAAGAATTCGTTGGTGATGGAAATATCAGGACTCATTGTCTTTATTTAAAAAAAGAAAAATGAAACTCTTCAATTTGTTTTCAATCTTCTAAAATATACGTATAGGAAAGTATTGAAATTCGTATATTCTTTTGAAATCAATAAAATAAACGAAAAGATATAAATAAGAATTCGTTGGTGATGGAAATATAAGAACTCATTGTCTATATTTAAAAAAAGAAAAATGAAACTCTTTAATTTGTTTTCAATCTACTAAAAAATACATATGGGAAAGTATTGAAATTCGTATATTCTTTTGAAATCAATAAAATAAACGAAAAGATATAAATAAGAATTCGTTGGTGATGGAAATATCAGGACTCATTGTCTTTATTTAAAAAAAGAAAAATAAAACTCTTCAATTTGTTTTCAATCTACTAAAATATACGTATAGGAAAGTATTGAAATTCGTATATTCTTTTGAAATCAATAAAATAAACGAAAAGATATAAATAAGAATTTGTTAGAGATGGAAATATAAAAACTCATTGTCTTTATTTAAAAAAAAAAAATGAAACTCTTCAAATTGTTTTCAATCTACTAAAATAAACGTATAGGAAAGTATTGAAATTCGTATATTCTTTTGAAATCAATAAAATAAACGAAAAGATATAAATAAGAATTCGTTGTTGATGGAAATATAAGAACTCATTGTCTATATTTAAAAAAAGAAAAATGAAACTCTTCAATTTGTTTTCAATCTACTAAAAAATATATGTGGGAAAGTATTGAAATTCGTATATTCTTTTGAAATCAATAAAATAAACGAAAAGATATAAATAAGGATTCGTTGGTGATGGAAATATAAAAACTCATTGTCTCTATTTAAAAAAAGAAAAATGAAATTCTTCAATAAGTTTTCAATCTACTAAAAAAAACATATGGGAAAGTATTGAAATTCGTATATTCTTTTGAATTCAATAAAATAAACGAAAAGATATAAATAAGGATTCGTTGTTGATGGAAATATAAGAACTCATTGTCTTTATTTAAAAAAAGAAAAATGAAATTCTTCAATAAGTTTTCAATCTACTAAAAAAAACATATGGGAAAGTATTGAAATTCGTATATTCTTTTGAAATCAATAAAATAAACGAAAAGATATAAATAAGAATTCGTTGTTGATGGAAATATAAAAACTCATTGTCTATATTTAAAAAAAGAAAAATGAAACTCTTCAATTTGTTTTCAATCTACTAAAAAATACATGTGGGAAAGTATTGAAATTCGTATATTCTTTTGAAATCAATAAAATAAACGAAAAGATATAAATAAGAATTCGTTAGAGATGGAAATATAAGAACTCATTGTCTATATTTAAAAAAAGAAAAATGAAACTCTTCAATTTGTTTTCAATCTACTAAAAAATACATGTGAGAAAGTATTGAAATTCGTATATTCTTTTGAAATCAATAAAATAAACGAAAAGATATAAATAAGAATTCGTTAGAGATGGAAATATAAAAACTCATTGTCTTTATTTAAAAAAAGAAAAATGAAACTCTTCAATTTGTTTTCAATCTACTAAAATAAACGTATAGGAAAGTATTGAAATTCGTATATTCTTTTGAAATCAATAAAATAAACGAAAAGATATAAATAAGAATTCGTTGGTGATGGAAATATAAGAACTCATTGTCTATATTTAAAAAAAGAAAAATGAAACTCTTCAATTTGTTTTTAATCTACTAAAAAATACATGTAAGAAAGTATTGAAATTCGTATATTCTTTTGAAATCAATAAAATAAACGAAAAGATATAAATAAGGATTCGTTGGTGATGGAAATATAAGAACTCATTGTCTATATTTAAAAAAAGAAAAATGAAACTCTTCAATTTGTTTTCAATCTACTAAAAAATACATGTAAGAAAGTATTGAAATTCGTATATTCTTTTGAAATCAATAAAATAAACGAAAAGATATAAATAAGAATTCGTTAGAGATGGAAATATAAGAACTCATTGTCTTTATTTAAAAAAAGAAAAATGAAACTCTTCAATTTGTTTTCAATCTACTAAAATAAACGTATAGGAAAGTATTGAAATTCGTATATTCTTTTGAAATCAATAAAATAAACGAAAAGATATAAATAAGAATTCGTTGGTGATGGAAATATCAGGACTCATTGTCTTTATTTAAAAAAAGAAAAATAAAACTCTTCAATTTGTTTTCAATCTACTAAAATATACGTATAGGAAAGTATTGAAATTCGTATATTCTTTTGAAATCAATAAAATAAACGAAAAGATATAAATAAGAATTTGTTAGAGATGGAAATATAAAAACTCATTGTCTTTATTTAAAAAAAAAAAATGAAACTCTTCAAATTGTTTTCAATCTACTAAAATAAACGTATAGGAAAGTATTGAAATTCGTATATTCTTTTGAAATCAATAAAATAAACGAAAAGATATAAATAAGAATTCGTTGTTGATGGAAATATAAGAACTCATTGTCTATATTTAAAAAAAGAAAAATGAAACTCTTCAATTTGTTTTCAATCTACTAAAAAATATATGTGGGAAAGTATTGAAATTCGTATATTCTTTTGAAATCAATAAAATAAACGAAAAGATATAAATAAGGATTCGTTGGTGATGGAAATATAAAAACTCATTGTCTCTATTTAAAAAAAGAAAAATGAAATTCTTCAATAAGTTTTCAATCTACTAAAAAAAACATATGGGAAAGTATTGAAATTCGTATATTCTTTTGAATTCAATAAAATAAACGAAAAGATATAAATAAGGATTCGTTGTTGATGGAAATATAAGAACTCATTGTCTTTATTTAAAAAAAGAAAAATGAAATTCTTCAATAAGTTTTCAATCTACTAAAAAAACATATGGGAAAGTATTGAAATTCGTATATTCTTTTGAAATCAATAAAATAAACGAAAAGATATAAATAAGAATTCGTTGTTGATGGAAATATAAAAACTCATTGTCTATATTTAAAAAAAGAAAAATGAAACTCTTCAATTTGTTTTCAATCTACTAAAAAATACATGTGGGAAAGTATTGAAATTCGTATATTCTTTTGAAATCAATAAAATAAACGAAAAGATATAAATAAGGATTCGTTGGTGATGGAAATATAAGAACTCATTGTCTATATTTAAAAAAAGAAAAATGAAACTCTTCAATTTGTTTTCAATCTACTAAAAAATACATGTGAGAAAGTATTGAAATTCGTATATTCTTTTGAAATCAATAAAATAAACGAAAAGATATAAATAAGAATTCGTTAGAGATGGAAATATAAAAACTCATTGTCTTTATATAAAAAAAGAAAAATGAAACTCTTCAATTTGTTTTCAATCTACTAAAATAAACGTATAGGAAAGTATTGAAATTCGTATATTCTTTTGAAATCAATAAAATAAACGAAAAGATATAAATAAGAATTCGTTGGTGATGGAAATATAAGAACTCATTGTCTATATTTAAAAAAAGAAAAATGAAACTCTTCAATTTGTTTTTAATCTACTAAAAAATACATGTAAGAAAGTATTGAAATTCGTATATTCTTTTGAAATCAATAAAATAAACGAAAAGATATAAATAAGGATTCGTTGGTGATGGAAATATAAGAACTCATTGTCTATATTTAAAAAAAGAAAAATGAAACTCTTCAATTTGTTTTCAATCTACTAAAAAATACATGTGAGAAAGTATTGAAATTCGTATATTCTTTTGAAATCAATAAAATAAACGAAAAGATATAAATAAGAATTCGTTAGAGATGGAAATATAAGAACTCATTGTCTTTATTTAAAAAAAGAAAAATGAAACTCTTCAATTTGTTTTCAATCTACTAAAATAAACGTATAGGAAAGTATTGAAATTCGTATATTCTTTTGAAATCAATAAAATAAACGAAAAGATATAAATAAGAATTCGTTGGTGATGGAAATATAAGAACTCATTGTCTATATTTAAAAAAAGAAAAATGAAACTCTTCAATTTGTTTTTAATCTACTAAAAAATACATGTAAGAAAGTATTGAAATTCGTATATTCTTTTGAAATCAATAAAATAAACGAAAAGATATAAATAAGGATTCGTTGGTGATGGAAATATAAGAACTCATTGTCTTTATTTAAAAAAAGAAAAATGAAACTCTTCAATTTGTTTTCAATCTACTAAAAAATACATATGGGAAAGTATTGAAATTCGTATATTCTTTTGAATTCAATAAAATAAACGAAAAGATATAAATAAGAATTCGTTGGTGATGGAAATATCAGGACTCATTGTCTTTATTTAAAAAAAGAAAAATGAAACTCTTCAATTTGTTTTCAATCTACTAAAATATACGTATAGGAAAGTATTGAAATTCGTATATTCTTTTGAAATCAATAAAATAAACGAAAAGATATAAATAAGAATTCGTTGGTGATGGAAATATAAGAACTCATTGTCTTTATTTAAAAAAAGAAAAATGAAACTCTTCAATTTGTTTTCAATCTACTAAAATATACGTATAGGAAAGTATTGAAATTCGTATATTCTTTTGAATTCAATAAAATAAACGAAAAGATATAAATAAGAATTCGTTGTTGATGGAAATATAAGAACTCATTGTCTTTATTTAAAAAAAGAAAAATGAAACTCTTCAATAAGTTTTCAATCTACTAAAAAAAACATATGGGAAAGTATTGAAATTCGTATATTCTTTTGAAATCAATAAAATAAACGAAAAGATATAAATAAGAATTCGTTGTTGATGGAAATATAAAAACTCATTGTCTATATTTAAAAAAAGAAAAATGAAACTCTTCAATTTGTTTTCAATCTACTAAAAAATACATGTGGGAAAGTATTGAAATTCGTATATTCTTTTGAAATCAATAAAATAAACGAAAAGATATAAATAAGAATTCGTTAGAGATGGAAATATAAAAACTCATTGTCTTTATATAAAAAAAGAAAAATGAAACTCTTCAATTTGTTTTCAATCTACTAAAATAAACGTATAGGAAAGTATTGAAATTCGTATATTCTTTTGAATTCAATAAAATAAACGAAAAGATATAAATAAGAATTCGTTGTTGATGGAAATATAAGAACTCATTGTCTTTATTTAAAAAAAGAAAAATGAAACTCTTCAATTTGTTTTCAATCTACTAAAAAATACATGTGGGAAAGTATTGAAATTCGTATATTCTTTTGAAATCAATAAAATAAACGAAAAGATATAAATAAGGATTCGTTGGTGATGGAAATATAAGAACTCATTGTCTATATTTAAAAAAAGAAAAATGAAACTCTTCAATTTGTTTTCAATCTACTAAAAAATACATGTGAGAAAGTATTGAAATTCGTATATTCTTTTGAAATCAATAAAATAAACGAAAAGATATAAATAAGAATTCGTTAGAGATGGAAATATAAAAACTCATTGTCTTTATATAAAAAAAGAAAAATGAAACTCTTCAATTTGTTTTCAATCTACTAAAATAAACGTATAGGAAAGTATTGAAATTCGTATATTCTTTTGAAATCAATAAAATAAACGAAAAGATATAAATAAGAATTCGTTGGTGATGGAAATATAAGAACTCATTGTCTATATTTAAAAAAAGAAAAATGAAACTCTTCAATTTGTTTTTAATCTACTAAAAAATACATGTAAGAAAGTATTGAAATTCGTATATTCTTTTGAAATCAATAAAATAAACGAAAAGATATAAATAAGGATTCGTTGGTGATGGAAATATAAGAACTCATTGTCTATATTTAAAAAAAGAAAAATGAAACTCTTCAATTTGTTTTCAATCTACTAAAAAATACATGTGAGAAAGTATTGAAATTCGTATATTCTTTTGAAATCAATAAAATAAACGAAAAGATATAAATAAGAATTCGTTAGAGATGGAAATATAAGAACTCATTGTCTTTATTTAAAAAAAGAAAAATGAAACTCTTCAATTTGTTTTCAATCTACTAAAATAAACGTATAGGAAAGTATTGAAATTCGTATATTCTTTTGAAATCAATAAAATAAACGAAAAGATATAAATAAGAATTCGTTGGTGATGGAAATATAAGAACTCATTGTCTATATTTAAAAAAAGAAAAATGAAACTCTTCAATTTGTTTTTAATCTACTAAAAAATACATGTAAGAAAGTATTGAAATTCGTATATTCTTTTGAAATCAATAAAATAAACGAAAAGATATAAATAAGGATTCGTTGGTGATGGAAATATAAGAACTCATTGTCTTTATTTAAAAAAAGAAAAATGAAACTCTTCAATTTGTTTTCAATCTACTAAAAAATACATATGGGAAAGTATTGAAATTCGTATATTCTTTTGAATTCAATAAAATAAACGAAAAGATATAAATAAGAATTCGTTGGTGATGGAAATATCAGGACTCATTGTCTTTATTTAAAAAAAGAAAAATGAAACTCTTCAATTTGTTTTCAATCTACTAAAATATACGTATAGGAAAGTATTGAAATTCGTATATTCTTTTGAAATCAATAAAATAAACGAAAAGATATAAATAAGAATTCGTTGGTGATGGAAATATAAGAACTCATTGTCTTTATTTAAAAAAAGAAAAATGAAACTCTTCAATTTGTTTTCAATCTACTAAAATATACGTATAGGAAAGTATTGAAATTCGTATATTCTTTTGAATTCAATAAAATAAACGAAAAGATATAAATAAGAATTCGTTGTTGATGGAAATATAAGAACTCATTGTCTTTATTTAAAAAAAGAAAAATGAAACTCTTCAATAAGTTTTCAATCTACTAAAAAAAACATATGGGAAAGTATTGAAATTCGTATATTCTTTTGAAATCAATAAAATAAACGAAAAGATATAAATAAGAATTCGTTGTTGATGGAAATATAAAAACTCATTGTCTATATTTAAAAAAAGAAAAATGAAACTCTTCAATTTGTTTTCAATCTACTAAAAAATACATGTGGGAAAGTATTGAAATTCGTATATTCTTTTGAAATCAATAAAATAAACGAAAAGATATAAATAAGAATTCGTTAGAGATGGAAATATAAAAACTCATTGTCTTTATTTAAAAAAAGAAAAATGAAACTCTTCAATTTGTTTTCAATCTACTAAAAAATACATATGGGAAAGTATTGAAATTCGTATATTCTTTTGAATTCAATAAAATAAACGAAAAGATATAAATAAGGATTCGTTGGTGATGGAAATATAAGGACTCATTGTCTCTTAATAAAATAATTTAATATGATACTCTGCAATTTGTTTTCAATCTACTAAAAAATACATATTTGAAAGTATTGAAATTCGTATATTCTTTTGAAATCAATAAAATAAACGAAAAGATATAAATAAGGATTCGTTGGTGATCGAAATTTAAGAACTCATTGTCTTTATTTAAAAAAAGAAAAATGAAACTCTTCAATTTGTTTTCAATCTACTAAAAAATACATATTTGAAAGTATTGAAATTCGTATATTCTTTTGAAATCAATAAAATAAACGAAAAGATATAAATAAGTATTCGTTAGAGATGGAAATATAAAAACTCATTGTCTTTATTTAAAAAAAGAAAAATGAAACTCTTCAATTTGTTTTCAATCTACTAAAAAAAACATATGGGAAAGTATTGAAATTCGTATATTCTTTTGAAATCAATAAAATAAACGAAAAGATATAAATAAGAATTCGTTGTTGATGGAAATATAAAAACTCATTGTCTATATTTAAAAAAAGAAAAATGAAACTCTTCAATTTGTTTTCAATCTACTAAAAAATACATATTTGAAAGTATTGAAATTCGTATATTCTTTTGAAATCAATAAAATAAACGAAAAGATATAAATAAGTATTCGTTAGAGATGGAAATATAAAAACTCATTGTCTTTATTTAAAAAAAGAAAAATGAAACTCTTCAATTTGTTTTCAATCTACTAAAAAATACATATGGGAAAGTATTGAAATTCGTATATTCTTTTGAATTCAATAAAATAAACGAAAAGATATAAATAAGGATTCGTTGGTGATGGAAATATAAGGACTCATTGTCTGTTAATAAAATAATTTAATATGATACTCTGCAATTTGTTTTCAATCTACTAAAAAAAACATATGGGAAAGTATTGAAATTCGTATATTCTTTTGAAATCAATAAAATAAACGAAAAGATATAAATAAGAATTCGTTGTTGATGGAAATATAAAAACTCATTGTCTATATTTAAAAAAAGAAAAATGAAACTCTTCAATTTGTTTTCAATCTACTAAAAAATACATGTGGGAAAGTATTGAAATTCGTATATTCTTTTGAAATCAATAAAATAAACGAAAAGATATAAATAAGAATTCGTTAGAGATGGAAATATAAAAACTCATTGTCTTTATTTAAAAAAAGAAAAATGAAACTCTTCAATTTGTTTTCAATCTACTAAAAAATACATATGGGAAAGTATTGAAATTCGTATATTCTTTTGAATTCAATAAAATAAACGAAAAGATATAAATAAGGATTCGTTGGTGATGGAAATATAAGGACTCATTGTCTCTTAATAAAATAATTTAATATGATACTCTGCAATTTGTTTTCAATCTACTAAAAAATACATATTTGAAAGTATTGAAATTCGTATATTCTTTTGAAATCAATAAAATAAACGAAAAGATATAAATAAGGATTCGTTGGTGATCGAAATTTAAGAACTCATTGTCTTTATTTAAAAAAAGAAAAATGAAACTCTTCAATTTGTTTTCAATCTACTAAAAAATACATATTTGAAAGTATTGAAATTCGTATATTCTTTTGAAATCAATAAAATAAACGAAAAGATATAAATAAGTATTCGTTAGAGATGGAAATATAAAAACTCATTGTCTTTATTTAAAAAAAGAAAAATGAAACTCTTCAATTTGTTTTCAATCTACTAAAAAAAACATATGGGAAAGTATTGAAATTCGTATATTCTTTTGAAATCAATAAAATAAACGAAAAGATATAAATAAGAATTCGTTGTTGATGGAAATATAAAAACTCATTGTCTATATTTAAAAAAAGAAAAATGAAACTCTTCAATTTGTTTTCAATCTACTAAAAAATACATATTTGAAAGTATTGAAATTCGTATATTCTTTTGAAATCAATAAAATAAACGAAAAGATATAAATAAGTATTCGTTAGAGATGGAAATATAAAAACTCATTGTCTTTATTTAAAAAAAGAAAAATGAAACTCTTCAATTTGTTTTCAATCTACTAAAAAATACATATGGGAAAGTATTGAAATTCGTATATTCTTTTGAATTCAATAAAATAAACGAAAAGATATAAATAAGGATTCGTTGGTGATGGAAATATAAGGACTCATTGTCTGTTAATAAAATAATTTAATATGATACTCTGCAATTTGTTTTCAATCTACTAAAAAATACATATGGGAAAGTATTGAAATTCGTATATTCTTTTGAATTCAATAAAATAAACGAAAAGATATAAATAAGAATTCGTTGGTGATGGAAATATAAGAACTCATTGTCTATATTTAAAAAAAGAAAAATGAAACTCTTCAATTTGTTTTCAATCTACTAAAAAATACATGTGAGAAAGTATTGAAATTCGTATATTCTTTTGAAATCAATAAAATAAACGAAAAGATATAAATAAGGATTCGTTGTTGATGGAAATATAAGAACTCATTGTCTTTATTTAAAAAAAGAAAAATGAAACTCTTCAATTTGTTTTCAATCTACTAAAAAATACATATGGGAAAGTATTGAAATTCGTACATTCTTTTGAAATCAATAAAATAAACGAAAAGATATAAATAAGAATTCGTTGTTGATGGAAATATAAGAACTCATTGTCTTTATTTAAAAAAAGAAAAATGAAACTCTTCAATTTGTTTTCAATCTACTAAAATATACGTATAGGAAAGTATTGAAATTCGTATATTCTTTTGAAATCAATAAAATAAACGAAAAGATATAAATAAGAATTCGTTGGTGATGGAAATATAAGAACTCATTGTCTATATTTAAAAAAAGAAAAATGAAACTCTTCAATTTGTTTTCAATCTACTAAAAAATATATGTGGGAAAGTATTGAAATTCGTATATTCTTTTGAAATCAATAAAATAAACGAAAAGATATAAATAAGAATTCGTTAGTGATGGAAATATAAGAACTCATTGTCTTTATTTAAAAATTGAAAAATGAAACTCTTCAATTAGTTTATAATCTACTAAAAAAAACATATGGGAAAGTATTAAAATTCGTATATTCTTTTGAATTCAATAAAATAAACGAAAAGATATAAATAAGGATTCGTTGTTGATGGAAATATAAGAACTCATTGCCTTTATTTAAAAATGAAACTCTTCAATTTGTTTTCAATCTACTAAAATATACGTATAGGAAAGTATTGAAATTCGTATATTCTTTTGAAATCAATAAAATAAACGAAAAGATATAAGTAAGAATTCGTTGGTGATGGAAATATAAGAACTCATTGTCTTTATTTAAAAATTGAAAAATGAAACTCTGCAATTTGTTTTCAATCTACTAAAAAATACATATGGGAAAGTATTGAAATTCGTATATTCTTTTGAAATCAATAAAATAAACGAAAAGATATAAATAAGAATTCGTTGGTGATGCAAATATCAGGACTCATTGTCTTTATTTAAAAAAAGAAAAATGAAACTCTTCAATTTGTTTTCAATCTACTAAAAAATACATATGGAAAGTATTGAAATTCGTACATTCTTTTGAAATCAATAAAATAAACGAAAAGATATAAATAAGAATTCGTTAGTGATGGAAATATAAGAACTCATTGTCTTTATTTAAAAATTGAAAAATGAAACTCTTCAATTAGTTTATAATCTACTAAAAAAAACATATGGGAAAGTATTGAAATTCGTATATTCTTTTGAAATCAATAAAATAAACGAAAAGATATAAATAAGAATTCGTTGTTGATGGAAATATAAGAACTCATTGTCTTTATTTAAAAATTGAAAAATAAAACTCATCAATTAGTTTTCAATCTACTAAAAAATACATATGGGAAAGTATTGAAATTCGTATATTCTTTTGAAATCAATAAAATAAACGAAAAGATATAAATAAGAATTCGTTGGTGATGCAAATATCAGGACTCATTGTCTTTATTTAAAAAAAGAAAAATGAAACTCTTCAATTTGTTTTCAATCTACTAAAAAATACATATGGAAAGTATTGAAATTCGTACATTCTTTTGAAATCAATAAAATAAACGAAAAGATATAAATAAGAATTCGTTAGTGATGGAAATATAAGAACTCATTGTCTTTATTTAAAAATTGAAAAATGAAACTCTTCAATTAGTTTATAATCTACTAAAAAAAACATATGGGAAAGTATTGAAATTCGTATATTCTTTTGAAATCAATAAAATAAACGAAAAGATATAAATAAGAATTCGTTGTTAATGGAAATATAAGAACTCATTGTCTTTATTTAAAAATTGAAAAATAAAACTCATCAATTAGTTTTCAATCTACTAAAAAATACATATGGGAAAGTATTGAAATTCGTATATTCTTTTGAATTCAATAAAATAAACGAAAAGATATAAATAAGGATTCGTTGTTGATGGAAATATAAGAACTCATTGTCTTCATTTAAAAATTGAAAAATGAAAGTCTTCAATTTGTTTTCAATCTACTAAAAAATACATATGGGAAAGTATTGAAATTCGTATATTCTTTTGAAATCAATAAAATAAACGAAAAGATATAAATAAGAATTCTTTGGTGATGGAAATATAAGAACTCATTGTCTATATTTAAAAAAAGAAAAATAAAACTCTTCAATTTGTTTTCAATCTACTAAAAAATACATATGGGAAAGTATTCAAATTCGTATATTCTTTTGAATTCAATAAAATAAACGAAAAGATATAAATAAGGAATCGTTGGTGATGGAAATATAAGGACTCATTGCCTGTTAATAAAATGATTTAATATGATACTCTGCAATTTGTTTTCAATCTACTAAAATATACATATAGTAAAGAATTGAAATTCGTATATTCTTTTGAAATCAATAAAATAAACGAAAAGATATAAATAAGAATTCGTTGTTGATGGAAATATAAGAACTCATTGTCTTTATTTAAAAAAAGAAAAATGAAACTCTTCAATTTGTTTTCAATCTACTAAAAAATACATATGGGAAAGTATTGAAATTCGTACATTCTTTTGAAATCAATAAAATAAACGAAAAGATATAAATAAGAATTCGTTGGTGATGGAAATATAAGAACTCATTGTCTATAATTAAAAAAAGAAAAATGAAACTCTTCAATTTGTTTTCAATCTACTAAAAAATACATGTGGGAAAGTATTGAAATTCGTATATTCTTTTGAAATCAATAAAATAAACGAAAAGATATAAATAAGAATTTGTTAGAGATGGAAATATAAGAACTCATTGTCTTTATTTAAAAAAAAAAAAATGAAACTCTTCAATTTGTTTTCAATCTACTAAAATAAACGTATAGGAAAGTATTGAAATTTGTATATTCTTTTGAAATCAATAAAATAAACGAAAAGATATAAATAAGAATTCGTTGGTGATGGAAATATAAGAACTCATTGTCTATATTTAAAAAAAGAAAAATGAAACTCTTCAATTTGTTTTCAATCTACTAAAAAATATATGTGGGAAAGTATTGAAATTCGTATATTCTTTTGAAATCAATAAAATAAACAAAAAGATATAAATAAGGATTCGTTGTTGATGGAAATATAAGAACTCATTGTCTTTATTTAAAAAAAGAAAAATGAAACTCTTCAATTTGTTTTCAATCTACTAAAAAATACATATGGGAAAGTATTGAAATTCGTACATTCTTTTGAAATCAATAAAATAAACGAAAAGATATAAATAAGAATTCGTTGTTGATGGAAATATAAGAACTCATTGTCTTTATTTAAAAAAAGAAAAATGAAACGCTTCAATTTGTTTTCAATCTACTAAAATATACGTATAGGAAAGTATTGAAATTCGTATATTCTTTTGAAATCAATAAAATAAACGAAAAGATATAAATAAGAATTCGTTGGTGATGGAAATATAAGAACTCATTGTCTATATTTAAAAAAAGAAAAATGAAACTCTTCAATTTGTTTTCAATCTACTAAAAAATATATGTGGGAAAGTATTGAAATTCGTATATTCTTTTGAAATCAATAAAATAAACGAAAAGATATAAATAAGAATTCGTTGGTGATGGAAATATAAGAACTCATTGTCTTTATTTAAAAAAAGAAAAATGAAACTCTTCAATTTGTTTTCAATCTACTAAAAAATACATATGGGAAAGTATTGAAATTCGTATATTCTTTTGAAATCAATAAAATAAACGAAAAGATATAAATAAGAATTCGTTGGTGATGCAAATATCAGGACTCATTGTCTTTATTTAAAAAAAGAAAAATGAAACTCTTCAATTTGTTTTCAATCTACTAAAAAATACATATGGAAAGTATTGAAATTCGTACATTCTTTTGAAATCAATAAAATAAACGAAAAGATATAAATAAGAATTCGTTGGTGATGGAAATATAAGAACTCATTGTCTTTATTTAAAAATTGAAAAATGAAACTCTTCAATTAGTTTATAATCTACTAAAAAAAACATATGGGAAAGTATTGAAATTCGTATATTCTTTTGAAATCAATAAAATAAACGAAAAGATATAAATAAGAATTCGTTGTTGATGGAAATATAAGAACTCATTGTCTTTATTTAAAAATTGAAAAATAAAACTCATCAATTAGTTTTCAATCTACTAAAAAATACATATGGGAAAGTATTGAAATTCGTATATTCTTTTGAATTCAATAAAATAAACGAAAAGATATAAATAAGGATTCGTTGTTGATGGAAATATAAGAACTCATTGTCTTCATTTAAAAATTGAAAAATTAAACTCTTCAATTTGTTTTCAATCTACTAAAATATACATATAGGAAAGTATTAAAATTCGTATATTCTTTTGAAATCAATAAAATAAACGAAAAGATATAAATAAGAATTCGATAGTGATCGAAATATAAGAACTCATTGTCTATATTTAAAAAAAGAAAAATGAAACTCTTCAATTTGTTTTCAATCTACTAAAATATACGTATAGGAAATTATTAAAATTCGTATATTCTTTTGAAATCAATAAAATAAACGAAAAGATATAAATAAGGATTCGTTAGTGATCGAAATATAAGAACTCGTTGTCCATATTTAAAAAAAGAAAAATGAAACTCTTCAATTTGTTTTCAATCTACTAAAAAATATATATGGGAAAGTATTGAAATTCGTATATTCTTTTGAAATCAATAAAATAAACGAAAAGATATAAATAAGAATTCGTTAGTGATCGAAATATAAGAACTCATTGTCTATATTTAAAAAAAGAAAAATTAAACTCTTCAATTTGTTTTCAATCTACTAAAAAAAACATATGGGAAAGTATTGAAATTCGTATATTCTTTTGAATTCAATAAAATAAACGAAAAGATATAAATAAGGATTCGTTAGTGATCGAAATATAAGAACTCATTGTCTTTATTTAAAATAAGAAAAATGATACTCTGCAATTTGTTTTCAATCTACTAAAATATACATATAGTAAAGTATTGAAATTCGTATATTCTTTTGAAATCAATAAAATAAACGAAAAGATATAAATAAGAATTCGTTGTTGATGGAAATATAAGAACTCATTGTCTTTATTTAAAAAAAGAAAAATGAAACTCTTCAATTTGTTTTCAATCTACTAAAATAAACGTATAGGAATGTATTGAAATTCGTATATTCTTTTGAAATCAATAAAATAAACGAAAAGATATAAATAAGAATTCGTTGTTGATGGAAATATAAGAACTCATTGTCTATATTTAAAAAAAGAAAAATGAAACTCTTCAATTTGTTTTCAATCTACTAAAAAATACATATTTGAAAGTATTGAAATTCGTATATTCTTTTGAAATCAATAAAATAAATATAAGAAATATATATAGAAATATAAGAACTCATTGTCTTTATTTAAAAAAAGAAAAATGAAACTCTTCAATTTGTTTTCAATCTACTAAAAAATACATATGGGAAAGTATTGAAATTCGTATATTCTTTTGAAATCAATAAAATAAACAAAAAGATATAAATAAGAATTCGTTAGTTATGGAAATATAAAAACTCATTGTCTTTATTTAAAAATTGAAAAATGAAACTCTTCAATTTGTTTTCAATTTTAAAAAAATACATATATAAAAGTATTGAAATTCGTACATTCTTTTGAAATCAATAAAATAAACGAAAAGATATATATAAGAATTCGTTAGTGATGGAAATATAAGAACTTATTGTCTATATTTAAAAATTGAAAAATGAAACTCTTCAATTTGTTTTCAATCTACTACAATATACGTATAGGAAAGTATTGAAATTCGTATATTCTTTTGAAATCAATAAAATAAACGAAAAGATATAAATAAGAATTCGTTGGTGATGGAAATATAAGAACTCATTGTCTTTATTTAAAAATTGAAAAATGAAACTCTTCAATTTGTTTTCAATCTACTAAAAAATACATATGCGAAAGTATTGAAATTCGTATATTTTTTTGAATCCAATAAAATAAACGAAAAGATATAAATAAGAATTCGTTGGTGATGGAAATATAAGAACTCATTGTCTTTATTTAAAAAAAGAAAAATGAAACTCTTCAATTAGTTTTTAATCTACTAAAAAAAACATATGGGAAAGTATTGAAATTCGTATATTCTTTTGAAATCAATAAAATAAACGAAAAGATATAAATAAGGATTCGTTAGTGATCAAAATATAAGAACTCATTGTCTATATTTAAAAAAAGAAAAATGAAACTCTTCAATTTGTTTTCAATCTACTAAAAAATACATATGGGAAAGTATTGAAATTCGTATATTCTTTTGAAATCAATAAAATAAACAAAAAGATATAAATAAAAATTCGTTGGTGATGGAAATATAAGAACTCATTGTCTATAATTAAAAAAGAAAAATGAAACTCTTCAATTTGTTTTCAATCTACTAAAAAATACATAAAGGAAAGTATTGAAATTCGTATATTCTTTTGAATTCAATAAAATAAACGAAAAGATATAAATAAGAATTCGTTAGTGATCGAAATATAAGAACTTATTGTCTATAATTAAAAAAAGAAAAATGAAACTCTTCAATTTGTTTTCAATCTATAAAAAAATACATATTTGAAAGTATTGAAATTCGTATATTCTTTTGAAATCAATAAAATAAACGAAAAGATATAAATAAGAATTCGTTAGTGATCGAAATATAAGAACTCATTGTCTATAATTAAAAAAATAAAAATGAAACTCTTCAATTAGTTTTCAATCTACTAAAAAATACATATGGGAAAGTATTGAAATTCGTATATTCTTTTGAAATCAATAACATAAACGAAAAGATATAAATAAGGATTCGTTAGTGATCGAAATATAAGAACTCGTTGTCTATATTTAAAAAAAGAAAAATGAAACTCTTCAATTTGTTTTCAATCTACTAAAAAATACATATGGGAAAGTATTGAAATTCGTATATTCTTTTGAAATCAATAAAATAAACGAAAAGATATAAATAAGGATTCGTTATTGATCGAAATATAAGAACTCGTTGTCTATATTTAAAAAAAGAAAAATGAAACTCTTCGATTTGTTTTCAATCTACTAAAAAATACATATGGGAAAGTATTGAAATTCGTATATTCTTTTGAAATCAATAAAATAAACGAAAAGATATAAATAAGGATTCGTTATTGATCGAAATATAAGAACTCATTGTCTATATTTAAAAAAAGAAAAATGAAGCTCTTCAATTTGTTTTCAATCTACTAAAAAATACATATGGGAAAGTATTGAAATTCGTATATTCTTTTGAATTCAATAAAATAAACGAAAAGATATAGATAAGAATTCGTTGTTGATGGAGATATAAAAACTCATTGTCTATATTTAAAAAAGAAAAATGAAACTCTTCAATTTGTTTTCAATCTACTAAAAAATTCATATGGGAAAGTATTGAAATTCGTATATTCTTTTGAAATCAATAAAATAAACGAAAAGATATAAATAAGAATTCGTTAGTGATCGAAATATAAGAACTCATTGTCTATAATTAAAAAAGAAAAATGAAACTCTTCAATTTGTTTTCAATCTACTAAAATATACATATGGGAAAGTATTGAAATTCGTATATTCTTTTCAAATCAATAAAATAAACGAAAAGATATAAATAAGAATTCGTTAGTTATGGAAATATAAAAACTCATTGTCTTTATTTAAAAATTGAAAAATGAAACTCTTCAATTTGTTTTCAATCTACTAAAATATACATATAGGAAAGTATTAAAATTCGTATATTCTTTTGAAATCAATAAAATAAACGAAAAGATATAAATAAGAATTCGATAGTGATCGAAATATAAGAACTCATTGTCTATATTTAAAAAAAGAAAAATGAAACTCTTCAATTTGTTTTCAATCTACTAAAATATACGTATAGGAAAGTATTAAAATTCGTATATTCTTTTGAAATCAATAAAATAAACGAAAAGATATAAATAAGGATTCGTTAGTGATCGAAATATAAGAACTCGTTGTCCATATTTAAAAAAAGAAAAATGAAACTCTTCAATTTGTTTTCAATCTACTAAAAAATACATATGGGAAAGTATTGAAATTCGTATATTCTTTTGAAATCAATAAAATAAACGAAAAGATATAAATAAGAATTCGTTAGTGATCGAAATATAAGGACTCATTGTCTATATTTAAAAAAAGAAAAATGAAACTCTTCAATTTGTTTTCAATCTACTAAAAAATACATATGGGAAAGTATTGAAATTCGTATATTCTTTTGAATTCAATAAAATAAACGAAAAGATATAAATAAGGATTCGTTGTTGATGGAAATATTAGAACTCATTGTCTTTATTTAAAAAAAGAAAAATGAAACTCTTCAATTTGTTTTCAATCTACTAAAAAATACATATGGGAAAGTATTGAAATTCGTATATTCTTTTGAATTCAATAAAATAAACGAAAAGATATAAATAAGGATTCGTTGTTGATGGAAATATTAGAACTCATTGTCTTTATTTAAAAAAAGAAAAATGAAACTCTTCAATTTGTTTTCAATCTACTAAAAAATACATATGGGAAAGTATTGAAATTCGTATATTCTTTTAAAATCAATAAAATAAACGAAAAGATATAAATAAGGATTCGTTAGTGATCGAAATATAAGAACTCATTGTCTTTATTTAAAATAAGAAAAATGATACTATGCAATTTGTTTTCAATCTACTAAAATATACATATAGTAAAGTATTGAAATTCGTATATTCTTTTGAAATCAATAAAATAAACGAAAAGATATAAATAAGAATTCGTTGTTGATGGAAATATAAGAACTCATTGTCTTTATTTAAAAAAAGAAAAATGAAACTCTTCAATTTGTTTTCAATCTACTAAAATATACGTATAGGAAAGTATTGAAATTCGTATATTCTTTTGAAATCAATAAAATAAACGAAAAGATATAAATAAGAATTCGTTGTTGATGGAAATATAAGAACTCATTGTCTATATTTAAAAAAAGAAAAATGAAACTCTTCAATTTGTTTTCAATCTACTAAAAAATACATATTTGAAAGTATTGAAATTCGTATATTCTTTTGAAATCAATAAAATAAATATAAGAAATATATATAGAAATATAAGAACTCATTGTCTTTATTTAAAAAAAGAAAAATGAAACTCTTCAATTTGTTTTCAATCTACTAAAAAATACATATGGGAAAGTATTGAAATTCGTATATTCTTTTGAAATCAATAAAATAAACAAAAAGATATAAATAAGAATTCGTTAGTTATGGAAATATAAAAACTCATTGTCTTTATTTAAAAATTGAAAAATGAAACTCTTCAATTTGTTTTCAATTTTAAAAAAATACATATTTAAAAGTATTGAAATTCGTACATTCTTTTGAAATCAATAAAATAAACGAAAAGATATATATAAGAATTCGTTAGTGATGGAAATATAAGAACTTATTGTCTATATTTAAAAATTGAAAAATGAAACTCTTCAATTTGTTTTCAATCTACTACAATATACGTATAGGAAAGTATTGAAATTCGTATATTCTTTTGAAATCAATAAAATAAACGAAAAGATATAAATAAGAATTCGTTGGTGATGGAAATATAAGAACTCATTGTCTTTATTTAAAAATTGAAAAATGAAACTCTTCAATTTGTTTTCAATCTACTAAAAAATACATATGCGAAAGTATTGAAATTCGTATATTTTTTTGAATCCAATAAAATAAACGAAAAGATATAAATAAGAATTCGTTGGTGATGGAAATATAAGAACTCATTGTCTTTATTTAAAAAAAGAAAAATGAAACTCTTCAATTTGTTTTCAATCTACTAAAAAAAACATATGGGAAAGTATTGAAATTCGTATATTCTTTTGAAATCAATAAAATAAACGAAAAGATATAAATAAGGAATCATTGGTGATGGAAATATAAGGACTCATTGCCTGTTAATAAAATGATTTAATATGATACTCTGCAATTTGTTTTCAATCTACTAAAATATACATATAGTAAAGTATTGAAATTCGTATATTCTTTTGAAATCAATAAAATAAACGAAAAGATATAAATAAGAATTCGTTGTTGATGGAAATATAAGAACTCATTGTCTTTATTTAAAAAAAGAAAAATGAAACTCTTCAATTTGTTTTCAATCTACTAAAAAATACATATGGGAAAGTATTGAAATTCGTATATTCTTTTGAAATCAATAAAATAAACGAAAAGATATAAATAAGAATTTGTTAGTTATGGAAATATAAAAACTCATTGTCTTTATTTAAAAATTGAAAAATGAAACTCTTCAATTTGTTTTCAATCTACTAAAATATACGTATAGGAAAGTATTAAAATTCGTATATTCTTTTGAAATCAATAAAATAAACGAAAAGATATAAATAAGAATTCGATAGTGATCGAAATATAAGAACTCGTTGTCCATATTTAAAAAAAGAAAAATGAAACTCTTCAATTTGTTTTTAATCTACTAAAAAATACATATGGGAAAGTATTGAAATTCGTATATTCTTTTGAAATCAATAAAATAAACGAAAAGATATAAATAAGAATTCGTTAGTGATCGAAATATAAGGACTCATTGTCTATATTTAAAAATTGAAAAATGAAACTCTTCAATTTGTTTTCAATCTACTAAAAAATACATATGCGAAAGTATTGAAATTCGTATATTTTTTTGAATCCAATAAAATAAACGAAAAGATATAAATAAGAATTCGTTGGTGATGGAAATATAAGAACTCATTGTCTATATTTAAAAAAAGAAAAATGAAACTCTTCAATTTGTTTTCAATCTACTAAAAAATACATATGGGAAAGTATTGAAATTCGTATATTCTTTTGAAATCAATAAAATAAACAAAAAGATATAAATAAGAATTCGTTAGTTATGGAAATATAAAAACTCATTGTCTTTATTTAAAAATTGAAAAATGAAACTCTTCAATTTGTTTTCAATCTTTAAAAAAATACATATTTAAAAGTATTGAAATTCGTACATTCTTTTGAAATCAATAAAATAAACGAAAAGATATATATATAAGAATTCGTTAGTGATGGAAATATAAGAACTCATTGTCTTTATTTAAAAAAAGAAAAATGAAACTCTTCAATTTGTTTTCAATCTACTACAATATACGTATAGGAAAGTATTGAAATTCGTATATTCTTTTGAAATCAATAAAATAAACGAAAAGATATAAATAAGAATTCGTTGGTGATGGAAATATAAGAACTCATTGTCTTTATTTAAAAATTGAAAAATGAAACTCTTCAATTTGTTTTCAATCTACTAAAAAATACATATGCGAAAGTATTGAAATTCGTATATTTTTTTGAATCCAATAAAATAAACGAAAAGATATAAATAAGAATTCGTTGGTGATGGAAATATAAGAACTCATTGTCTTTATTTAAAAAAAGAAAAATGAAACTCTTCAATTAGTTTTTAATCTACTAAAAAAAACATATGGGAAAGTATTGAAATTCGTATATTCTTTTGAAATCAATAAAATAAACGAAAAGATATAAATAAGGAATCATTGGTGATGGAAATATAAGGACTCATTGCCTGTTAATAAAATGATTTAATATGATACTCTGCAATTTGTTTTCAATCTACTAAAATATACATATAGTAAAGTATTGAAATTCGTATATTCTTTTGAAATCAATAAAATAAACGAAAAGATATAAATAAGAATTCGTTGTTGATGGAAATATAAGAACTCATTGTCTTTATTTAAAAAAAGAAAAATGAAACTCTTCAATTTGTTTTCAATCTACTAAAAAATACATATGCGAAAGTATTGAAATTCGTATATTTTTTTGAATCCAATAAAATAAACGAAAAGATATAAATAAGAATTCGTTGGTGATGGAAATATAAGAACTCATTGTCTTTATTTAAAAAAAGAAAAATGAAACTCTTCAATTTGTTTTCAATCTACTACAATATACGTATAGGAAAGTATTGAAATTCGTATATTCTTTTGAAATCAATAAAATAAACGAAAAGATATAAATAAGAATTCGTTGGTGATGGAAATATAAGAACTCATTGTCTTTATTTAAAAATTGAAAAATGAAACTCTTCAATTTGTTTTCAATCTACTAAAAAATACATATGCGAAAGTATTGAAATTCGTATATTTTTTTGAATCCAATAAAATAAACGAAAAGATATAAATAAGAATTCGTTGGTGATGGAAATATAAGAACTCATTGTCTTTATTTAAAAAAAGAAAAATGAAACTCTTCAATTAGTTTTTAATCTACTAAAAAAAACATATGGGAAAGTATTGAAATTCGTATATTCTTTTGAAATCAATAAAATAAACGAAAAGATATAAATAAGGAATCATTGGTGATGGAAATATAAGGACTCATTGCCTGTTAATAAAATGATTTAATATGATACTCTGCAATTTGTTTTCAATCTACTAAAATATACATATAGTAAAGTATTGAAATTCGTATATTCTTTTGAAATCAATAAAATAAACGAAAAGATATAAATAAGAATTCGTTGTTGATGGAAATATAAGAACTCATTGTCTTTATTTAAAAAAAGAAAAATGAAACTCTTCAATTTGTTTTCAATCTACTAAAAAATACATATTTAAAAGTATTGAAATTCGTACATTCTTTTGAAATCAATAAAATAAACGAAAAGATATATATATAAGAATTCGTTAGTGATGGAAATATAAGAACTCATTGTCTTTATTTAAAAATTGAAAAATGAAACTCTTCAATTTGTTTTCAATCTACTAAAATATACGTATAGGAAAGTATTAAAATTCGTATATTCTTTTGAAATCAATAAAATAAACGAAAAGATATAAATAAGAATTCGATAGTGATCGAAATATAAGAACTCGTTGTCCATATTTAAAAAAAGAAAAATGAAACTCTTCAATTTGTTTTTAATCTACTAAAAAATACATATGGGAAAGTATTGAAATTCGTATATTCTTTTGAAATCAATAAAATAAACGAAAAGATATAAATAAGAATTCGTTAGTGATCGATATATAAGGACTCATTGTCTATATTTAAAAATTGAAAAATGAAACTCTTCAATTTGTTTTCAATCTACTAAAAAATACATATGCGAAAGTATTGAAATTCGTATATTTTTTTGAATCCAATAAAATAAACGAAAAGATATAAATAAGAATTCGTTGGTGATGGAAATATAAGAACTCATTGTCTATATTTAAAAAAAGAAAAATGAAACTCTTCAATTTGTTTTCAATCTACTAAAAAATACATATGGGAAAGTATTGAAATTCGTATATTCTTTTGAAATCAATAAAATAAACAAAAAGATATAAATAAGAATTCGTTAGTTATGGAAATATAAAAACTCATTGTCTTTATTTAAAAATTGAAAAATGAAACTCTTCAATTTGTTTTCAATCTTTAAAAAAATACATATTTAAAAGTATTGAAATTCGTACATTCTTTTGAAATCAATAAAATAAACGAAAAGATATATATATAAGAATTCGTTAGTGATGGAAATATAAGAACTCATTGTCTTTATTTAAAAATTGAAAAATGAAACTCTTCAATTTGTTTTCAATCTACTAAAAAATACATATGCGAAAGTATTGAAATTCGTATATTTTTTTGAATCCAATAAAATAAACGAAAAGATATAAATAAGAATTCGTTGGTGATGGAAATATAAGAACTCATTGTCTTTATTTAAAAAAAGAAAAATGAAACTCTTCAATTAGTTTTTAATCTACTAAAAAAAACATATGGGAAAGTATTGAAATTCGTATATTCTTTTGAAATCAATAAAATAAACGAAAAGATATAAATAAGGAATCATTGGTGATGGAAATATAAGGACTCATTGCCTGTTAATAAAATGATTTAATATGATACTCTGCAATTTGTTTTCAATCTACTAAAAAATACATATGGGAAAGTATTGAAATTCGTATATTCTTTTGAAATCAATAAAATAAACGAAAAGATATAAATAAGAATTCGTTGTTGATGGAAATATAAGAACTCATTGTCTTTATTTAAAAAAAGAAAAATGAAACTCTTCAATTTGTTTTCAATCTACTAAAAAATACATATGGGAAAGTATTGAAATTCGTATATTCTTTTGAAATCAATAAAATAAACGAAAAGATATAAATACGAATTCGTTAGTTATGGAAATATAAAAACTCATTGTCTTTATTTAAAAATTGAAAAATGAAACTCTTCAATTTGTTTTCAATCTACTAAAATATACGTATAGGAAAGTATTAAAATTCGTATATTCTTTTGAAATCAATAAAATAAACGAAAAGATATAAATAAGAATTCGATAGTGATCGAAATATAAGAACTCGTTGTCCATATTTAAAAAAAGAAAAATGAAACTCTTCAATTTGTTTTTAATCTACTAAAAAATACATATGGGAAAGTATTGAAATTCGTATATTCTTTTGAAATCAATAAAATAAACGAAAAGATATAAATAAGAATTCGTTAGTGATCGAAATATAAGGACTCATTGTCTATATTTAAAAAAGAAAAATGAAACTCTTCAATTTGTTTTCAATCTACTAAAATATACATATGGGAAAGTATTAAAATTCGTATATTCTTTTGAAATCAATAAAATAAACGAAAAGATATAAATAAGGAATCGTTGGTGATGGAAATATAAGGACTCATTGCCTGTTAATAAAATGATTTAATATGATACTCTGCAATTTGTTTTCAATATACTAAAATATACATATAGTAAAGTATTGAAATTCGTATATTCTTTTGAAATCAATAAAATAAACGAAAAGATATAAATAAGAATTCGTTGTTGATGGAAATATTAGAACTCATTGTTTTTATTTAAAAAAAGAAAAATGATACTCTGCAATTTGTTTTCAATCTACTAAAATATACATATGGGAAAGTATTAAAATTCGTATATTCTTTTGAAATCAATAAAATAAACGAAAAGATATAAATAAGGATTCGTTGGTGATGGAAATATAAGAACTCATTGTCTTTATTTAAAAAAAGAAAAATGAAACTCTTCAATTTGTTTTCAATCTTTAAAAAAATACATATTTGAAAGTATTGAAATTCGTATATTCTTTTGAAATCAATAAAATAAACGAAAAGATATATATAAGAATTCGTTAGTGATGGAAATATAAGAACTCATTGTCTTTATTTAAAAATTGAAAAATGAAACTCTTCAATTTGTTTTCAATCTACTAAAAAATACATATGGGAAAGTATTGAAATTCGTATATTCTTTTGAAACCAATAAAATAAACGAAAAGATATAAATAAGAATTCGTTAGTGATGGAAATATAAGAACTCATTGTCTGAATTTAAAAATTGAAAAATGAAACTCTTCAATTTGTTTTCAATCTATAAAAAAATACATATTTAAAAATATTGAAATTCGTACATTCTTTTGAAATCAATAAAATAAACGAAAAGATATATATAAGAATTCGTTAGTGATGGAAATATAAGAACTCATTGTCTTTATTTTAAAATTGAAAAATGAAACTCTTCAATTTGTTTTCAATCTACTAAAATATACGTATAGGAAAGTATTGAAATTCGTATATTCTTTTGAAATCAATAAAATAAACGAAAAGATATATATAAGAATTCGTTAGTGATGGAAATATAAGAACTCATTGTCTTTATTTAAAAATTGAAAAATGAAACTCTTCAATTTGTTTTCAATCTACTAAAAAATACATATGGGAAAGTATTGAAATTCGTATATTCTTTTGAAACCAATAAAATAAACGAAAAGATATAAATAAGAATTCGTTAGTGATGGAAATATAAGAACTCATTGTCTGAATTTTAAAATTGAAAAATGAAACTCTTCAATTTGTTTTCAATCTATAAAAAAATACATATTTAAAAATATTGAAATTCGTACATTCTTTTGAAATCAATAAAATAAACGAAAAGATATATATAAGAATTCGTTAGTGATGGAAATATAAGAACTCATTGTCTTTATTTTAAAATTGAAAAATGAAACTCTTCAATTTGTTTTCAATCTACTAAAATATACGTATAGGAAAGTATTGAAATTCGTATATTCTTTTGAAATCAATAAAATAAACGAAAAGATACAAATAAGAATTCGTTAGTGATCGAAATATAAGAACTCATTGTCTTTATTTAAAAAAAGAAAAATGAAACTCTTCAATTTGTTTTCAATCTACTAAAAAATACATATGGGAAAGTATTGAAATTCGTACATTCTTTTGAAATCAATAAAATAAACGAAAAGATATATATAAGAATTCGTTGGTGATGGAAATATAAGAACTCATTGTCTTTATTTAAAAATTGAAAAATGAAACTCTTCAATTTGTTTTCAATATACTAAAATATACGTATAGGAAAGTATTGAAATTCGTATATTCTTTTGAAATCAATAAAATAAACGAAAAGATACAAATAAGAATTCGTTAGTGATCGAAATATAAGAACTCATTGTCTTTATTTAAAAAAAGAAAAATGAAACTCTTCAATTTGTTTTCAATCTACTAAAAAATACATATAGGAAAGTATAGAAATTCGTATATTCTTTTGAAATCAATAAAATAAACGAAAAGATATAAATAAGAATTCGTTGGTGATCGAAATATAAGAACTCATTGTCTATATTTAAAAAAAGAAAAATGAAACTCTTCAATTTGTTTTCAATCTACTAAAAAATACATATGGGAAAGTATTCAAATTCGTATATTCTTTTGAATTCAATAAAATAAACGAAAAGATATAAATAAGGATTCGTTGTTGATGGAAATATAAGAACTCATTGTCTATATTTAAAAATTGAAAAATGAAACTCTTCAATTTGTTTTCAATCTACTAAAAAATACATATGGGAAAGTATTGAAATTCGTATATTCTTTTGAAACCAATAAAATAAACGAAAAGATATAAATAAGAATTCGTTAGTGATGGAAATATAAAAACTCATTGTCTATATTTAAAAAAAGAAAAATGAAACTCTTCAATTTGTTTTCAATCTATAAAAAAATACATATTAGAAAGTATTGAAATTCGTACATTCTTTTGAAATCAATAAAATAAACGAAAAGATATATATAAGAATTCGTTAGTGATGGAAATATAAGAACTCATTGTCTTTATTTAAAAATTGAAAAATGAAACTCTTCAATTTGTTTTCAATCTATAAAAAATACATATTTGAAAGTATTGAAATTCGTACATTCTTTTGAAATCAATAAAATAAAAGAAAAGATATAAATAAGGATTCGTTGTTGATGAAAATATAAGAACTCATTGCCTATATATAAAAATTGAAAAATGAAACTCTTCAATTTGTTTTCAATCTACTAACATATACGTATAGGACAGTATTGAAATTCGTATATTCTTTTGAAATCAATAAAATAAACGAAAAGATATAAATAAGAATTCGTTGGTGATGGAAATATAAGAACTCATTGTTATTATTTAAAAATTGAAAATGAAACTCTTCTTTTCAATATACTAAAAAATACATATGGGAAAGTATGGAAATTCGTATATTCTTTTGAAATTAATAAAATAAACGAAAAGATATAAATAAGAATTCGTTGGTGATGGAAATATAAAAACTCATTGTCTTTATTTAAAAAGAAAAATGAAACTCTGCAATTTGTTTTCAATCTACTAAAAAATACATATGGGAAAGTATTGAAATTCGTATATTCTTTTGAAATCAATAATATAAAAGAAAAGATATAAATAAGAATTCGTTGGTGATGGAAATATAAGAACTCATTGTCTTTATTTAAAAATTGAAAAATGAAGCTCTTCAATTAGTTTTCAATCTACTAAAAAAAACATATGGGAAAGTATTGAAATTCGTATATTCTTTTGAAATCAATAAAATAAACGAAAAGATATAAATAAGAATTCGTTGTTGATGGAAATATAAGAACTCATTGTCTTTATTTAAAAAAAGAAAAATGAAACTCTTCAATTTGTTTTCAATCTACTAAAAAATACATATGGAAAGTTTTGAAATTCGTACATTCTTTTGAAATCAATAAAATAAACGAAAAGATATAAATAAGAATTCGTTGGTAATGGAAATATAAGAACTCATTGTCTTTATTTAAAAAAAGAAAAATTAAACTCTTCAATTTGTTTTCAATCTACTAAAAAATACATATGGGAAAGTATTAAAATTCGTATATTCTTTTGAAATCAATAAAATAAACGAAAAGATATAAATAAGGATTCGTTGTTGATGGAAATATAAGAACTCATTGCCTTTATTTAAAAATTTAAAAATGAAACTCTTCAATTTGTTTTCAATCTACTAAAATATACATATAGGAAAGTATTGAAATTCGTATATTCTTTTGAAATCAATAAAATAAACGAAAAGATATAAGTAAGAATTCGTTGGTGATGGAAATATAAGAACTCATTGTCTTTATTTAAAAATTGAAAATGAAACTCTGCAATTTGTTTTCAATCTACTAAAAAATACATATGGGAAAGTATTGAAATTCGTATATTCTTTTGAAATCAATAATATAAAAGAAAAGATATAAATAAGAATTCGTTGGTGATGGAAATATAAGAACTCATTGTCTTTATTTAAAAATTGAAAAATGAAACTCTTCAATTTGTTTTCAATCTACTAAAAAATACATATGGGAAAGTATTGAAATTCGTATATTCTTTTGAATTCAATAAAATAAACGAAAAGATATAAATAAGGATTCGTTGTTGATGGAAATATAAGAACTCATTTTCTTCATTTAAAAATTGAAAAATGAAAGTCTTCAATTTGTTTTCAATCTACTAAAATATACGTATAGGAAAGTATTGAAATTCGTATATTCTTTTGAAATCAATAAAATAAACGAAAAGATATAAGTAAGAATTCGTTGGTGATGGAAATATAAGAACTCATTGTCTATATTTAAAAAAAGAAAAATGAAACTCTTCAATTTGTTTTCAATCTACTAAAAAATACATATGGGAAAGTATTCAAATTCGTATATTCTTTTGAATTCAATAAAATAAACGAAAAGATATAAATAAGGAATCGTTGGTGATGGAAATATAAGGACTCATTGCCTGTTAATAAAATGATTTAATATGATACTCTGCAATTTGTTTTCAATCTACTAAAATATACATATAGTAAAGTATTGAAATTCGTATATTCTTTTGAAATCAATAAAATAAACGACAAGATATTAATAAGAATTCGTTGGTGATGGAAATATAAGAACTCATTGTTTTTTTTAAAAAAAGAAAAATGAAACTCTTCAATTTGTTTTCAATCTACTAAAAAATACATATAGGAAAGTATTGAAATTCGTATATTCTTTTGAAATCAATAAAATAAACGAAAAGATATAAATAAGAATTCGTTAGTGATCGAAATATAAGAACTCATTGTCTATATTTAAAAAAAGAAAAATGAAACTCTTCAATTTGTTTTCAATCTACTAAAAAATACATATGGGAAAGTATTCAAATTCGTATATTCTTTTGAATTCAATAAAATAAACGAAAAGATATAAATAAGGATTCGTTGTTGATGGAAATATAAGAACTCATTGTCTATATTTAAAAATTAAAAAATGAAACTCTTCAATTTGTTTTCAATCTACTAAAAAATACATATGGGAAAGTATTGAAATTCGTATATTCTTTTGAAACCAATAAAATAAACGAAAAGATATAAATAAGAATTCGTTAGTGATGGAAATATAAAAACTCATTGTCTGAATTTAAAAATTGAAAAATGAAACTCTTCAATTTGTTTTCAATCTATAAAAAAATACATATTAGAAAGTATTGAAATTCGTACATTCTTTTGAAATCAATAAAATAAACGAAAAGATATATATAAGAATTCGTTAGTGATGGAAATATAAGAACTCATTGTCTTTATTTAAAAATTGAAAAATGAAACTCTTCAATTTGTTTTCAATCTATAAAAAATACATATTTGAAAGTATTGAAATTCGTACATTCTTTTGAAATCAATAAAATAAAAGAAAAGATATAAATAAGGATTCGTTGTTGATGAAAATATAAGAACTCATTGCCTATATATAAAAATTGAAAAATGAAACTCTTCAATTTGTTTTCAATCTACTAACATATACGTATAGGAAAGTATTGAAATTCGTATATTCTTTTGAAATCAATAAAATAAACGACAAGATATTAATAAGAATTCGTTGGTGATGGAAATATAAGAACTCATTGTCTTTATTTAAAAAAAGAAAAATTAAACTCTTCAATTTGTTTTCAATCTACTAAAAAATACATATGGGAAAGTATTGAAATTCGTATATTCTTTTGAATTCAATAAAATAAACGAAAAGATATAAATAAGGATTCGTTGTTGATGGAAATATAAGAACTCATTGCCTTTATTTAAAAATTTAAAAATGAAACTCTTCAATTTGTTTTCAATCTACTAAAATATACGTATAGGAAAGTATTGAAATTCGTATATTCTTTTGAAATCAATAATATAAAAGAAAAGATATAAATAAGAATTCGTTGGTGATGGAAATATAAGAACTCATTGTCTTTATTTAAAAATTGAAAAATGAAACTCTTCAATTAGTTTTCAATCTACTAAAAAATACATATGGGAAAGTATTGAAATTCGTATATTCTTTTGAATTCAATAAAATAAACGAAAAGATATAAATAAGAATTCGTTGTTGATGGAAATATAAGAACTCATTGTCTATATTTAAAAAAAGAAAAATGAAAGTCTTCAATTTGTTTTCAATCTACTAAAAAATACATATGGGAAAGTATTGAAATTCGTACATTCTTTTGAAATCAATAAAATAAACGAAAAGATATATATAAGAATTCGTTAGTGATGGAAATATAAGAACTCATTGTCTTTATTTAAAAATTGAAAAATGAAACTCTTCAATTTGTTTTCAATCTATAAAAAATACATATTTGAAAGTATTGAAATTCGTACATTCTTTTGAAATCAATAAAATAAAAGAAAAGATATAAATAAGGATTCGTTGTTGATGAAAATATAAGAACTCATTGCCAATATATAAAAATTGAAAAATGAAACTCTTCAATTTGTTTTCAATCTACTAACATATACGTATAGGAAAGTATTGAAATTCGTATATTCTTTTGAAATCAATTAAATAAACGAAAAGATATAAATAAGAATTCGTTGGTGATGGAAATATAAGAACTCATTGTTATTATTTAAAAATTGAAAATGAAACTCTTCAATTTGTTTTCAATCTACTAAAAAATACATATGGGAAAGTATGGAAATTCGTATATTCTTTTGAAATTAATAAAATAAACGAAAAGATATAAATAAGAATTCGTTGGTGATGGAAATATAAAAACTCATTGTCTTTATTTAAAAAGAAAAATGAAACTCTGCAATTTGTTTTCAATCTACTAAAAAATACATATGGGAAAGTATTGAAATTCGTATATTCTTTTGAAATCAATAATATAAAAGAAAAGATATAAATAAGAATTCGTTGGTGATGGAAATATAAGAACTCATTGTCTTTATTTAAAAATTGAAAAATGAAACTCTTCAATTTGTTTTCAATCTACTAAAAAATACATATGGAAAGTTTTGAAATTCGTACATTCTTTTGAAATCAATAAAATAAACGAAAAGATATAAATAAGAATTCGTTGGTGATGGAAATATAAGAACTCATTGTCTTTATTTAAAAAAAGAAAAATTAAACTCTTCAATTTGTTTTCAATCTACTAAAAAATACATATGGGAAAGTATTAAAATTCGTATATTCTTTTGAAATCAATAAAATAAACGAAAAGATATAAATAAGGATTCGTTGTTGATGGAAATATAAGAACTCATTGCCTTTATTTAAAAATTTAAAAATGAAACTCTTCAATTTGTTTTCAATCTACTAAAATATACGTATAGGAAAGTATTGAAATTCGTATATTCTTTTGAAATCAATAAAATAAACGAAAAGATATAAGTAAGAATTCGTTGGTGATGGAAATATAAGAACTCATTGTCTTTATTTAAAAAAAGAAAAATGAAACTCTTCAATTTGTTTTCAATCTACTAAAAAATACATGTGGGAAAGTATTGAAATTCGTATATTCTTTTGAAATCAATAAAATAAACGAAAAGATATAAATAAGAATTTGTTAGAGATGGAAATATAAAAACTCATTGTCTTTATTTAAAAAAAAAAAAAATGAAACTCTTCAATTTGTTTTCAATCTACTAAAATATACATATAGTAAAGTATTGAAATTCGTATATTCTTTTGAAATCAATAAAATAAACGACAAGATATTAATAAGAATTCGTTGGTGATGGAAATATAAGAACTCATTGTCTTTATTTAAAAAAAGAAAAATTAAACTCTTCAATTTGTTTTCAATCTACTAAAAAATACATATGGGAAAGTATTGAAATTCGTATATTCTTTTGAATTCAATAAAATAAACGAAAAGATATAAATAAGGATTCGTTGTTGATGGAAATATAAGAACTCATTGCCTTTATTTAAAAATTTAAAAATGAAACTCTTCAATTTGTTTTCAATCTACTAAAATATACGTATAGGAAAGTATTGAAATTCGTATATTCTTTTGAAATCAATAATATAAAAGAAAAGATATAAATAAGAATTCGTTGGTGATGGAAATATAAGAACTCATTGTCTTTATTTAAAAATTGAAAAATGAAACTCTTCAATTAGTTTTCAATCTACTAAAAAATACATATGGGAAAGTATTGAAATTCGTATATTCTTTTGAATTCAATAAAATAAACGAAAAGATATAAATAAGAATTCGTTGTTGATGGAAATATAAGAACTCATTGTCTATATTTAAAAAAAGAAAAATGAAAGTCTTCAATTTGTTTTCAATCTACTAAAAAATACATATGGGAAAGTATTGAAATTCGTATATTCTTTTGAAATCAATAAAATAAACGAAAAGATATAAGTAAGAATTCGTTGGTGATGGAAATATAAGAACTCATTGTCTATATTTAAAAAAAGAAAAATGAAACTCTTCAATTTGTTTTCAATCTACTAAAAAATACATATGGGAAAGTATTGAAATTCGTATATTCTTTTGAATTCAATAAAATAACCGAAAAGATATAAATAAGAATTCGTTGTTGATGGAAATATAAGAACTCATTGTCTATATTTAAAAAAAGAAAAATGAAAGTCTTCAATTTGTTTTCAATCTACTAAAAAATACATATGGGAAAGTATTGAAATTCGTATATTCTTTTGAAATCAATAAAATAAACGAAAAGATATAAGTAAGAATTCGTTGGTGATGGAAATATAAGAACTCATTGTCTATATTTAAAAAAAGAAAAATGAAACTCTTCAATTTGTTTTCAATCTACTAAAAAATACATATGGGAAAGTATTCAAATTCGTATATTCTTTTGAAATTAATAAAATAAACGAAAAGATATAAATAAGAATTCGTTGGTGATGGAAATATAAAAACTCATTGTCTTTATTTAAAAAGAAAAATGAAACTCTGCAATTTGTTTTCAATCTACTAAAAAATACATATGGGAAAGTATTGAAATTCGTATATTCTTTTGAAATCAATAATATAAAAGAAAAGATATAAATAAGAATTCGTTGGTGATGGAAATATAAGAACTCATTGTCTTTATTTAAAAATTGAAAAATGAAACTCTTCAATTAGTTTTCAATCTACTAAAAAAAACATATGGGAAAGTATTGAAATTCGTATATTCTTTTGAAATCAATAAAATAAACGAAAAGATATAAATAAGAATTCGTTGTTGATGGAAATATAAGAACTCATTGTCTTTATTTAAAAAAAGAAAAATGAAACTCTTCAATTTGTTTTCAATCTACTAAAAAATACATATGGAAAGTTTTGAAATTCGTACATTCTTTTGAAATCAATAAAATAAACGAAAAGATATAAATAAGAATTCGTTGGTGATGGAAATATAAGAACTCATTGTCTTTATTTAAAAAAAGAAAAATTAAACTCTTCAATTTGTTTTCTATCTACTAAAAAATACATATGGGAAAGTATTAAAATTCGTATATTCTTTTGAAATCAATAAAATAAACGAAAAGATATAAATAAGGATTCGTTGTTGATGGAAATATAAGAACTCATTGCCTTTATTTAAAAATTTAAAAATGAAACTCTTCAATTTGTTTTCAATCTACTAAAATATACGTATAGGAAAGTATTGAAATTCGTATATTCTTTTGAAATCAATAAAATAAACGAAAAGATATAAATAAGAATTCGTTAGTGATCGAAATATAAGAACTCATTGTCTATATTTAAAAAAAGAAAAATGAAACTCTTCAATTTGTTTTCAATCTACTAAAAAATACATATGGGAAAGTATTCAAATTCGTATATTCTTTTGAATTCAATAAAATAAACGAAAAGATATAAATAAGGAATCGTTGGTGATGGAAATATAAGGACTCATTGCTTGTTAATAAAATGATTTAATATGATACTCTGCAATTTGTTTTCAATCTACTAAAATAAACATATAGTAAAGTATTGAAATTCGTATATTCTTTTGAAATCAATAAAATAAACGAAAAGATATAAATAAGAATTCGTTGTTGATGGAAATATAAGAACTCATTGTCTTTATTTAAAAAAAGAAAAATGAAACTCTTCAATTTGTTTTCAATCTACTAAAAAATACATATGGGAAAGTATTGAAATTCGTATATTCTTTTGAAATCAATAAAATAAACGAAAAGATATAAATAAGAATTCGTTGGTGATGGAAATATAAGAACTCATTGTCTATATTTAAAAAAAGAAAAATGAAACTCTTCAATTTGTTTTCAATCTACTAAAAAATACATGTGGGAAAGTATTGAAATTCGTATATTCTTTTGAAATCAATAAGAATTTGTTAGAGATGGAAATATAAAAACTCATTGTCTTTATTTAAAAAAAAAAAAAATGAAACTCTTCAATTTGTTTTCAATCTACTAAAATATACATAAAGTAAAGTATTGAAATTCGTATATTCTTTTGAAATCAATAAAATAAACGACAAGATATTAATAAGAATTCGTTGGTGATGGAAATATAAGAACTCATTGTCTTTATTTAAAAAAAGAAAAATTAAACTCTTCAATTTGTTTTCAATCTACTAAAAAATACATATGGGAAAGTATTGAAATTCGTATATTCTTTTGAATTCAATAAAATAAACGAAAAGATATAAATAAGGATTCGTTGTTGATGGAAATATAAGAACTCATTGCCTTTATTTAAAAATTTAAAAATGAAACTCTTCAATTTGTTTTCAATCTACTAAAATATACGTATAGGAAAGTATTGAAATTCGTATATTCTTTTGAAATCAATAATATAAAAGAAAAGATATAAATAAGAATTCGTTGGTGATGGAAATATAAGAACTCATTGTCTTTATTTAAAAATTGAAAAATGAAACTCTTCAATTAGTTTTCAATCTACTAAAAAATACATATGGGAAAGTATTGAAATTCGTATATTCTTTTGAATTCAATAAAATAAACGAAAAGATATAAATAAGAATTCGTTGTTGATGGAAATATAAGAACTCATTGTCTATATTTAAAAAAAGAAAAATGAAAGTCTTCAATTTGTTTTCAATCTACTAAAAAATACATATGGGAAAGTATTGAAATTCGTATATTCTTTTGAAATCAATAAAATAAACGAAAAGATATAAATAAGAATTCGTTGGTGATGGAAATATAAGAACTCATTGTCTATATTTAAAAAAAGAAAAATGAAACTCTTCAATTTGTTTTCAATCTACTAAAAAATACATATGGGAAAGTATTCAATTTCGTATATTCTTTTAAATTCAATAAAATAAACGAAAAGATATAAATAAGGAATCGTTGGTGATGGAAATATAAGGACTCATTGCCTGTTAATAAAATGATTTAATATGATACTCTGCAATTTGTTTTCAATCTACTAAAATAAACATATAGTAAAGTATTGAAATTCGTATATTCTTTTGAAATCAATAAAATAAACGAAAAGATATAAATAAGAATTCGTTGTTGATGGAAATATAAGAACTCATTGTCTTTATTTAAAAAAAGAAAAATGAAACTCTTCAATTTGTTTTCAATCTACTAAAAAATACATATGGGAAAGTATTGAAATTCGTACATTCTTTTGAAATCAATAAAATAAACGAAAAGATATATATAAGAATTCGTTGGTGATGGAAATATAAGAACTCATTGTCTTTATTTAAAAATTGAAAAATGAAACTCTTCAATTTGTATTCAATCTACTAAAATATACGTATAGGAAAGTATTGAAATTCGTATATTCTTTTGAAATCAATAAAATAAACGAAAAGATATAAATAAGGATTCGTTGTTGATGGAAATATAAGAACTCATTGTCTTCATTTAAAAATTGAAAAATGAAAGTCTTCAATTTGTTTTCAATCTACTAAAAAATACATATGGGAAAGTATTGAAATTCGTATATTCTTTTGAAATCAATAAAATAAACGAAAAGATATAAGTAAGAATTCGTTGGTGATGGAAATATAAGAACTCATTGTCTATATTTAAAAAAAGAAAAATGAAACTCTTCAATTTGTTTTCAATCTACTAAAAAATACATATGGGAAAGTATTCAAATTCGTATATTCTTTTGAATTCAATAAAATAAACGAAAAGATATAAATAAGGAATCGTTGGTGATGGAAATATAAGGACTCATTGCCTGTTAATAAAATGATTTAATATGATACTCTGTAATTTGTTTTCAATCTACTAAAATATACGTATAGTAAAGTATTGAAATTCGTATATTCTTTTGAAATCAATAAAATAAACGAAAAGATATAAATAAGAATTCGTTGGTGATGGAAATATAAGAACTCATTGTCTTTATTTAAAAAAAGAAAAATTAAACTCTTCAATTTGTTTTCAATCTACTAAAAAATACATATGGGAAAGTATTGAAATTCGTATATTCTTTTGAATTCAATAAAATAAACGAAAAGATATAAATAAGGATTCGTTGTTGATGGAAATATAAGAACTCATTGCCTTTATTTAAAAATTTAAAAATGAAACTCTTCAATTTGTTTTCAATCTACTAAAATATACGTATAGTAAAGTATTGAAATTCGTATATTCTTTTGAAATCAATAAAATAAACGAAAAGATATAAATAAGAATTCGTTGTTGATGGAAATATAAGAACTCATTGTCTTTATTTAAAAAAAGAAAAATGAAACTCTTCAATTTGTTTTCAATCTACTAAAAAATACATATGGGAAAGTATTGAAATTCGTACATTCTTTTGAAATCAATAAAATAAACGAAAAGATATAAATAAGAATTCGTTGGTGATGGAAATATAAGAACTCATTGTCTATATTTAAAAAAAGAAAAATGAAACTCTTCAATTTGTTTTCAATCTACTAAAAAATACATGTGGGAAAGTATTGAAATTCGTATATTCTTTTGAAATCAATAAGAATTTGTTAGAGATGGAAATATAAAAACTCATTGTCTTTATTTAAAAAAAAAAAAAATGAAACTCTTCAATTTGTTTTCAATCTACTAAAATATACATAAAGTAAAGTATTGAAATTCGTATATTCTTTTGAAATCAATAAAATAAACGACAAGATATTAATAAGAATTCGTTGGTGATGGAAATATAAGAACTCATTGTCTTTATTTAAAAAAAGAAAAATTAAACTCTTCAATTTGTTTTCAATCTACTAAAAAATACATATGGGAAAGTATTGAAATTCGTATATTCTTTTGAATTCAATAAAATAAACGAAAAGATATAAATAAGGATTCGTTGTTGATGGAAATATAAGAACTCATTGCCTTTATTTAAAAATTTAAAAATGAAACTCTTCAATTTGTTTTCAATCTACTAAAATATACGTATAGGAAAGTATTGAAATTCGTATATTCTTTTGAAATCAATAATATAAAAGAAAAGATATAAATAAGAATTCGTTGGTGATGGAAATATAAGAACTCATTGTCTTTATTTAAAAATTGAAAAATGAAACTCTTCAATTAGTTTTCAATCTACTAAAAAATACATATGGGAAAGTATTGAAATTCGTATATTCTTTTGAATTCAATAAAATAAACGAAAAGATATAAATAAGAATTCGTTGTTGATGGAAATATAAGAACTCATTGTCTATATTTAAAAAAAGAAAAATGAAAGTCTTCAATTTGTTTTCAATCTACTAAAAAATACATATGGGAAAGTATTGAAATTCGTATATTCTTTTGAAATCAATAAAATAAACGAAAAGATATAAATAAGAATTCGTTGGTGATGGAAATATAAGAACTCATTGTCTATATTTAAAAAAAGAAAAATGAAACTCTTCAATTTGTTTTCAATCTACTAAAAAATACATATGGGAAAGTATTCAATTTCGTATATTCTTTTAAATTCAATAAAATAAACGAAAAGATATAAATAAGGAATCGTTGGTGATGGAAATATAAGGACTCATTGCCTGTTAATAAAATGATTTAATATGATACTCTGCAATTTGTTTTCAATCTACTAAAATAAACATATAGTAAAGTATTGAAATTCGTATATTCTTTTGAAATCAATAAAATAAACGAAAAGATATAAATAAGAATTCGTTGTTGATGGAAATATAAGAACTCATTGTCTTTATTTAAAAAAAGAAAAATGAAACTCTTCAATTTGTTTTCAATCTACTAAAAAATACATATGGGAAAGTATTGAAATTCGTACATTCTTTTGAAATCAATAAAATAAACGAAAAGATATATATAAGAATTCGTTGGTGATGGAAATATAAGAACTCATTGTCTTTATTTAAAAATTGAAAAATGAAACTCTTCAATTTGTATTCAATCTACTAAAATATACGTATAGGAAAGTATTGAAATTCGTATATTCTTTTGAAATCAATAAAATAAACGAAAAGATATAAATAAGGATTCGTTGTTGATGGAAATATAAGAACTCATTGTCTTCATTTAAAAATTGAAAAATGAAAGTCTTCAATTTGTTTTCAATCTACTAAAAAATACATATGGGAAAGTATTGAAATTCGTATATTCTTTTGAAATCAATAAAATAAACGAAAAGATATAAGTAAGAATTCGTTGGTGATGGAAATATAAGAACTCATTGTCTATATTTAAAAAAAGAAAAATGAAACTCTTCAATTTGTTTTCAATCTACTAAAAAATACATATGGGAAAGTATTCAAATTCGTATATTCTTTTGAATTCAATAAAATAAACGAAAAGATATAAATAAGGAATCGTTGGTGATGGAAATATAAGGACTCATTGCCTGTTAATAAAATGATTTAATATGATACTCTGTAATTTGTTTTCAATCTACTAAAATATACGTATAGTAAAGTATTGAAATTCGTATATTCTTTTGAAATCAATAAAATAAACGAAAAGATATAAATAAGAATTCGTTGTTGATGGAAATATAAGAACTCATTGTCTTTATTTAAAAAAAGAAAAATGAAACTCTTCAATTTGTTTTCAATCTACTAAAAAATACATATGGGAAAGTATTGAAATTCGTACATTCTTTTGAAATCAATAAAATAAACGAAAAGATATAAAAAAGAATTCGTTGTTGATGGAAATATAAGAACTCATTGTCTTTATTTAAAAAAAGAAAAATGAAACTCTTCAATTTGTTTTCAATCTACTAAAATTTACGTATAGGAAAGTATTGAAATTCGTATATTCTTTTGAAATCAATAAAATAAACGAAAAGATATAAATAAGAATTCGTTGGTGATGGAAATATAAGAACTCATTGTCTATATTAAAAAAAAGAAAAATGAAACTCTTCAATAAGTTTTCAATCTACTAAAATAAACGTATAGGAAAGTATTGAAATTCGTATATTCTTTTGAAATCAATAAAATAAACGAAAAGATATAAATAAGAATTCGTTGGTGATGGAAATATAAGAACTCATTGTCTATATTTAAGAAAAGAAAAATGAAACTCTTCAATTTGTTTTCAATCTACTAAAAAATACATATGGGAAAGTATTGAAATTCGTATATTCTTTTGAAATCAATAAAATAAACGAAAAGATATAAATAAGAATTCGTTGGTGATGCAAATATCAGGACTCATTGTCTTTATTTAAAAAAAGAAAAATGAAACTCTTCAATTTGTTTTCAATCTACTAAAAAATACATATGGAAAGTATTGAAATTCGTACATTCTTTTGAAATCAATAAAATAAACGAAAAGATATAAATAAGAATTCGTTAGTGATGGAAATATAAGAACTCATTGTCTTTATTTAAAAATTGAAAAATGAAACTCTTCAATTAGTTTATAATCTACTAAAAAAAACATATGGGAAAGTATTGAAATTCGTATATTCTTTTGAAATCAATAAAATAAACGAAAAGATATAAATAAGAATTCGTTGTTGATGGAAATATAAGAACTCATTGTCTTTATTTAAAAAAAGAAAAATGAAACTCTTCAATTTGTTTTCAATCTACTAAAAAATACATATCGAAAGTATTGAAATTCGTACATTCTTTTGAAATCAATAAAATAAACGAAAAGATATAAATAAGAATTCGTTGGTGATGGAAATATAAGAACTCATTGTCTTTATTTAAAAATTGAAAAATGAAACTCTTCAATTTGTTTTCAATCTACTAAAAAATACATATGGGAAAGTATTAAAATTCGTATATTCTTTTGAATTCAATAAAATAAACGAAAAGATATAAATAAGGATTCGTTGTTGATGGAAATATAAGAA
This sequence comes from Ptychoptera albimana, assembly GCA_961205885.1. Taxonomy (NCBI): domain Eukaryota; kingdom Metazoa; phylum Arthropoda; class Insecta; order Diptera; family Ptychopteridae; genus Ptychoptera; species Ptychoptera albimana. Next base: position 16,683,280 of record OY540803.1, on the reverse strand, counting down.
CTCATTGCCTTTATTTAAAAATGAAACTCTTTAATTTGTTTTCAATCTACTTAAATTTACGTATAGGAAAGTATTGAAATTCGTATATTCTTTTGAAATCAATAAAATAAACGAAAAGATATAAGTTAGAATTCGTTGGTGATGGAAATATAAGAACTCATTGTCTTTATTTAAAAATTGAAAAATGAAACTCTGCAATTTGTTTTCAATCTACTAAAAAATACATATGGGAAAGTATTGAAATTCGTATATTCTTTTGAAATCAATAATATAAAAGAAAAGATATAAATAAGAATTCGTTGGTGATGGAAATATAAGAACTCATTGTCTTTATTTAAAAATTGAAAAATGAAACTCTTCAATTAGTTTTCAATCTACTAAAAAATACATATGGGAAAGTATTGAAATTCGTATATTCTTTTGAATTCAATAAAATAAACGAAAAGATATAAATAAGGATTCGTTGTTGATGGAAATATAAGAACTCATTGTCTTCATTTAAAAATTGAAAAATGAAAGTCTTCAATTTGTTTTCAATCTACTAAAAAATACATATGGGAAAGTATTGAAATTCGTATATTCTTTTGAAATCAATAAAATAAACGAAAAGATATAAGTAAGAATTCGTTGGTGATGGAAATATAAGAACTCATTGTCTATATTTAAGAAAAGAAAAATGAAACTCTTCAATTTGTTTTCAATCTACTAAAAAATACATATGGGAAAGTATTGAAATTCGTATATTCTTTTGAAATCAATAAAATAAACGAAAAGATATAAATAAGAATTCGTTGGTGATGCAAATATAAGAACTCATTGTCTATATTTAAAAAAAGAAAAATGAAACTCTTCAATTTGTTTTCAATCTACTAAAATAAACGTATAGGAAAGTATTGAAATTCGTATATTCTTTTGAAATCAATAAAATAAACGAAAAGATATAAATAAGAATTCGTTGGTGATGGAAATATAAGAACTCATTGTCTATATTTAAGAAAAGAAAAATGAAACTCTTCAATTTGTTTTCAATCTACTAAAAAATACATATGGGAAAGTATTGAAATTCGTATATTCTTTTGAATTCAATAAAATAAACGAAAAGATATAAATAAGAATTCGTTGGTGATGGAAATATAAGAACTCATTGTCTATATTTAAAAAAAGAAAAATGAAACTCTTCAATTTGTTTTCAATCTACTAAAATAAACGTATAGGAAAGTATTGAAATTCGTATATTCTTTTGAAATCAATAAAATAAACGAAAAGATATAAATAAGAATTCGTTGGTGATGGAAATATAAGAACTCATTGTCTATATTTAAGAAAAGAAAAATGAAACTCTTCAATTTGTTTTCAATCTACTAAAAAATACATATGGGAAAGTATTGAAATTCGTATATTCTTTTGAAATCAATAAAATAAACGAAAAGATATAAATAAGAATTCGTTGGTGATGCAAATATCAGGACTCATTGTCTTTATTTAAAAAGGAAAAATGAAACTCTTCAATTTGTTTTCAATCTACTAAAAAATACATATGGAAAGTATTGAAATTCGTACATTCTTTTGAAATCAATAAAATAAACGAAAAGATATAAATAAGAATTCGTTAGTGATGGAAATATAAGAACTCATTGTCTTTATTTAAAAATTGAAAAATGAAACTCTTCAATTAGTTTATAATCTACTAAAAAAAACATATGGGAAAGTATTGAAATTCGTATATTCTTTTGAAATCAATAAAATAAACGAAAAGATATAAATAAGAATTCGTTGTTGATGGAAATATAAGAACTCATTGTCTTCATTTAAAAATTGAAAAATGAAAGTCTTCAATTTGTTTTCAATCTACTAAAAAATACATATGGGAAAGTATTGAAATTCGTATATTCTTTTGAAATCAATAATATAAAAGAAAAGATATAAATAAGAATTCGTTGGTGATGGAAATATAAGAACTCATTGTCTTTATTTAAAAATTGAAAAATGAAACTCTTCAATTAGTTTTCAATCTACTAAAAAATACATATGGGAAAGTATTGAAATTCGTATATTCTTTTGAATTCAATAAAATAAACGAAAAGATATAAATAAGAATTCGTTGGTGATGGAAATATAAGAACTCATTGTCTATATTTAAAAAAAGAAAAATGAAACTCTTCAATTTGTTTTCAATCTACTAAAATAAACGTATAGGAAAGTATTGAAATTCGTATATTCTTTTGAAATCAATAAAATAAACGAAAAGATATAAATAAGAATTCGTTGGTGATGGAAATATAAGAACTCATTGTCTATATTTAAGAAAAGAAAAATGAAACTCTTCAATTTGTTTTCAATCTACTAAAAAATACATATGGGAAAGTATTGAAATTCGTATATTCTTTTGAAATCAATAAAATAAACGAAAAGATATAAATAAGAATTCGTTGGTGATGCAAATATCAGGACTCATTGTCTTTATTTAAAAAGGAAAAATGAAACTCTTCAATTTGTTTTCAATCTACTAAAAAATACATATGGAAAGTATTGAAATTCGTACATTCTTTTGAAATCAATAAAATAAACGAAAAGATATAAATAAGAATTCGTTAGTGATGGAAATATAAGAACTCATTGTCTTTATTTAAAAATTGAAAAATGAAACTCTTCAATTAGTTTATAATCTACTAAAAAAAACATATGGGAAAGTATTGAAATTCGTATATTCTTTTGAAATCAATAAAATAAACGAAAAGATATAAATAAGAATTCGTTGTTGATGGAAATATAAGAACTCATTGTCTTTATTTAAAAAAAGAAAAATGAAACTCTTCAATTTGTTTTCAATCTACTAAAAAATACATATGGAAAGTATTGAAATTCGTACATTCTTTTGAAATCAATAAAATAAACGAAAAGATATAAATAAGAATTCGTTGGTGATGGAAATATAAGAACTCATTGTCTTTATTTAAAAAAAGAAAAATGAAACTCTTCAATTTGTTTTCAATCTACTAAAAAATACATATGGGAAAGTATTGAAATTCGTATATTCTTTTGAATTCAATAAAATAAACGAAAAGATATAAATAAGGATTCGTTGTTGATGGAAATATAAGAACTCATTGTCTTTATTTAAAAATTGAAAAATGAAACTCTGCAATTTGTTTTCAATCTACTAAAAAATACATATGGGAAAGTATTGAAATTCGTATATTCTTTTGAAATCAATAATATAAAAGAAAAGATATAAATAAGAATTCGTTGGTGATGGAAATATAAGAACTCATTGTCTTTATTTAAAAATTGAAAAATGAAACTCTTCAATTAGTTTTCAATCTACTAAAAAATACATATGGGAAAGTATTGAAATTCGTATATTCTTTTGAATTCAATAAAATAAACGAAAAGATATAAATAAGGATTCGTTGTTGATGGAAATATAAGAACTCATTGTCTTCATTTAAAAATTGAAAAATGAAACTCTTCAATTTGTTTTCAATCTACTAAAAAATACATATGGAAAGTATTGAAATTCGTACATTCTTTTGAAATCAATAAAATAAACGAAAAGATATAAATAAGGATTCGTTGTTGATGGAAATATAAGAACTCATTGCCTTTATTTAAAAATGAAACTCTTTAATTTGTTTTCAATCTACTTAAATTTACGTATAGGAAAGTATTGAAATTCGTATATTCTTTTGAAATCAATAAAATAAACGAAAAGATATAAGTTAGAATTCGTTGGTGATGGAAATATAAGAACTCATTGTCTTTATTTAAAAATTGAAAAATGAAACTCTGCAATTTGTTTTCAATCTACTAAAAAATACATATGGGAAAGTATTGAAATTCGTATATTCTTTTGAAATCAATAATATAAAAGAAAAGATATAAATAAGAATTCGTTGGTGATGGAAATATAAGAACTCATTGTCTTTATTTAAAAATTGAAAAATGAAACTCTTCAATTAGTTTTCAATCTACTAAAAAATACATATGGGAAAGTATTGAAATTCGTATATTCTTTTGAATTCAATAAAATAAACGAAAAGATATAAATAAGGATTCGTTGTTGATGGAAATATAAGAACTCATTGTCTTCATTTAAAAATTGAAAAATGAAAGTCTTCAATTTGTTTTCAATCTACTAAAAAATACATATGGGAAAGTATTGAAATTCGTATATTCTTTTGAAATCAATAAAATAAACGAAAAGATATAAGTAAGAATTCGTTGGTGATGGAAATATAAGAACTCATTGTCTATATTTAAAAAAAGAAAAATGAAACTCTTCAATTTGTTTTCAATCTACTAAAAAATACATATGGGAAAGTATTCAAATTCGTATATTCTTTTGAATTCAATAAAATAAACGAAAAGATATAAATAAGGAATCGTTGGTGATGGAAATATAAGGACTCATTGCCTGTTAATAAAATTATTTAATATGATACTCTGCAATTTGTTTTCAATCTACTAGAATATACATATAGTAAAGAATTGAAATTCGTATATTCTTTTGAAATCAATAAAATAAACGAAAAGATATAAATAAGAATTCGTTGTTGATGGAAATATAAGAACTCATTGTCTTTATTTAAAAAAAGAAAAATGAAACTCTTCAATTTGTTTTCAATCTACTAAAAAATACATATGGGAAAGTATTGAAATTCGTACATTCTTTTGAAATCAATAAAATAAACGAAAAGATATAAATAAGAATTCGTTGGTGATGGAAATATAAGAACTCATTGTCTATAATTAAAAAAAGAAAAATGAAACTCTTCAATTTGTTTTAAATCTACTAAAAAATACATGTGGGAAAGTATTGAAATTCGTATATTCTTTTGAAATCAATAAAATAAACGAAAAGATATAAATAAGAATTTGTTAGAGATGGAAATATAAGAACTCATTGTCTTTATTTAAAAAAAAAAATGAAACTCTTCAATTTGTTTTCAATCTACTAAAATAAACGTATAGGAAAGTATAGAAATTCGTATATTCTTTTGAAATCAATAAAATAAACGAAAAGATATAAATAAGAATTCGTTGGTGATGGAAATATAAGAACTCATTGTCTATATTTAAAAAAAGAAAAATGAAACTCTTCAATTTGTTTTCAATCTACTAAAAAATATATGTGGGAAAGTATTGAAATTCGTATATTCTTTTGAAATCAATAAAATAAACAAAAAGATATAAATAAGGATTCGTTGTTGATGGAAATATACGAACTCATTGTCTTTATTTAAAAAAAGAAAAATGAAACTCTTCAATTTGTTTTCAATCTACTAAAAAATACATATGGGAAAGTATTGAAATTCGTACATTCTTTTGAATCAATAAAATAAACGAAAAGATATAAATAAGAATTCGTTGTTGATGGAAATATAAGAACTCATTGTCTTTATTTAAAAAAAGAAAAATGAAACTCTTCAATTTGTTTTCAATCTACTAAAATATACGTATAGGAAAGTATTGAAATTCGTATATTCTTTTGAAATCAATAAAATAAACGAAAAGATATAAATAAGGAATCGTTGGTGATGGAAATATAAGGACTCATTGCCTGTTAATAAAATGATTTAATATGATACTCTGTAATTTGTTTTCAATCTACTAAAATATACGTATAGTAAAGTATTGAAATTCGTATATTCTTTTGAAATCAATAAAATAAACGAAAAGATATAAATAAGAATTCGTTGTTGATGGAAATATAAGAACTCATTGTCTTTATTTAAAAAAAGAAAAATGAAACTCTTCAATTTGTTTTCAATCTACTAAAAAATACATATGGGAAAGTATTGAAATTCGTACATTCTTTTGAAATCAATAAAATAAACGAAAAGATATAAATAAGAATTCGTTGTTGATGGAAATATAAGAACTCATTGTCTTTATTTAAAAAAAGAAAAATGAAACTCTTCAATTTGTTTTCAATCTACTAAAATATACGTATAGGAAAGTATTGAAATTCGTATATTTTTTTAAATCAATAAAATAAACGAAAAGATATAAATAAGAATTCGTTGGTGATGGAAATATAAGAACTCATTGTCTATATTTAAAAAAAGAAAAATGAAACTCTTCAATTTGTTTTCAATCTACTAAAATATACGTATAGGAAAGTATTGAAATTCGTATATTCTTTTGAAATCAATAAAATAAACGAAAAGATATAAATAAGAATTCATTGGTGATGGAAATATAAGAACTCATTGTCTATATTTAAGAAAAGAAAAATGAAACTCTTCAATTTGTTTTCAATCTACTAAAAAATACATATGGGAAAGTATTGAAATTCGTATATTCTTTTGAAATCAATAAAATAAACGAAAAGATATAAATAAGAATTCGTTGGTGATGCAAATATCAGGACTCATTGTCTTTATTTAAAAAGGAAAAATGAAACTCTTCAATTTGTTTTCAATCTACTAAAAAATACATGTGGGAAAGTATTGAAATTCGTATATTCTTTTGAAATCAATAAAATAAACGAAAAGATATAAATAAGAATTTGTTAGAGATGGAAATATAAGAACTCATTGTCTTTATTTAAAAAAAAAAATGAAACTCTTCAATTTGTTTTCAATCTACTAAAATAAACGTATAGGAAAGTATAGAAATTCGTATATTCTTTTGAAATCAATAAAATAAACGAAAAGATATAAATAAGAATTCGTTGGTGATGGAAATATAAGAACTCATTGTCTATATTTAAAAAAAGAAAAATGAAACTCTTCAATTTGTTTTCAATCTACTAAAAAATATATGTGGGAAAGTATTGAAATTCGTATATTCTTTTGAAATCAATAAAATAAACAAAAAGATATAAATAAGGATTCGTTGTTGATGGAAATATACGAACTCATTGTCTTTATTTAAAAAAAGAAAAATGAAACTCTTCAATTTGTTTTCAATCTACTAAAAAATACATATGGGAAAGTATTGAAATTCGTACATTCTTTTGAAATCAATAAAATAAACGAAAAGATATAAATAAGAATTCGTTGTTGATGGAAATATAAGAACTCATTGTCTTTATTTAAAAAAAGAAAAATGAAACTCTTCAATTTGTTTTCAATCTACTAAAATATACGTATAGGAAAGTATTGAAATTCGTATATTCTTTTGAAATCAATAAAATAAACGAAAAGATATAAATAAGAATTCGTTGGTGATGGAAATATAAGAACTCATTGTCTATATTTAAAAAAAGAAAAATGAAACTCTTCAATTTCTTTTCAATCTACTAAAAAATATATGTGGGAAAGTATTGAAATTCGTATATTCTTTTGAAATCAATAAAATAAACGAAAAGATATAAATAAGAATTCGTTGGTGATGGAAATATAAGAACTCATTGTCTTTATTTAAAAAAAGAAAAATGAAACTCTTCAATTTGTTTTCAATCTACTAAAAAATACATATGGGAAAGTATTGAAATTCGTATATTCTTTTGAAATCAATAAAATAAACGAAAAGATATAAATAAGAATTCGTTGGTGATGCAAATATCAGGACTCATTGTCTTTATTTAAAAAAAGAAAAATGAAACTCTTCAATTTGTTTTCAATCTACTAAAAAATACATATGGGAAAGTATTGAAATTCGTACATTCTTTTAAAATCAATAAAATAAACGAAAAGATATAAATAAGAATTCGTTGGTGATGGAAATATAAGAACTCATTGTCTTTATTTAAAAATTGAAAAATGAAACTCTTCAATTAGTTTATAATCTACTAAAAAAAACATATGGGAAAGTATTGAAATTCGTATATTCTTTTGAAATCAATAAAATAAACGAAAAGATATAAATAAGAATTCGTTGTTGATGGAAATATAAGAACTCATTGTCTTTATTTAAAAAAAGAAAAATGAAACTCTTCAATTTGTTTTCAATCTACTAAAAAATACATATGGAAAGTATTGAAATTCGTACATTCTTTTGAAATCAATAAAATAAACGAAAAGATATAAATAAGAATTCGTTGGTGATGGAAATATAAGAACTCATTGTCTTTATTTAAAAAAAGAAAAATTAAACTCTTCAATTTGTTTTCAATCTACTAAAAAATACATATGGGAAAGTATTGAAATTCGTATATTCTTTTGAATTCAATAAAATAAACGAAAAGATATAAATAAGGATTCGTTGTTGATGGAAATATAAGAACTCATTGCCTTTATTTAAAAATGAAACTCTTCAATTTGTTTTCAATCTACTAAAATATACGTATAGGAAAGTATTGAAATTCGTATATTCTTTTGAAATCAATAAAATAAACGAAAAGATATAAGTAAGAATTCGTTGGTGATGGAAATATAAGAACTCATTGTCTTTATTTAAAAATTGAAAAATGAAACTCTGCAATTTGTTTTCAATCTACTAAAAAATACATATGGGAAAGTATTGAAATTCGTATATTCTTTTGAAATCAATAATATAAAAGAAAAGATATACATAAGAATTCGTTGGTGATGGAAATATAAGAACTCATTGTCTTTATTTAAAAATTGAAAAATGAAACACTTCAATTAGTTTTCAATCTACTAAAAAATACATATGGGAAAGTATTGAAATTCGTATATTCTTTTGAATTCAATAAAATAAACGAAAAGATATAAATAAGGATTCGTTGTTGATGGAAATATAAGAACTCATTGTCTTCATTTAAAAATTGAAAAATGAAAGTCTTCAATTTGTTTTCAATATACTAAAAAATACATATGGGAAAGTATTGAAATTCGTATATTCTTTTGAAATCAATAAAATAAACGAAAAGATATAAGTAAGAATTCGTTGGTGATGGAAATATAAGAACTCATTGTCTATATTTAAAAAAAGAAAAATGAAACTCTTCAATTTGTTTTCAATCTACTAAAAAATACATATGGGAAAGTATTCAAATTCGTATATTCTTTTGAATTCAATAAAATAAACGAAAAGATATAAATAAGGAATCGTTGGTGATGGAAATATAAGGACTCATTGCCTGTTAATAAAATGATTTAATATGATACTCTGCAATTTGTTTTCAATCTACTAAAATATACATATAGTAAAGAATTGAAATTCGTATATTCTTTTGAAATCAATAAAATAAACGAAAAGATATAAATAAGAATTCGTTGTTGATGGAAATATAAGAACTCATTGTCTTTATTTAAAAAAAGAAAAATGAAACTCTTCAATTTGTTTTCAATCTACTAAAAAATACATATGGGAAAGTATTGAAATTCGTACATTCTTTTGAAATCAATAAAATAAACGAAAAGATATATATAAGAATTCGTTGGTGATGGAAATATAAGAACTCATTGTCTTTATTTAAAAATTGAAAAATGAAACTCTTCAATTTCTTTTCAATCTACTAAAATATACGTATAGGAAAGTATTGAAATTCGTATATTCTTTTGAAATCAATAAAATAAACGAAAAGATATAAATAAGAATTCGTTGTTGATGGAAATATAAGAACTCATTGTCTTTATTTAAAAAAAGAAAAATGAAACTCTTCAATTTGTTTTCAATCTACTAAAAAATACATATGGGAAAGTATTGAAATTCGTATATTCTTTTGAAATCAATAAAATAAACGAAAAGATATAAATAAGAATTCGTTGGTGATGGAAATATCAGGACTCATTGTCTTTATTTGAACAATGAAAAATGAAACTCTTCAATTTGTTTTCAATCTACTAAAAAATACATATGGAAAGTATTGAAATTCGTACATTCTTTTGAAATCAATAAAATAAACGAAAAGATATAAATAAGAATTCGTTGTTGATGGAAATATAAGAACTCATTGTCTTTATTTAAAAAAAGAAAAATTAAACTCTTCAATTTGTTTTCAATCTACTAAAAAAAACATATGGGAAAGTATTAAAATTCGTATATTCTTTTGAATTCAATAAAATAAACGAAAAGATATAAATAAGGATTCGTTGTTGATGGAAATATAAGAACTCATTGCCTTTATTTAAAAATTTAAAAATGAAACTCTGCAATTTGTTTTCAATCTACTAAAAAATACATATGGGAAAGTATTGAAATTCGTATATTCTTTTGAAATCAATAATATAAAAGAAAAGATATACATAAGAATTCGTTGGTGATGGAAATATAAGAACTCATTGTCTTTATTTAAAAATTGAAAAATGAAACACTTCAATTAGTTTTCAATCTACTAAAAAATACATATGGGAAAGTATTGAAATTCGTATATTCTTTTGAAATCAATAATATAAAAGAAAAGATATACATAAGAATTCGTTGGTGATGGAAATATAAGAACTCATTGTCTTTATTTAAAAATTGAAAAATGAAACACTTCAATTAGTTTTCAATCTACTAAAAAATACATATGGGAAAGTATTGAAATTCGTATATTCTTTTGAATTCAATAAAATAAACGAAAAGATATAAATAAGGATTCGTTGTTGATGGAAATATAAGAACTCATTGTCTTCATTTAAAAATTGAAAAATGAAAGTCTTCAATTTGTTTTCAATATACTAAAAAATACATATGGGAAAGTATTGAAATTCGTATATTCTTTTGAAATCAATAAAATAAACGAAAAGATATAAGTAAGAATTCGTTGGTGATGGAAATATAAGAACTCATTGTCTATATTTAAAAAAAGAAAAATGAAACTCTTCAATTTGTTTTCAATTTACTAAAAAATACATATGGGAAAGTATTCAAATTCGTATATTCTTTTGAATTCAATAAAATAAACGAAAAGATATAAATAAGGAATCGTTGGTGATGGAAATATAAGGACTCATTGCCTGTTAATAAAATGATTTAATATGATACTCTGCAATTTGTTTTCAATCTACTAAAATATACATATAGTAAAGAATTGAAATTCGTATATTCTTTTGAAATCAATAAAATAAACGAAAAGATATAAATAAGAATTCGTTGTTGATGGAAATATAAGAACTCATTGTCTTTATTTAAAAAAAGAAAAATGAAACTCTTCAATTTGTTTTCAATCTACTAAAAAATACATATGGGAAAGTATTGAAATTCGTACATTCTTTTGAAATCAATAAAATAAACGAAAAGATATATATAAGAATTCGTTGGTGATGGAAATATAAGAACTCATTGTCTTTATTTAAAAATTGAAAAATGAAACTCTTCAATTTCTTTTCAATCTACTAAAATATACGTATAGGAAAGTATTGAAATTCGTATATTCTTTTGAAATCAATAAAATAAACGAAAAGATATAAATAAGAATTCGTTGTTGATGGAAATATAAGAACTCATTGTCTTTATTTAAAAAAAGAAAAATGAAACTCTTCAATTTGTTTTCAATCTACTAAAAAATACATATGGGAAAGTATTGAAATTCGTATATTCTTTTGAAATCAATAAAATAAACGAAAAGATATAAATAAGAATTCGTTGGTGATGGAAATATCAGGACTCATTGTCTTTATTTGAACAATGAAAAATGAAACTCTTCAATTTGTTTTCAATCTACTAAAAAATACATATGGAAAGTATTGAAATTCGTACATTCTTTTGAAATCAATAAAATAAACGAAAAGATATAAATAAGAATTCGTTGTTGATGGAAATATAAGAACTCATTGTCTTTATTTAAAAAAAGAAAAATTAAACTCTTCAATTTGTTTTCAATCTACTAAAAAAAACATATGGGAAAGTATTAAAATTCGTATATTCTTTTGAATTCAATAAAATAAACGAAAAGATATAAATAAGGATTCGTTGTTGATGGAAATATAAGAACTCATTGCCTTTATTTAAAAATTTAAAAATGAAACTCTTCAATTTGTTTTCAATCTACTAAAATATACGTATAGGAAAGTATTGAAATTCGTATATTCTTTTGAAATCAATAAAATAAACGAAAAGATATAAATAAGAATTCGTTGGTGATGGAAATATAAGGACTCATTGTCTGTTAATAAAATAATTTAATATGATACTCTGCAATTTGTTTTCAATCTACTAAAAAATACATATGGGAAAGTATTGAAATTCGTATATTCTTTTGAAATCAATAAAATAAACGAAAAGATATAAATAAGAATTTGTTAGAGATGGAAATATAAAAACTCATTGTCTTTATTAAAAAAAAAAAATGAAACTCTTCAATTTGTTTTCAATCTACTAAAAAATACATATGGGAAAGTATTGAAATTCGTATATTCTTTTGAAATCAATAAAATAAACGAAAAGATATAAATAAGAATTCGTTGGTGATGGAAATATAAGAACTCATTGTCTTTATTTAAAAAAAGAAAAATGAAACTCTTCAATTTGTTTTCAATCTACTAAAAAATACATATGGGAAAGTATTGAAATTCGTATATTCTTTTGAAATCAATAAAATAAACGAAAAGATATAAATAAGAATTCGTTGGTGATGGAAATATCAGGACTCATTGTCTTTATTTAAAAAAAGAAAAATGAAACTCTTCAATTTGTTTTCAATCTACTAAAATATACGTATAGGAAAGTATTGAAATTCGTATATTCTTTTGAAATCAATAAAATAAACGAAAAGATATAAATAAGAATTCGTTGGTGATGGAAATATAAGAACTCATTGTCTTTATTTAAAAATTGAAAAATGAAACTCTTCAATTTGTTTTCAATCTACTAAAATATACGTTTAGGAAAGTATTGAAATTCGTATATTCTTTTGAAATCAATAAAATAAATGAAAAGATATAAATAAGAATTCGCTGTTGATGGAAATATAAGAACTCATAGTCTTTATTTAAAAAAATAAAAATGAAACTCTTCAATTTGTTTTCAATCTACTAAAAAATACATATGGGAAAGTATTGAAATTCGTATATTCTTTTGAAATCAATAAAATAAACGAAAAGATATAAATAAGGATTCGTTGGTGATGGAAATATAAGAACTCATTGTCTTTAAATAAAATGATTTAATATGATACTCTTCAATTTGTTTTCAATCTACTAAAATATACATATAGGAAAGTATTGAAATTCGTATATTCTTTTGAAATCAATAAAATAAACGAAAAGATATAAATAAGAATTCGTTAGAGATGGAAATATAAAAACTCATTGTCTTTATTTAAAAAAAGAAAAATGAAACTCTTCAATTTGTTTTCAATCTACTAAAATAAACGTATAGGAAAGTATTGAAATTCGTATATTCTTTTGAAATCAATAAAATAAACGAAAAGATATAAATAAGAATTCGTTGGTGATGGAAATATAAGAACTCATTGTCTATATTTAAAAAAAGAAAAATGAAACTCTTCAATTTGTTTTCAATCTACTAAAAAATACATGTGGGAAAGTATTGAAATTCGTATATTCTTTTGAAATCAATAAAATAAACGAAAAGATATAAATAAGGATTCGTTGGTGATGGAAATATAAGGACTCATTGTCTGTTAATAAAATAATTTAATATGATACTCTGCAATTTGTTTTCAATCTACTAAAAAATACATATGGGAAAGTATTGAAATTCGTATATTCTTTTGAATTCAATAAAATAAACGAAAAGATATAAATAAGGATTCGTTGTTGATGGAAATATAAGAACTCATTGTCTTTATTTAAAAAAAGAAAAATGAAACTCTTCAATAAGTTTTCAATCTACTAAAAAAAACATATGGGAAAGTATTGAAATTCGTATATTCTTTTGAAATCAATAAAATAAACGAAAAGATATAAATAAGAATTCGTTGTTGATGGAAATATAAAAACTCATTGTCTATATTTAAAAAAAGAAAAATGAAACTCTTCAATTTGTTTTCAATCTACTAAAAAATACATGTGGGAAAGTATTGAAATTCGTATATTCTTTTGAAATCAATAAAATAAACGAAAAGATATAAATAAGAATTCGTTAGAGATGGAAATATAAAAACTCATTGTCTTTATTTAAAAAAAGAAAAATGAAACTCTTCAATTTGTTTTCAATTTACTAAAAAATACATATGGGAAAGTATTGAAATTCGTATATTCTTTTGAATTCAATAAAATAAACGAAAAGATATAAATAAGGATTCGTTGGTGATGGAAATATAAGGACTCATTGTCTGTTAATAAAATAATTTAATATGATACTCTGCAATTTGTTTTCAATCTACTAAAAAATACATATGGGAAAGTATTGAAATTCGTATATTCTTTTGAAATCAATAAAATAAACGAAAAGATATAAATAAGAATTCGTTGTTGATGGAAATATAAGAACTCATTGTCTTTATTAAAAAAAAGAAAAATGAAACTCTTCAATTTGTTTTCAATCTACTAAAAAATACATATGGGAAAGTATTGAAATTCGTATATTCTTTTGAAATCAATAAAATAAACGAAAAGATATAAATAAGAATTCGTTAGAGATGGAAATATAAAAACTCATTGTCTTTATTTAAAAAAAGAAAAATGAAACTCTTCAATTTGTTTTCAATCTACTAAAATAAACGTATAGGAATGTATTGAAATTCGTATATTCTTTTGAAATCAATAAAATAAACGAAAAGATATAAATAAGAATTCGTTGGTGATGGAAATATAAGAACTCATTGTCTATATTTAAAAAAGAAAAATGAAACTCTTCAATTTGTTTTCAATCTACTAAAAAATACATGTGGGAAAGTATTGAAATTCGTATATTCTTTTGAAATCAATAAAATAAACGAAAAGATATAAATAAGGATTCGTTGGTGATGGAAATATAAGGACTCATTGTCTGTAAATAAAATGATTTAATATGATACTCTGCAATTTGTTTTCAATCTACTAAAAAAAACATATGGGAAAGTATTGAAATTCGTATATTCTTTTGAAATCAATAAAATAAACGAAAAGATATAAATAAGAATTCGTTGTTGATGGAAATATAAAAACTCATTGTCTATATTTAAAAAAAGAAAAATGAAACTCTTCAATTTGTTTTCAATCTACTAAAAAATACATGTGGGAAAGTATTGAAATTCGTATATTCTTTTGAAATCAATAAAATAAACGAAAAGATATAAATAAGAATTCGTTGGTGATGGAAATATAAGAACTCATTGTCTATATTTAAAAAAAGAAAAATGAAACTCTTCAATTTGTTTTCAATCTACTAAAAAATACATGTGAGAAAGTATTGAAATTCGTATATTCTTTTGAAATCAATAAAATAAACGAAAAGATATAAATAAGGATTCGTTAGTGACCGAAATATAAAAACTCATTGTCTGTTAATAAAATAATTTAATATGATACTCTGCAATTTGTTTTCAATCTACTAAAAAATACATATGGGAAAGTATTGAAATTCGTATATTCTTTTGAAATCAATAAAATAAACGAAAAGATATAAATAAGAATTCGTTGGTGATGGAAATATAAGAACTCATTGTCTATATTTAAAAAAAGAAAAATGAAACTCTTCAATTTGTTTTCAATCTACTAAAAAATACATGTGAGAAAGTATTGAAATTCGTATATTCTTTTGAAATCAATAAAATAAACGAAAAGATATAAATAAGAATTCGTTAGTGATGGAAATATAAAAACTCATTGTCTTTATTTAAAAAAAGAAAAATGAAACTCTTCAATTTGTTTTCAATCTACTAAAAAATACATGTGGGAAAGTATTGAAATTCGTATATTCTTTTGAAATCAATAAAATAAACGAAAAGATATAAATAAGAATTCGTTGGTGATGGAAATATCAGGACTCATTGTCTTTATTTAAAAAAAGAAAAATGAAACTCTTCAATTTGTTTTCAATCTTCTAAAATATACGTATAGGAAAGTATTGAAATTCGTATATTCTTTTGAAATCAATAAAATAAACGAAAAGATATAAATAAGAATTCGTTGGTGATGGAAATATAAGAACTCATTGTCTATATTTAAAAAAAGAAAAATGAAACTCTTTAATTTGTTTTCAATCTACTAAAAAATACATATGGGAAAGTATTGAAATTCGTATATTCTTTTGAAATCAATAAAATAAACGAAAAGATATAAATAAGAATTCGTTGGTGATGGAAATTTCAGGACTCATTGTCTTTATTTAAAAAAAGAAAAATAAAACTCTTCAATTTGTTTTCAATCTACTAAAATATACGTATAGGAAAGTATTGAAATTCGTATATTCTTTTGAAATCAATAAAATAAACGAAAAGATATAAATAAGAATTCGTTGGTGATGGAAATATAAAAACTCATTGTCTTTATTTAAAAAAAAAAATGAAACTCTTCAAATTGTTTTCAATCTACTAAAATAAACGTATAGGAAAGTATTGAAATTCGTATATTCTTTTGAAATCAATAAAATAAACGAAAAGATATAAATAAGAATTCGTTGTTGATGGAAATATAAGAACTCATTGTCTATATTTAAAAAAAGAAAAATGAAACTCTTCAATTTGTTTTCAATCTACTAAAAAATATATGTGGGAAAGTATTGAAATTCGTATATTCTTTTGAAATCAATAAAATAAACGAAAAGATATAAATAAGGATTCGTTGGTGATGGAAATATAAAAACTCATTGTCTCTATTTAAAAAAAGAAAAATGAAACTCTTTAATTTGTTTTCAATCTACTAAAAAATACATGTGGGAAAGTATTGAAATTCGTATATTCTTTTGAAATCAATAAAATAAACGAAAAGATATAAATAAGAATTCGTTGGTGATGGAAATATAAGAACTCATTGTCTATATTTAAAAAAAGAAAAATGAAACTCTTCAATTTGTTTTCAATCTACTAAAAAATACATGTGAGAAAGTATTGAAATTCGTATATTCTTTTGAAATCAATAAAATAAACGAAAAGATATAAATAAGGATTCGTTAGTGACCGAAATATAAGGACTCATTGTCTGTTAATAAAATAATTTAATATGATACTCTGCAATTTGTTTTCAATCTACTAAAAAATACATATGGGAAAGTATTGAAATTCGTATATTCTTTTGAAATCAATAAAATAAACGAAAAGATATAAATAAGAATTCGTTGGTGATGGAAATATAAGAACTCATTGTCTATATTTAAAAAAAGAAAAATGAAACTCTTCAATTTGTTTTCAATCTACTAAAAAATACATGTGAGAAAGTATTGAAATTCGTATATTCTTTTGAAATCAATAAAATAAACGAAAAGATATAAATAAGAATTCGTTAGTGATGGAAATATAAAAACTCATTGTCTTTATTTAAAAAAAGAAAAATGAAACTCTTCAATTTGTTTTCAATCTACTAAAAAATACATGTGGGAAAGTATTGAAATTCGTATATTCTTTTGAAATCAATAAAATAAACGAAAAGATATAAATAAGAATTCGTTGGTGATGGAAATATCAGGACTCATTGTCTTTATTTAAAAAAAGAAAAATGAAACTCTTCAATTTGTTTTCAATCTTCTAAAATATACGTATAGGAAAGTATTGAAATTCGTATATTCTTTTGAAATCAATAAAATAAACGAAAAGATATAAATAAGAATTCGTTGGTGATGGAACTATAAGAACTCATTGTCTATATTTAAAAAAAGAAAAATGAAACTCTTTAATTTGTTTTCAATCTACTAAAAAATACATATGGGAAAGTATTGAAATTCGTATATTCTTTTGAAATCAATAAAATAAACGAAAAGATATAAATAAGAATTCGTTGGTGATGGAAATATCAGGACTCATTGTCTTTATTTAAAAAAAGAAAAATAAAACTCTTCAATTTGTTTTCAATCTACTAAAATATACGTATAGGAAAGTATTGAAATTCGTATATTCTTTTGAAATCAATAAAATAAACGAAAAGATATAAATAAGAATTTGTTAGAGATGGAAATATAAAAACTCATTGTCTTTATTTAAAAAAAAAAAATGAAACTCTTCAAATTGTTTTCAATCTACTAAAATAAACGTATAGGAAAGTATTGAAATTCGTATATTCTTTTGAAATCAATAAAATAAACGAAAAGATATAAATAAGAATTCGTTGTTGATGGAAATATAAGAACTCATTGTCTATATTTAAAAAAAGAAAAATGAAACTCTTCAATTTGTTTTCAATCTACTAAAAAATATATGTGGGAAAGTATTGAAATTCGTATATTCTTTTGAAATCAATAAAATAAACGAAAAGATATAAATAAGGATTCGTTGGTGATGGAAATATAAAAACTCATTGTCTCTATTTAAAAAAAGAAAAATGAAATTCTTCAATTTGTTTTCAATCTACTAAAAAAAACATATGGGAAAGTATTGAAATTCGTATATTCTTTTGAATTCAATAAAATAAACGAAAAGATATAAATAAGGATTCGTTGTTGATGGAAATATAAGAACTCATTGTCTTTATTTAAAAAAAGAAAAATGAAATTCTTCAATAAGTTTTCAATCTACTAAAAAAAACATATGGGAAAGTATTGAAATTCGTATATTCTTTTGAAATCAATAAAATAAACGAAAAGATATAAATAAGAATTCGTTGTTGATGGAAATATAAAAACTCATTGTCTATATTTAAAAAAAGAAAAATGAAACTCTTCAATTTGTTTTCAATCTACTAAAAAATACATGTGGGAAAGTATTGAAATTCGTATATTCTTTTGAAATCAATAAAATAAACGAAAAGATATAAATAAGAATTCGTTAGAGATGGAAATATAAGAACTCATTGTCTATATTTAAAAAAAGAAAAATGAAACTCTTCAATTTGTTTTCAATCTACTAAAAAATACATGTGAGAAAGTATTGAAATTCGTATATTCTTTTGAAATCAATAAAATAAACGAAAAGATATAAATAAGAATTCGTTAGAGATGGAAATATAAAAACTCATTGTCTTTATTTAAAAAAAGAAAAATGAAACTCTTCAATTTGTTTTCAATCTACTAAAATAAACGTATAGGAAAGTATTGAAATTCGTATATTCTTTTGAAATCAATAAAATAAACGAAAAGATATAAATAAGAATTCGTTGTTGATGGAAATATAAGAACTCATTGTCTATATTTAAAAAAAGAAAAATGAAACTCTTCAATTTGTTTTCAATCTACTAAAAAATATATGTGGGAAAGTATTGAAATTCGTATATTCTTTTGAAATCAATAAAATAAACGAAAAGATATAAATAAGGATTCGTTGGTGATGGAAATATAAAAACTCATTGTCTCTATTTAAAAAAAGAAAAATGAAACTCTTCAATTTGTTTTCAATCTACTAAAAAAAACATATGGGAAAGTATTGAAATTCGTATATTCTTTTGAATTCAATAAAATAAACGAAAAGATATAAATAAGGATTCGTTGTTGATGGAAATATAAGAACTCATTGTCTTTATTTAAAAAAAGAAAAATGAAATTCTTCAATAAGTTTTCAATCTACTAAAAAAAACATATGGGAAAGTATTGAAATTCGTATATTCTTTTGAAATCAATAAAATAAACGAAAAGATATAAATAAGAATTCGTTGTTGATGGAAATATAAAAACTCATTGTCTATATTTAAAAAAAGAAAAATGAAACTCTTCAATTTGTTTTCAATCTACTAAAAAATACATGTGGGAAAGTATTGAAATTCGTATATTCTTTTGAAATCAATAAAATAAACGAAAAGATATAAATAAGAATTCGTTAGAGATGGAAATATAAGAACTCATTGTCTATATTTAAAAAAAGAAAAATGAAACTCTTCAATTTGTTTTCAATCTACTAAAAAATACATGTGAGAAAGTATTGAAATTCGTATATTCTTTTGAAATCAATAAAATAAACGAAAAGATATAAATAAGAATTCGTTAGAGATGGAAATATAAAAACTCATTGTCTTTATTTAAAAAAAGAAAAATGAAACTCTTCAATTTGTTTTCAATCTACTAAAATAAACGTATAGGAAAGTATTGAAATTCGTATATTCTTTTGAAATCAATAAAATAAACGAAAAGATATAAATAAGAATTCGTTAGAGATGGAAATATAAGAACTCATTGTCTATATTTAAAAAAAGAAAAATGAAACTCTTCAATTTGTTTTCAATCTACTAAAAAATACATGTGAGAAAGTATTGAAATTCGTATATTCTTTTGAAATCAATAAAATAAACGAAAAGATATAAATAAGAATTCGTTAGAGATGGAAATATAAAAACTCATTGTCTTTATTTAAAAAAAGAAAAATGAAACTCTTCAATTTGTTTTCAATCTACTAAAATAAACGTATAGGAAAGTATTGAAATTCGTATATTCTTTTGAAATCAATAAAATAAACGAAAAGATATAAATAAGAATTCGTTGGTGATGGAAATATAAGAACTCATTGTCTATATTTAAAAAAAGAAAAATGAAACTCTTCAATTTGTTTTTAATCTACTAAAAAATACATGTAAGAAAGTATTGAAATTCGTATATTCTTTTGAAATCAATAAAATAAACGAAAAGATATAAATAAGGATTCGTTGGTGATGGAAATATAAGAACTCATTGTCTATATTTAAAAAAAGAAAAATGAAACTCTTCAATTTGTTTTCAATCTACTAAAAAATACATGTGAGAAAGTATTGAAATTCGTATATTCTTTTGAAATCAATAAAATAAACGAAAAGATATAAATAAGAATTCGTTAGAGATGGAAATATAAGAACTCATTGTCTTTATTTAAAAAAAGAAAAATGAAACTCTTCAATTTGTTTTCAATCTACTAAAATAAACGTATAGGAAAGTATTGAAATTCGTATATTCTTTTGAATACAATAAAATAAACGAAAAGATATAAATAAGAATTCGTTGGTGATGGAAATATAAGAACTCATTGTCTATATTTAAAAAAAGAAAAATGAAACTCTTCAATTTGTTTTTAATCTACTAAAAAATACATGTAAGAAAGTATTGAAATTCGTATATTCTTTTGAAATCAATAAAATAAACGAAAAGATATAAATAAGGATTCGTTGGTGATGGAAATATAAGAACTCATTGTCTTTATTTAAAAAAAGAAAAATGAAACTCTTCAATTTGTTTTCAATCTACTAAAAAATACATGTGGGAAAGTATTGAAATTCGTATATTCTTTTGAAATCAATAAAATAAACGAAAAGATATAAATAAGAATTCGTTAGAGATGGAAATATAAGAACTCATTGTCTATATTTAAAAAAAGAAAAATGAAACTCTTCAATTTGTTTTCAATCTACTAAAAAATACATGTGAGAAAGTATTGAAATTCGTATATTCTTTTGAAATCAATAAAATAAACGAAAAGATATAAATAAGAATTTGTTAGAGATGGAAATATAAAAACTCATTGTCTTTATTTAAAAAAAAAAAATGAAACTCTTCAAATTGTTTTCAATCTACTAAAATAAACGTATAGGAAAGTATTGAAATTCGTATATTCTTTTGAAATCAATAAAATAAACGAAAAGATATAAATAAGAATTCGTTGTTGATGGAAATATAAGAACTCATTGTCTATATTTAAAAAAAGAAAAATGAAACTCTTCAATTTGTTTTCAATCTACTAAAAAATATATGTGGGAAAGTATTGAAATTCGTATATTCTTTTGAAATCAATAAAATAAACGAAAAGATATAAATAAGGATTCGTTGGTGATGGAAATATAAAAACTCATTGTCTCTATTTAAAAAAAGAAAAATGAAATTCTTCAATAAGTTTTCAATCTACTAAAAAAAACATATTGTAAAGTATTGAAATTCGTATATTCTTTTGAATTCAATAAAATAAACGAAAAGATATAAATAAGGATTCGTTGTTGATGGAAATATAAGAACTCATTGTCTTTATTTAAAAAAAGAAAAATGAAATTCTTCAATAAGTTTTCAATCTACTAAAAAAAACATATGGGAAAGTATTGAAATTCGTATATTCTTTTGAAATCAATAAAATAAACGAAAAGATATAAATAAGAATTCGTTGTTGATGGAAATATAAAAACTCATTGTCTATATTTAAAAAAAGAAAAATGAAACTCTTCAATTTGTTTTCAATCTACTAAAAAATACATGTGGGAAAGTATTGAAATTCGTATATTCTTTTGAAATCAATAAAATAAACGAAAAGATATAAATAAGAATTCGTTAGAGATGGAAATATAAGAACTCATTGTCTATATTTAAAAAAAGAAAAATGAAACTCTTCAATTTGTTTTCAATCTACTAAAAAATACATGTGAGAAAGTATTGAAATTCGTATATTCTTTTGAAATCAATAAAATAAACGAAAAGATATAAATAAGAATTCGTTAGAGATGGAAATATAAAAACTCATTGTCTTTATTTAAAAAAAGAAAAATGAAACTCTTCAATTTGTTTTCAATCTACTAAAAAATACATGTGAGAAAGTATTGAAATTCGTATATTCTTTTGAAATCAATAAAATAAACGAAAAGATATAAATAAGAATTCGTTAGAGATGGAAATATAAGAACTCATTGTCTTTATTTAAAAAAAGAAAAATGAAACTCTTCAATTTGTTTTCAATCTACTAAAATAAACGTATAGGAAAGTATTGAAATTCGTATATTCTTTTGAAATCAATAAAATAAACGAAAAGATATAAATAAGAATTCGTTGGTGATGGAAATATAAAAACTCATTGTCTATATTTAAAAAAAGAAAAATGAAACTCTTCAATTTGTTTTCAATCTACTAAAAAATACATGTGGGAAAGTATTGAAATTCGTATATTCTTTTGAAATCAATAAAATAAACGAAAAGATATAAATAAGAATTCGTTAGAGATGGAAATATAAAAACTCATTGTCTTTATTTAAAAAAAGAAAAATGAAACTCTTCAATTTGTTTTCAATCTACTAAAAAATACATATGGGAAAGTATTGAAATTCGTATATTCTTTTGAATTCAATAAAATAAACGAAAAGATATAAATAAGGATTCGTTGGTGATGGAAATATAAGGACTCATTGTCTCTTAATAAAATAATTTAATATGATACTCTGCAATTTGTTTTCAATCTACTAAAAAATACATATTTGAAAGTATTGAAATTCGTATATTCTTTTGAAATCAATAAAATAAACGAAAAGATATAAATAAGGATTCGTTGGTGATCGAAATTTAAGAACTCATTGTCTTTATTTAAAAAAAGAAAAATGAAACTCTTCAATTTGTTTTCAATCTACTAAAAAATACATATGGGAAAGTATTGAAATTCGTATATTCTTTTGAAATCAATAAAATAAACGAAAAGATATAAATAAGAATTTGTTAGAGATGGAAATATAAAAACTCATTGTCTTTATTTAAAAAAAAAAAATGAAACTCTTCAAATTGTTTTCAATCTACTAAAATAAACGTATAGGAAAGTATTGAAATTCGTATATTCTTTTGAAATCAATAAAATAAACGAAAAGATATAAATAAGAATTCGTTGGTGATGGAAATATAAGAATTCATTGTCTTTATTTAAAAAAAGAAAAATGAAATTCTTCAATAAGTTTTCAATCTACTAAAAAAAACATATGGGAAAGTATTGAAATTCGTATATTCTTTTGAAATCAATAAAATAAACGAAAAGATATAAATAAGAATTCGTTGTTGATGGAAATATAAAAACTCATTGTCTATATTTAAAAAAAGAAAAATGAAACTCTTCAATTTGTTTTCAATCTACTAAAAAATACATATTTGAAAGTATTGAAATTCGTATATTCTTTTGAAATCAATAAAATAAACGAAAAGATATAAATAAGAATTCGTTAGAGATGGAAATATAAAAACTCATTGTCTTTATTTAAAAAAAGAAAAATGAAACTCTTCAATTTGTTTTCAATCTACTAAAAAATACATATGGGAAAGTATTGAAATTCGTATATTCTTTTGAATTCAATAAAATAAACGAAAAGATATAAATAAGAATTCGTTGGTGATGGAAATATAAGGACTCATTGTCTGTTAATAAAATAATTTAATATGATACTCTGCAATTTGTTTTCAATCTACTAAAAAATACATATGGGAAAGTATTGAAATTCGTATATTCTTTTGAATTCAATAAAATAAACGAAAAGATATAAATAAGAATTCGTTGGTGATGGAAATATAAGAACTCATTGTCTATATTTAAAAAAAGAAAAATGAAACTCTTCAATTTGTTTTCAATCTACTAAAAAATACATGTGAGAAAGTATTGAAATTCGTATATTCTTTTGAAATCAATAAAATAAACGAAAAGATATAAATAAGAATTCGTTAGAGATGGAAATATAAAAACTCATTGTCTTTATTTAAAAAAAGAAAAATGAAACTCTTCAATTTGTTTTCAATCTACTAAAATAAACGTATAGGAAAGTATTGAAATTCGTATATTCTTTTGAAATCAATAAAATAAACGAAAAGATATAAATAAGAATTCATTGGTGATGGAAATATAAGAACTCATTGTCTATATTTAAAAAAAGAAAAATGAAACTCTTCAATTTGTTTTTATTCTACTAAAAAATACATGTAAGAAAGTATTGAAATTCGTATATTCTTTTGAAATCAATAAAATAAACGAAAAGATATAAATAAGGATTCGTTGGTGATGGAAATATAAGAACTCATTGTCTTTATTTAAAAAAAGAAAAATGAAACTCTTCAATTTGTTTTCAATCTACTAAAAAATACATATGGGAAAGTATTGAAATTCGTATATTCTTTTGAAATCAATAAAATAAACGAAAAGATATAAATAAGAATTCGTTGGTGATGGAAATATCAGGACTCATTGTCTTTATTTAAAAAAAGAAAAATGAAACTCTTCAATTTGTTTTCAATATACTAAAATATACGTATAGGAAAGTATTGAAATTCGTATATTCTTTTGAAATCAATAAAATAAACGAAAAGATATAAATAAGAATTCGTTGGTGATGGAAATATAAGAACTCATTGTCTTTATTTAAAAAAAGAAAAATGAAACTCTTCAATTTAATTTCAATCTACTAAAATATACGTATAGGAAAGTATTGAAATTCGTATATTCTTTTGAATTCAATAAAATAAACGAAAAGATATAAATAAGAATTCGTTGTTGATGGAAATATAAGAACTCATTGTCTTTATTTAAAAAAAGAAAAATGAAACTCTTCAATAAGTTTTCAATCTACTAAAAAAAACATATGGGAAAGTATTGAAATTCGTATATTCTTTTGAAATCAATAAAATAAACGAAAAGATATAAATAAGAATTCGTTGTTGATGGAAATATAAAAACTCATTGTCTATATTTAAAAAAAGAAAAATGAAACTCTTCAATTTGTTTTCAATCTACTAAAAAATACATGTGGGAAAGTATTGAAATTCGTATATTCTTTTGAAATCAATAAAATAAACAAAAAGATATAAATAAGAATTCGTTAGAGATGGAAATATAAAAACTCATTGTCTTTATTTAAAAAAAGAAAAATGAAACTCTTCAATTTGTTTTCAATCTACTAAAAAATACATATGGGAAAGTATTGAAATTCGTATATTCTTTTGAATTCAATAAAATAAACGAAAAGATATAAATAAGGATTCGTTGGTGATGGAAATATAAGAACTCATTGTCTTCATTTAAAAATTGAAAAATGAAAGACTTCAATTTGTTTTCAATCTACTAAAAAATACATATGGGAAAGTATTGAAATTCGTTCATTCTTTTGAAATCAATAAAATAAACGAAAAGATATAAGTAAGAATTCGTTGGTGATGGAAATATAAGAACTCATTGTCTATATTTAAAAAAAGAAAAATGAAACTCTTCAATTTGTTTTCAATCTACTAAAAAATACATATGGGAAAGTATTCAAATTCGTATATTCTTTTGAATTCAATAAAATAAACGAAAAGATATAAATAAGGAATCGTTGGTGATGGAAATATAAGGACTCATTGCCTGTTAATAAAATGATTTAATATGATACTCTGCAATTTGTTTTCAATCTACTAAAATAAACATATAGTAAAGTATTGAAATTCGTATATTCTTTTGAAATCAATAAAATAAACGAAAAGATATAAATAAGAATTCGTTGTTGATGGAAATATAAGAACTCATTGTCTTTATTTAAAAAAAGAAAAATGAAACTCTTCAATTTGTTTTCAATCTACTAAAAAATACATATGGGAAAGTATTGAAATTCGTACATTCTTTTGAAATCAATAAAATAAACGAAAAGATATATATAAGAATTCGTTGGTGATGGAAATATAAGAACTCATTGTCTTTATTTAAAAATTGAAAAATGAAACTCTTCAATTTGTATTCAATCTACTAAAATATACGTATAGGAAAGTATTGAAATTCGTATATTCTTTTGAAATCAATAAAATAAACGAAAAGATATAAATAAGGATTCGTTGTTGATGGAAATATAAGAACTCATTGTCTTCATTTAAAAATTGAACAATGAAAGTCTTCAATTTGTTTTCAATCTACTAAAAAATACATATGGGAAAGTATTGAAATTCGTATATTCTTTTGAAATCAATAAAATAAACGAAAAGATATAAGTAAGAATTCGTTGGTGATGGAAATATAAGAACTCATTGTCTATATTTAAAAAAAGAAAAATGAAACTCTTCAATTTGTTTTCAATCTACTAAAAAATACATATGGGAAAGTATTCAAATTCGTATATTCTTTTGAATTCAATAAAATAAACGAAAAGATATAAATAAGGAATCGTTGGTGATGGAAATATAAGGACTCATTGCCTGTTAATAAAATGATTTAATATGATATGTTGTAATTTGTTTTCAATCTACTAAAAAATACATATGGGAAAGTATTGAAATTCGTACATTCTTTTGAAATCAATAAAATAAACGAAAAGATATAAATAAGAATTCGTTGTTGATGGAAATATAAGAACTCATTGTCTTTATTTAAAAAAAGAAAAATGAAACTCTTCAATTTGTTTTCAATCTACTAAAATATACGTATAGGAAAGTATTGAAATTCGTATATTCTTTTGAAATCAATAAAATAAACGAAAAGATATAAATAAGAATTCGTTGGTGATGGAAATATAAGAACTCATTGTCTATATTTAAAAAAAGAAAAATGAAACTCTTCAATTTGTTTTCAATCTACTAAAAAATATATGTGGGAAAGTATTGAAATTCGTATATTCTTTTGAAATCAATAAAATAAACGAAAAGATATAAATAAGAATTCGTTGGTGATGGAAATATAAGAACTCATTGTCTTTATTTAAAAAAAGAAAAATGAAACTCTTCAATTTGTTTTCAATCTACTAAAAAATACATATGGGAAAGTATTGAAATTCGTATATTCTTTTGAAATCAATAAAATAAACGAAAAGATATAAATAAGAATTCGTTGGTGATGCAAATATCAGGACTCATTGTCTTTATTTAAAAAAAGAAAAATGAAACTCTTCAATTTGTTTTCAATCTACTAAAAAATACATATGGAAAGTATTGAAATTCGTACATTCTTTTGAAATCAATAAAATAAACGAAAAGATATAAATAAGAATTCGTTGGTGATGGAAATATAAGAACTCATTGTCTTTATTTAAAAAAAGAAAAATTAAACTCTTCAATTTGTTTTCAATCTACTAAAAAATACATATGGGAAAGTATTAAAATTCGTATATTCTTTTGAATTCAATAAAATAAACGAAAAGATATAAATAAGGATTCGTTGTTGATGGAAATATAAGAACTCATTGCCTTTATTTAAAAATGAAACTCTTCAATTTGTTTTCAATCTACTAAAATATACGTATAGGAAAGTATTGAAATTCGTATATTCTTTTGAAATCAATAAAATAAACGAAAAGATATAAGTAAGAATTCGTTGGTGATGGAAATATAAGAACTCATTGTCTTTATTTAAAAATTGAAAAATGAAACTCTGCAATTTGTTTTCAATCTACTAAAAAATACATATGGGAAAGTATTGAAATTCGTATATTCTTTTGAAATCAATAAAATAAACGAAAAGATATAAATAAGAATTCGTTGGTGATGCAAATATCAGGACTCATTGTCTTTATTTAAAAAAAGAAAAATGAAACTCTTCAATTTGTTTTCAATCTACTAAAAAATACATATGGAAAGTATTGAAATTCGTACATTCTTTTGAAATCAATAAAATAAACGAAAAGATATAAATAAGAATTCGTTAGTGATGGAAATATAAGAACTCATTGTCTTTATTTAAAAATTGAAAAATGAAACTCTTCAATTAGTTTATAATCTACTAAAAAAAACATATGGGAAAGTATTGAAATTCGTATATTCTTTTGAAATCAATAAAATAAACGAAAAGATATAAGTAAGAATTCTTTGGTGATGGAAATATAAGAACTCATTGTCTTCATTTAAAAATTGAAAAATGAAAGTCTTCAATTTGTTTTCAATCTACTAAAAAATACATATGGGAAAGTATTGAAATTCGTATATTCTTTTGAAATCAATAAAATAAACGAAAAGATATAAATAAGGATTCGTCGTTGATGGAAATATAAGAACTCATTGTCTTCATTTAAAAATTGAAAAATGAAAGTCTTCAATTTGTTTTCAATCTACTAAAAAATACATATGGGAAAGTATTCAAATTCGTATATTCTTTTGAATTCAATAAAATAAACGAAAAGATATAAATAAGGAATCGTTGGTGATGGAAATATAAGGACTCATTGCCTGTTAATAAAATGATTTAATATGATACTCTGCAATTTGTTTTCAATCTACTAAAATATACATATAGTAAAGAATTGAAATTCGTATATTCTTTTGAAATCAATAAAATAAACGAAAAGATATAAATAAGAATTCGTTGTTGATGGAAATATAAGAACTCATTGTCTTTATTTAAAAAAAGAAAAATGAAACTCTTCAATTTGTTTTCAATCTACTAAAAAATACATATGGGAAAGTATTGAAATTCGTACATTCTTTTGAAATCAATAAAATAAACGAAAAGATATAAATAAGAATTCGTTGGTGATGGAAATATAAGAACTCATTGTCTATAATTAAAAAAAGAAAAATGAAACTCTTCAATTTGTTTTCAATCTACTAAAAAATACATGTGGGAAAGTATTGAAATTCGTATATTCTTTTGAAATCAATAAAATAAACGAAAAGATATAAATAAGAATTTGTTAGAGATGGAAATATAAGAACTCATTGTCTTTATTTAAAAAAAAAAAATGAAACTCTTCAATTTGTTTTCAATCTACTAAAATAAACGTATAGGAAAGTATTGAAATTTGTATATTCTTTTGAAATCAATAAAATAAACGAAAAGATATAAATAAGAATTCGTTGGTGATGGAAATATAAGAACTCATTGTCTATATTTAAAAAAAGAAAAATGAAACTCTTCAATTTGTTTTCAATCTACTAAAAAATATATGTGGGAAAGTATTGAAATTCGTATATTCTTTTGAAATCAATAAAATAAACAAAAAGATATAAATAAGGATTCGTTGTTGATGGAAATATAAGAACTCATTGTCTTTATTTAAAAAAAGAAAAATGAAACTCTTCAATTTGTTTTCAATCTACTAAAAAATACATATGGGAAAGTATTGAAATTCGTACATTCTTTTGAAATCAATAAAATAAACGAAAAGATATAAATAAGAATTCGTTGTTGATGGAAATATAAGAACTCATTGTCTTTATTTAAAAAAAGAAAAATGAAACTCTTCAATTTGTTTTCAATCTACTAAAATATACGTATAGGAAAGTATTGAAATTCGTATATTCTTTTGAAATCAATAAAATAAACGAAAAGATATAAATAAGAATTCGTTGGTGATGGAAATATAAGAACTCATTGTCTATATTTAAAAAAAGAAAAATGAAACTCTTCAATTTGTTTTCAATCTACTAAAAAATATATGTGGGAAAGTATTGAAATTCGTATATTCTTTTGAAATCAATAAAATAAACGAAAAGATATAAATAAGAATTCGTTAGTGATGGAAATATAAGAACTCATTGTCTTTATTTAAAAATTGAAAAATGAAACTCTTCAATTAGTTTATAATCTACTAAAAAAAACATATGGGAAAGTATTAAAATTCGTATATTCTTTTGAATTCAATAAAATAAACGAAAAGATATAAATAAGGATTCGTTGTTGATGGAAATATAAGAACTCATTGCCTTTATTTAAAAATGAAACTCTTCAATTTGTTTTCAATCTACTAAAATATACGTATAGGAAAGTATTGAAATTCGTATATTCTTTTGAAATCAATAAAATAAACGAAAAGATATATGTAAGAATTCGTTGGTGATGGAAATATAAGAACTCATTGTCTTTATTTAAAAAAAGAAAAATGAAACTCTGCAATTTGTTTTCAATCTACTAAAAAATACATATGGGAAAGTATTGAAATTCGTATATTCTTTTGAAATCAATAAAATAAACGAAAAGATATAAATAAGAATTCGTTGGTGATGCAAATATCAGGACTCATTGTCTTTATTTAAAAAAAGAAAAATGAAACTCTTCAATTTGTTTTCAATCTACTGAAAAATACATATGGAAAGTATTGAAATTCGTACATTCTTTTGAAATCAATAAAATAAACGAAAAGATATAAATAAGAATTCGTTAGTGATGGAAATATAAGAACTCATTGTCTTTATTTAAAAATTGAAAAATGAAACTCTTCAATTAGTTTATAATCTACTAAAAAAAACATATGGGAAAGTATTGAAATTCGTATATTCTTTTGAAATCAATAAAATAAACGAAAAGATATAAATAAGAATTCGTTGTTGATGGAAATATAAGAACTCATTGTCTTTATTTAAAAATTGAAAAATAAAACTCATCAATTAGTTTTCAATCTACTAAAAAATACATATGGGAAAGTATTGAAATTCGTATATTCTTTTGAATTCAATAAAATAAACGAAAAGATATAAATAAGGATTCGTTGTTGATGGAAATATAAGAACTCATTGTCTTCATTTAAAAATTGAAAAATGAAAGTCTTCAATTTGTTTTCAATCTACTAAAAAATACATATGGGAAAGTATTGAAATTCGTATATTCTTTTGAAATCAATAAAATAAACGAAAAGATATAAGTAAGAATTCTTTGGTGATGGAAATATAAGAACTCATTGTCTATATTTAAAAAAAGAAAAATAAAACTCTTCAATTTGTTTTCAATCTACTAAAAAATACATATGGGAAAGTATTCAAATTCGTATATTCTTTTGAATTCAATAAAATAAACGAAAAGATATAAATAAGGAATCGTTGGTGATGGAAATATAAGGACTCATTGCCTGTTAATAAAATGATTTAATATGATACTCTGCAATTTGTTTTCAATCTACTAAAATATACATATAGTAAAGAATTGAAATTCGTATATTCTTTTGAAATCAATAAAATAAACGAAAAGATATAAATAAGAATTCGTTGTTGATGGAAATATAAGAACTCATTGTCTTTATTTAAAAAAAGAAAAATGAAACTCTTCAATTTGTTTTCAATCTACTAAAAAATACATATGGGAAAGTATTGAAATTCGTACATTCTTTTGAAATCAATAAAATAAACGAAAAGATATAAATAAGAATTCGTTGGTGATGGAAATATAAGAACTCATTGTCTATAATTAAAAAAAGAAAAATGAAACTCTTCAATTTGTTTTCAATCTACTAAAAAATACATGTGGGAAAGTATTGAAATTCGTATATTCTTTTGAAATCAATAAAATAAACGAAAAGATATAAATAAGAATTTGTTAGAGATGGAAATATAAGAACTCATTGTCTTTATTTAAAAAAAAAAAAAATGAAACTCTTCAATTTGTTTTCAATCTACTAAAATAAACGTATAGGAAAGTATTGAAATTTGTATATTCTTTTGAAATCAATAAAATAAACGAAAAGATATAAATAAGAATTCGTTGGTGATGGAAATATAAGAACTCATTGTCTATATTTAAAAAAAGAAAAATGAAACTCTTCAATTTGTTTTCAATCTACTAAAAAATACATATTTGAAAGTATTGAAATTCGTATATTCTTTTGAAATCAATAAAATAAATATAAGAAATATATATAGAAATATAAGAACTCATTGTCTTTATTTAAAAAAAGAAAAATGAAACTCTTCAATTTGTTTTCAATCTACTAAAAAATACATATGGGAAAGTATTGAAATTCGTATATTCTTTTGAAATCAATAAAATAAACGAAAAGATATAAATAAGAATTCGTTGTTGATGGAAATATAAGAACTCATTGTCTTTATTTAAAAAAAGAAAAATGAAACTCTTCAATTTGTTTTCAATCTACTAAAATATACGTATAGGAAAGTATTGAAATTCGTATATTCTTTTGAAATCAATAAAATAAACGAAAAGATATAAATAAGAATTCGTTGGTGATGGAAATATAAGAACTCATTGTCTATATTTAAAAAAAGAAAAATGAAACTCTTCAATTTGTTTTCAATCTACTAAAAAATATATGTGGGAAAGTATTGAAATTCGTATATTCTTTTGAAATCAATAAAATAAACGAAAAGATATAAATAAGAATTCGTTGGTGATGGAAATATAAGAACTCATTGTCTTCATTTAAAAATTGAAAAATGAAAGTCTTCAATTTGTTTTCAATCTACTAAAAAATACATATGGGAAAGTATTGAAATTCGTATATTCTTTTGAAATCAATAAAATAAACGAAAAGATATAAGTAAGAATTCTTTGGTGATGGAAATATAAGAACTCATTGTCTATATTTAAAAAAAGAAAAATAAAACTCTTCAATTTGTTTTCAATCTACTAAAAAATACATATGGGAAAGTATTCAAATTCGTATATTCTTTTGAATTCAATAAAATAAACGAAAAGATATAAATAAGGAATCGTTGGTGATGGAAATATAAGGACTCATTGCCTGTTAATAAAATGATTTAATATGATACTCTGCAATTTGTTTTCAATCTACTAAAATATACATATAGTAAAGAATTGAAATTCGTATATTCTTTTGAAATCAATAAAATAAACGAAAAGATATAAATAAGAATTCGTTGTTGATGGAAATATAAGAACTCATTGTCTTTATTTAAAAAAAGAAAAATGAAACTCTTCAATTTGTTTTCAATCTACTAAAAAATACATATGGGAAAGTATTGAAATTCGTACATTCTTTTGAAATCAATAAAATAAACGAAAAGATATAAATAAGAATTCGTTGGTGATGGAAATATAAGAACTCATTGTCTATAATTAAAAAAAGAAAAATGAAACTCTTCAATTTGTTTTCAATCTACTAAAAAATACATGTGGGAAAGTATTGAAATTCGTATATTCTTTTGAAATCAATAAAATAAACGAAAAGATATAAATAAGAATTTGTTAGAGATGGAAATATAAGAACTCATTGTCTTTATTTAAAAAAAAAAAAAATGAAACTCTTCAATTTGTTTTCAATCTACTAAAATAAACGTATAGGAAAGTATTGAAATTTGTATATTCTTTTGAAATCAATAAAATAAACGAAAAGATATAAATAAGAATTCGTTGGTGATGGAAATATAAGAACTCATTGTCTATATTTAAAAAAAGAAAAATGAAACTCTTCAATTTGTTTTCAATCTACTAAAAAATATATGTGGGAAAGTATTGAAATTCGTATATTCTTTTGAAATCAATTAAATAAACAAAAAGATATAAATAAGGATTCGTTGTTGATGGAAATATAAGAACTCATTGTCTTTATTTAAAAAAAGAAAAATGAAACTCTTCAATTTGTTTTCAATCTACTAAAAAATACATATGGGAAAGTATTGAAATTCGTATATTCTTTTGAAATCAATAAAATAAACGAAAAGATATAAATAAGAATTCGTTGTTGATGGAAATATAAGAACTCATTGTCTTTATTTAAAAAAAGAAAAATGAAACTCTTCAATTTGTTTTCAATCTACTAAAATATACGTATAGGAAAGTATTGAAATTCGTATATTCTTTTGAAATCAATAAAATAAACGAAAAGATATAAATAAGAATTCGTTGGTGATGGAAATATAAGAACTCATTGTCTATATTTAAAAAAAGAAAAATGAAACTCTTCAATTTGTTTTCAATCTACTAAAAAATATATGTGGGAAAGTATTGAAATTCGTATATTCTTTTGAAATCAATAAAATAAACGAAAAGATATAAATAAGAATTCGTTGGTGATGGAAATATAAGAACTCATTGTCTTTATTTAAAAAAAGAAAAATGAAACTCTTCAATTTGTTTTCAATCTACTAAAAAATACATATGGGAAAGTATTGAAATTCGTATATTCTTTTGAAATCAATAAAATAAACGAAAAGATATAAATAAGAATTCGTTGGTGATGCAAATATCAGGACTCATTGTCTTTATTTAAAAAAAGAAAAATGAAACTCTTCAATTTGTTTTCAATCTACTAAAAAATACATATGGAAAGTATTGAAATTCGTACATTCTTTTGAAATCAATAAAATAAACGAAAAGATATAAATAAGAATTCGTTGGTGATGGAAATATAAGAACTCATTGTCTTTATTTAAAAATTGAAAAATGAAACTCTTCAATTAGTTTATAATCTACTAAAAAAAACATATGGGAAAGTATTGAAATTCGTATATTCTTTTGAAATCAATAAAATAAACGAAAAGATATAAATAAGAATTCGTTGTTGATGGAAATATAAGAACTCATTGTCTTTATTTAAAAATTGAAAAATAAAACTCATCAATTAGTTTTCAATCTACTAAAAAATACATATGGGAAAGTATTGAAATTCGTATATTCTTTTGAATTCAATAAAATAAACGAAAAGATATAAATAAGGATTCGTTGTTGATGGAAATATAAGAACTCATTGTCTTCATTTAAAAATTGAAAAATGAAAGTCTTCAATTTGTTTTCAATCTACTAAAAAATACATATGGGAAAGTATTGAAATTCGTATATTCTTTTGAAATCAATAAAATAAACGAAAAGATATAAGTAAGAATTCTTTGGTGATGGAAATATAAGAACTCATTGTCTATATTTAAAAAAAGAAAAATGAAACTCTTCAATTTGTTTTCAATCTACTAAAAAATACATATGGGAAAGTATTCAAATTCGTATATTCTTTTGAATTCAATAAAATAAACGAAAAGATATAAATAAGGAATCGTTGGTGATGGAAATATAAGGACTCATTGCCTGTTAATAAAATGATTTAATATGATACTCTGCAATTTGTTTTCAATCTACTAAAATATACATATAGTAAAGAATTGAAATTCGTATATTCTTTTGAAATCAATAAAATAAACGAAAAGATATAAATAAGAATTCGTTGTTGATGGAAATATAAGAACTCATTGTCTTTATTTAAAAAAAGAAAAATGAAACTCTTCAATTTGTTTTCAATCTACTAAAAAATACATATGGGAAAGTATTGAAATTCGTACATTCTTTTGAAATCAATAAAATAAACGAAAAGATATAAATAAGAATTCGTTGGTGATGGAAATATAAGAACTCATTGTCTATAATTAAAAAAAGAAAAATGAAACTCTTCAATTTGTTTTCAATCTACTAAAAAATACATGTGGGAAAGTATTGAAATTCGTATATTCTTTTGAAATCAATAAAATAAACGAAAAGATATAAATAAGAATTTGTTAGAGATGGAAATATAAGAACTCATTGTCTTTATTTAAAAAAAAAAAAATGAAACTCTTCAATTTGTTTTCAATCTACTAAAATAAACGTATAGGAAAGTATTGAAATTTGTATATTCTTTTGAAATCAATAAAATAAACGAAAAGATATAAATAAGAATTCGTTGGTGATGGAAATATAAGAACTCATTGTCTATATTTAAAAAAAGAAAAATGAAACTCTTCAATTTGTTTTCAATCTACTAAAAAATATATGTGGGAAAGTATTGAAATTCGTATATTCTTTTGAAATCAATAAAATAAACAAAAAGATATAAATAAGGATTCGTTGTTGATGGAAATATAAGAACTCATTGTCTTTATTTAAAAAAAGAAAAATGAAACTCTTCAATTTGTTTTCAATCTACTAAAAAATACATATGGGAAAGTATTGAAATTCGTACATTCTTTTGAAATCAATAAAATAAACGAAAAGATATAAATAAGAATTCGTTGTTGATGGAAATATAAGAACTCATTGTCTTTATTTAAAAAAAGAAAAATGAAACTCTTCAATTTGTTTTCAATCTACTAAAATATACGTATAGGAAAGTATTGAAATTCGTATATTCTTTTGAAATCAATAAAATAAACGAAAAGATATAAATAAGAATTCGTTGGTGATGGAAATATAAGAACTCATTGTCTATATTTAAAAAAAGAAAAATGAAACTCTTCAATTTGTTTTCAATCTACTAAAAAATATATGTGGGAAAGTATTGAAATTCGTATATTCTTTTGAAATCAATAAAATAAACGAAAAGATATAAATAAGAATTCGTTGGTGATGGAAATATAAGAACTCATTGTCTTTATTTAAAAAAAGAAAAATGAAACTCTTCAATTTGTTTTCAATCTACTAAAAAATACATATGGGAAAGTATTGAAATTCGTATATTCTTTTGAAATCAATAAAATAAACGAAAAGATATAAATAAGAATTCGTTGGTGATGCAAATATCAGGACTCATTGTCTTTATTTAAAAAAAGAAAAATGAAACTCTTCAATTTGTTTTCAATCTACTAAAAAATACATATGGAAAGTATTGAAATTCGTACATTCTTTTGAAATCAATAAAATAAACGAAAAGATATAAATAAGAATTCGTTGGTGATGGAAATATAAGAACTCATTGTCTTTATTTAAAAATTGAAAAATGAAACTCTTCAATTAGTTTATAATCTACTAAAAAAAACATATGGGAAAGTATTGAAATTCGTATATTCTTTTGAAATCAATAAAATAAACGAAAAGATATAAATAAGAATTCGTTGTTGATGGAAATATAAGAACTCATTGTCTTTATTTAAAAAAAGAAAAATGAAACTCTTCAATTTGTTTTCAATCTACTAAAAAATGCATATGGAAAGTATTGAAATTCGTACATTCTTTTGAAATCAATAACATAAACGAAAAGATATAAATAAGAATTCGTTGGTGATGGAAATATAAGAACTCATTGTCTTTATTTAAAAGAAGAAAAATTAAACTCTTCAATTTGTTTTCAATCTACTAAAAAATACATATGGGAAAGTATTAAAATTCGTATATTCTTTTGAATTCAATAAAATAAACGAAAAGATATAAATAAGGATTCGTTGTTGATGGAAATATAAGAACTCATTGCCTTTATTTAAAAATGAAACTCTTCAATTTGTTTTCAATCTACTAAAATATACGTATAGGAAAGTATTGAAATTCGTATATTCTTTTGAAATCAATAAAATAAACGAAAAGATATAAGTAAGAATTCGTTGGTGATGGAAATATAAGAACTCATTGTCTTTATTTAAAAATTGAAAAATGAAACTCTGCAATTTGTTTTCAATCTACTAAAAAATACATATGGGAAAGTATTCAAATTCGTATATTCTTTTGAATTCAATAAAATAAACGAAAAGATATAAATAAGGAATCGTTGGTGATGGAAATATAAGGACTCATTGCCTGTTAATAAAATGATTTAATATGATACTCTGCAATTTGTTTTCAATCTACTAAAATATACATATAGTAAAGAATTGAAATTCG
Organism: Ptychoptera albimana; assembly: GCA_961205885.1. Classification (NCBI taxonomy): domain Eukaryota; kingdom Metazoa; phylum Arthropoda; class Insecta; order Diptera; family Ptychopteridae; genus Ptychoptera; species Ptychoptera albimana. The sequence continues at coordinate 16,645,542 of OY540803.1, read as the reverse complement.
TATATTCTTTTGAAATCAATAAAATAAACGAAAAGATATAAATAAGAATTCGTTGTTGATGGAATTATAAGAACTCATTGTCTTTATTTAAAAAAAGAAAAATGAAACTCTTCAATTTGTTTTCAATCTACTAAAAAATACATATGGGAAAGTATTGAAATTCGTACATTCTTTTGAAATCAATAAAATAAACGAAAAGATATATATAAGAATTCGTTGGTGATGGAAATATAAGAACTCATTGTCTTTATTTAAAAATTGAAAAATGAAACTCTTCAATTTCTTTTCAATCTACTAAAAAATACATATGGAAAGTATTGAAATTCGTACATTCTTTTGAAATCAATAAAATAAACGAAAAGATATAAATAAGAATTCGTTGGTGATGGAAATATAAGAACTCATTGTCTTTATTTAAAAATTGAAAAATGAAACTCTTCAATTAGTTTATAATCTACTAAAAAAAACATATGGGAAAGTATTGAAATTCGTATATTCTTTTGAAATCAATAAAATAAACGAAAAGATATAAATAAGAATTCGTTGTTGATGGAAATATAAGAACTCATTGTCTTTATTTAAAAAAAGAAAAATGAAACTCTTCAATTTGTTTTCAATCTACTAAAAAATGCATATGGAAAGTATTGAAATTCGTACATTCTTTTGAAATCAATAACATAAACGAAAAGATATAAATAAGAATTCGTTGGTGATGGAAATATAAGAACTCATTGTCTTTATTTAAAAGAAGAAAAATTAAACTCTTCAATTTGTTTTCAATCTACTAAAAAATACATATGGGAAAGTATTAAAATTCGTATATTCTTTTGAATTCAATAAAATAAACGAAAAGATATAAATAAGGATTCGTTGTTGATGGAAATATAAGAACTCATTGCCTTTATTTAAAAATGAAACTCTTCAATTTGTTTTCAATCTACTAAAATATACGTATAGGAAAGTATTGAAATTCGTATATTCTTTTGAAATCAATAAAATAAACGAAAAGATATAAGTAAGAATTCGTTGGTGATGGAAATATAAGAACTCATTGTCTTTATTTAAAAATTGAAAAATGAAACTCTGCAATTTGTTTTCAATCTACTAAAAAATACATATGGGAAAGTATTAAAATTCGTATATTCTTTTGAAATCAATAATATAAAAGAAAAGATATAAATAAGAATTCGTTGGTGATGGAAATATAAGAACTCATTGTCTTTATTTAAAAATTGAAAAATGAAACTCTTCAATTAGTTTTCAATCTACTAAAAAATACATATGGGAAAGTATTGAAATTCGTATATTCTTTTGAATTCAATAAAATAAACGAAAAGATATAAATAAGGATTCGTTGTTGATGGAAATATAAGAACTCATTGTCTTCATTTAAAAATTGAAAAATGAAAGTCTTCAATTTTTTTTCAATATACTAAAAAATACATATGGGAAAGTATTGAAATTCGTATATTCTTTTGAAATCAATAAAATAAACGAAAAGATATAAGTAAGAATTCGTTGGTGATGGAAATATAAGAACTCATTGTCTATATTTAAAAAAAGAAAAATGAAACTCTTCAATTTGTTTTCAATCTACTAAAAAATACATATGGGAAAGTATTCAAATTCGTATATTCTTTTGAATTCAATAAAATAAACGAAAAGATATAAATAAGGAATCGTTGGTGATGGAAATATAAGGACTCATTGCCTGTTAATAAAATGATTTAATATGATACTCTGCAATTTGTTTTCAATCTACTAAAATATACATATAGTAAAGAATTGAAATTCGTATATTCTTTTGAAATCAATAAAATAAACGAAAAGATATAAATAAGAATTCGTTGTTGATGGAATTATAAGAACTCATTGTCTTTATTTAAAAAAAGAAAAATGAAACTCTTCAATTTGTTTTCAATCTACTAAAAAATACATATGGGAAAGTATTGAAATTCGTACATTCTTTTGAAATCAATAAAATAAACGAAAAGATATATATAAGAATTCGTTGGTGATGGAAATATAAGAACTCATTGTCTTTATTTAAAAATTGAAAAATGAAACTCTTCAATTTCTTTTCAATCTACTAAAATACATATGGGAAAGTATTGAAATTCGTATATTCTTTTGAAATCAATAAAATAAACGAAAAGATATAAATAAGAATTCGTTGGTGATGGAAATATCAGGACTCATTGTCTTTATTTGAACAATGAAAAATGAAACTCTTCAATTTGTTTTCAATCTACTAAAAAATACATATGGAAAGTATTGAAATTCGTACATTCTTTTGAAATCAATAAAATAAACGAAAAGATATAAATAAGAATTCGTTGGTGATGGAAATATAAGAACTCATTGTCTTTATTTAAAAAAAGAAAAATTAAACTCTTCAATTTGTTTTCAATCTACTAAAAAAAACATATGGGAAAGTATTAAAATTCGTATATTCTTTTGAATTCAATAAAATAAACGAAAAGATATAAATAAGGATTCGTTGTTGATGGAAATATAAGAACTCATTGCCTTTATTTAAAAATTTAAAAATGAAACTCTTCAATTTGTTTTCAATCTACTAAAATATACGTATAGGAAAGTATTGAAATTCGTATATTCTTTTGAAATCAATAAAATAAACGAAAAGATATAAATAAGAATTCGTTGGTGATGGAAATATAAGAACTCATTGTCTTTATTTAAAAATTGAAAAATGAAACTCTGCAATTTGTTTTCAATCTACTAAAAAATACATATGGGAAAGTATTGAAATTCGTATATTCTTTTGAAATCAATAAAATAAACGAAAAGATATAAATAAGAATTCGTTGGTGATGGAAATATAAGAACTCATTGTCTATATTTAAAAAAAGAAAAATAAAACTCTTCAATTTGTTTTCAATCTACTAAAATATACGTATAGGAAAGTATTGAAATTCGTATATTCTTTTGAAATCAATAAAATAAATGAATAGATATAAATAAGAATTCGTTGTTGATGGAAATATAAGAACTCATTGTCTTTATTTAAAAAAAGAAAAATGAAACTCTTCAATTTGTTTTCAATCTACTAAAAAATACATATGGGAAAGTATTGAAATTCGTATATTCTTTTGAAATCAATAAAATAAACGAAAAGATATAAATAAGAATTCGTTGGTGATGGAAATATAAGAACTCATTGTCTTTATTTAAAAAAAGAAAAATGAAACTCTTCAATTTGTTTTCAATCTACTAAAAAATACGTATAGGAAAGTATTGAAATTCGTATATTCTTTTGAAATCAATAAAATAAACGAAAAGATATAAATAAGAATTCGTTGGTGATGGAAATATCAGGACTCATTGTCTTTATTTAAAAAAAGAAAAATGAAACTCTTCAATTTGTTTTCAATCTACTAAAATATACGTATAGGAAAGTATTGAAATTCGTATATTCTTTTGAAATCAATAAAATAAACGAAAAGATATAAATAAGAATTTGTTAGAGATGGAAATATAAAAACTCATTGTCTTTATTAAAAAAAAAAAAATGAAACTCTTCAATTTGTTTTCAATCTACTAAAAAATACATATGGGAAAGTATTGAAATTCGTATATTCTTTTGAAATCAATAAAATAAACGAAAAGATATAAATAAGAATTCGTTGGTGATGGAAATATAAGAACTCATTGTCTTTATTTAAAAAAAGAAAAATGAAACTCTTCAATTTGTTTTCAATCTACTAAAAAATACATATGGGAAAGTATTGAAATTCGTATATTCTTTTGAAATCAATAAAATAAACGAAAAGATATAAATAAGAATTCGTTGGTGATGGAAATATCAGGACTCATTGTCTTTATTTAAAAAAAGAAAAATGAAACTCTTCAATTTGTTTTCAATCTACTAAAATATACGTATAGGAAAGTATTGAAATTCGTATATTCTTTTGAAATCAATAAAATAAACGAAAAGATATAAATAAGAATTCGTTGGTGATGGAAATATAAGAACTCATTGTCTTTATTTAAAAATTGAAAAATGAAACTCTTCAATTTGTTTTCAATCTACTAAAATATACGTTTAGGAAAGTATTGAAATTCGTATATTCTTTTGAAATCAATAAAATAAATGAAAAGATATAAATAAGAATTCGCTGTTGATGGAAATATAAGAACTCATAGTCTTTATTTAAAAAAATAAAAATGAAACTCTTCAATTTGTTTTCAATCTACTAAAAAATACATATGGGAAAGTATTGAAATTCGTATATTCTTTTGAAATCAATAAAATAAACGAAAAGATATAAATAAGGATTCGTTGGTGATGGAAATATAAGGACTCATTGTCTGTAAATAAAATGATTTAATATGATACTCTTCAATTTGTTTTCAATCTACTAAAATATACATATAGGAAAGTATTGAAATTCGTATATTCTTTTGAAATAAATAAAATAAACGAAAAGATATAAATAAGAATTCGTTAGAGATGGAAATATAAAAACTCATTGTCTATATTTAAAAAAAGAAAAATGAAACTCTTCAATTTGTTTTCAATCTACTAAAATAAACGTATAGGAAAGTATTGAAATTCGTATATTCTTTTGAAATCAATAAAATAAACGAAAAGATATAAATAAGAATTCGTTGGTGATGGAAATATAAGAACTCATTGTCTATATTTAAAAAAAGAAAAATGAAACTCTTCAATTTGTTTTCAATCTACTAAAAAATACATGTGGGAAAGTATTGAAATTCGTATATTCTTTTGAAATCAATAAAATAAACGAAAAGATATAAATAAGGATTCGTTGGTGATGGAAATATAAGGACTCATTGTCTGTTAATAAAATAATTTAATATGATACTCTGCAATTTGTTTTCAATCTACTAAAAAATACATATGGGAAAGTATTGAAATTCGTATATTCTTTTGAAATCAATAAAATAAACGAAAAGATATAAATAAGAATTCGTTAGAGATGGAAATATAAAAACTCATTGTCTTTATTTAAAAAAAGAAAAATGAAACTCTTCAATTTGTTTTCAATCTACTAAAAAATACATATGGGAAAGTATTGAAATTCGTATATTCTTTTGAATTCAATAAAATAAACGAAAAGATATAAATAAGGATTCGTTGTTGATGGAAATATAAGAACTCATTGTCTTTATTTAAAAAAAGAAAAATGAAATCCTTCAATAAGTTTTCAATCTACTAAAAAATACATATGGGAAAGTATTGAAATTCGTATATTCTTTTGAATTCAATAAAATAAACGAAAAGATATAAATAAGGATTCGTTGTTGATGGAAATATAAGAACTCATTGTCTTTATTAAAAAAAAGAAAAATGAAACTCTTCAATTTGTTTTCAATCTACTAAAAAATACATATGGAAAAGTATTGAAATTCGTATATTCTTTTGAAATCAATAAAATAAACGAAAAGATATAAATAAGAATTCGTTAGAGATGGAAATATAAGAACTCATTGTCTTTATTAAAAAAAAGAAAAATGAAACTCTTCAATTTGTTTTCAATCTACTAAAAAATACATATGGGAAAGTATTGAAATTCGTATATTCTTTTGAAATCAATAAAATAAACGAAAAGATATAAATAAGAATTCGTTAGAGATGGAAATATAAAAACTCATTGTCTTTATTTAAAAAAAGAAAAATGAAACTCTTCAATTTGTTTTCAATCTACTAAAATAAACGTATAGGAATGTATTGAAATTCGTATATTCTTTTGAAATCAATAAAATAAACGAAAAGATATAAATAAGAATTCGTTGGTGATGGAAATATAAGAACTCATTGTCTATATTTAAAAAAAGAAGAATGAAACTCTTCAATTTGTTTTCAATCTACTAAAAAATACATGTGGGAAAGTATTGGAATTCGTATATTCTTTTGAAATCAATAAAATAAACGAAAAGATATAAATAAGGATTCGTTGGTGATGGAAATATAAGGACTCATTGTCTGTAAATAAAATGATTTAATATGATACTCTGCAATTTGTTTTCAATCTACTAAAAAAAACATATGGGAAAGTATTGAAATTCGTATATTCTTTTGAAATCAATAAAATAAACGAAAAGATATAAATAAGAATTCGTTAGAGATGGAAATATAAAAACTCATTGTCTTTATTTAAAAAAAGAAAAATGAAACTCTTCAATTTGTTTTCAATCTACTAAAAAATACATATGGGAAAGTATTGAAATTCGTATATTCTTTTGAATTCAATAAAATAAACGAAAAGATATAAATAAGGATTCGTTGTTGATGGAAATATAAGAACTCATTGTCTTTATTTAAAAAAAGAAAAATGAAATCCTTCAATAAGTTTTCAATCTACTAAAAAATACATATGGGAAAGTATTGAAATTCGTATATTCTTTTGAATTCAATAAAATAAACGAAAAGATATAAATAAGAATTCGTTGGTGATGGAAATATAAGGACTCATTGTCTGTTAATAAAATAATTTAATATGATACTCTGCAATTTGTTTTCAATCTACTAAAAAATACATATGGGAAAGTATTGAAATTCGTATATTCTTTTGAAATCAATAAAATAAACGAAAAGATATAAATAAGAATTCGTTGTTGATGGAAATATAAAAACTCATTGTCTATATTTAAAAAAAGAAAAATGAAACTCTTCAATTTGTTTTCAATCTACTAAAAAATACATGTGGGAAAGTATTGAAATTCGTATATTCTTTTGAAATCAATAAAATAAACGAAAAGATATAAATAAGAATTCGTTGTTGATGGAAATATAAGAACTCATTGTCTTTATTTAAAAAAAGAAAAATGAAACTCTTCATTTTGTTTTCAATCTACTAAAAAATACATATGGGAAAGTATTGAAATTCGTATATTCTTTTGAATTCAATAAAATAAACGAAAAGATATAAATAAGGATTCGTTGGTGATGGAAATATAAGGACTCATTGTCTGTTAATAAAATAATTTAATATGATACTCTGCAATTTGTTTTCAATCTACTAAAAAATACATATGGGAAAGTATTGAAATTCGTATATTCTTTTGAAATCAATAAAATAAACGAAAAGATATAAATAAGGATTCGTTGGTGATGGAAATATAAAAACTCATTGTCTTTATTTAAAAAAATAAAAATGAAATTCTTCAATAAGTTTTCAATCTACTAAAAAAAACATATGGGAAAGTATTGAAATTCGTATATTCTTTTGAATTCAATAAAATAAACGAAAAGATATAAATAAGGATTCGTTGTTGATGGAAATATAAGAACTCATTGTCTTTATTTAAAAAAAGAAAAATGAAATCCTTCAATAAGTTTTCAATCTACTAAAAAAAACATATGGGAAAGTATTGAAATTCGTATATTCTTTTGAAATCAATAAAATAAACGAAAAGATATAAATAAGAATTCGTTGTTGATGGAAATATAAAAACTCATTGTCTATATTTAAAAAAAGAAAAATGAAACTCTTCAATTTGTTTTCAATCTACTAAAAAATACATATTTGAAAGTATTGAAATTCGTATATTCTTTTGAAATCAATAAAATAAACGAAAAGATATAAATAAGAATTCGTTAGAGATGGAAATATAAAAACTCATTGTCTTTATTTAAAAAAAGAAAAATGAAACTCTTCAATATGTTTTCAATCTACTAAAAAATACATATGGGAAAGTATTGAAATTCGTATATTCTTTTGAATTCAATAAAATAAACGAAAAGATATAAATAAGGATTCGTTGGTGATGGAAATATAAGGACTCATTGTCTGTTAATAAAATAATTTAATATGATACTCTGCAATTTGTTTTCAATCTACTAAAAAATACATATGGGAAAGTATTGAAATTCGTATATTCTTTTGAAATCAATAAAATAAACGAAAAGATATAAATAAGGATTCGTTGGTGATGGAAATATAAAAACTCATTGTCTTTATTTAAAAAAATAAAAATGAAATTCTTCAATAAGTTTTCAATCTACTAAAAAAAACATATGGGAAAGTATTGAAATTCGTATATTCTTTTGAATTCAATAAAATAAACGAAAAGATATAAATAAGGATTCGTTGTTGATGGAAATATAAGAACTCATTGTCTTTATTTAAAAAAAGAAAAATGAAATCCTTCAATAAGTTTTCAATCTACTAAAAAAAACATATGGGAAAGTATTGAAATTCGTATATTCTTTTGAAATCAATAAAATAAACGAAAAGATATAAATAAGAATTCGTTGTTGATGGAAATATAAAAACTTATTGTCTATATTTAAAAAAAGAAAAATGAAACTCTTCAATTTGTTTTCAATCTACTAAAAAATACATATTTGAAAGTATTGAAATTCGTATATTCTTTTGAAATCAATAAAATAAACGAAAAGATATAAATAAGAATTCGTTAGAGATGGAAATATAAAAACTCATTGTCTTTATTTAAAAAAAGAAAAATGAAACTCTTAAATTTGTTTTCAATCTACTAAAATAAACGTATAGGAAAGTATTGAAATTCGTATATTCTTTTGAAATCAATAAAATAAACGAAAAGATATAAATAAGAATTCGTTGGTGATGGAAATATAAGAACTCATTGTCTATATTTAAAAAAAGGAAAATGAAACTCTTCAATTTGTTTTTAATCTACTAAAAAATACATGTAAGAAAGTATTGAAATTCGTATATTCTTTTGAAATCAATAAAATAAACGAAAAGATATAAATAAGGATTCGTTGGTGATGGAAATATAAGAACTCATTGTCTTTATTTAAAAAAAGAAAAATGAAACTCTTTAATTTGTTTTCAATCTACTAAAAAATACATATGGGAAAGTATTGAAATTCGTATATTCTTTTGAAATCAATAAAATAAACGAAAAGATATAAATAAGAATTCGTTGTTGATGGATATATAAAAACTCATTGTCTTTATTTAAAAAAAGAAAAATGAAACTCTTCAATTTGTTTTCAATCTACTAAAAAATACATGTGGGAAAGTATTGAAATTCGTATATTCTTTTGAAATCAATAAAATAAACGAAAAGATATAAATAAGAATTCGTTAGAGATGGAAATATAAAAACTCATTGTCTTTATTTAAAAAAAGAAAAATGAAACTCTTCAATTTGTTTTCAATCTACTAAAAAATACATATGGGAAAGTATTGAAATTCGTATATTCTTTTGAATTCAATAAAATAAACGAAAAGATATAAATAAGGATTCGTTGGTGATGGAAATATAAGGACTCATTGTCTGTTAATAAAATAATTTAATATGATACTCTGCAATTTGTTTTCAATCTACTAAAAAATACATATGGGAAAGTATTAAATTCGTATATTCTTTTGAATTCAATAAAATAAACGAAAAGATATAAATAAGGATTCGTTGGTGATGGAAATATAAGGACTCATTTTCTGTTAATAAAATAATTTAATATGATACTCTGCAATTTGTTTTCAATCTACTAAAAAATACATATGGGAAAGTATTGAAATTCGTATATTCTTTTGAAATCAATAAAATAAACGAAAAGATATAAATAAGGATTCGTTGGTGATGGAAATATAAGAACTCATTGTCTTTATTTAAAAAAAGAAAAATGAAACTCTTCAATTTGTCTTCAATCTACTAAAAAATACATATGGGAAAGTATTGAAATTCGTATATTCTTTTGAATTCAATAAAATAAACGAAAAGATATAAATAAGGATTCGTTGTTGATGGAAATATAAGAACTCATTGTCTTTATTTAAAAAAAGAAAAATGAAACTCTTCAATAAGTTTTCAATCTACTAAAAAATACATGTGGGAAAGTATTGAAATTCGTATATTCTTTTGAAATCAATAAAATAAACGAAAAGATATAAATAAGAATTCGTTAGAGATGGAAATATAAAAACTCATTGTCTTTATTTAAAAAAAGAAAAATGAAACTCTTTAATTTGTTTTCAATCTACTAAAAAATACATATGGGAAAGTATTGAAATTCGTATATTCTTTTGAATTCAATAAAATAAACGAAAAGATATAAATAAGGATTCGTTGGTGATGGAAATATAAGGACTCATTGTCTGTTAATAAAATAATTTAATATGATACTCTGCAATTTGTTTTCAATCTACTAAAAAATACATATGGGAAAGTATTAAATTCGTATATTCTTTTGAATTCAATAAAATAAACGAAAAGATATAAATAAGGATTCGTTGGTGATGGAAATATAAGGACTCATTGTCTGTTAATAAAATAATTTAATATGATACTCTGCAATTTGTTTTCAATCTACTAAAAAATACATATGGGAAAGTATTGAAATTCGTATATTCTTTTGAAATCAATAAAATAAACGAAAAGATATAAATAAGGATTCGTTGGTGATGGAAATATAAGAACTCATTGTCTTTATTTAAAAAAAGAAAAATGAAACTCTTCAATTTGTCTTCAATCTACTAAAAAATACATATGGGAAAGTATTGAAATTCGTATATTCTTTTGAATTCAATAAAATAAACGAAAAGATATAAATAAGGATTCGTTGTTGATGGAAATATAAGAACTCATTGTCTTTATTTAAAAAAAGAAAAATGAAACTCTTCAATAAGTTTTCAATCTACTAAAAAATACATGTGGGAAAGTATTGAAATTCGTATATTCTTTTGAAATCAATAAAATAAACGAAAAGATATAAATAAGAATTCGTTAGAGATGGAAATATAAAAACTCATTGTCTTTATTTAAAAAAAGAAAAATGAAACTCTTCAATTTGTTTTCAATCTACTAAAAAATACATATGGGAAAGTATTGAAATTCGTATATTCTTTTGAATTCAATAAAATAAACGAAAAGATATAAATAAGGATTCGTTGGTGATGGAAATATAAGGACTCATTGTCTGTTAATAAAATAATTTAATATGATACTCTGCAATTTGTTTTCAATCTACTAAAAAATACATATGGGAAAGTATTGAAATTCGTATATTCTTTTGAATTCAATAAAATAAACGAAAAGATATAAATAAGGATTCGTTGGTGATGGAAATATAAGGACTCATTGTCTGTTAATAAAATAATTTAATATGATACTCTGCAATTTGTTTTCAATCTACTAAAAAATACATATGGGAAAGTATTGAAATTCGTATATTCTTTTGAAATCAATAAAATAAACGAAAAGATATAAATAAGGATTCGTTGGTGATGGAAATATAAGAACTCATTGTCTTTATTTAAAAAAAGAAAAATGAAACTCTTCAATTTGTCTTCAATCTACTAAAAAATACATATGGGAAAGTATTGAAATTCGTATATTCTTTTGAATTCAATAAAATAAACGAAAAGATATAAATAAGGATTCGTTGTTGATGGAAATATAAGAACTCATTGTCTTTATTTAAAAAAAGAAAAATGAAACTCTTCAATAAGTTTTCAATCTACTAAAAAATACATGTGGGAAAGTATTGAAATTCGTATATTCTTTTGAAATCAATAAAATAAACGAAAAGATATAAATAAGAATTCGTTAGAGATGGAAATATAAAAACTCATTGTCTTTATTTAAAAAAAGAAAAATGAAACTCTTCAATTTGTTTTCAATCTACTAAAAAATACATATGGGAAAGTATTGAAATTCGTATATTCTTTTGAATTCAATAAAATAAACGAAAAGATATAAATAAGGATTCGTTGGTGATGGAAATATAAGGACTCATTGTCTGTTAATAAAATAATTTAATATGATACTCTGCAATTTGTTTTCAATCTACTAAAAAATACATATGGGAAAGTATTAAATTCGTATATTCTTTTGAATTCAATAAAATAAACGAAAAGATATAAATAAGGATTCGTTGGTGATGGAAATATAAGGACTCATTGTCTGTTAATAAAATAATTTAATATGATACTCTGCAATTTGTTTTCAATCTACTAAAAAATACATATGGGAAAGTATTGAAATTCGTATATTCTTTTGAAATCAATAAAATAAACGAAAAGATATAAATAAGGATTCGTTGGTGATGGAAATATAAGAACTCATTGTCTTTATTTAAAAAAAGAAAAATGAAACTCTTCAATTTGTCTTCAATCTACTAAAAAATACATATGGGAAAGTATTGAAATTCGTATATTCTTTTGAATTCAATAAAATAAACGAAAAGATATAAATAAGGATTCGTTGTTGATGGAAATATAAGAATTCATTGTCTTTATTTAAAAAAAGAAAAATGAAACTCTTCAATAAGTTTTCAATCTACTAAAAAATACATGTGGGAAAGTATTGAAATTCGTATATTCTTTTGAAATCAATAAAATAAACGAAAAGATATAAATAAGAATTCGTTAGAGATGGAAATATAAAAACTCATTGTCTTTATTTAAAAAAAGAAAAATGAAACTCTTCAATTTGTTTTCAATCTACTAAAAAATACATATGGGAAAGTATTGAAATTCGTATATTCTTTTGAATTCAATAAAATAAACGAAAAGATATAAATAAGGATTCGTTGGTGATGGAAATATAAGGACTCATTGTCTGTTAATAAAATAATTTAATATGATACTCTGCAATTTGTTTTCAATCTACTAAAAAATACATATGGGAAAGTATTAAATTCGTATATTCTTTTGAATTCAATAAAATAAACGAAAAGATATAAATAAGGATTCGTTGGTGATGGAAATATAAGGACTCATTGTCTGTTAATAAAATAATTTAATATGATACTCTGCAATTTGTTTTCAATCTACTAAAAAATACATATGGGAAAGTATTGAAATTCGTATATTCTTTTGAAATCAATAAAATAAACGAAAAGATATAAATAAGGATTCGTTGGTGATGGAAATATAAGAACTCATTGTCTTTATTTAAAAAAAGAAAAATGAAACTCTTCAATTTGTCTTCAATCTACTAAAAAATACATATGGGAAAGTATTGAAATTCGTATATTCTTTTGAATTCAATAAAATAAACGAAAAGATATAAATAAGGATTCGTTGTTGATGGAAATATAAGAACTCATTGTCTTTATTTAAAAAAAGAAAAATGAAACTCTTCAATAAGTTTTCAATCTACTAAAAAATACATTTGGGAAAGTATTGAAATTCGTATATTCTTTTGAAATCAATAAAATAAACGAAAAGATATAAATAAGAATTCGTTAGAGATGGAAATATAAAAACTCATTGTCTTTATTTAAAAAAAGAAAAATGAAACTCTTCAATTTGTTTTCAATCTACTAAAAAATACATATGGGAAAGTATTGAAATTCGTATATTCTTTTGAATTCAATAAAATAAACGAAAAGATATAAATAAGGATTCGTTGGTGATGGAAATATAAGGACTCATTGTCTGTTAATAAAATAATTTAATATGATACTCTGCAATTTGTTTTCAATCTACTAAAAAATACATATGGGAAAGTATTGAAATTCGTATATTCTTTTGAAATCAATAAAATAAACGAAAAGATATAAATAAGGATTCGTTGGTGATGGAAATATAAGAACTCATTGTCTTTATTTAAAAAAAGAAAAATGAAACTCTTCAATTTGTCTTCAATCTACTAAAAAATACATATGGGAAAGTATTGAAATTCGTATATTCTTTTGAATTCAATAAAATAAACGAAAAGATATAAATAAGGATTCGTTGTTGATGGAAATATAAGAACTCATTGTCTTTATTTAAAAAAAGAAAAATGAAACTCTTCAATAAGTTTTCAATCTACTAAAAAATACATGTGGGAAAGTATTGAAATTCGTATATTCTTTTGAAATCAATAAAATAAACGAAAAGATATAAATAAGAATTCGTTAGAGATGGAAATATAAAAACTCATTGTCTTTATTTAAAAAAAGAAAAATGAAACTCTTCAATTTGTTTTCAATCTACTAAAAAATACATATGGGAAAGTATTGAAATTCGTATATTCTTTTGAAATCAATAAAATAAACGAAAAGATATAAATAAGAATTCGTTAGTGATGGAAATATAAAAACTCATTGTCTTTATTTAAAAAAAGAAAAATGAAACTCTTCAATTTGTTTTCAATCTACTAAAAAATACATATGGGAAAGTATTGAAATTCGTATATTCTTTTGAAATCAATAAAATAAACGAAAAGATATAAATAAGGATTCGTTGGTGATGGAAATATAAGAACTCATTGTCTTTATTTAAAAAAATAAAAATGAAACTCTTCAATTTGTCTTCAATCTACTAAAAAATACATATGGGAAAGTATTGAAATTCGTATATTCTTTTGAATTCAATAAAATAAACGAAAAGATATAAATAAGGATTCGTTGTTGATGGAAATATAAGAACTCATTGTCTTTATTTAAAAAAAGAAAAATGAAACTCTTCAATAAGTTTTCAATCTACTAAAAAATACATGTGGGAAAGTATTGAAATTCGTATATTCTTTTGAAATCAATAAAATAAACGAAAAGATATAAATAAGAATTC